>CM060981.1:318744495-319489495 GCA_030765065.1 Deroplatys truncata
TTTGATTCAGTGGGTCAGTTGTGTTGAGTTCTGACTATATGCAAGAAAGCTCTTGCCAGGACAGGCAGTTCTATTAGTCGATGTGACGAAGTGAAAAGTGGACATTGTCAGTGCTCTTGAGTCATGAGTTGAAACTCAGCAATTCAATTGTGATATGATTTAGTGGGTCAGTTGTGTTGTGTTGTGACTATATGAGAGCCTGCTGTTCCAGGATAGGCAGTTCTGTTAGTCTAAGAATTGACAAAGTGAAAAGTGAACATTGTCAGAGCTCTTCAGTCATAAATTTTGACTCAGCAGTCCAGGTGTGATTTGATTCAGTAGGTCATTTGTGTTGTGTTCAACTATACGAGAGCCTGCATTTGCCAGGTTAGGCAGTTCTGTTAGTCAAGAGGTGACAAAGTGAAAAGTGGACATTGCCAGTGCTCTTCAGTTATGAGTTCTGACTCAGCAGTCCAGCTGTAAATTGATTCAGTGGGTTTGTTGTGTTGTGTTCTAACTATATGAGAGTCAGTTCTTGCCAGGATAGGCAGTTGTGTTAGTCAAGAGGTGACAGAGTGAAAAGTGGACATTGCCAGTGCTCTTCACTCAAGAGTTCTGACTCAGCAGTCCAGTTGTGCTTCGATTCAGTGGCTCTGTTATGTTGTATTCTGACTACATGAGAGCCTGTTCATCCCAGGATAGGCAGTTGTGTTAGTCAAGAGGTGACAGACTGAAAAGTGGACATTGCCAGAGCACTTGAATCATCAGTTGTAACTCAGCAGTTCAGTTGTGATTTTATTTAGTGGGTCAGTTTGGTTGTGTTCTGACTATATAAGAGCCTGCATTTGCCAGGATAGGCAGTTCTGTTAGTCAAGAGGTGACAAAGTGAAAAGTGGACATTGCCAGTGCTCTTCACTCATAAATTCTGACTAAGCAATTTAGTTGTGATTTGATTCAGCAGGTCTGTTATGTTGTGTTCTGACTATATGAGAGCCTGTTGTTGCCAGGATAGGCAGTTGTGTTAGTCAAGAGGTGACAGACTGAAAAGTTGACAATGCAAGTGTTCTTGAGTCATTAGTTGTAACTCAGCAGTTCAGTTGTGATTTGATTCAGTGGATCAGTTGTGTTGTGTTCTGACTGTATGAGAGACTTCTCCTTCAGTATAGGCAGTTCATTCAGTCAAGAACTGACAAAGTGAAAAGTGAACATTGTCGCTGCTCTTCAGTCATGAGTTGTACCTCAGCCTTTCGGTTGTGATTTGATTTAGTGGATCAATTGTGTTATGCTCTAACTATATAAGAGCCTTCTCTTGCGATCATAGGATTTCCGTTGTGACTTGATTCAGTGGGTCAGTTGTGTTATGTTCTGAATATATTAGAACCTGCTGTTCCAGGATAGGCAGTTCTGTTAGTCAAACAATTGAAAGTAAAAAGCGGACATTGTCAGTGCTCTTTAGTCATGAGTTCTGTCTCAGCAGTTCAGTTGTGATTTGATTCAGTGGGTCATTTGTGTATGTTCTGGTTATATATGTGTCTGCCGTTGGCAGTATAGGCAGTTCGATTAGTCAATAGGTGACAAAGTGAAAGGCAGACATTGCCAGAGCTCTGGAGTTGTAACTTAGCAGTTCAGTTGTGATTTGATTCAGTGGGTCAGCTGTGTTGTGTTCTGACTCTATGACAGATTGCTCTTGCCATGATAGGCGGTTCTGTTAGTCAAGAAGTGACAAAGTGAAAAGTGGACATTGTCAATGCTCTTCAGTCATAAGTTCAGTCTCAGCATTTCAGTTGTGATTTGATTCAGTGGGTCAGTTGTGTTCTGACTATATGAGAGCCTGTTCTGTTAGTCAAGAAGTGACAAAGTGAAAAGTGGACATTGTCAATGCTCTTCAGTCATAAGTTCAGTCTCAGCATTTCAGTTGTGATTTGATTCAGTGGGTCAGTTGTGTTCTGGCTATATGAGAGCCTGTTCTGTTAGTCAAGAAGTGACAAAGTGAAAAGTGGACATTGTCAATGCTCTACAGTCATAAGTTCAGTCTCAGCATTTCAGTTGTGATTTGATTCAGTGGTTCAGCTGTGTTGTGTTCTGACTCTATGACTGATTGTTCTTGCCATGATAGGCGGTTCTGTTAGTCAAGAAGTGACAAAGTGAAAAGTGGACATTGTCAATCCTCTTCAGTCATAAGTTCAGTCTCAGCATCTCAGTTGTGATTTGATTCAGTGGGTCAGCTGTGTTGTGTTCTGACTCTATGACAGATTGCTGTTGCCATGATAGGCGGTTCTGTTAGTCAAGAAGTGACAAAGTGAAAAGTGGACATTGTCAATGCTCTTCAGTCATAAGTTCAGTCTCAGCATTTCAGTTGTGATTTGATTCAGTGGGTCAGTTGTGTTCTGACTATATGAGAGCCTGTTCTGTTAGTCAAGAAGTGACAAAGTGAAAAGTGGATATTTTCAATGCTCTTCAGTCATAAGTTCAGTCTCAGCATTTCAGTTGTGATTTGATTCAGTGGGTCAGTTGTGTTCTGACTATATGAGAGCCTGTTCTGTTAGTCAAGAAGTGACAAAGTGAAAAGTGGACATTGTCAATGCTCTTCAGTCATAAGTTCAGTCTCAGCATTTCAGTTGTGATTTGATTCAGTGGGTCAGCTGTGTTGTGTTCTGACTCTATGACAGATTGCTCTTGCCATGATAGGCGGTTCTGTTAGTCAAGAAGTGACAAAGTGAAAAGTGGACATTGTCAATGCTCTTCAGTCATAAGATCAGTCTCAGCATTTCAGTTGTGATTTGATTCAGTGGGTCAGTTGTGTTATGTTTGATTATATAAGTGTCTGCTGTTGCCAGTATAGGCAGTTCGGTTAGTCAAGAGGTGACAAACTGAAAAGTTGACAATGCAAGTGTTCTTGAGTCATTAGTTGTAACTCAGTAGCTCAGTTGTGATTTGATTTAGTGGGTCAGTTGTGTTGTGTTCTGAGTATATTAGAGCCTGCTGTTCCAGAATAGGCAGTTCTGTTAGTCAAAGAATTGACAAAGTGAAAAGCGGACATTGTCAGTGCTCCTTAGTCATGAGATCTGTCTCAGCAGTTCAGTTGTGATTTGATTCAGTGGGTGAATTGTGTTATGTTCTGGTTATATAAGTGTCTGCTGTTGCCAGTATAGGCAGTTCGGTGAGTCAAGAGGTGACAAACTGAAGAGTTGACAATGCCCGTGCTCTTGAGTCATTAGTTGTAACTCAGCAGTTCAGTTGTGATATGATTTAGTGGGTCAGTTGTGTTGTGTTCTGACTATATGAGAGCCTGCTGTTCCAGGATAGGCAGTTCTGTTAGTCTAAGAATTGACAAAGTGAAAAGTGGACATTGTCAGTGGTCTTTAGTCATGAGTTCTGACTCAGCAGTTCAGTAGTGATTTGATTCAGTGGGTCAGCTGTGTTGTGTTCAACTATACGAGAGCCTGCATTTGCCAGGATAGGCAGTTCTGTTAGTCGGGAGGTGACAAAGTGAAAAGTGGACATTGCCAGTGCTCTTCAGTCATAAGTTTTGAATCAGCAGTCCAGTTGAGATTTGATTCAGTAGGTCGTTTGTGTTGTGTTCAACTATATGAGAGCCTGCATTTGCCACGATAGGCAGTTCTGTTAGTCAAGAGGTGACAAAGTGAAAAGTGGACATTGCCAGTGCTCTTCAGTTATGAGTTCTGACTCAGCAGTCCAGCTGTAAATTGATTCAGTGGGTTTGTTGTGTTGTGTTCTAACTATATGAGAGCCAGTTCTTGCCAGGATAGGCAGTTGTGTTAGTCAAGAGGTGACAGAGTGAAAAGTGGACATTGCCAGTCCTCTTCACTCATGAGTTCTAACTCAGCAGTCCAGTTGTGCTTTGATTCAGCGGCTCTGTAATGTTGTATTCTGACTACATGAGAGCCTGTTCATCTCAGGATAGGCAGTTGTGTTAGTCAAGAGGTGACAGACTGAAAAGTGGACATTGCCAGAGCTCTTGAGTCATCAGTTGTAACTCAGCAGTTCAGTTGTGATTTTATTTAGTGGGTCAGTTTTGTTGTGTTCTGACGATATAAGAGCCTGCATTTGCCAGGATAGGCAGTTGTGTTAGTCAAGAGATGACAAAGGGAAAAGCGGACATTGTCAGAGCTCTTTAGTCATGAGTTCTAACTCAGCAGATCACTTGTGACATGTTCAGTGCATCAGTTGTGTTGTGTTCCGAATATATGAGAGCCTGTTCTTGCCAGGATAGTCAGTTCTATTATTCAAGAGGTGACAAATTAAAAAGTGGACTTAATCAGTGCTCTTCAGTCATGAGTTTTAACTCAGCAGTTCAGTTGTTATTTGATTCAGTGGATCAATTGTGTTATGCTGTAACTATATGAGAGCCTGCTCTTGCCATGATAGGCAGTTCTGTTAGTCAAGAAGTGACAAAGTGAAAAGTAGACATTGTCAGAGCTCTTCAGTCATAAGTTCTGACTGAGCAGTCCAGTTGTGATTAGATTCAGTTGGTCAGTTGTGTTGTGTTCTGATTATATATGTGTCTGCTGTTGCCAGGATAGGCAGTTCGGTTAGTCAAGAGGTGACAAAGTGAAAAGTAGACATTGTCAGTGCTCTTCAGTCATGAGTTGTGACTCAGCAGATCAGTTGTGATTTGATTCAGTTGGTCAGTTGTGCTGTGTTCTGATTATATAAGAGCCTGCTCCTGCCATGATAGGCGGTTCTGTTAGTCAAGAAGTGACAAAGTGAAAAGTAGACATTGTCAGTGCTCTTCAGTCATAAGTTGTGACTCAGCAGATCAGTTGTGATTTGATTCAGTTGGTCAGTTGTGTTGTGTTCTGACTATATGAGAGCTTGCTCTTGCCATGATAGGCGGTTCTGTTAGTCAAGAAGTGACAAAGTGAAAAGTAGACATTGTCAGTGCTCTTCAGTCATAAGTTGTGACTCAGCAGATCAGTTGTGATTTGATTCAGTTGGTCAGTTGTGTTGTGTTCTGACTATATGAGAGCTTGCTCTTGCCATGATAGGCGGTTCTGTTAGTCAAGAAGTGACAAAGTGAAAAGTAGACATTGTCAGTGCTCTTCAGTCATAAGTTGTGACTCAGCAGATCAGTTGTGATTTGATTCAGTTGGTCAGTTGTGATGTGTTCTGACTCTATGACAGATTGCTGTTGCCAGGATAGGCAGTTCTGTTAGTCAAGAAGTGACAAAGTGAAAAGTAGACATTGTCAGTGCTCTTCAGTCATGAGATCTGACTCAGCAGATCAGTTGTGATTTGATTCAGTTGGTCAGTTGTGTTGTGTTCTGATTATGTAAGTGTCTGCTGTTGCCAGGATAGGCAGTTCGGTTAGTCAAGAGGTGACAAAGTGATAAGTGGACATTGCCCGTGCTCTTCAGTCAAGAGTTGTAACTCAGCAGTTCAGTTGTGATTTGATTGAGTTGGTCAGTTGTGTTGTGTTCTGACTATATGAGAGCCTTCGGTTGCCAGGATAGGCAGTTCTGTTAGTCTAAGAATTGACAAAGTGAAAAGTGGACACTGTCAGATCTCTTCAGTCATAACTTCTGACTCAGCAGTCCAGTTGTGATTAGATTCAGTAGGTCAGTTGTGTAGTGTTCAGACTATATGAGAGCCTGCATTTGCCAGGATAGGCACTACGGTTAGTCAAGAGGTGACAAAGTGAAAAGTAGACATTGCCACGGCTCTAGAGACATGAGTTGTAACTCAGCAGTTCAGTTGTGATTTGATTCAGGGGTCAGTTGCCTTGTGTTCTGACTATATGAGAGCCTGCATTTGCCAGGATAGGCAGTTCTGTTAGTCAAGAGGTGACAAAGTGAAAAGTGGACATTGCCACAGCTCTAGAGTCATGAGTTGTAACTCAGCAGTTCAGTTGTGATTTGATTCAGGGGTCAGTTGCCTTGTGTTCTGACTATATGAGAGCCTGCATTTGCCAGGATAGGCAGTTCTGTTAGTCAAGAGGTGACAAAGTGAAAAGTGGACATTGTCAGTGCTCTTCAGTCATAAATTCTGACTAATCAATTCAGTTGTGATTTGATTCAGCAGGTCTGTTATCTTGTGTTCTGACTACATGAGAGCCTGTTCTTGCCAGGGTAGGCAGTTGTGTTAGTCAAGAGGTGACAAAGTGAAAAGTGGACATTGCAAGTGCTCTTCAGTAATTAGTTCTGACTCAGCAGTCCAGTTGTAAATTGATTCAGTGGGTCTGTTGTGTTGTGTTCTGACTATATGAGAGCCTGTTCTTGCCAGGATAGGCAGTTGTGTTAGTCAAGAGGTGACAAAGTGAAAAGTGGACATAGTCAGTGCTCTTCAGTTATGAGTTCTAACTCAGCACTCCAGTTGTAAATTGATTCAGTGGTTCTGTTATGTTGTATTCTGACTACATGAGAGCCTGTTCTTGCCACGATAGGCAGTTGTGTTAGTCAAGAGGTGACAGAGTGAAAAGTGGACATTGCCAGAGCTCTTGATTCATTAGTTGTAACTCAGCAGTTCAGTTGTGATTTGATTTATTGGGTCAGTTTTGTTGTGTTCTGACTATATAAGAGCCTGCATTTGCCAGGATAGGCAGTTCTGTTAGTCAAGAGGTGACAAAGTGAAAAGTGGACATTGTCAGTGCTCTACAGTCATAAATACTGACTAAGCAATTCAGTTGTGATTTGATTCAGCAGGTCTTTTATGTTGTGTTCTGACTATATGAGAGCCTGTTCTTGCCAGGATAGGCAGTTGTGTTAGACAAGAGGTGACAGAGTGAAAAGTGGACATTGCCAGAGCTCTTGAGTCATCAATTGTAACTCAGCAGTTCAGTTCTGATTTGATTTGATTTAGTGGGTAAGTTTTGTTGTGTTCTGACTATATAAGAGCCTGCATTTACCAGGATAGGCAGTTCTGTTAGTCAAGAGTTGACAAAGTGAAGAGCGGAAATTGCCTTAGCTCTTGAGTCATCAGTTGTAACTAAGCAGTTCAGTTGTGATTTGATTCAGTGGGTCTGTTGTGTTGTGTTCTGACTATATGAGAGCCTACTCTTTCCAGGTTAGGCGGTTCTGTTAGTCAAGAAGTGACAAAGTGAAAAGTGGACATTGTCAATGCTCTTCAGTCATAAGTTCAGTCTCAGCATTTCAGTTGTGATTTGATTCAGTGGGTCACTTGTGTTATGTTCTGATTATATAAGTGTCTGCTGTTGCCAGTATAGGCAGTTCGGTTAGTCAAGAGGTGACAAACTGACTATATTAGAGCCTGCTGTTCCAGAATAGACAGTTCTGTTAGTCAAAGAATTGACAAAGTGAAAAGCAGACATTGTCAGTGGTCTTTAGTCATAAGTTCTGACTCAGCAGTTCAGTAGTGATTTGATTCAGTGGGTCAGTTGTGTTGTGTTCTGACTATATGCAAGAAAGCTCTTGCCAGGACAGGTAGTTCTATTAGTCGATGTGACGAAGTGAAAAGTGGACATTGTCAGTGCTCTTGAGTCATGAGTTGAAACTCAGCAATTCAATTGTGATATGATTTAGTGGGTCAGTTGTGTTGTGTTGTGACTATATGAGAGCCTGCTGTTCCACGATGGGCAGTTCTGTTAGTCTAAGAACTGACAAAGTGAAAAGTGGACATTGTCAGAGCTCTTCAGTCATAAGTTTTGACTCAGCAGTCCAGTTGTGATTTGATTCATTAGGTCATTTGTGTTGTGTTTAACTATACGAGAGCCTGCATTTGCCAGGTTAGGCAGTTCTGGTAGTCAAGAGGTGACAAAGTGAAAAGTGGACATTGCCAGTGCTCTTCAGTTATGAGTTCTGACTCAGCAGTCCAGCTGTAAATTGATTCAGTGGGTTTGTTGTGTTGTGTTCTAACTATATGAGAGTCAGTTCTTGCCAGGATAGGCAGTTGTGTTAATCAAGAAGTGACAGAGTGAAAAGTGGACATTGCCAGTGCTCTTCACTCATGAGTTCTAACTCAGCAGTCCAGTTGTGCTTTGATTCAGTGGCTCTGTTATAATGTATTCTGACTACATGAGAGGCTGTTTATCCCAGGATAGGCATTTGTGTTAGTCTAGAGGTGACAGAGTGAATTGTGGACATTGCCAGTGCTCTTCACTCAAGAGTTCTGACTCAGCAGTCCAGTTGTGCTTTGATTCAGTGGCTCTGTTATGTTGTATTCTGACTACATGAGAGCCTGTTCATCCCAGGATAGGCAGTTGTGTTAGTCAAGAGGTGACAGACTGAAAAGTGGACATTGCCAGAGCACTTGAATCATCAGTTGTAACTCAGCAGTTCAGTTGTGATTTTATTTAGTGGGTCAGTTTGGTTGTGTTCTGACTATATAAGAGCCGGCATTTGCCAGGATAGGCAGTTCTGTTAGTCAAGGGGTGACAAAGTGAAAAGTGGACATTGCCAGTGCTCTTCACTCATAAATTCTGCCTAAGAATTTAGTTGTGATTTGATTCAGCAGGTCTGTTATGTTGTGTTCTGACTATATGAGAGCCTGAGAGCCAGGATAGGCAGTTGTGTTAGTCAAGAGGTGACAGACTGAAAAGTTGACAATGCAAGTTTTCTTGAGTCATTAGTGGTAACTCAGCAGTTCAGTTGTGATTTGATACAGTGGATCAGTTGTGTTGTGTTCTGACTGTATGAGAGACTTCTCCTTCAGTATAGGCAGTTCATTCAGTCAAGAACTGACAAAGTGAAAAGTGAACATTGTCGCTGCTCTTCAGTCATGAGTTGTACCTCAGCCTTTCGGTTGTGATTTGATTTAGTGGATCAATTGTGTTATGCTCTAACTATATAAGAGCCTTCTCTTGCGATCATAGGATTTCCGTTGTGACTTGATTCAGTGGGTCAGTTGTGTTATGTTCTGACTATATTAGAACCTGCTGTTCCAGGATAGGCAGTTCTGTTAGTCAAAGAATTGAAAGTAAAAAGCGGACATTGTCAGTGCTCTTTAGTCATGAGTTCTGTCTCAGCAGTTCAGTTGTGATTTGATTCAGTGGGTCATTTGTGTATGTTCTGGTTATATAAGTGTCTGCCGTTGGCAGTATAGGCAGTTCGATTAGTCAATAGGTGACAAAGTGAAAGGTGGACATTGCCAGAGCTCTGGAGTTGTAACTTAGCAGTTCAGTTGTGATTTGATTCAGTGGGTCAGCTGTGTTGTGTTCTGACTCTATGACAGATTGCTCTTGCCATGATAGGCGGTTCTGTTAGTCAAGAAGTGACAAAGTGAAAAGTGGACATTGTCAATGCTCTTCAGTCATAAGTTCAGTCTCAGCATTTCAGTTGTGATTTGATTCAGTGGGTCAGTTGTGTTCTGACTATATGAGAGCCTGTTCTGTTAGTCAAGAAGTGACAAAGTGAAAAGTGGACATTGTCAATGCTCTTCAGTCATAAGTTCAGTCTCAGCATTTCAGTTGTGATTTGATTCAGTGGGTCAGTTGTGTTCTGACTATATGAGAGCCTGTTCTGTTAGTCAAGAAGTGACAAAGTGAAAAGTGGACATTGTCAATGCTCTTCAGTCATAAGTTCAGTCTCAGCATTTCAGTTGTGATTTGATTCAGTGGGTCAGTTGTGTTCTGACTATATGAGAGCCTGTTCTGTTAGTCAAGAAGTGACAAAGTGAAAAGTGGACAATGTCAATGCTCTTCAGTCATAAGTTCAGTCTCAGCATTTCAGTTGTGATTTGATTCAGTGGGTCAGTTGTGTTCTGACTATGAGAGCCTGATCTGTTAGTCAAGAAGCGACAAAGTGAAAAGTGGACATTGTCAATGCTCTTCAGTCATAAGTTCAGTCTCAGCATTTCAGTTGTGATTTGATTCAGTGGGTCAGTTGTGTTCTGACTATATGAGAGCCTGTTCTGTTAGTCAAGAAGTGACAAAGTGAAAAGTGGACATTGTCAATGCTCTTCAGTCATAAGTTCAGTCTCAGCATTTCAGTTGTGATTTGATTCAGTGGGTCAGTTGTGTTATGTTCTGATTATATAAGTGTCTGCTGTTGCCAGTATAGGCAGTTCGGTTAGTCAAGAGGTGACAAACTGAAAAGTTGACAATGCAAGTGTTCTTGAGTCATTAGTTGTAACTCAGCAGCTCAGTTGTGATTTGATTTAGTGGGTCAGTTGTGTTGTGTTCTGACTATATTAGAGCCTGCTGTTCCAGAATAGGCAGTTCTGTTAGTCAAAGAATTGACAAAGTGAAAAGCGGACATTGTTAGTGCTCCTTAGTCATGAGATCTGTCTCAGCAGTTCAGTTGTGATTTGATGCAGTGGGTCAATTGTGTTATGTTCTGGTTATATAAGTGTCTGCTGTTGCCAGTATAGGCAGTTCGGTGAGTCAAGAGGTGACAAACTGAAGAGTTGACAATGCCCGTGCTCTTGAGTCATTAGTTGTAAGTCAGCAGTTCAGTTGTGATATGATTTAGTCGGTCAGTTGTGTTGTGTTCTGACTATATGAGAGCCTGCTGTTCCAGGATAGGTATTTCTGTTAGTCTAAGAATTGACAAAGTGAAAAGTGGACATTGTCAGTGGTCTTTAGTCATAAGTTCTGACTCACCAGTTCAGTAGTGATTTGATTCAGTGGGTCAGTTGTGTTGTGTTCAACTATACGAGAGCCTGCATTTGCCAGGATAGGCAGTTCTGTTAGTCAAGAGGTGACAAAGTGAAAAGTGGGCATTGCCAGTGCTCTTCAGTCATAAGTTTTGAATCAGCAGTCCAGTTGTGATTTGCTTCAGTAGGTCGTTTGTGTTGTGTTCAACTATACGAGAGCCTGCATTTGCCAGGATAGGCAGTTCTGTTAGTCAAGAGGTGACAAAGTGAAAAGTGGACATTGCCAGTGCTCTTCAGTCATAAGTTTTGAATCAGCAGTCCAGTTGTGATTTGATTCAGTAGGTCGTTTGTGTTGTGTTCAACTACACGAGAGCCTGCATTTGCCAGGATAGGCAATTCTGTTAGTCAAGAGGTGACAAAGTGAAAAGTGGACATTGCCAGTCTCTTCAGTTATGAGTTCTGACTCAGCAGTCCAGCTGTAGATTGATTCAGTGGGTTTGTTGTGTTGTGTTCTAACTATATGAGAGCCAGTTCTTGCTAGGATAGGCATTTGTGTTAGTCAAGAGGTGACAGAGTGAAAAGTGGACATTGCCAGTGCTCTTCACTCATGAGTTCTAACTCAGCAGTCCAATTGTGCTTTGATTCAGCGGCTCTGTAATGTTGTATTCTGACTACATGAGTGCCTGTTCATCCCAGGATAGGCAGTTGTGTTAGTCAAGAGGTGGCAGACTGAAAAGTGGACATTGCCAGAGCTCTTGAGTCATCAGTTGTAACTCAGCAGTTCAGTTGTGATTTAATTTAGTGGGTCAGTTTTGTTGTGTTCTGACTATATAAGAGCCTGCATTTGCCAGGATAGGCAGTTGTGTTAGTCAAGAGATGACAAAGGGAAAAGTGGACATTGTCAGAGCTCTTTAGTCATGAGTTCTAACTCAGGAGATCACTTGTGACATGGTTCAGTGCATCAGTTGTGTTGTGTTCCGAATATATGAGAGCCTGTTCTTGCCAGGATAGTCAGTTCTATTATTCAAGAGGTGACAAATTAAAAAGTGGACTTAATCAGTGCTCTTCAGTCATGAGTTTTAACTCAGCAGTTCAGTTGTTATTTGATTCAGTGGATCAATTGTGTTATGCTGTGACTATATGACAGCCTGCTCTTGCCAGGATAGACAATTCGGTTGTGATTTGATTCAGTGCATCAGTTGCGTTGTGTTCTGACTATATGAGAGCCTCCTCTTGCCAGGATAGACAATTCGGTTGTGATTTGATTCAGTGGGTCAATTGTGTTGTGTTCTGACTATATGAGAGCATGCTCTTGCCAGGATAGACAATTCAGTTGTGATTTGATTCATTGCATCAGTTGCATTGTGTTCTGACTATATGAGAGCCTGCTCTTGCCAGGATAAGCAATTCAGTTGTGATTTGATTCAGTGGGTCATTTGTGTTGTGTTCTGACTATATGAGAGCCTGCTCTTGCCAGGATAAGCAATTCAGTTGTGATTTGATTCAGGGGTCATTTGTGTTGTGTTCTGACTATATAAGAGCCTGCTCTTCCAATTATAGGATTTCCGTTGTGATTTGATTCAGTGGATGAGTTGTGTTGTGTTCTGACTATATGAGAGATTCCTCCTTCAGTATAGGCAGTTCATTCAGTCAAGAGCTGACAAAGTGAAAAGTGGACATTGTCGCTGCTCTTCAGTCATTAGTTGTAACTCAGCATTCCAGTTGTGATATGATTCAGTGGATCAGTTGTGTTCTGACTATATGAGAGCCTGTTCTGTTAGTCAAGAAGTGACAAAGTGAAAAGTGGACATTGTCAGTGCTCTTCAGTCATAAGTTCTGACTCAGCAGTCCAGTTGTGATTAGATTCAGTTGGTCAGGCTTGTTGTGTTGTGATTATATAAGTGTCTGCTGTTGCCAGTATAGGCAGTTTGGTTAGTCAAGAGGTGACAAACTGAAAAGTTGACAATGCACGTTCTCTTGAGTCATTAGTTGTCACTCAGCAGCTCAGTTATGATTTGATTTAGTGGGTCAGTTGTGTTGTGTTCTGACTATATTAGAACCTGCTGTTCCAGAATAGGCAGTTCTTTTAGTCAAACAATTGACAAAGTGAAAAGCGGACATTGTCAGTGCTCCTTAGTCATGAGATCTGTCTCAGCAGTTCAGTAGTGATTTGATTCAGTGGGACAGTTGTGTTATGTTCTGGTTATATAAGTGTCTGCTGTTGCCAGTATAGGCAGTTCGGTCAGTCAAGAGGTGACAAACTGAAAAGTTGACAATGCCCATGCTCTTGAGTCATTAGTTGTAACTCAGCAGTTCAGTTGTGATTTGATTTAGTGGGTCAGTTGTGTTGTGTTCTGACTATATGAGAGCCTGCTGTTCCAGGAGAGGCAGTTCTGTTAGTCAAAGGATTGACAAAGTGAAAAGCGGACATTGTCAGTGGTCTTTAGTCATAAGTTCTGACTCAGCAGTTCAGTAGTGATTTGATTCAGTGGGTCAGTTGTGTTGTCTTCTGACTATATGCAAGAAAGCGCTTTTCAGGACAGGCAGTTCTATTAGTCGATGTGACGAAGTGTAAAGTGGACATTGTCAGTGCTCTTGATTCATGAGTTGAAACTCAGCAATTCAATTGTGATTTGATTTAGTGGATCAGTTGTGTTGTGTTCTGACTATATGAGAGCCTGCTGTTCCAGGACATTCAGTTGTGTTAGTCAAGAAGTGACAATGTAAAAGGTGGATATTGCCAGTGCTCTTCAGTCATGAGTTGTGACTCAGCAGTTCAGTTGTGATTTGATTCAGAGGTCAGTTGGTTTGTGTTCTGTCTATTTGAGATTCTAGTCTTGTCAGAATTGGCAGTGGACATAGTCAGTGCTCTTTAGTCATGAGCCCAGTTGTGATATCCAAGCAGTAGTCACTGCTTCACATTTTAAAACCTCATCAGTCCTTGGTGTTCTCTTCTTTTTACGAGCTTATCCCACATTTCCTATTGGTGTGACACCACATGGCAATGGCTGATCCCTTTTTAGGTCATAATTAGCCTTCGTTGATACCTTTAGATCATTTGTGGTTACATAACTTAAGATGTCAACCTCCAATGCAGTCAAAGCATGACTCTTCTTCTAACAATGTACTGCTTATGTCCCATTATTTGTGTCAGAAAAAAAAGTTCCCCTCACAAATGAGCCGCTTATGTCCCATTATTTGTGTCTGAAACAAAACTTGATCTCAACAATAAGCTGCTTATGTTCCATTATTTGTGTCTGAAACAAAGCTTGCTCTCAACAATGAGCTACTTATGGCCCATTATTTGTGTCAGAAACAAAACTTCCCCTCAACAATGAGCTGCTTATGTCCCATCATTTGTGTCAGAAGCAAAACTTGCTCTCAACAATGAGCTGCTTATGTCCCATTATTTGTGTCAGAAACAAAACTTGCTCTCAACAATGAGCTGCTTATGTCCCATTATTTGTGTGAGAAACAAAACTTGATCTCAACAATGAGCTGCTTATGTTCCATTATTTGTGTCTGAAATGAAACCTCCCAACAATGAGCTGCTTATGTCACATTATTTGTGTCAGAAATAAAACTACTCCTCAACAATAAGCTGCTTATGTCCCATTATTTGTGTCAAAAACAAAACTTGATCTCAACAATGAGCTGCTTATGTTCCATTATTTGTGTCTGAAACAAAGCTTGCTCTCAACAATGAGCTACTTATGGCCCATTATTTGTGTCAGAAACAAAACCTCCCCTCAACAATGAGCTGCTTATGTCCCATTATTTGTGTCAGAAACAAAACTTGATCTCAACAATGAGCTGCTTATGTTCCATTATTTGTGTCTGAAATGAAACCTCTCAACAATGAGCTGCTTATGTCACATTATTTGTGTCAGAAATAAAACTTCTCAACATTGAGCTGCTTATGTCAAATTATTTGTGTCAGAAATAAAACTTCTCAACAATGAGCTAATTATGTCGCATTATTTGTGTCAGAAATAAAACTTCTCAACAATGAGCTGCTTATGTCTTATTATTTTTGTCAGAAATAAAACTCCTCAACAATGAGCTGCTTATGTCTTATTATTTTTTCTGTCAGAAATAAAACTACTCAACAATGAGCTGCTTATGTCTTATTATTTTTGTCAGAAATAAAACTCCTCAACAATGAGCTGCTTATGTCTTATTATTTTTTCTGTCAGAAATAAAACTCCTCAACAATGAGCTGCTTATGTCTTATTATTTTTTCTGTCAGAAATAAAACTCCTCAACAATGAGCTGCTTATGTCTTATTATTTTTGTCAGAAATAAAACTCCTCAACAATGAGCTGCTTATGTCTTATTATTTTTGTCAGAAATAAAACTCCTCAACAATGAGCTGCTTATGTCTTATTATTTTTGTCAGAAATAAAACTCCTCAACAATGAGCTGCTTATGTCTTATTATTTTTGTCAGAAATAAAACTCCTCAACAATGAGCTGCTTATGTCTTATTATTTTTGTCAGAAATAAAACTACTCAACAATGAGCTGCTTATGTCTTATTATTTTTGTCAGAAATAAAACTCCTCAACAATGAGCTGCTTATGTCTTATTATTTTTGTCAGAAATAAAACTCCTCAACAATGAGCTGCTTATGTCTTATTATTTTTGTCAGAAATAAAACTCCTCAACAATGAGCTGCTTATGTCTTATTATTTTTGTCAGAAATAAAACTACTCAACAATGAGCTGCTTATGTCTTATTATTTTTTCTGTCAGAAATAAAACTACTCAACAATGAGCTGCTTATGTCTTATTATTTTTGTCAGAAATAAAACTACTCAACAATGAGCTGCTTATGTCTTATTATTTTTTCTGTCAGAAATAAAACTACTCAACAATGAGCTGCTTATGTCTTATTATTTTTGTCAGAAATAAAACTACTCAACAATGAGCTGCTTATGTCTTATTATTTTTGTCAGAAATAAAACTACTCAACAATGAGCTGCTTATGTCTTATTATTTTTGTCAGAAATAAAACTACTCAACAATGAGCTGCTTATGTCTTATTATTTTTGTCAGAAATAAAACTACTCAACAATGAGCTGCTTATGTCTTATTATTTTTGTCAGAAATAAAACTACTCAACAATGAGCTGCTTATGTCTTATTATTTTTTCTGTCAGAAATAAAACTCCTCAACAATGAGCTGCTTATGTCTTATTATTTTTGTCAGAAATAAAACTACTCAACAATGAGCTGCTTATGTCTTATTATTTTGTCAGAAATAAAACTCCTCAACAATGAGCTGCTTATGTCTTATTATTTTTGTCAGAAATAAAACTACTCAACAATGAGCTGCTTATGTCTTATTATTTTTTCTGTCAGAAATAAAACTCCTCAACAATGAGCTGCTTATGTCTTATTATTTTTGTCAGAAATAAAACTACTCAACAATGAGCTGCTTATGTCTTATTATTTTTGTCAGAAATAAAACTCCTCAACAATGAGCTGCTTATGTCTTATTATTTTTGTCAGAAATAAAACTCCTCAACAATGAGCTGCTTATGTCTTATTATTTTTGTCAGAAATAAAACTACTCAACAATGAGCTGCTTATGTCTTATTATTTTTGTCAGAAATAAAACTCCTCAACAATGAGCTGCTTATGTCTTATTATTTTTGTCAGAAATAAAACTACTCAACAATGAGCTGCTTATGTCTTATTATTTTTTCTGTCAGAAATAAAACTCCTCAACAATGAGCTGCTTATGTCTTATTATTTTTGTCAGAAATAAAACTACTCAACAATGAGCTGCTTATGTCTTATTATTTTTGTCAGAAATAAAACTCCTCAACAATGAGCTGCTTATGTCTTATTATTTTTGTCAGAAATAAAACTACTCAACAATGAGCTGCTTATGTCTTATTATTTTTGTCAGAAATAAAACTCCTCAACAATGAGCTGCTTATGTCTTATTATTTTTGTCAGAAATAAAACTACTCAACAATGAGCTGCTTATGTCTTATTATTTTTGTCAGAAATAAAACTACTCAACAATGAGCTGCTTATGTCTTATTATTTTTGTCAGAAATAAAACTACTCAACAATGAGCTGCTTATGTCTTATTATTTTTGTCAGAAATAAAACTACTCAACAATGAGCTGCTTATGTCTTATTATTTTTTCTGTCAGAAATAAAACTACTCAACAATGAGCTGCTTATGTCTTATTATTTTTGTCAGAAATAAAACTACTCAACAATGAGCTGCTTATGTCTTATTATTTTTGTCAGAAATAAAACTCCTCAACAATGAGCTGCTTATGTCTTATTATTTTTGTCAGAAATAAAACTACTCAACAATGAGCTGCTTATGTCTTATTATTTTTGTCAGAAATAAAACTCCTCAACAATGAGCTGCTTATGTCTTATTATTTTTGTCAGAAATAAAACTACTCAACAATGAGCCTCTTATGTCTTATTATTTTTGTCAGAAATAAAACTACTCAACAATGAGCTGCTTATGTCTTATTATTTTTTCTGTCAGAAATAAAACTCCTCAACAATGAGCTGCTTATGTCTTATTATTTTTGTCAGAAATAAAACTACTCAACAATGAGCTGCTTATGTCTTATTATTTTTGTCAGAAATAAAACTACTCAACAATGAGCTGCTTATGTCTTATTATTTTTGTCAGAAATAAAACTCCTCAACAATGAGCTGCTTATGTCTTATTATTTTTTCTGTCAGAAATAAAACTCCTCAACAATGAGCTGCTTATGTCTTATTATTTTTGTCAGAAATAAAACTACTCAACAATGAGCTGCTTATGTCTTATTATTTTTGTCAGAAATAAAACTCCTCAACAATGAGCTGCTTATGTCTTATTATTTTTGTCAGAAATAAAACTCCTCAACAATGAGCTGCTTATGTCTTATTATTTTTGTCAGAAATAAAACTACTCAACAATGAGCTGCTTATGTCGCATTATTTGTGTCAGAAATAAACCTTCTCAACAATGAGCTGCTTATGTCACATTATTTGTGTCAGAAAAAAAACTTCTTTTAAACAATGAGCTGTTTATGTCCCATTATTTGTGTCAGAATTAAAACTTGATCTCAACAATGAGCTGCTTATGTTACATTATTTGTGTCTGAAACAAAGCTTGCTCTCTACAATGAGCTACTTATGGCCCATTATTTGTGTCAGAAACAATACTTCCCCTCAACAATGAGCTGCTTATTTCCCATTATTTGTGTCATAAACAAACCCTGCTCTCAACAATGCTCTGCTCATGTCCCAATAATTGTGTCAGAAGCAGAACTTATCCTCAACAATGAGCTGCTTATGTTCCAATATTTGTGTCAGAAGCACAAATTCTCCTCAACAATGAGCACCTTATGTCCCAATATTTGTGTCAGAAGCACAAATTCACCTCAATAATGAGCTGCTTATGTCCCAATATTTGTCAGAAACAAAAATTCTCCTCAACAATGAGCAGCTTATGTCACATTATTTGTGTCAGAAACAAGAATTCTCCTCAACAATGAGCAGCTTATGTCCCTTTATTTGTGTCAGAAACAAAAATTCACCTCAACAATGAGCTGCTTATATCACATTATTTGTGTCAGAAACAAAAATTCTCAACAATGAGCAGTTTATGTCCCAATATTTGTGTCAGAAGCAAAAATTCTCCTTAACATTGAGCAGCTTATGTCCCAATATGTGTATCACAAATAAAACTTCTCCTCAACAATGAGCTGCTTATATCACATTATTTGTGTCAGAAACAAAAATTCACCTCAACAATGAGCTGCTTATATCACATTATTTGTGTCAGAAACAAAAATTCTCAACAATGAGCAGTTTATGTCCCAATATTTGTGTCAGAAGCAAAAATTCTCCTTAACATTGAGCAGCTTATGTCCCAATATGTGTATCACAAATAAAACTTCTCCTCAACAATGAGCTGCTTATATCATATTATTTGTGTCAGAAATAAAACTTCTCCTCAATGAGCTGCTTATGTCACATTATTTGTGTCAGAAATAAAACTTCTCAACAATGAGCTGCTTATGTCACATTATTTGTGTCAGAAATAAAACTTCTCAAAAATGAGTTGCTTATGTCACATTATTTGTGTTTGAAATAAAACTTCTCAACAATGAGCTGCTTATGTCATATTATTTGTGTCTGAAATAAAACTTGTCAACAATGAGCTGCTTATGTCACATTATTTGTGTCTGAAATAAAACTTCTCAACAATGAGCTGCTTATGTCACATTATTTGTGTCAGAAATAAAACTTCTCAACAATGAGCTGCTTATGTCACATTATTTGTGTCAGAAATAAAACTTCTCAACAATGAGCTGCTTATGTCACATTATTTGTGTCTGAAATAAAACTTCTCAACAATGAGCTGCTTATGTCACATTATTTGTGTCAGAAATAATACTTCTCAACAATGAGCTGCTTATGTTACATTATTTGTGTCAGAAATAAAACTTGTCAACAATCAGCTGCTTATGTCACATTATTTGTGTGTGAAATAAAACTTGTCAACAATGAGCTGCTTATGTCACATTATTTGTGTCAGAAATAAAACTTGTCAACAATGAGCTGCTTATGTTACATTATTTGTGTCAGAAATAAAACTTCTCAACAATGAGCTGCTTATGTTACATTATTTGTGTCAGAAATAAAACTTGTCAACAATGAGCTGCTTATTTCACATTATTTGTGTCTGAAATAAAACTTGTCAACAATTAACTGCTTATGTTACATTTTTTGTGTCAGAAATAAAACCTTCAACAGTGAGCTTGTTATGTTACATTATTTGTGTCAGAAATAAAACTTCTCAACAATGATCTGCTTATGTTACATTATTTGTGTCAGAAATAAAACTTGTCAACAATGAGCTGCTTATGTCACATTATTTGTGTCAGAAATAAAACTTCTCAACAATGAGCTGCTTATGTCACATTATTTGTGTCTGAAATAATACTTGTCAAAAATGAGCTGCTTATGTCACATTATTTGTGTCAGAAATATAACTTCTCAACAATGAGCTGCTTATGTCACATTATTTGTGTCTGAAATAAAACTTCTCAACAATGAGCTGCTTATGTCACATTATTTGTGTCTGAAATAATACCTCTCAACAATGAGCTGCTTATGTCACATTATTTGTGTCTGAAATAATACTTCTCAACAATGAGCTGCTTATGTCACATTATTTGTGTCTGAAATAATACTTCTCAACAATGAGCTGCTTATGTCACATTATTTGTGTCAGAAATAAAACTTCTCAACAATGAGCTGCTTATGTCACATTATTTGTGTCTGAAATAAAACTTCTCAACAATGAGCCGCTCATGTCACATTATTTGTGTCTGAAATAATACTTCTCAACAATGAGCTGCTTATGTCACATTATTTGTGTCTGAAATAATACTTCTCAACAATGAGCTGCTTATGTCACATTATTTGTGTCTGAAATAATACTTCTCAACAATGAGCTGCTTATATCACATTATTTGTGTCTGAAATAATACTTCTCAACAATGAGGTGCTTATGTCACATTATTTGTGTCAGAAATAAAACTTCTCAACAATGAGCTGCTTATGTCACATTATTTGTGTCTGAAATAATACTTCTCAACAATGAGCTGCTTATGTCACATTATTTTCAGAAATAAAACTTCTCAACAATGAGCTGCTTATGTCACATTATTTGTGTCAGAAATAAAACTTCTCAACAATGAGCTGCTTATGTCACATTATTTGTGTCTGAAATAAAACTTCTCAACAATGAGCTGCTTATGTCACATTATTTGTGTCTGAAATAATACTTCTCAACAATGAGCTGCTTATGTCACATTATTAGTGTCTGAAATAAAACTTCTCAACAATGAGCTGCTTATGTTACATTATTTGTGTCTGAAATAATACATCTCAACAATGAGCTGCTTATGTCACATTATTTGTGTCAGAAATAAAACTTGTCAACAATGAGCTGCTTATGTTACATTATTTGTGTCAGAAATAAAACTTCTCAACAATGAGCTGCTTATGTTACATTATTTGTGTCAGAAATAAAACTTGTCAACAATGAGCTGCTTATGTCACATTATTTGTGTCTGAAATAAAACTTGTTACAAATGAGCTGCTTATGTTACATTATTTGTGTCAGAAATAAAACTTCTCAACAATGAGCTGCTTATGTTACATTATTTGTGTCAGAAATAAAACTTGTCAACAATGAGCTGCTTATGTCACATTACTTGTGTCAGAAATAAAACTTCTCAACAATGAGCTGCTTATGTCACATTATTTGTGTCTGAAATAAAACTTGTCAAAAATGAGCTGCTTATGTCACATTATTTGTGTCAGAAATAAAACTTCTCAACAATGAGCTGCTTATGTCACATTATTTGTGTCTGAAATAAAACTTCTCAACAATGAGCTGCTTATGTCACATTATTTGTGTCTGAAATAATACTTCTCAACAATGAGCTGCTTATGTCACATTATTTGTGTCTGAAATAATACTTCTCAACAATGAGCTGCTTATGTCACATTATTTGTGTCTGAAATAATACTTCTCAACAATGAGCTGCTTATTTCACATTATTTGTGTCTGAAATAAAACTTCTCAACAATGAGCTGCTTATGTCACATTATTTGTGTCAGAAATAAAACTTCTCAACAGTGAGCTGCTTATGTCACATTATTTGTGTCTGAAATAAAACTTCTCAACAATGAGCTGCTTATGTCACATTATTTGTGTCTGAAATAATACTTCTATACAATGAGCTGCTTATGTCACATTATTTGTGTCTGAAATAATACTTCTCAACAATGAGCAGCTTATGTCACATTATTTGTGTCTGAAATAATACTTCTCAACAATGAACTGCTTATTTCACATTATTTGTGTCTGAAATAATACTTCTCAACAATGAGCTGCTTATGTCACATTATTTGTGTCTGAAATAAAACTTCTCAACAATGAGCTGCTTATGTCACATTATTTGTGTCTGAAATAATACTTCTCAACAATGAGCTGCTTATGTCACATTATTTTCAGAAATAAAACTTCTCAACAATGAGCTGCTTATGTCACATTATTTGTGTCAGAAATAAAACTTCTCAACAATGAGCTGCTTATGTCACATTATTTGTGTCTGAAATAAAACTTCTCAACAATGAGCTGCTTATGTCACATTATTTGTGTCAGAAATAAAACTTCTCAACAATGAGCTGCTTATGTCACATTATTTGTGTCTGAAATAAAACTTCTCAACAATGAGATGCTTATGTCACATTATTTGTGTCTGAAATAATACTTCTGAACAATGAGCTGCTTATGTCACATTATTTGTGTGTGAAATAAAACTTCTCAACAATGAGCTGCTTATGTCTCATTATTTGTGTCTGAAATAATACATCTCAACAATGAGCTGCTTATGTCACATTATTTGTCAGAAATAAAACTTCTCAACAATGAGCTGCTTATGTCACATTATTTGTGTCTGAAATAAAACTTCTCAACAATGAGCTGCTTATGTCACATTATTTGTGTCAGAAATAAAACTTCTCAACAATGAGCTGCTTATGTCACATTATTTGTGTCTGAAATAAAACTTCTCAACAATGAGCTGCTTATGTCACATTATTTGTGTCAGAAATAAAACTTGTCAACAATGATCTGCTTATGTCACATTATTTGTGTCAGAAATAAAACTTCTCCTCAATGAGCTGCTTATGTCACATTATTTTCAGAAATAAAACTTCCTCACAACGAGCTGCTTATGTGCCATATTTTGTGTCAGAAACAAAACTTCTCCTCAACAATCGGTTGGTTAAGTCTTATTATTTGTGTCAGAAATAAAACTTCTCAACAATGACCTAATTATGTCACATTATTTGTGTCAGAAATAAAACTTCTCAACAATGAGCTGCTTTTGTCCAATTATTTGTGTCAGAAATAAAACTTCTCAACAATGAGCTGCTTATGTCAATTATTTGTGTCAGAAATAAAACTTCTCCTATATGAGCTGCTTATGTCACATTATTTGTGTCAGAAATAAAACTTCTCAACAATGAGCTGCTTATGTCACATTATTTTCAGAAATAAAACTTCTCAACAAGGAGCTGCTTATGTGCCATATTTTGTGTCAGAAACAAAACTTCTCCTCAACAATCGGTTGCTTAAGTCTTATTATTTGTGTCAGAAATAAAACTTCTCAACAATGAGATGCTAATGTCACATTATGTGTTCAGAAACAAGACTTCTCAACAATGAGCAGCTTATGCACATTATTTGTGTGAGAAATAAAACTTCTCAACAATGAGCTGCTTATGTTACATTATATGTGTCAGATAATAAACTCTCAACAATGAGCTGCTTATGTCACATTATTTGTGTCAGAAATAAAACTTCTTAACAATGAGCTGCTTATGTCACATTATTTGTGTCAGAATTAAAACTTGATCTCAACAATGAGCTGCTTATTTCCCATTATTTGTGTCAGAAACAAACCCTGCTCTCAACAATGCGCTGCTCATGTCCCAATAATTGTGTCAGAAGCAGAACTTATCCTCAACAATGAGCTGCTTATGTCCCAATATTTGTGTTACAAACAAAAATTCTCCTCAACAATGAGCACCTTATGTCCCAATATTTGTGTCAGAAGCACAAATTCTCAATAATGAGCTGCTTATGTCCCAATATTTGTGTCAGAAACAAAAATTCTCCTCAACAATGAGCAGCTTATGTCCCATTATTTGTGTCAGAAACAAGAATTCTCCTCAACAATGAGCAGCTTATGTCCCATTATTTGGTCAGAAACAAGAATTCTCCTCAACAATGAGCAGCTTATGTCACATTATTTGTGTCAGAAACAAGAATTCTCCTCAACAATGAGCAGCTTATGTCCCATTATTTGTGTCAGAAACAAGAATTCTCCTCAACAATGAGCAGCTTATGTCACATTATTTGTGTCAGAAACAAGAATTCTCCTCAACAATCAGCAGCTTATGTCCCATTATTTGTGTCAGAAACAAAAATTCACCTCAACAATCTGCTGCTTATATCACATTATTTGTGTCAGAAACAAAAATTCTCAACAATGAGCAGTTTATGTCCCAATATTTGTGTCAGAAGTAAAAATTCTCCTTAACAATGAGTAGCTTATGATCCAATATGTGTATCAGAAATAAAATTTCTCCGCAACAATGAGCTGCTTATGTCACATTATTTGTGTCGGAAATAAAACTTCTTAACAATGAGCTGCTTATGTCACATTATTTGTGTCTGAAATAAAACTTCTCAACAATGAGGTGCTTATGTCACATTATTTGTGTCAGAAATAAAACTTCTCAACAATGAGCTGCTTATGTCACATTATTTGTGTCAGAAATAAAACTTCTCAATGAGCTGCTTATGTCACATTATTTGTGTCACAAATAAAACTTCTCCTTAACATTCAGCTGCTTATGTCTCATTATTTGTGTCAGAAGCAAAACTTCTGAAGATTCAGTGTCTTATGTCCCATTGTTTGTGTGAGAAACAAAACTTTACCTCAACATTCAGCTGCTTATGTCCCATTATTTGTGTCAGAAACAAGACTTCTCAGCATTCAGTGTCTTATGTCTCATAATTTGTGTCAGAAACAAAACTGAGCAATGAGTTGCTTATGTCCCATTATTTGTGTCTGAAACAAAACTTCTCCTCAACATTCAGTGTCTTATGTCTCATTATTTGTGTCAGAATTAAGACTTCTCAACATTCAGCTGCTTATGTCTCATTATTTGTGTCAGAAACAAAACTTCTCAACATTCAGCTGCTTATGTCTAATTATTTATGTCAGAAACAAAACATCTCAACAATGAGCTGCTTATGTCTGATTATTAATGTCAGAAACAATACTTCTCAACATTCAGCTGCTTATGTCACATTATTTGTGTCAGAAAAAAAACTTCTTTTAAACAATGAGCTGTTTATGTCCCATTATTTGTGTCAGAATTAAAACTTGATCTCAACAATGAGCTGCTTATGTTACATTATTTGTGTCTGAAACAAAGCTTGCTCTCTACAATGAGCTACTTATGGCCCATTATTTGTGTCAGAAACAATACTTCCCCTCAACAATGAGCTGCTTATTTCCCATTATTTGTGTCATAAACAAACCCTGCTCTCAACAATGCTCTGCTCATGTCCCAATAATTGTGTCAGAAGCAGAACTTATCCTCAACAATGAGCTGCTTATGTTCCAATATTTGTGTCAGAAGCACAAATTCTCCTCAACAATGAGCACCTTATGTCCCAATATTTGTGTCAGAAGCACAAATTCACCTCAATAATGAGCTGCTTATGTCCCAATATTTGTCAGAAACAAAAATTCTCCTCAACAATGAGCAGCTTATGTCACATTATTTGTGTCAGAAACAAGAATTCTCCTCAACAATGAGCAGCTTATGTCCCTTTATTTGTGTCAGAAACAAAAATTCACCTCAACAATGAGCTGCTTATATCACATTATTTGTGTCAGAAACAAAAATTCTCAACAATGAGCAGTTTATGTCCCAATATTTGTGTCAGAAGCAAAAATTCTCCTTAACATTGAGCAGCTTATGTCCCAATATGTGTATCACAAATAAAACTTCTCCTCAACAATGAGCTGCTTATATCACATTATTTGTGTCAGAAACAAAAATTCACCTCAACAATGAGCTGCTTATATCACATTATTTGTGTCAGAAACAAAAATTCTCAACAATGAGCAGTTTATGTCCCAATATTTGTGTCAGAAGCAAAAATTCTCCTTAACATTGAGCAGCTTATGTCCCAATATGTGTATCACAAATAAAACTTCTCCTCAACAATGAGCTGCTTATATCATATTATTTGTGTCAGAAATAAAACTTCTCCTCAATGAGCTGCTTATGTCACATTATTTGTGTCAGAAATAAAACTTCTCAACAATGAGCTGCTTATGTCACATTATTTGTGTCAGAAATAAAACTTCTCAAAAATGAGTTGCTTATGTCACATTATTTGTGTTTGAAATAAAACTTCTCAACAATGAGCTGCTTATGTCATATTATTTGTGTCTGAAATAAAACTTGTCAACAATGAGCTGCTTATGTCACATTATTTGTGTCTGAAATAAAACTTCTCAACAATGAGCTGCTTATGTCACATTATTTGTGTCAGAAATAAAACTTCTCAACAATGAGCTGCTTATGTCACATTATTTGTGTCAGAAATAAAACTTCTCAACAATGAGCTGCTTATGTCACATTATTTGTGTCTGAAATAAAACTTCTCAACAATGAGCTGCTTATGTCACATTATTTGTGTCAGAAATAATACTTCTCAACAATGAGCTGCTTATGTTACATTATTTGTGTCAGAAATAAAACTTGTCAACAATCAGCTGCTTATGTCACATTATTTGTGTGTGAAATAAAACTTGTCAACAATGAGCTGCTTATGTCACATTATTTGTGTCAGAAATAAAACTTGTCAACAATGAGCTGCTTATGTTACATTATTTGTGTCAGAAATAAAACTTCTCAACAATGAGCTGCTTATGTTACATTATTTGTGTCAGAAATAAAACTTGTCAACAATGAGCTGCTTATTTCACATTATTTGTGTCTGAAATAAAACTTGTCAACAATTAACTGCTTATGTTACATTTTTTGTGTCAGAAATAAAACCTTCAACAGTGAGCTTGTTATGTTACATTATTTGTGTCAGAAATAAAACTTCTCAACAATGATCTGCTTATGTTACATTATTTGTGTCAGAAATAAAACTTGTCAACAATGAGCTGCTTATGTCACATTATTTGTGTCAGAAATAAAACTTCTCAACAATGAGCTGCTTATGTCACATTATTTGTGTCTGAAATAATACTTGTCAAAAATGAGCTGCTTATGTCACATTATTTGTGTCAGAAATATAACTTCTCAACAATGAGCTGCTTATGTCACATTATTTGTGTCTGAAATAAAACTTCTCAACAATGAGCTGCTTATGTCACATTATTTGTGTCTGAAATAATACCTCTCAACAATGAGCTGCTTATGTCACATTATTTGTGTCTGAAATAATACTTCTCAACAATGAGCTGCTTATGTCACATTATTTGTGTCTGAAATAATACTTCTCAACAATGAGCTGCTTATGTCACATTATTTGTGTCAGAAATAAAACTTCTCAACAATGAGCTGCTTATGTCACATTATTTGTGTCTGAAATAAAACTTCTCAACAATGAGCCGCTCATGTCACATTATTTGTGTCTGAAATAATACTTCTCAACAATGAGCTGCTTATGTCACATTATTTGTGTCTGAAATAATACTTCTCAACAATGAGCTGCTTATGTCACATTATTTGTGTCTGAAATAATACTTCTCAACAATGAGCTGCTTATATCACATTATTTGTGTCTGAAATAATACTTCTCAACAATGAGGTGCTTATGTCACATTATTTGTGTCAGAAATAAAACTTCTCAACAATGAGCTGCTTATGTCACATTATTTGTGTCTGAAATAATACTTCTCAACAATGAGCTGCTTATGTCACATTATTTTCAGAAATAAAACTTCTCAACAATGAGCTGCTTATGTCACATTATTTGTGTCAGAAATAAAACTTCTCAACAATGAGCTGCTTATGTCACATTATTTGTGTCTGAAATAAAACTTCTCAACAATGAGCTGCTTATGTCACATTATTTGTGTCTGAAATAATACTTCTCAACAATGAGCTGCTTATGTCACATTATTAGTGTCTGAAATAAAACTTCTCAACAATGAGCTGCTTATGTTACATTATTTGTGTCTGAAATAATACATCTCAACAATGAGCTGCTTATGTCACATTATTTGTGTCAGAAATAAAACTTGTCAACAATGAGCTGCTTATGTTACATTATTTGTGTCAGAAATAAAACTTCTCAACAATGAGCTGCTTATGTTACATTATTTGTGTCAGAAATAAAACTTGTCAACAATGAGCTGCTTATGTCACATTATTTGTGTCTGAAATAAAACTTGTCAACAATGAGCTGCTTATGTTACATTATTTGTGTCAGAAATAAAACTTGTTACAAATGAGCTGCTTATGTTACATTATTTGTGTCAGAAATAAAACTTCTCAACAATGAGCTGCTTATGTTACATTATTTGTGTCAGAAATAAAACTTGTCAACAATGAGCTGCTTATGTCACATTACTTGTGTCAGAAATAAAACTTCTCAACAATGAGCTGCTTATGTCACATTATTTGTGTCTGAAATAAAACTTGTCAAAAATGAGCTGCTTATGTCACATTATTTGTGTCAGAAATAAAACTTCTCAACAATGAGCTGCTTATGTCACATTATTTGTGTCTGAAATAAAACTTCTCAACAATGAGCTGCTTATGTCACATTATTTGTGTCTGAAATAATACTTCTCAACAATGAGCTGCTTATGTCACATTATTTGTGTCTGAAATAATACTTCTCAACAATGAGCTGCTTATGTCACATTATTTGTGTCTGAAATAATACTTCTCAACAATGAGCTGCTTATTTCACATTATTTGTGTCTGAAATAAAACTTCTCAACAATGAGCTGCTTATGTCACATTATTTGTGTCAGAAATAAAACTTCTCAACAATGAGCTGCTTATGTCACATTATTTGTGTCTGAAATAAAACTTCTCAACAATGAGCTGCTTATGTCACATTATTTGTGTCTGAAATAATACTTCTATACAATGAGCTGCTTATGTCACATTATTTGTGTCTGAAATAATACTTCTCAACAATGAGCAGCTTATGTCACATTATTTGTGTCTGAAATAATACTTCTCAACAATGAACTGCTTATTTCACATTATTTGTGTCTGAAATAATACTTCTCAACAATGAGCTGCTTATGTCACATTATTTGTGTCTGAAATAAAACTTCTCAACAATGAGCTGCTTATGTCACATTATTTGTGTCTGAAATAATACTTCTCAAAAATGAGCTGCTTATGTCACATTATTTTCAGAAATAAAACTTCTCAACAATGAGCTGCTTATGTCACATTATTTGTGTCAGAAATAAAACTTCTCAACAATGAGCTGCTTATGTCACATTATTTGTGTCTGAAATAAAACTTCTCAACAATGAGCTGCTTATGTCACATTATTTGTGTCAGAAATAAAACTTCTCAACAATGAGCTGCTTATGTCACATTATTTGTGTCTGAAATAAAACTTCTCAACAATGAGATGCTTATGTCACATTATTTGTGTCTGAAATAATACTTCTGAACAATGAGCTGCTTATGTCACATTATTTGTGTGTGAAATAAAACTTCTCAACAATGAGCTGCTTATGTCTCATTATTTGTGTCTGAAATAATACATCTCAACAATGAGCTGCTTATGTCACATTATTTGTCAGAAATAAAACTTCTCAACAATGAGCTGCTTATGTCACATTATTTGTGTCTGAAATAAAACTTCTCAACAATGAGCTGCTTATGTCACATTATTTGTGTCAGAAATAAAACTTCTCAACAATGAGCTGCTTATGTCACATTATTTGTGTCTGAAATAAAACTTCTCAACAATGAGCTGCTTATGTCACATTATTTGTGTCAGAAATAAAACTTGTCAACAATGATCTGCTTATGTCACATTATTTGTGTCAGAAATAAAACTTCTCCTCAATGAGCTGCTTATGTCACATTATTTTCAGAAATAAAACTTCCTCACAACGAGCTGCTTATGTGCCATATTTTGTGTCAGAAACAAAACTTCTCCTCAACAATCGGTTGGTTAAGTCTTATTATTTGTGTCAGAAATAAAACTTCTCAACAATGACCTAATTATGTCACATTATTTGTGTCAGAAATAAAACTTCTCAACAATGAGCTGCTTTTGTCCAATTATTTGTGTCAGAAATAAAACTTCTCAACAATGAGCTGCTTATGTCAATTATTTGTGTCAGAAATAAAACTTCTCCTATATGAGCTGCTTATGTCACATTATTTGTGTCAGAAATAAAACTTCTCAACAATGAGCTGCTTATGTCACATTATTTTCAGAAATAAAACTTCTCAACAAGGAGCTGCTTATGTGCCATATTTTGTGTCAGAAACAAAACTTCTCCTCAACAATCGGTTGCTTAAGTCTTATTATTTGTGTCAGAAATAAAACTTCTCAACAATGAGATGCTAATGTCACATTATGTGTTCAGAAACAAGACTTCTCAACAATGAGCAGCTTATGCACATTATTTGTGTGAGAAATAAAACTTCTCAACAATGAGCTGCTTATGTTACATTATATGTGTCAGATAATAAACTCTCAACAATGAGCTGCTTATGTCACATTATTTGTGTCAGAAATAAAACTTCTTAACAATGAGCTGCTTATGTCACATTATTTGTGTCAGAATTAAAACTTGATCTCAACAATGAGCTGCTTATTTCCCATTATTTGTGTCAGAAACAAACCCTGCTCTCAACAATGCGCTGCTCATGTCCCAATAATTGTGTCAGAAGCAGAACTTATCCTCAACAATGAGCTGCTTATGTCCCAATATTTGTGTTACAAACAAAAATTCTCCTCAACAATGAGCACCTTATGTCCCAATATTTGTGTCAGAAGCACAAATTCTCAATAATGAGCTGCTTATGTCCCAATATTTGTGTCAGAAACAAAAATTCTCCTCAACAATGAGCAGCTTATGTCCCATTATTTGTGTCAGAAACAAGAATTCTCCTCAACAATGAGCAGCTTATGTCCCATTATTTGGTCAGAAACAAGAATTCTCCTCAACAATGAGCAGCTTATGTCACATTATTTGTGTCAGAAACAAGAATTCTCCTCAACAATGAGCAGCTTATGTCCCATTATTTGTGTCAGAAACAAGAATTCTCCTCAACAATGAGCAGCTTATGTCACATTATTTGTGTCAGAAACAAGAATTCTCCTCAACAATCAGCAGCTTATGTCCCATTATTTGTGTCAGAAACAAAAATTCACCTCAACAATCTGCTGCTTATATCACATTATTTGTGTCAGAAACAAAAATTCTCAACAATGAGCAGTTTATGTCCCAATATTTGTGTCAGAAGTAAAAATTCTCCTTAACAATGAGTAGCTTATGATCCAATATGTGTATCAGAAATAAAATTTCTCCGCAACAATGAGCTGCTTATGTCACATTATTTGTGTCGGAAATAAAACTTCTTAACAATGAGCTGCTTATGTCACATTATTTGTGTCTGAAATAAAACTTCTCAACAATGAGGTGCTTATGTCACATTATTTGTGTCAGAAATAAAACTTCTCAACAATGAGCTGCTTATGTCACATTATTTGTGTCAGAAATAAAACTTCTCAATGAGCTGCTTATGTCACATTATTTGTGTCACAAATAAAACTTCTCCTTAACATTCAGCTGCTTATGTCTCATTATTTGTGTCAGAAGCAAAACTTCTGAAGATTCAGTGTCTTATGTCCCATTGTTTGTGTGAGAAACAAAACTTTACCTCAACATTCAGCTGCTTATGTCCCATTATTTGTGTCAGAAACAAGACTTCTCAGCATTCAGTGTCTTATGTCTCATAATTTGTGTCAGAAACAAAACTGAGCAATGAGTTGCTTATGTCCCATTATTTGTGTCTGAAACAAAACTTCTCCTCAACATTCAGTGTCTTATGTCTCATTATTTGTGTCAGAATTAAGACTTCTCAACATTCAGCTGCTTATGTCTCATTATTTGTGTCAGAAACAAAACTTCTCAACATTCAGCTGCTTATGTCTAATTATTTATGTCAGAAACAAAACATCTCAACAATGAGCTGCTTATGTCTGATTATTAATGTCAGAAACAATACTTCTCAACATTCAGCTGCTTATGTCTCATTATTTGTGTCAGAAACAAAACTTCTCATCATTGAGCTACTTTTGGCTCATTATTTGTGACGGAAACAAAACGTCTCAACAATGAGCTGCTTATGTCTCATTATTTGTGTCAGAAACAAAACTTCTCAACATTCAGCTGCTTATGTCTCATTATTTGTGTCAGAAACAAAACTTCTCAACATTCAGCTTCTTATGTCTCATTATTTGTGTCAGAAACAAAACTTCTCAACATTGAGCTGCTTATGTCTCATTATTTTTGTCAGAAACAAAAGTTCTCAACATTCAGCTGCTTATGTCTTATTATTTGTGTCAGAAACAAAACTTCCCAACATTGAGCTGCTTATGTCTCATTATTTTTGTCAGAAACAAAAGTTCTCAACATTCAGCTGCTTATGTCTTATTATTTGTGTCAGAAACAAAACTTCTCAACATTCAGCTGCTTATGTCTCATTATTTGTGTCAGAAACAAATCTTCTCAACATTCAGCTGCTTATGTCTCATTATTTGTGTCAGAAACAAATCTTCTCAACATTCAGCTGCTTATGTCTCATTATTTGATTCAGAAACCAATCTTCTCAACATTCAGCTGCTTATGTCTTATTATTTGTGTCAGAAGCAAAACTTCTCTACATTCAGCTGCTTATGTCTCATTATTTGTGTGAGAAACAAATCTTCTCAACATTCAGCTGCTTATGTCTCATTATTTGTGTCAGAAACAAATCTTCTCAACATTGAGCTGCTTATGTCTCATTATTTGTGTCAGAAACAAAACTTCTCAACATTGAGCTGCTTATGTCTCATTATTTGTGTCGGAAACAAAACTTCTCAACATTCAGCTGCTTATGTCTCATTATTTGTGTCAGAAACAAAACTTCTCAACATTGAGCTGCTTATGTCTCATTATTTGTGTCTGAAACAAAACTTCTCAACATTGAGCTGCTTATGTCTCATTATTTCTGTCAGAAACAAAACGTCTCAACAATGAGCTGCTTATGTCTCATTATTTGTGTCAGAAACAAATCTTCTCAACATTCAGCTGCTTATGTCTCATTATTTGTGTCAGAAACAAAACTTCTCAACATTGAGCTGCTTATGTCTCATTATTTGTGTCAGAAACAAAACTTCTCCTCAACATTCACCTGCTTATGTCTCATTATTTGTGTCAGAAACAAAACTGCTCCTCAACATTCAGTGTCTTATTTCTCATGGGTTGTGTCAGAAACAAAACTTCTCCTCAACATTGAGCTGCTTGTGTCTCATTATTTGTTTCAGAAACAAAACTTCTCCTCAACATTGAGTTGCTTATGTCATATTATTTGTTTCAGAAACAAAACTTCTCCTCAACATTCAGTGCCTTATGTCTCATTATTTGTGTCAGAAACAAAAATTTCTCCTCAACATTGAGCTGCTTATGTCCCATTATTTGTTTCTGAAATAAAATTTCTCAACATTCAGTGCCTTATGTCTCATTATTTGTTTCTGAAACATAACTTCTCAACATTCAGTGCCTTATGTCTCATTATTTGTTTCAGAAACAAAACTTCTCAACATTCAGTGCCTTATGTCTCATTATTTGTTTCAGAAACAAAACTTCTCAACATTCATTGCCTTATGTCCCATTATTTGTTTCTGAAACAAAACGTCTCAACATTCAGTGCCTTCTGTCCCATTATTTGTTTCTGAAACAAAACTTCACAACATTCAGTGTCTTATGTCTCATTATTTGTTTCAGAAACAAAACTTCTCAACATTCAGTGCCTTATGTCTCATTATTTGTGTCAGAAACCAAATTTCTCCTCAACATTGAAATGCTTATGTCCCATTATTTGTTTCTGAAACAAAACTTCTCAACATTCAGTGCCTTATGTCCCATTATTTGTTTCAGAAACAAAACTTCTCAACATTCAGTGCCTTATGTCCCATTATTTGTTTCTGAAACAAAATTTCTCAACATTCAGTGTCTTATGTCTGCTTATTTGTTTCAGAAACCAAAACTTCTCAACATTCAGTGCCGTATGTCTCATTATTTGTGTCAGAAACCAAAGTTCTCCTCAACGTTGAAATGCATATGTCCCATTATTTGTTTCTGAAACAAAACTTCTCCCCAACATTCAGTGCCTTATGTCTCATTATTTGTGTTAGAAACAAGACTTCTCAGCATTCAGTGTCTTATGTCTCATTATTTGTGTCACAAACAATACTTCTCCTCAACATTGACCTGCTTATGTCATATTATTTGTTTCGGAAACAAAACTTCTCCTCAACATTCAGTGTCTTATGTCTCATTATTTGCGTCAGAAACAAAACTTCTCCTCAACATTGAGCTGGTTGTGTCCCATTATTTGTTTCAGAAACAAAACTTCTCAACATTCAGTGTCTTATTTCTCATTATTTGTGTCAGAATCAAAATTTCTCCTCAACTTTGAGCTGCTTATGTCCAATTATTTGTGTCAGAAACAAGACGTCTCCTACACATTGAGCTGGTTATGTCCCATTATTTGTTTCAGAAACAAGACTTCTCCTCAAGGTTGAGCTGGTTATGTCCCATTTTTTGTGTCAGAAACAAGACTTCTCCACAACATTGAGCTGCTTATGTCCCATTATTTGTGTCAGAAACAAGACTTGTCCTCAACATTGAGCTGATTATGTCTCATTATTTATGTCAGAAACAATACCTCCTCAACAATGAGCTGCTAATGTCCCATTAACTGGGTCAGAAATAAAAGGTCTCAACAATGAGCTGCTTATATCTCATTATTTGTGTCAGAAACAAAACTTCTCCTCAACATACAGCTGCTTATGTCCCATTATTTGTGTCAGAAACAAAACTTCTCCTCAGCATTCAGTTACTTATGTCCGATTATTTGTGTCAGAAACAAAAGTTCGCAACAATGAGCTGCTTATGTCTCATTATTTGTTTTAGAAACAAAGCTTCTCAACATTCAGTTACTTAGGTCCCATTATTTGTGTCAGAAACAAAAGTTCTCAAATATGAGGTGCTTATGTCTCATTATTTGTTTTAGAAACAAAACTTCCCCTCAACATTCAGTTACTTATGTCCCATTAATTGTGTCAGAAATAAAACTTCTCCTCAATATTCAGTTTCTTATGTCCCATTATTTGTGTCAGAAACAAAACTCAAGAATGAGTTGCTTATGTCTCATTATTTGTTTTAGAAACAAACCTTCTCCTCAATATTGAGTTACTTATGTCCCATTAATTGTGTCAGAAATAAAACTTCTCAACAATGAGATGCTAATGTCACATTATGTGGTCAGAAACAAGACTTCTCAACAATGAGCAGCTTATGCACATTATTTGTGTGAGAAATAAAACTTCTCAACAATGAGCTGCTTATGTTACATTATATGTGTCAGATAATAAACTCTCAACAATGAGCTGCTTATGTCACATTATTTGTGTCAGAAATAAAACTTCTTAACAATGAGCTGCTTATGTCACATTATTTGTGTCAGAATTAAAACTTGATCTCAACAATGAGCTGCTTATTTCCCATTATTTGTTTCAGAAACAAACCCTGCTCTCAACAATGCGCTGCTCATGTCCCAATAATTGTGTCAGAAGCAGAACTTATCCTCAACAATGAGCTGCTTATGTCCCAATATTTGTGTTACAAACAAAAATTCTCCTCAACAATGAGCACCTTATGTATCAATATTTGTGTCAGAAGCACAAATTCTCAATAATGAGCTGCTTATGTCCCAATATTTGTGTCAGAAACAAAAATTCTCCTCAACAATGAGCAGCTTATGTCCCATTATTTGTGTCAGAAACAAGAATTCTCCTCAACAATGAGCAGCTTATGTCCCATTATTTGTGTCAGAAACAAGAATTCTCCTCAACAATGAGCAGCTTATGTCCCATTATTTGTGTCAGAAACAAGAATTCTCCTCAACAATGAGCAGCTTATGTCACATTATTTGTGTCAGAAACAAGAATTCTCCTCAACAATGAGCAGCTTATGTCCCATTATTTGTGTCAGAAACAAAAATTCACCTCAACAATCTGCTGCTTATATCACATTATTTGTGTCAGAAACAAAAATTCTCAACAATGAGCAGTTTATGTCCCAATATTTGTGTCAGAAGTAAAAATTCTCCTTAATTATGAGCAGCTTATGTTCCAATATGTGTATCAGAAATAAAATTTCTCCTCAACATTGAGCTGCTTATGTCACATTATTTGTGTCGGAAATAAAACTTCTCAACAATGAGCTGCTTATGTCACATTATTTGTGTCTGAAATAAAACTTCTCAACAATGAGGTGCTTATGTCACATTATTTGTGTCAGAAATAAAACTTCTCAACATTGAGCTGCTTATGTCACATTATTGGTGTCAGAAATAAAACTTCTCATTAATGAGCTGCTTATGTCACATTATTTGTGTCAGAAATAAAACTTGTCAAAAATGAGCTGCTTATGTCACATTATTTTCAGAAATAAAACTTCTCAACAAGGAGCTCCTTATGTCCCATATTTTGTGTCAGAAACAATACTTCTCCTAAACAATGGGTTGCTTATGTGTTATTATTAGTGGCAGAAATAAAACTTCTCAACATTGAGCTGCTTATGTCACATTATTTGTGTCAGAAATAAAACTTTTCAACAATGAGCAGCTTATGTCACAGTATTTGTGTCAGATATAAAACTTCTCAACAATGAGCTCCTTATGTCACATTATTTGTGTCAGAAATAAAACCTCTCAACCATGAGCAGCTTATGTCACATTATTTGTGTAGAAATGAAACTTCTCAACAATGAGCTGCTTATGTCACATTATTTGTGTCAGAAATACAACTTGTCCTCAACAATGAGATGCTTATGACACATTATTTGTGTCAGAAATTAAACTTCTCAACAATGAGCTGCTTATGTCACATTATTTGCGTCAGAAATTAAACTTCTCAACAATGAGCTTCTTATGTCACATTATTTGTGTCAGAAATAATACTTCTCCTCAATGAGCTGTTTATGTCACATTATTTGTGTCAGAAATAAAACTTCTCAATGAGCTGCTTATGTCACATTATTTGTGTCACAAATAGAACTTCTCCTTAACATTCAGCTGCTTATGTCTCATTATTTGTGTCAGAAGCAAAACTTCTGAAGATTCAGTGTCTTATGTCCCATTGTTTGTGTGAGAAACAAAACTTCACCTCAACATTCAGCTGCTTATGTCCCATTATTTGTGTCAGAAACAAGACTTCTTAGCATTCAGTGTCTTATGTCTCATAATTTGTGTCAGAAACAAAACTGAGCAATGAGTTGCTTATGTCCCATTATTTGTGTCTGAAACAAAACTTCTCCTCAACATTCAGTGTCTTATGTCCCATTATTTGTGTCAGAAACAATACTGCTCAACATTCAGCTGCTTATGTCTCATTATTTGTGTCAGAAACAAAACTTCTCATCATTGAGCTACTTTTGGCTCATTATTTGTGTCGGAAACAAAACGTCTCAACAATGAGCTGCTTATGTCTCATTATTTGTGTCAGAAACAAAACTTCTCAACATTCGGCTGCTTATGTCTCATTATTTGTGTCAGAAACAAAACTTCTCAACATTCAGCTTCTTATGTCTCATTATTTGTGTCAGAAACAAAACTTCTCAACATTCAGCTGCTTATGTCTCATTATTTGTGTCAGAAACAAAACTTCTCAACATTGAGCTGCTTATGTCTCATTATATGTGTCTGAAACAAAACTTCTCAACATTGAGCTGCTTATGTCTCATTATTTCTGTCAGAAACAAAACGTCTCAACAATGAGCTGCTTATGTCTCATTATTTGTGTCAGAAACAAAACTTCTCAACATTCAGCTGCTTATGTCTCATTATTTGTATCAGAAACAAATCTTCTCAACATTCAGCTGCTTATGTCTCATTATTTGTGTCAGAAACAAAACTTCTCAACATTGAGCTGCTTATGTCTCATTATTTGTGTCAGAAACAAAACTTCTCCTCAACATTCACCTGCTTATGTTAATTATTTGTGTCAGAAACAAAACTGCTCCTCAACATTCAGTATCTTATTTCTCATTGGTTGTGTCAGAAACAAAACTTCTCCTCAACATTGAGCTGCTTATGTCATATTATTTGTTTCAGAAACAAAACTTCTCCTCAATATTCAGTGCCTTATGTCTCATTATTTGTGTCAGAAACAAAAATTTCTCCTTAACTTTGAACTGCTTATGTCCCATTATTTGTTTCTGAAACAAAACTTCTCAACATTCAGTGCCTTATGTCTCATTATTTGTTTCTGAAACAAAACATCTCAACATTCAGTGCCTTATGTCTCATTATTTGTTTCAGAAACAAAACTTCTCAACTTTCAGTGCCTTATGTCTCATTATTTGTTTCAGAAACAAAACTTCTCAACATTCATTGCCTTATGTCCCATTATTTGTTTCTGAAACAAAACGTCTCAACATTCAGTGCCTTATGTCCCATTATTTGTTTCTGAAACAAAACTTCACAACATTCAGTGTCTTATGTCTCATTATTTGTTTCAGAAACAAAACTTCTCAACATTCAGTGCCTTATGTCTCATTATTTGTGTCAGAAACCAAATTTCTCCTCAACATTGAAATGCTTATGTCCCATTATTTGTTTCTGAAACAAAACTTCTCAACATTCAGTGTCTTATGTCTCATTATTTGTTTCTGAAACAAAACTTCTCAACATTCAGTGCCTTATGTCTCATTATTTGTTTCAGAAACAAAACTTCTCAACATTCAGTGCCTTATGTCCCATTATTTGTTTCAGAAACAAAACTTCTCAACATTCAGTGCCTTATGTCCCATTATTTGTTTCTGAAACAAAACTTCTCAACAATCAGTGTCTTATGTCTCCTTATTTGTTTCAGAAACCAAAACTTCTCAACATTCAGTGCCGTATGTCTCATTATTTGTGTCAGAAACCAAATTTCTCCTCAACGTTGAAATGCATATGTCCCATTATTTGTTTTTGAAACAAAACTTCTCCCCAACATTCAGTGCCTTATGTCTCATTATTTGTGTTAGAAACAAGACTTCTCAGCATTCAGTGTCTTATGTCTCATTATTTGTGTCACAAACAATACTTCTCCTCAACATTGACCTGCTTATGTCATATTATTTGTTTCGGAAACAAAACTTCTCCTCAACATTCAGTGTCTTATGTCTCATTATTTGCGTCAGAAACAAAACTTCTCCTCAACATTGAGCTGGTTGTGTCCCATTATTTGTTTCAGAAACAAAACTTCTCAACATTCAGTGTCTTATTTCTCATTATTTGTGTCAGAATCAAAATTTCTCCTCAACTTTGAGCTGCTTATGTCCCATTATTTGTGTCAGAAACAAGACGTCTCCTACACATTGAGCTGGTTATGTCCCATTATTTGTTTCAGAAACAAGACTTCTCCTCAAGGTTGAGCTGGTTATGTCCCATTTTTTGTGTCAGAAACAAGACTTCTCCACAACATTGAGCTGCTTATGTCCCATTATTTGTGTCAGAAACAAGACTTGTCCTCAACATTGAGCTGATTATGTCTGTTATTTATGTCAGAAACAATACCTCCTCAACAATGAGGTGCTAATGTCCCATTAACTGGGTCAGAAATAAAAGTTCTCAACAATGAGCTGCTTATATCTCATTATTTGTGTCAGAAACCATACTTCTCCTCAACAATGAGGTTCTAATGTCCCATTATCTGGGTCAGAAATAAAAGTTCTCAACAATGAGCTGCTTATATCTCATTATTTGTGTCAGAAACAAAACTTCTCCTCAACATACAGCTGCTTATGTCCCATTATTTGTGTCAGAAACAAAACTTCTCCTCAGCATTCAGTTACTTATGTCCGTTTATTTGTGTCAGAAACAAAAGTTCGCAACAATGAGCTGCTTATGTCTCATTATTTGTTTTAGAAACAAAACTTCTCAACATTCAGTTACTTATGTCCCATTAATTGTGTCAGAAATAAAACTTCTCCTCAGCATTCAGTTACTTATGTCCGTTTATTTGTGTCAGAAACAAAAGTTCGCAACAATGAGCTGCTTATGTCTCATTATTTGTTTTAGAAACAAAACTTCTCAAGATTCAGTTACTTATGTCCCATTAATTGTGTCAGAAATAAAACTTCTCCTCAGCATTCAGTTACTTATGTCCGTTTATTTGTGTCAGAAACAAAAGTTCGCAACAATGAGCTGCTTATGTCTCATTATTTGTTTTAGAAACAAAACTTCTCAACATTCAGTTACTTATGTCCCATTAATTGTGTCAGAAACAAAACTTCTCCTCAGCATTCAGTTACTTATGTCCGTTTATTTGTGTCAGAAACAAAAGTTCGCAACAATGAGCTGCTTATGTCTCATTATTTGTTTTAGAAACAAAACTTCTCAACATTCAGTTACTTAGGTCCCATTATTTGTGTCAGAAACAAAAGTTCTCAAATATGAGGTGCTTATGTCTCATTATTTGTTTTAGAAACAAAACTTCCCCTCAACATTCAGTTACTTATGTCCCATTAATTGTGTCAGAAATAAAACTTCTCCTCAATATTCAGTTTCTTATGTCCCATTATTTGTGTCAGAAACAAAACTCAAGAATGAGTTGCTTATGTCTCATTATTTGTTTTAGAAACAAAACTTCTCCTCAACATTCAGTTACTTATGTCCCATTAATTGTGTCAGAAATAAAACTTCTCATCAATATTCAGCTGCTTATGTCCCATTATTTGTGTCAAAAACAAGACTTCTCAGCATTCAGTGTCTTATGTCTCATTATTTGTGTCAGAAACAAGACTTTTCAGCATTCAGTTACTTATGTCCCATTATTTGTGTCAGAAACAAGACTTCTCAGCATTCAGTGTCTTATGTCTCATTATTTGTGACAGAAACAAAACTGAGCAATGAGCTGCTTATGTCTCATTATTTGTGTCAGAAACAAAACTTCTCAACATTCAGCTGCTTACGTCTTATTATTTGTGTCAGAAACAAAACTTCCCAACAATGAGCTGCTTACGTCTCATAATTGTGTTAGAATCAAAACTTCTCAACATTCAGCTGCTTATGTCTCATTAGTTGTGTCAGAAACAAAACTTCTCCTCAACATTGAGCTGCTAATGTCATATTATTTGTTTCAGAAACAAAACTTCTTCTCAACATTCAGTGTCTTATGTTACATTATTTGTGTCAGAATCAAAATTTCTCCTCAACATTGAGCTGTTTATGTCCCATTATTTGTTTCAGAAACAAAACTTCTCACCATTCAGTGTCTTATGTCTCATTATTTGTGTCAGAAACAAAACTTCTCAACATTCAGTGTCTTATGTCTTATTATTTGTGTCAGAATCAAAACTTCTCCTCAACATTGAGCTGTTTATGTCCCATTATTTGTTTCCGTAACAAAACTTCTCCCCAACATTCAGTGTCTTATGTCTTATTATTTGTGTCAGAATCAAAACTTCTCCTCAACTTTGAGCTGCTTATGTCCCATTATTTGTGTCAGAAACAAGACTTCTCAGCATTCAGTGTCTTATGTCTCATTATTTGTGTCAGAAACAATACTTCTCCTCAACAATGAGGTGCTTATGTTCCATTATCTGGGTCAGAAACAAAACTTCTCAACAATGAGCTGCATATATCTAATTATTTGTGTCAGAAACATTACTTCTGCTCAAAAATGAGCTACTTATATCTCATTATTTGTGTCAGAAACAATACTTCTGCTCAACAATGAGGTTCTAATTTCCCATTATCTGGGTCAGAAACAAAACTTCTCCTCAACAACAGTTACTTATGTCCCATTATTTGTGTCAGAAACAAAACTTCTCAACAAGGAGCTGCTTATGTCACATTATTTGTGTCAGAAATAAAACTTCTCAACAATGAGCTTCTTATGTCACATTATTTGTGTCAGAAATAACACTTCTCAACAATGAGTCTTATGTCACATTATTTGTGTCAGAAATAAAACTTCTCAACAATGAGCTGCTTATGTCACATTATTTGTGTCAGAAATAAAACTTCTCAACAATAAGCTTCTTATGTCACATTATTTGTGTCAGAAATAAAACTTCTCAACAATGAGCTGCTTATGTCACATTATTTGTGTCAGAAATAAAACTTCTCAACAATGAGTTGCTTATGTCACATTATTTTCAGAAACAAAACTTCTCAACAATGAGCTGCTTATGTCACATTATTTGTGTCAGAAATAAAACTTCTCAACAATGAGCTGCTTATGTTACATAATTTGTGTCTGAAATAAAACTTGTCAAAAATGAGCTGCTTATGTCACATTATTCGTGTCAGAAATAAAACTTCTCAACAATGAGCTGCTTATGTCATATTATTTGTGTCTGAAATAAAACTTCTCAACAATGAGCTGCTTATGTCATATTATTTGTGTCTGAAATAAAACTTCTCAACAATGAGCTGCTTATGTCATATTATTTGTGTCAGAAATAAAACTTCTCAAAAATGAGCTGCTTATGTCACATTATTTGTGTTTGAAATAAAACTTCTCAACAATGAGCTGCTTATGTCATATTATTTGTGTCTGAAATAAAACTTGTCAACAATGAGCTGCTTATGTCACATTATTTGTGTCTGAAATAAAACTTCTCAACAATGAGCTGCTTATGTCACATTATTTGTGTCAGAAATAAAACTTCTCAACAATGAGCTGCTTATGTCATATTATTTGTGTCAGAAATAAAACTTCTCAACAATGAGCTGCTTATGTTATATTATTTGTGTCAGAAATAAAACTTCTCAACAATGAGCTGCTTATGTCACATTATTTGTGTCAGAAATAAAACTTCTCAACAATGAGCTACTTATGTCATATTATTTGTGTCAGAAATAAAACTTCTCAACAATGAGCTGCTTATGTCACATTATTTGTGTCTGAAATAAAACTTCTCAACAATGAGCTGCTTATGTCACATTATTTGTGTAAGAAATAATACTTATCAACAATGAGCTGCTTATGTTACATTATTTGTTTCAGAAATAAAACTTGTCAACAATGAGTTGCGTATGTCACATTATTTGTGTGTGAAATAAAACTTGTCAACAATGAGCTGCTTATGTCACATTATTTGTGTCAGAAATAAAACTTGTCAACAATGAGCTCCTTATGTTACATTATTTGTGTCAGAAATAAAACTTCTCAACAATGAGCTGCTTATGTTACATTATTTGTGTCAGAAATAAAACTTGTCAACAATGAGCTGCTTATGTCACATTATTTGTGTCTGAAATAAAACTTGTCAACAATGAGCTGCTTATGTTACATTATTTGTGTCAGAAATAAAACTTGTCAACAATGAGCTGCTTATGTTACATTATTTGTGTCAGAAATAAATCTTCTCAACAATGAGCTGCTTATGTTACATTATTTGTGTCAGAAATAAAACTTGTTAACAATGAGCTGCTTATGTCACATTATTTGTGTCAGAAATAAAACTTCTCAACAATGAGCTGCTTATGTCACATTATTTGTGTCTGAAATAAAACTTGTCAAAAATGACCTGCTTATGTCACATTACTTGTGTCAGAAATAAAAACTTCTCAACAATGAGCTGCTTATGTCACATTGTTTGTGTCTGAAATAAAACTTCTCAACAATGAGCTGCTTATGTCACATTATTTGTGTCTGAAATAATACCTCTCAACAATGAGCTGCTTATGTCACATTTTTTGTGTCTGAAATAATACTTCTCAACAATGAGCTGCTTATGTCACATTATTTGTGTCTGAAATAATACTTCTCAACAATGAGCTGCTTATGTCACATTATTTGTGTCAGAAATAAAACTTGTTAACAATGAGCTGCTTATGTCACATTATTTGTGTCAGAAATAAAACTTCTCAACAATGAGCTGCTTATGTCACATTATTTGTGTCTGAAATAAAACTTGTCAAAAATGACCTGCTTATGTCACATTACTTGTGTCAGAAATAAAAACTTCTCAACAATGAGCTGCTTATGTCACATTGTTTGTGTCTGAAATAAAACTTCTCAACAATGAGCTGCTTATGTCACATTATTTGTGTCTGAAATAATACCTCTCAACAATGAGCTGCTTATGTCACATTTTTTGTGTCTGAAATAATACTTCTCAACAATGAGCTGCTTATGTCACATTATTTGTGTCTGAAATAATACTTCTCAACAATGAGCTGCTTATGTCACATTATTTGTGTCTGAAATAAAACTTCTCAACAATGAGCTGCTTATGTCACATTATTTGTGTCTGAAATAAAACTTCTCAACAATGAGCTGCTCATGTCACATTATTTGTGTCTGAAATAATACTTCTCAACAATGAGCTGCTTATGTCACATTATTTGCGTCTGAAATAATACTTCTCAACAATGAGCTGCTTATGTCACATTATTTGTGTCTGAAATAATACTTCTCAACAATGAGCTGCTTATATCACATTATTTGTGTCTGAAATAATACTTCTCAACAATGAGCTGCTTATGTCACATTATTTGTTTCTGAAATAAAACTTCTCAACAATGAGCTGCTTATGTCACATTATTTGTGTCTGAAATAATAATTCTCAACAATGAGCTGCTTATGTCACATTATTTTCAGAAATAAAACTTCTCAACAATGAGCTGCTTATGTCACATTATTTGTGTCAGAAATAAAACTTCTCAACAATGAGCTGCTTATGTCACATTATTTGTGTCTGAAATAAAACTTCTCAACAATGATCTGCTTATGTCACATTATTTGTGTCTGAAATAATACTTCTCAACAATGAGCTGCTTATGTTACATTATTTGTGTCAGAAATAAAACTTCTCAACAATGAGCTGCTTATGTTACATTATTTGTGTCAGAAATAAAGCTTGTCAACAATGAGCTGCTTATGTCACATTATTTGTGTCTGAAATAAAACTTGTCAACAATGAGCTGCTTATGTTACATTATTTGTGTCAGAAATAAAACTTGTCAACAATGAGCTGCTTATGTTACATTATTTGTGTCAGAAATAAAACTTCTCAACAATGAGCTGCTTATGTTACATTATTTGTGTCAGAAATAAAACTTGTCAACAATGAGCTGCTTATGTCACATTATTTGTGTCAGAAATAAAACTTCTCAACAATGAGCTGCTTATGTCAGATTATTTGTGTCTGAAATAAAACTTGTCAAAAATGAGCTGCTTATGTCACATTATTTGTGTCAGAAATAAAACTTCTCAAAAATGAGCTGCTTATGTCACATTATTTGTGTCTGAAATAAAACTTCTCAACAATGAGCTGCTTATGTCACATTATTTGTGTCTGAAATAATACTTCTCAACAATGAGCTGCTTATGTCACATTATTTGTGTCTGAAATAGAACTTCTCAACAATGAGCTGCTTATGTCACATTATTTGTGTCTGAAATAATACTTCTCAACAATGAGCTGCTTATGTCACATTATTTGTGTCTGAAATAAAACTTCTCAACAATGAGCTGCTTAGGTCACATTATTTGTGTCTGAAATAATACATCTCAACAATGAGCTGCTTATGTCACATTATTTGTGTCAGAAATAAAACTTCTCAACAATGAGCTGCTTATTTCACATTATTTGTGTCTGAAACAGAACTTCTCAACAATGAGCTGCTTATGTCACATTATTTGTGTCAGAAATAAAACTTCTCAACAATGAGCTGCTTATGTCACATTATTTGTGTCTGAAATAAAACTTCTCAACAATGAGCTGCTTATGTCACATTATTTGTGTCAGAAATAAAATTTGTCAACAATGATCTGCTTATGTCACATTATTTGTGTCAGAAATAAAACTTCTCCTCAATGTGCTGCTTATGTCACATTATTTTCAGAAATAAAACTTCCTCACAACGAGCTGCTTATGTGCCATATTTTGTGTCAGAAACAAAACTTCTCCTCAACAATCGGTTGCTTAAGTCTTATTATTTGTGTCAGAAATAAAACTTCTCAGCAATGAGCTAATTATGTCACATTATTTGTGTCAGAAATAAAACTTCTCAACAATGAGCTGCTTTTGTCACATTATTTGTGTCAGAAATAAAACTTCTCAACAATGAGCAGCTTATGTCCCATTATTTGTGTCAGAAACAAAAATTCTCCTCAACAATCTGCTGCTTATATCACATTATTTGTGTCAGAAACAAAAATTCTCAACAATGAGCAGTTTATGTCCCAATATTTGTGTCAGAAGTAAAAATTCTCCTTAACAATGAGCAGCTTATGTTCCAATATGTGTATCAGAAATAAAATTTCTCCTCAACAATGTGCTGCTTATGTCACATTATTTGTGTCAGAAATAAAACTTCTCAACAATGAGCTGCTTATGTCACATTATTTGTGTCTGAAATAAAACTTCTCAACAATGAGGTGCTTATGTCACATTATTTGTGTCAGAAATGAAACTTCTCAACATTGAGCTGCTTATGTCACATTATTTGTGTCAGAAATAAAACTTCTCAACAATGAGCTGCTTATGTCACTTTATTTGTGTCAGAAATAAAACTTGTCAAAAATGAGCTGCTTATGTCACATTATTTTCAGAAATAAAACTTCTCAACAAGGAGCTCCTTTTGTCCCATATTTTGTGTCAGAAACAATACTTCTCCTAAACAATGGGTTGCTTATGTGTTATTATTAGTGGCAGAAATAAAACTTCTCAACATTGAGCTGCTTATGTCACATTATTTGTGTCAGATATAAAACTTCTCAACAATGAGCTCCTTATGTCACATTATTTGTGACAGAAATAAAACCTCTCAACAATGAGCAGCTTATGTCACATTATTTGTGTAGAAATGAAACTTCTCAACAATGAGCTGCTTAGGTCACATTATTTGTGTCAGAAATACAACTTCTCCTCAACAATGAGATGCTTATGTCACATTATTTGTGTCAGAAATAAAACTTCTCAACAATGAGCTGCTAATGTCACATTATTTGTGTCAGAAATTAAACTTCTCAACAATGAGCTTCTTATGTCACATTATTTGTGTCAGAAATAATACTTCTCCTCAATGAGCTGTTTATGTCACATTATTTGTGTCAGAAATAAAACTTCTCAATGAGCTGCTTATGTCACATTATTTGTGTCACAAATAAAACTTCTCCTTAACATTCAGCTGCTTATGTCTCATTATTTGTGTCAGAAGCAAAACTTCTGAAGATTCAGTGTCTTATGTCCCATTGTTTGTGTGAGAAACAAAACTTCACCTCAACATTCAGCTGCTTATGTCCCATTATTTGTGTCAGAAACAAGACTTCTCCTCAACATTCAGCTGCTTATGTCTCATTGTTTGTGTGAGAAACAAAACTTCACCTCAACATTCAGCTGCTTATGTCCCATTGTTTGTGTGAGAAACAAAACTTCACCTCAACATTCAGCTGCTTATGTCTCATTATTTGTGTCAGAATTAAGACTTCTCAACATTCAGCTGCTTATGTCTCATTATTTGTGTCAGAAACAAAACTTCTCAACATTCAGCTGCTTATGTCTAATTATTTATGTAGGAAACAAAACATCGCAACAATGAGCTGCTAATGTCTCATTATTAATGTCAGAAGCAATGTTTCTCAACATTCAGCTGCTTATGTCTCATTATTTGTGTCAGAACAAAACTTCTCATCATTGAGCTACTTTTGGCTCATTATTTGTGTCGGAAACAAAACGTCTCAACAATGAGCTGCTTATGTCTCATTATTTGTGTCAGAAACAAAACTTCTCAACATTCAGCTGCTTATGTCTCAATATTTGTGTCAGAAACAAAACTTCTCAACATTGAGCTGCTTATGTCTCATTATTTTTGTCAGAAACAAACGTTCTCAACATTCAGCTGCTTATGTCTTATTATTTGTGTCAGAAACAAAACTTCTCAACATTCAGCTGCTTATGTCTCGCTATTTGTGTCAGAAACAAATCTTCTCAACATTCAGCTGCTTATGTCTCATTATTTGTGTCAGAAACAAATCTTCTCAACATTCAGCTGCTTATGTCTCATTATTTGTGTCAGAAACCAATCTTCTCAACATTCAGCTGCTTATGTCTTATTATTTGTGTCAGAAGCAAAACTTCTCTACATTCAGCTGCTTATGTCTCATTATTTGTGTGAGAAACAAATCTTCTCAACATTCAGCTGCTTATGTCTCATTATTTGTGTCAGAAACAAATCTTCTCAACATTGAGCTGCTTATGTCTCATTATTTGTGTCAGAAACAAAACTTCTCAACATTGAGCTGCTTATGTCTCATTATTTGTGTCGGAAACAAAACTTCTCAACATTCAGCTGCTTATGTCTCATTATTTGTGTCAGAAACAAAACTTCTCAACATTGAGCTGCTTATGTCTCATTATTTGTGTCTGAAACAAAACTTCTCAACATTGAGCTGCTTATGTCTCATTATTTCTGTCAGAAACAAAACGACTCAACAATGAGCTGCTTATGTCTCATTATTTGTGTCAGAAACAAAACTTCTCAACATTCAGCTGCTTATGTCTCAATATTTGTGTCAGAAACAAATCTTCTCAACATTGAGCTGCTTATGTCTCATTATTTGTGTCAGAAACAAAACTTCTCAACATTGAGCTGCTTATGTCTCATTATTTGTGTCAGAAACAAATCTTCTCAACATTCAGCTGCTTATGTCTCATTATTTGTGTCAGAAACAAAACTTCTCAACATTCAGCTGCTTATGTCTCATTATTTGTGTCAGAAACAAATCTTCTCAACATTGAGCTGCTTATGTCTCATTATTTGTGTCAGAAACAAAACGACTCAACAATGAGCTGCTTATGTCTCATTATTTGTGTCAGAAACAAAACTTCTCAACATTCAGCTGCTTATGTCTCATTATTTGTGTCAGAAACAAAACTTCTCAACATTCAGCTGCTTATGTCTAATTATTTGTGTCAGAAACAAAACTTCTCAACATTGAGCTGCTTATGTCTCATTATTTGTGTCAGAAACAAAACTTCTCCTCAACATTCACCTGCTTATGTCTCATTATTTGTGTCAGAAACAAAACTGCTCCTCAACATTCAGTGTCTTATTTCTCATTGGTTGTGTCAGAAACAAAACTTCTCCTCAACATTGAGCTGCTTATGTCTCATTATCTGTTTCAGAAACAAAACTTCTCCTCAACATTGAGTTGCTTATGTCATATTATTTGTTTCAGAAACAAAACTTCTCCTCAACATTCAGTGCCTTATGTCTCATTATTTGTGTCAGAAACAAAAATTTCTCCTCAACAATGAGCTGCTTATGTCCCATTATTTGTTTCTGAAACAAAATTTCTCAACATTCAGTGCCTTATGTCTCATTATTTGTTTCTGAAACAAAACTTCTCAACATTCAGTGCCTTATGTCTCATTATTTGTTTCAGAAACAAAACTTCTCAACATTCAGTGCCTTATGTCTCCATATTTGTTTCAGAAACAAAACTTCTCAACATTCAGTGCCTTGTGTCCCATTATTTGTTTCTGAAACAAAACTTCACAACATTCAGTGTCTTATGTCTCATTATTTGTTTCAGAAACAAAACTTCTCAACATTCAGTGCCTTATGTCTCATTATTTGTGTCAGCAACCAAATTTCTCCTCAACATTGAAATGCTTATGTCCCATTATTTGTTTCTGAAACAAAACTTCTCAACATTCAGTGTCTTATGTCTCATTATTTGTTTCTGAAACAAAACTTCTCAACATTCAGTGCCTTATGTCTCATTATTTGTTTCAGAAACAAAACTTCTCAACATTCAGTGCCTTATGTCCCATTATTTGTTTCTGAAACAAAACTTCTCAACATTCAGTGTCTTATGTCTCCTTATTTGTTTCAGAAACAAAACTTCTCAACATTCAGTTCCGTATGTCTCATTATTTGTGTCAGAAACCAAATTTCTCCTCAACGTTGAAATGCATATGTCCCATTATTTGTTTCTGAAACAAAACTTCTCCCCAACATTCAGTGCCTTATGTCTCATTATTTGTGTTAGAAACAAGACTTCTCAGCATTCAGGGTCTTATGTCTCATTATTTGTGTCACAAACAATACTTCTCCTCAACATTGACCTGCTTATGTCATATTATTTGTTTCGGAAACAAAACTTCTCCTCAACATTCAGTGTCTTATGTCTCATTATTTGCGTCAGAAACAAAACTTCTCCTCAACATTGAGCTGGTTGTGTCCCATTATTTGTTTCAGAAACAAAACTTCTCAACATTCAGTGTCTTATTTCTCATTATTTGTGTCAGAATCAAAATTTCTCCTCAACTTTGAGCTGCTTATGTCCCATTATTTGTGTCAGAAACAAGACGTCTCCGACACATTGAGCTGCTTATGTCCCATTATTTGTTTCAGAAACAAGACTTCTCCTCAAGGTTGAGCTGGTTATGTCCCATTTTTTGTGTCAGAAACAAGACTTCTCCACAACATTGAGCTGCTTATGTCCCATTATTTGTGTCAGAAACAAGACTTGTCCTCAACATTGAGCTGATTATGTCTCATAATTTATGTCAGAAACAATACCTCCTCAACAATGAGGTGCTAATGTCCCATTAACTGGGTCAGAAATAAAAGTTCTCAACAATGAGCTGCTTATATCTCATTATTTGTGTCAGAAACCATAATTCTCCTCAACAATGAGGTTCTAATGTCCCATTATCTGGGTCAGAAATAAAAGTTCTCAACAATGAGCTGCTTATATCTCATTATTTGTGTCAGAAACAAAACTTCTCCTCAACATACAGCTGCTTATGTCCCATTATTTGTGTCAGAAACAAAACTTCTCCTCAGCATTCAGTTACTTATGTCCGATTATTTGTGTCAGAAACAAAAGTTCGCAACAATTAGCTGCTTATGTCTCATTATTTGTTTTAGAAACAAAACTTCTCAACATTCAGTTACTTAGGTCCCATTATTTGTGTCAGAAACAAAAGTTCTCAAATATGAGGTGCTTATGTCTCATTATTTGTTTTAGAAACAAAACTTCCCCTCAACATTCAGTTACTTATGTCCCATTAATTGTGTCAGAAATAAAACTTCTCCTCAATATTCAGTTTCTTATGTCCCATTATTTGTGTCAGAAACAAAACTCAAGAATGAGTTGCTTATGTCTCATTATTTGTTTTAGAAAGAAACCTTCTCCTCAATATTGAGTTACTTATGTCCCATTAATTGTGTCAGAAATAAAACTTCTCCTCAACATTCAGTTACTTACGTCCCATTAATTGTGTCAGAAATAAAACTTCTCATCAATATTCAGCTGCTTATGTCCCATTATTTGTGTCAAAAACAAGACTTCTCAGCATTCAGTTACTTATGTCCCATTATTTGTGTCAGAAACAAGACTTCTCAGCATTCAGTGTCTTATGTCTCATTATTTGTGACAGAAACAAAACTGAGCAATGAGCTGCTTATGTCTCATTATTTGTGTCAGAAACAAAACTTCTCAACATTCAGCTGCTTACGTCTTATTATTTGTGTGAGAAACAAAACTTCCCAACAATGAGCTGCTTACGTCTCATAATTGTGTTAGAATCAAAACTTCTCAACATTCAGCTGCTTATGTCTCATTAGTTGTGTCAGAAACAAAACTTCTCCTCAACATTGAGCTGCTAATGTCATATTATTTGTTTCAGAAACAAAACTTTTCCTCAACATTCAGTGTCTTATGTTACATTATTTGTGTCAGGATCAAAATTTATCCTGAACATTGAGCTGTTTATGTCCCATTATTTGTTTCAGAAACAAAACTTCTCACCATTCAGTGTCTTATGTCTCATTATTTGTGTCAGAAACAAAACTTCTCAACATTCAGTGTCTTATGTCTCATTATTTGTTTCTGTAACAAAACTTCTCCCCAACATTCAGTGTCTTATGTCTTATTATTTGTGTCAGAATCAAAACTTCTCCTCAACTTTGAGCTGCTAATGTCATATTATTTGTTTCAGAAACAAAACTTTTCCTCAACATTCAGTGTCTTATGTTACATTATTTGTGTCAGGATCAAAATTTATCCTCAACATTGAGCTGTTTATGTCCCATTATTTGTTTCAGAAACAAAACTTCTCACCATTCAGTGTCTTATGTCTCATTATTTGTGTCAGAAACAAAACTTCTCAACATTCAGTGTCTTATGTCTCATTATTTGTTTCTGTAACAAAACTTCTCCCCAACATTCAGTGTCTTATGTCTTATTATTTGTGTCAGAATCAAAACTTCTCCTCAACTTTGAGCTGCTTATGTCCCATTATTTGTGTCAGAAACAAGACTTCTCAGCATTCAGTGTCTTATGTCTCATTATTTGTGTCAGAAACAATACTTCTCCTCAACAATGAGGTGCTAATGTCCCATTATCTGGGTCAGAAACAAAACTTCTCAACAATGAGCTGCATATATCTAATTATTTGTGTCAGAAACAATACTTCTGCTCAACAATGAGCTACTTATATCTCATTATTTGTGTCAGAAACAATACTTCTGCTCAACAATGAGGTGCTAATTTCCCATTATCTGGGTGAGAAACAAAACTTCTCCTCAACAACAGTTACTTATGTCCCATTATTTGTGTCAGAAACAAAACTTCTCCTCACCATTCAGTTACTTATGTCCCATTATTTGTGTCAGAAATAAAACTTCTCAACAAGGAGCTGCTTATGTCACATTATTTGTGTCAGAAATAAAACTTCTCAACAATGAGCTTCTTATGTCACATTATTTGTGTCAGAAATAACACTTCTCAACAATGAGCTGCTTATGTCACATTATTTGTGTCAGAAATAAAACTTCTCAACAATGAGCTGCTTATGTCACATTATTTGTGTCAGAAATAAAAGTTCTCAACAATGAGCTTCTTATGTCACATTATTTGTGTCAGAAATAAAACTTCTCAACAATGAGCTGCTTATGTCACATTATTTGTGTCAGAAATAAAACTTCTCAACAATGAGCTGCTTATGTCACATTATTTGTGTCAGAAATAAAACTTCTCAACAATGAGCTTCTTATGTCACATTATTTGTGTCAGAAATAAAACTTCTCAACAATGAGCTGCTTATGTCACATTATTTGTGTCAGAAATAAAACTTCTCAACAATGAGCTTCTTATGTCACATTATTTGTGTCAGAAATAAAACTTCTCAACAATGAGCTTCTTATGTCACATTATTTGTGTCAGAAATAAAACTTCTCAACATTGAGCTTCTTATGTCACATTATTTGTGTCAGAAATAAAACTTCTCAACAATGAGCTGCTTATGTCACATTATTTGTGTCAGAAATAAAACTTCTCAACAATGAGCTGCTTATGTCACATTATTTGTGTCAGAAATAAAACTTCTCAACAATGAGCTTCTTATGTCACATTATTTGTGTCAGAAATAAAACTTCTCAACAATGAGCTGCTTATGTCACATTATTTGTGTCAGAAATAAAACTTCTCAACAATGAGCTGCTTATGTCACATTATTTGTGTCACAAATAAAACTTCTCAACAATGAGCTTCTTATGTCACATTATTTGTGTCAGAAATAACACTTCTCAACAATGAGCTGTTTATGTCACATTATTTGTGTCAGAAATAAAACTTCTCAACAATGAGCTTCTTATGTCTCATTATTTGTGTCAGAAATAACACTTCTCAACAATGAGCTGCTTATGTCACATTATTTGTGTCAGAAATAAAACTTCTCAACAATGAGCTTCTTATGTCACATTATTTGTGTCAGAAATAACACTTCTCAACAATGAGCTGCTTATGTCACATTATTTGTGTCAGAAATAAAACTTCTCAACAATGAGCTTCTTATGTCACATTATTTGTGTCAAAAGTAAAACTTGTCAACAATGAGCTTCTTATGTCACATTATTTGTGTCAGAAATAACACTTCTCAACAATGAGCTGCTTATGTCACATTATTTGTGTCAGAAATAAAACCTCTCAACAATGAGCTTCTTATGTCACATTATTTGTGTCAGAAATAAAACTTCTCAACAATGAGCTTCTTATGTCACATTATTTGTGTCAGAAATAACACTTCTCAACAATGAGCTGCTTATGTCACATTATTTGTGTCAGAAATAAAACTTCTCAACAATGAGCTTCTTATGTCACATTATTTGTGTCAGAAATAAAACTTCTCAACAATGAGCTTCTTATGTCAAATTATTTGTGTCAGAAATAACACTTCTCAACAATGAGCTGCTTATGTCACATTATTTGTGTCAGAAATAAAATTTCTCAACAATGAGCTTCTTATGTCACATTATTTTTGTCAGAAATAAAACTTCTCAACAATGAGCTTCTTATGTCACATTATTTCTGTCAGAAATAACACTTCTCAACAATGAGCTGCTTATGTCACATTATTTGTGTCAGAAATAAAAATTCTCAACAATGAGCTTCTTATGTCACATTATTTGTGTCAGAAATAAAACTTCTCAACAATGAGCTTCTTATGTCACATTATTTGTGTCAGAAATAACACTTCTCAACAATGAGCTGCTTATGTCACATTATTTGTGTCAGAAATAAAACTTCTCAACAATGAGCTGCTTATGTCACATTTTTTGTGTCAGAAATAAAACTTGTCAACAATGAGCTGCTTATGTCACATTATTTTCAGAAATAAAACTTCTCAACAAGGAGATGCTTATGTCCCATATTTTGTGTCAGAAACAAAACTTCTCCTAAACAATGGGTTTCTTATGTCTTATTATTTGTGGCAGAAATAAAACTTCTCAACAATGAGCTGCTTATGTCACATTATATGTGTCAGAAATAAAACCTCTCAACAATGAGCAGCTTATGTCACATTATTTTTGTCAGAAATGAAACCTCTCCTCAACAGTGAGGTGCTTATTTCACATTATTTGTGTCAGAAATGAAACTTCTCAACAATGAGCTGCTTATGTCACATTATTTGCGTCAGAAATAAAACCTCTCCTCAACAGTGAGGTGCTTATGTCACATTATTTGTGTCAGAAATACAACTTCTCAACAATAAGCATCTTGTGTCACATTATTTGTGCCAGAAATAAAACTTCTCAACAATGAGCTTCTTATGTCACATTATTTGTGTCAGAAATAATACTTCTCCTCAATGAGCTGTTTATGTCTTATTATTCGTGTCAGAAATAAAACTTCTCTTCAATGAGCTGCTTATGTCACATTATTTGTGTCAGAAATAAAACTTCTCCTCAACATTCATGTGCTTATGTCTCATTATTTGTGTCAGAAAAAACAAAACTTCTCCTGAAGATTCAGTGTCTAATGTCCCATTGTTTGTGTGAGAAACAAAACTTCACCTCAACATTCAGCTGCTTATGTCCCATTACTTGTGTCAGAAACAAGACTTCTCAGCATTCAGTGTCTTATGTCTCATAATTTGTGTCAGAAACAAAACTGAGCAATGAGTTGCTTATATCCCATTATTTCTGTCAGAAACAAAACTTCTCTTCAATATTCAGTTGCTTATGTCTCATTATTTGTGTCAGAAACAAAACTGAACAATGAGTTGCTTATGTCCCATTATTTGTGTCAGAAACAAAACTTCTCCTCAACATTCAGTGTCTTGTGTCTCATTATTTGTGTCAGAAACAAAACCTCTCAACATTCCGCTGCTTATGTCTCATTATTGGTGTCAGAATTAAGACTTCTCAACATTCAGCTGCTTCTGTCTCATTATTTGTGTCAGAAACAAAACTTCTCAACATTCAGATGCTTATGTCTCATTATTTATGTCCGAAAAAAAACGTCTCTACAATGAGCTGCTTATGTCTCATTATTTCTGTCAGAAACAAAACTTAGCAACATTCAGCAACTTATGTCTCATTATTTGTGTCAGAAACAAAACTTCTCAACATTGAGCTGCTTATGGCTCATTATTTGTGTCAGAAACCAACGTTCTCAACAAGGAGCTGCTTATGTCTTATTATTTGTGTCAGAAACAAAAACTTCTCAACATTCAGCTGCTTATGTCTCATTATTTGTGTCAGAAACAAAACTTCTCAACATTCAGCTTCTTATGTCTCATTATTTGTGTCAGAAACAAAACTTCTCAACATTGAGCTGCTTATGTCTCATTATTTATGTCAGAAACAAAAGTTCTCATCATTCAGCTGCTTATGTCTTATTGTTTGATTCAGAAACAAAACTTCTCAGCATTCAGCTGCTTATCGCTCATTATTTATGTCTGAAACAAAACTTCTCAACATTGAGCTGCTTATGTCTCATTATTTGTGTCAGAAACAAAACTTCACCTCAACATTCACCTGCTTATGTCTCATTATTTATGTCAGTAACAAAACTTCTCCTCAATATTCACTGTTTTATGTCGCATTGTTTGTGTCAGAAACAAAACTTCTCCTCAACATTGAGCTGCTTATGTCATATTATTTGTTTCAGAAACAAAACTTCTCCTCAAGATTCAGTGCCTTCTGTCTCATTATTTGTGTCAGAATCAAAATTTCTCCTCAACATTGAGCTGTTTATGCCCCATTATTTCTTTCAGAAACAAAACTTCTCAACATTCAGTGTCTTATGTCTCATTATTTGTTTCAGAAACAAAACTTCTCAACAATCACTGTCTTATGTCGCATTATTTGTGTCAGAAACCAAATTTCTCCTCAACATTGAGCTGCTTATGTCCCATTATTTGTTTCAGAAACAAAACTTCTCCCCAACATTCAGTGTCTTATGTCTCATTATTTGTGTCAGAATCAAAATTTCTCCTCAACTTTGAGCTGCTTATGTCCCATTATTTGTGTCAGAAACAAGACTTCTCAGCGTTCAGTGCCTTATGTCTCATTATTTGTGTCAGAAACAATACTTCTCCTCAACATTGACCTGCTTATGTCATATTATTTGTTTCAGAAACAAAACTTCTCCTCAACATTCAGTGTCTAATGTCTCATTATTTGCGTCAGAAACAAAACTTCTCCTCAACATTGAGCTGCTTGTGTCCCATTATTTGTTTCAGAAACAAAACTTCTCCTCAACATTCAGTGTCTTATGTCTCATTATTTGTGTCAGAATCAAAACTTCTCCTCAACTTTGAGCTGCTTATGTCCCATTATTTGTGTCAGAAACAAGACTTCTCCTCAACATTGAGCTGCTTATGTCTCATTATTTATGTCAGAAATAAAACTTCTCATTATTCAGTGTCTTATGTCTCATTATTTTTGTCAGAAACAAAACTTCTCAACATTCAGCTGCTTATGTATCATTATTTGTGTCAGAAACAAAACTTCTCAACAATGAGCTGCTTATGTCCCATTATTTGTGTCAGAAACAAGACTTCTCCTCAACATTGAGCTGCTTATGTCTCATTATTTATGTCAGAAATAAAACTTCTCATTATTCAGTGTCTTATGTCTCATTATTTGTGTCAGAAACAAGACTTCTCAGCATTCAGTGTCTTAGGTCTCATTATTTGTGTCAGAAACAAAACTTCTCAACATTCAGCTGCTTATGTCTCATTATTTGTGTCAGAAACAAAACTTCTCAACAATGAGCTGCTTACGTCTCATTATATGTGTTAGAATCAAAACTTCTCAACATTCAGCAGCTTATGTCCCATTACTTGTGTCAGAAATAAAACTGCTCCTCAACATTCAGTGTCTTATGTCTCATTAGTTGTGTCACAAACAAAGCTTCTCCTCAACATTGAGCTGCTTATGTCTCATTATTTGTTTCAGAAACAAAACTTCTCCTCAACATTGAGCTGCTTATGTCATATTATTTTTTCAGAAACAAAACCTCTCCTCAACATTCAGTGTCTTATGACTCATTATTTGTGTCAGAAGCAAAATTTCTCCTCAACATTGAGCTGCTTATGACTCATTATTTGTTTCAGAAACAAAACTTCTCAACATTCAGTATCTTATGTCTCATTATTTGTGTCAGAATCAAAATTTCTCCTCAACATTGAGCTGTTTATGTCCCATTATTTGTTTCAGAAACAAAACTCCTCATCATTCAGTGTCTTAAGTCTCATTGTTTGTGTCAGAAACCAAATTTCTTCTCAACTTTGAGCTGCTTATGTCCCATTATTTGTGTCAGAAACAAGACTTCTCAGCATTCAGTGTCTTATGTCTCATTATTTGTGTCAGAAACAATACTTCTCCTCAACAATGAGGTGCTAATGTCCCATTATCTGGGTCAGAAACAAAACTTCTCAACAATGAGCTGCATATATCTCATTATTTGTGTCAGAAACAATACTTCTGCTCAACAATGAGCTGCTTATATCTCATTATTTGTGTCAGAAACAATACTTCTGCTCAACAATGGGGTGCTAATTTCCCATTATCTCGGTCAGAAACAAAACTTCTCCTCAACAACAGTTACTTATGTCCCATTATTTGTGTCAGAAACAAAACTTCTCCTAAACAATGGGTTGCTTATGTCTTATTAGTTGTGGCAGAAATAAGACTTCTCAACAATGAGCTGCTTATGTCACATTATTTCTGTCAGAAATAAAACTTTTCAACAATGAGCAGCTTATGTCACATTATTTGTGTCAGAAATAAAACTTCTCCTCAACATTCACGTGCTTATGTCTCATTATTTGTGTCAGAATCGAAACTTCTCCTGAAGATTAGTGTCTTATGTCCCATTGTTTGTGTGAGAAACAAAACTTCACCTCAACATTCAGCTGCTTATGTCCCATTATTTGTGTTAGAAACAAAACTTCTCCTCAATATTCAGTTGCTTATGTCTCATTATTTGTGTCAGAAACAAAACTGAGCAATGAGTCGCTTATGTCCCATTATTTGTGTCAGAAACAAAACTTCTCCTCAATATTCAGTTGCTTATGTCTCATTATTTGTGTCAGAAACAAAACTGAGCAATGAGTTTCTTATGTCCCATTATTTGTGTCAGAAACAAAACTTCTCCTCAACATTCAGTGTCTTATGTCTCATTATTTGTGTCAGAAACAAAACTTCTCAACATTCAGATGCTTATGTCTCATTATTTATGTCAGAAAAAAAACGTCTCTACAATGAGCTGCTTATGTCTCATTATTTGTGTCAGAAACAAAACTTCTCAACATTCAGCAACTTATGTCTCATTATTTGTGTCAGAAACAAAACTTCTTAACATTGAGCTGCTTATGGCTCATTATTTGTGTCAGAAACCAAAGTTCTCAACAAGGAGCTGCTTATGTCTTAGTATTTGTGTCAGAAACAAAACTTCTCAACATTCAGCTGCTTATGTCTCATTATTTGTGTCAGAAACAAAACTTCTCAACATTCAGCTTCTTATGTCTCATTATTTGTGTCAGAAACAAAACTTCTCAACATTGAGCAGCTTATGTCTCATTATTTATGTCAGAAACAAAAGTTCTCATCATTCAGCTGCTTATGTCTTATTATTTGTGTCAGAAACAAAACTTCACCTCACCATTCACCTGCTTATGTCTCATTATTTATATCAGTAACAAAACTTCTCCTCAATATTCACTGTCTTATGTCGCATTAGTTGTGTCAGAAACAAAACTTCTCCTCAACATTGAGCTGCTTATGTCATATTATTTGTTTCAGAAACAAGCTTCTCCTCAACATTCAGTGCCTTCTGTCTCATTATTTGTGTCAGAAACAAAATTTCTCCTCAACATTGAGCTGCTTATATCCCATTATTTGTGTCAGAAACAAGACTTCTCAGCATTCAGTGTCTTATGTCTCATTATTTGTGTCAGAAACAATACTTCTCCTCAACAATGAGGTGCTAATGTCCCATTATCTGGGTCAGAAACAAAACTTCTCAACAATGAGCTGCATATATCTCATTATTTGTGTCAGAAACAATACTTCTGCTCAACAATGAGCTGCTTATATCTCATTATTTGTGTCAGAAACAATACTTCTGCTCAACAATGAGGTGCTAATTTCCCATTATCTCGGTCAGAAATAAAACTTCTCCTCCACAACAGTTACTTATGTCCCATTATTTGTGTCAGAAACAAAACTTCTCCTAAACAATGGGTTGCTTATGTCTTATTAGTTGTGGCAGAAATAAAACTTCTCAACAATGAGATGCTTATGTCACATTATTTCTGTCAGAAATAAAACTTTTCAACAATGAGCAGCTTATGTCACATTATTTGTGTCAGATAAAAAAACTTCTCAACAATGAGCTGCTTATGTCACATTATTTCTGTCAGAAATAAAACTTTTCAACAATGAGCAGCTTATGTCACATTATTTGTGTCAGAAATAAAACTTCTCAACAATGAGCTGCTTATGTCACATTATTTCTGTCAGAAATAAAACTTTTCAACAATGAGCAGCTTATGTCACATTATTTGTGTCAGATAAAAAAACTTTGCAACAATGAGCTGCTTATGTCACATTATTTGTGTCAGAAATAAAACCTCTCAACAATGAGCAGCTTATGTCGCATTATTTGTGTCAGAAATGAAACTTCTCAACAATGAGCTGCTTATGTCACATTATTTGCGTCAGAAATAAAACCTCTCCACAACAACGAGGTGCTTATGTCACATTATTTGTGTCAGAAATATAACTTTTCAACAATGAGCTGCTTGTGTGACATTATTTGTGTCAGAAATAAAACTTCTCAACAATGAGCTTCTTATGTCACATTATTTGTGTCAGAAATAATACTTCTCCTCAATGAGCTGTTTATGTCACATTATTTGTGTCAGAAATAAAACTTCTCCTCAACATTCACGTGCTTATGTCTCATTATTTGTTTCAGAAACAAAACTTCTCAATATTCAGTGTCTTATGTCTCATTATTTTTGTCAGAAACCAAATTTCTCCTCAACATTGAGCTGCTTATGTCCCATTATTTGTTTCAGAAACAAAACTTCTCCCCAAAATTCACGTGCTTATGTCTCATTATTTGTTTCAGAAACAAAACTTCTCAATATTCAGTGTCTTATGTCTCATTATTTGTGTTAGAATCAAAACTTCTCCTCCACTTTGAGCTGCTTATGTCCCATTATTTGTGTCCGAAACAAGACTTCTCAGCATTCAGTGTCTTATGTCTCATTATTTGTGTCAGAAACAATACTTCTCCTCAACAATGAGGTGCTAATGTCCCATTATCTGCGTCAGAAACAAAACTTCTCAACAATGAGCTGCATATATCTCATTATTTGTGTCAGAAACAAAACTTCTCAACAATGAGCTGCATGTATCTCATTATTTGCTTCAGAAACAAAACTTCTCCTCAACAATGAGGTGCTAATGTCCCATTATCTGCGTCAGAAACAAAACTTCTCAACAATGAGCTGCATATATCTCATTATTTGCGTCAGAAACAAAACTTCTCCTCAACAATGAGGTGCTAATGTCCCATTATCTGCGTCAGAAACAAAACTTCTCAACAATGAGCTGCATATATCTCATTATTTGTGTCAGAAACAAAACTTCTCAACAATCAGCTGCATAATCTCATTATTTGTGTCAGAAACAATACTTCTCCTCAACAATGAGGTGCTAATGTCCCATTATCTGCGTCAGAAACAAAACTTCTCAACAATGAGCTGCATATATCTCATTATTTGCGTCAGAAACAAAACTTCTCAACAATGAGCTGCATATATCTCATTATTTGTGTCAGAAACTATACTTTTGCTCAACAATGAGCTACTTATATCTCATTATTTGTGTCAGAAACAATACTTCTGCTCAACAATGAAGTGCTAATTTCCCATTATCTGGGTCAGAAACAAAACTTCTCCTCAACAACAGTTACTTATGTCCCATTATTTGTGTCAGAAACAAAACTTCTCCTCAGCATTCAGTTACTTATGTCCCATTATTTGTGTCAGAAATATAACTTCTCAACAATGAGCTGCTTATGTCACATTATTTGTGTCAGAAATAAAACTTGTCAACAATGAGCTTCTTATGTCACATTACTTGTGTCAGAAATAATACTTCTCCTCAATGAGCTGTTTATGTCACATTATTTGTGTCCAAAATAAAACTTCTGAACAATGAGCTGCTTATGTCACATTATTTGTGTCAGAAATAAAACTTCTCAACAATGAGCTGCTTATGTCACATTATTTGTGTCAGAAATAAAACTTCTCAACAATGAGCTGCTTATGTCACATTATTTGTGTCAGAAATAAAACTTCTCAACAATGAGCTGCTTATGTCACATTATTTGTGTCAGAAATAAAACTTGTCAACAATGAGCTGCTTATGTCACATTAGTTTCAGAAATAAAACTTCTCAACAAGGAGATGCTTATGTCCCATATTTTGTGTCAGAAACAAAACTTCTCCTAAACAATGGGTTGCTTATATCTTATTATTTGTGGCAGAAATAAAACTTCTCAACAATGAGCTGCTTATGTCACATTATTTCTGTCAGAAATAAAACTTTTCAACAATGAGCAGCTTATGTCACCTTATTTGTGTCAGATAAAAAAACTTTCCAACAATGAGCTGCTGATGCCACATTATTTGTGTCAGAAATAAAACCTCTCAACAATGAGCAGCTTATGTCACATAATTGTGTCAGAAATGAAACTTCTCAACAATGAGCTGCTTATGTCACATTATTTGTTTCAGAAACAAAACTTCTCTCCAACATTCAGTGTCTTATGTCTCATTATTTGTGTCAGAATCAAAACTTCTTCTCAACTTTGAGCTGCTTATGTCCCATTATTTGTGTCAGAAACAAGACTTCTCAGCATTCAGTGTCTTATGTCTCATTATTTGTGTCAGAAACAATACTTCTCCTCAACAATGAGGTGCTAATGTCCCATTATCTGGGTCAGAAACAAAACTTCTCAACAATGAGCTGCATATATCTCATTATTTGTGTCAGAAACAATACTTCTGCTCAACAATGAGCTGCTTATATCTCATTATTTGTGTCAGAAACAATACTTCTGCTCAACAATGGGGTGCTAATTTCCCATTATCTCGGTCAGAAACAAAACTTCTCCTCAACAACAGTTACTTATGTCCCATTATTTGTGTCAGAAACAAAACTTCTCCTAAACAATGGGTTGCTTATGTCTTATTAGTTGTGGCAGAAATAAGACTTCTCAACAATGAGCTGCTTATGTCACATTATTTCTGTCAGAAATAAAACTTTTCAACAATGAGCAGCTTATGTCACATTATTTGTGTCAGAAATAAAACTTCTCCTCAACATTCACGTGCTTATGTCTCATTATTTGTGTCAGAATCGAAACTTCTCCTGAAGATTAGTGTCTTATGTCCCATTGTTTGTGTGAGAAACAAAACTTCACCTCAACATTCAGCTGCTTATGTCCCATTATTTGTGTTAGAAACAAAACTTCTCCTCAATATTCAGTTGCTTATGTCTCATTATTTGTGTCAGAAACAAAACTGAGCAATGAGTCGCTTATGTCCCATTATTTGTGTCAGAAACAAAACTTCTCCTCAATATTCAGTTGCTTATGTCTCATTATTTGTGTCAGAAACAAAACTGAGCAATGAGTTCCTTATGTCCCATTATTTGTGTCAGAAACAAAACTTCTCCTCAACATTCAGTGTCTTATGTCTCATTATTTGTGTCAGAAACAAAACTTCTCAACATTCAGATGCTTATGTCTCATTATTTATGTCAGAAAAAAAACGTCTCTACAATGAGCTGCTTATGTCTCATTATTTGTGTCAGAAACAAAACTTCTCAACATTCAGCAACTTATGTCTCATTATTTGTGTCAGAAACAAAACTTCTCAACATTGAGCTGCTTATGGCTCATTATTTGTGTCAGAAACCATAGTTCTCAACAAGGAGCTGCTTATGTCTTAGTATTTGTGTCAGAAACAAAACTTCTCAACATTCAGCTGCTTATGTCTCATTATTTGTGTCAGAAACAAAACTTATCAACATTCAGCTTCTTATGTCTCATTATTTGTGTCAGAAACAAAACTTCTCAACATTGAGCAGCTTATGTCTCATTATTTATGTCAGAAACAAAAGTTCTCATCATTCAGCTGCTTATGTCTTATTATTTGTGTCAGAAACAAAACTTCACCTCACCATTCACCTGCTTATGTCTCATTATTTATATCAGTAACAAAACTTCTCCTCAATATTCACTGTCTTATGTCGCATTAGTTGTGTCAGAAACAAAACTTCTCCTCAACATTGAGCTGCTTATGTCATATTATTTGTTTCAGAAACAAGCTTCTCCTCAACATTCAGTGCCTTCTGTCTCATTATTTGTGTCAGAAACAAAATTTCTCCTCAACATTGAGCTGCTTATATCCCATTATTTGTGTCAGAAACAAGACTTCTCAGCATTCAGTGTCTTATGTCTCATTATTTGTGTCAGAAACAATACTTCTCCTCAACAATGAGGTGCTAATGTCCCATTATCTGGGTCAGAAACAAAACTTCTCAACAATGAGCTGCATATATCTCATTATTTGTGTCAGAAACAATACTTCTGCTCAACAATGAGCTGCTTATATCTCATTATTTGTGTCAGAAACAATACTTCTGCTCAACAATGAGGTGCTAATTTCCCATTATCTCGGTCAGAAATAAAACTTCTCCTCCACAACAGTTACTTATGTCCCATTATTTGTGTCAGAAACAAAACTTCTCCTAAACAATGGGTTGCTTATGTCTTATTAGTTGTGGCAGAAATAAAACTTCTCAACAATGAGATGCTTATGTCACATTATTTCTGTCAGAAATAAAACTTTTCAACAATGAGCAGCTTATGTCACATTATTTGTGTCAGATAAAAAAACTTCTCAACAATGAGCTGCTTATGTCACATTATTTCTGTCAGAAATAAAACTTTTCAACAATGAGCAGCTTATGTCACATTATTTGTGTCAGAAATAAAACTTCTCAACAATGAGCTGCTTATGTCACATTATTTCTGTCAGAAATAAAACTTTTCAACAATGAGCAGCTTATGTCACATTATTTGTGTCAGATAAAAAAACTTTGCAACAATGAGCTGCTTATGTCACATTATTTGTGTCAGAAATAAAACCTCTCAACAATGAGCAGCTTATGTCGCATTATTTGTGTCAGAAATGAAACTTCTCAACAATGAGCTGCTTATGTCACATTATTTGCGTCAGAAATAAAACCTCTCCTCAACAACGAGGTGCTTATGTCACATTATTTGTGTCAGAAATATAACTTTTCAACAATGAGCTGCTTGTGTGACATTATTTGTGTCAGAAATAAAACTTCTCAACAATGAGCTTCTTATGTCACATTATTTGTGTCAGAAATAATACTTCTCCTCAATGAGCTGTTTATGTCACATTATTTGTGTCAGAAATAAAACTTCTCCTCAACATTCACGTGCTTATGTCTCATTATTTGTTTCAGAAACAAAACTTCTCAATATTCAGTGTCTTATGTCTCATTATTTGTGTCAGAAACCAAATTTCTCCTCAACATTGAGCTGCTTATGTCCCATTATTTGTTTCAGAAACAAAACTTCTCCCCAAAATTCACGTGCTTATGTCTCATTATTTGTTTCAGAAACAAAACTTCTCAATATTCAGTGTCTTATGTCTCATTATTTGTGTTAGAATCAAAACTTCTCCTCCACTTTGAGCTGCTTATGTCCCATTATTTGTGTCCGAAACAAGACTTCTCAGCATTCAGTGTCTTATGTCTCATTATTTGTGTCAGAAACAATACTTCTCCTCAACAATGAGGTGCTAATGTCCCATTATCTGCGTCAGAAACAAAACTTCTCAACAATGAGCTGCATATATCTCATTATTTGTGTCAGAAACAAAACTTCTCAACAATGAGCTGCATATATCTCATTATTTGCTTCAGAAACAAAACTTCTCCTCAACAATGAGGTGCTAATGTCCCATTATCTGCGTCAGAAACAAAACTTCTCAACAATGAGCTGCATATATCATTATTTGCGTCAGAAACAAAACTTCTCCTCAACAATGAGGTGCTAATGTCCCATTATCTGCGTCAGAAACAAAACTTCTCAACAATGAGCTGCATATATCTCATTATTTGTGTCAGAAACAAAACTTCTCAACAATCAGCTGCATATATCTCATTATTTGTGTCAGAAACAATACTTCTCCTCAACAATGAGGTGCTAATGTCCCATTATCTGCGTCAGAAACAAAACTTCTCAACAATGAGCTGCATATATCTCATTATTTGTGTCAGAAACAAAACTTCTCAACAATCAGCTGCATATATCTCATTATTTGTGTCAGAAACAATACTTCTCCTCAACAATGAGGTGCTAATGTCCCATTATCTGCGTCAGAAACAAAACTTCTCAACAATGAGCTGCATATATCTCATTATTTGCGTCAGAAACAAAACTTCTCAACAATGAGCTGCATATATCTCATTATTTGTGTCAGAAACTATACTTTTGCTCAACAATGAGCTACTTATATCTCATTATTTGTGTCAGAAACAATACTTCTGCTCAACAATGAAGTGCTAATTTCCCATTATCTGGGTCAGAAACAAAACTTCTCCTCAACAACAGTTACTTATGTCCCATTATTTGTGTCAGAAACAAAACTTCTCCTCAGCATTCAGTTACTTATGTCCCATTATTTGTGTCAGAAATATAACTTCTCAACAATGAGCTGCTTATGTCACATTATTTGTGTCAGAAATAAAACTTCTCAACAATGAGCTGCTTATGTCACATTATTTGTGTCAGAAATAAAACTTCTCAACAATGAGCTGCTTATGTCACATTATTTGTGTCAGAAATAAAACTTGTCAACAATGAGCTGCTTATGTCACATTAGTTTCAGAAATAAAACTTCTCAACAAGGAGATGCTTATGTCCCATATTTTGTGTCAGAAACAAAACTTCTCCTAAACAATGGGTTGCTTATATCTTATTATTTGTGGCAGAAATAAAACTTCTCAACAATGAGCTGCTTATGTCACATTATTTCTGTCAGAAATAAAACTTTTCAACAATGAGCAGCTTATGTCACCTTATTTGTGTCAGATAAAAAAACTTTCCAACAATGAGCTGCTGATGCCACATTATTTGTGTCAGAAATAAAACCTCTCAACAATGAGCAGCTTATGTCACATAATTGTGTCAGAAATGAAACTTCTCAACAATGAGCTGCTTATGTCACATTATTTGCGTCAGAAATAAAACCTCTCCTCAACAGTGAGGTGCTTATGTCACATTATTTGTGTCAGAAATAAAACTTCTCAACAATGAGCTGCTTGTGTCACATTATTTGTGTCAGAAATAAAACTTCTCAACAATGAGCTTCTTATGTCACATTATTTGTGTCGGAAATAATACTTCTCCTCAATGAGCTGTTTATGTCACATTATTTGTGTCAGAAATAAAACTTCTCTTCAATGAGCTGTTTATGTCACATTATTTGTGTCAGAAATAAAACTTCTCTTCAATGAGCTGCTTATGTCACATTATTTGTGTCAGAAATAAAACTTCTCCTCAACATTCACGTGCTTATGTCTCATTATTTGTGTCAGAAACAAAACTTCTCCTGAAGATTCAGTGTCTTATGTCCCATTGTTTGTGTGAGAAACAAAACTTCACCTCAACATTCAGCTGCTTATGTCCCATTATTTGTGTCAGAAACAAGACTTCTCAGCATTCAGTGTCTTATGTCTCATAATCTGTGTCAGAAACAAAACTGAGCAATGAGTCGCTTATGTCCCATTATTTGTGTCAGAAACAAAACTTCTCCTCAATATTCAGTTGCTTATGTCTCATTATTTGTGTCAGAAACAAAACTCAGCAATGAGTTGCTTATGTCCCATTATTTGTGTCAGAAACAAAACTTCTCAGCGTTCAGTGTCTTATGTCTCATTATTTGTGTCAGAAACAATAATTCTCCTCAACATTGACCTGCTTATGTCATATTATTTGTTTCAGAAACAAAACTTCTCCTCAACATTCAGTGTCTAATGTCTCATTATTTGCGTCAGAAACAAAACTTCTCCTCAACATTGAGCTGCTTGTGTCCCATTATTTGTTTCAGAAACAAAACTTCTCCCCAACATTCAGTGTCTTATGTCTCATTATTTGTGTCAGAATCAAAACTTCTCCTCAACTTTGAGCTGCTTATGTCCCATTATTTGTGTCAGAAACAAGACTTCTCCTCAACATTGAGCTGGTTATGTCTCATTAGTTATGTCAGAAATAAAACTTCTCATTATTCAGTGTCTTATGTCTCATTATTTGTGTCAGAAACAAAACTTCTCCTGAAGATTCAGTGTCTTATGTCCCATTGTTTGTGTGAGAAATAAAACTTCACCTCAACATTCAGCTGCTTATGTCCCATTATTTGTGTCAGAAACAAGACTTCTCAGCATTCAGTGTCTTATGTCTCATAATTTGTGTCAGAAACAAAACTGAGCAATGAGTCGCTTATGTCCCATTATTTGTGTCAGAAACAAAACTTCTCCTCAATATTCAGTTGCTTATGTCTCATTATTTGTGTCAGAAACAAAACTTCTCCTCAATATTCAGTTGCTTATGTCTCATTATTTGTGTCAGAAACAAAACTTCTCCTCAATATTCAGTTGCTTATGTCTCATTATTTGTGTCAGAAACAAAACTTCTCCTCAATATTCAGTTGCTTATGTCTCATTATTTGTGTCAGAAACAAAACTTCTCCTCAATATTCAGTTGCTTATGTCTCATTATTTGTGTCAGAAACAAAACTTCTCCTCAATATTCAGTTGCTTATGTCTCATTATTTGTGTCAGAAACAAAACTTCTCCTCAATATTCAGTGTCTTATGTCTCATAATTTGTGTCAGAAACAAAACTGAGCAATGAGTCGCTTATGTCCCATTATTTGTGTCAGAAACAAAACTTCTCCTCAATATTCAGTTGCTTATGTCTCATTATTTGTGTCAGAAACAAAACTGAGCAATGAGTTGCTTATGTCCCATTATTTGTGTCAGAAACAAAACTTCTCCTCAACATTCAGTGTCTTATGTCTCATTATTTGTGTCAGAAATAAAACTTCTCCTCAACATTCAGTGTCTTATGTCCCATTATTTGTGTCAGAAACAAAACTTCTCCTCAACATTCAGTGTCTTATGTCTCATTATTTATGTGAGAAACAAAACTTCTCAACATTCAGCAACTTATGTTTCATTATCTGTGTCAGTAACAAAACTTCTCAACATTGAGCTGCTTATGGCTCATTATTTGTGTCAGAAATATAACTTTTCAACAATGAGCTGTTTATGTCACATTATTTGTGTCAGAAATAAAACTTCTTCTCAACATTCACGTGCTTATGTCTCATTATTTGTGTCAGAAACCAAATTTCTCCTCAACATTGAGCTGCTTATGTCCCATTATTTGTTTCAGAAACAAAACTTCTCCCCAACATTCAGTGTCTTATGTCTCATTATTTGTGTCAGAATCAAAACTTCTCCTCAACTTTGAGCTGCTTATGTCCCATTATTTGTTTCAGAAACAAAACTTCTCCCCAACATTCAGTGTCTTATGTCCCATTATTTGTGTCAGAATCAAAACTTCTCCTCAACATTGAGCTGCTTATGTCCCATTATTTGTTTCAGAAACAAAACTTCTCCCCAACATTCAGTGTCTTATGTCCCATTATTTGTGTCAGAATCAAAACTTCTCCTCAACATTGAGCTGCTTATGTCCCATTATTTGTTTCAGAAACAAAACTTCTCCCCAACATTCAGTGTCTTATGTCCCATTATTTGTGTCAGAAATAAAACTTCTCCTCAACATTCAGTGTCTTATGTCCCATTATTTGTTTCAGAAACAAAACTTCTCCCCAACATTCAGTGTCTTATGTCTCATTATTTGTGTCAGAAACAAAACTTCTCCCCAACATTCAGTGTCTTATGTCCCATTAATTGTGTCAGAAATAAAACTTCTCATCAATATTCAGCTGCTTATGTCCCATTATTTGTGTCAGAAACAAGACTTCTCAGCATTCAGTGTCTTATGTCTCATTATTTGTGTCAGAAACAATACTTCTCAGCATTCAGTGTCTTATGTCCCATTATTTGTGTCAGAAACAAGACTTCTCAGCATTCAGTGTCTTATGTCCCATTATTTGTGTCAGAAACAAGACTTCTCAGCATTCAGTGTCTTATGTCCCATTATTTGTGTCAGAAACAAGACTTCTCAGCATTCAGTGTCTTATGTCTCATTATTTGTGTCAGAAACAATACTTCTCCTCAACAATGAGCTGCTTATGTCACATTATTTGCGTCAGAAATAAAACCTCTCCTCAACAGTGAGGTGCTTATGTCACATTATTTGTGTCAGAAATAAAACTTCTCAACAATGAGCTGCTTATGTCACATTATTTGTGTCAGAAATAAAACTTCTCAACAATGAGCTTCTTATGTCACATTATTTGTGTCAGAAATAAAACTTGTCAACAATGAGCTGCTTATGTCACATTAGTTTCAGAAATAAAACTTCTCAACAAGGAGATGCTTATGTCCCATATTTTGTGTCAGAAACAAAACTTCTCCTAAACAATGGGTTGCTTATATCTTATTATTTGTGGCAGAAATAAAACTTCTCAACAATGAGCTGCTTATGTCACATTATTTCTGTCAGAAATAAAACTTTTCAACAATGAGCAGCTTATGTCACCTTATTTGTGTCAGATAAAAAAACTTTCCAACAATGAGCTGCTGATGCCACATTATTTGTGTCAGAAATAAAACCTCTCAACAATGAGCAGCTTATGTCACATAATTGTGTCAGAAATGAAACTTCTCAACAATGAGCTGCTTATGTCACATTATTTGCGTCAGAAATAAAACCTCTCCTCAACAGTGAGGTGCTTATGTCACATTATTTGTGTCAGAAATAAAACTTCTCAACAATGAGCTGCTTGTGTCACATTATTTGTGTCAGAAATAAAACTTCTCAACAATGAGCTTCTTATGTCACATTATTTGTGTCGGAAATAATACTTCTCCTCAATGAGCTGTTTATGTCACATTATTTGTGTCAGAAATAAAACTTCTCTTCAATGAGCTGTTTATGTCACATTATTTGTGTCAGAAATAAAACTTCTCTTCAATGAGCTGCTTATGTCACATTATTTGTGTCAGAAATAAAACTTCTCCTCAACATTCACGTGCTTATGTCTCATTATTTGTGTCAGAAACAAAACTTCTCCTGAAGATTCAGTGTCTTATGTCCCATTGTTTGTGTGAGAAACAAAACTTCACCTCAACATTCAGCTGCTTATGTCCCATTATTTGTGTCAGAAACAAGACTTCTCAGCATTCAGTGTCTTATGTCTCATAATCTGTGTCAGAAACAAAACTGAGCAATGAGTCGCTTATGTCCCATTATTTGTGTCAGAAACAAAACTTCTCCTCAATATTCAGTTGCTTATGTCTCATTATTTGTGTCAGAAACAAAACTCAGCAATGAGTTGCTTATGTCCCATTATTTGTGTCAGAAACAAAACTTCTCAGCGTTCAGTGTCTTATGTCTCATTATTTGTGTCAGAAACAATAATTCTCCTCAACATTGACCTGCTTATGTCATATTATTTGTTTCAGAAACAAAACTTCTCCTCAACATTCAGTGTCTAATGTCTCATTATTTGCGTCAGAAACAAAACTTCTCCTCAACATTGAGCTGCTTGTGTCCCATTATTTGTTTCAGAAACAAAACTTCTCCCCAACATTCAGTGTCTTATGTCTCATTATTTGTGTCAGAATCAAAACTTCTCCTCAACTTTGAGCTGCTTATGTCCCATTATTTGTGTCAGAAACAAGACTTCTCCTCAACATTGAGCTGGTTATGTCTCATTAGTTATGTCAGAAATAAAACTTCTCATTATTCAGTGTCTTATGTCTCATTATTTGTGTCAGAAACAAAACTTCTCCTGAAGATTCAGTGTCTTATGTCCCATTGTTTGTGTGAGAAATAAAACTTCACCTCAACATTCAGCTGCTTATGTCCCATTATTTGTGTCAGAAACAAGACTTCTCAGCATTCAGTGTCTTATGTCTCATAATTTGTGTCAGAAACAAAACTGAGCAATGAGTCGCTTATGTCCCATTATTTGTGTCAGAAACAAAACTTCTCCTCAATATTCAGTTGCTTATGTCTCATTATTTGTGTCAGAAACAAAACTTCTCCTCAATATTCAGTTGCTTATGTCTCATTATTTGTGTCAGAAACAAAACTTCTCCTCAATATTCAGTTGCTTATGTCTCATTATTTGTGTCAGAAACAAAACTTCTCCTCAATATTCAGTTGCTTATGTCTCATTATTTGTGTCAGAAACAAAACTTCTCCTCAATATTCAGTTGCTTATGTCTCATTATTTGTGTCAGAAACAAAACTTCTCCTCAATATTCAGTTGCTTATGTCTCATTATTTGTGTCAGAAACAAAACTTCTCCTCAATATTCAGTGTCTTATGTCTCATAATTTGTGTCAGAAACAAAACTGAGCAATGAGTCGCTTATGTCCCATTATTTGTGTCAGAAACAAAACTTCTCCTCAATATTCAGTTGCTTATGTCTCATTATTTGTGTCAGAAACAAAACTGAGCAATGAGTTGCTTATGTCCCATTATTTGTGTCAGAAACAAAACTTCTCCTCAACATTCAGTGTCTTATGTCTCATTATTTGTGTCAGAAATAAAACTTCTCCTCAACATTCAGTGTCTTATGTCCCATTATTTGTGTCAGAAACAAAACTTCTCCTCAACATTCAGTGTCTTATGTCTCATTATTTATGTGAGAAACAAAACTTCTCAACATTCAGCAACTTATGTTTCATTATCTGTGTCAGTAACAAAACTTCTCAACATTGAGCTGCTTATGGCTCATTATTTGTGTCAGAAATATAACTTTTCAACAATGAGCTGTTTATGTCACATTATTTGTGTCAGAAATAAAACTTCTTCTCAACATTCACGTGCTTATGTCTCATTATTTGTGTCAGAAACCAAATTTCTCCTCAACATTGAGCTGCTTATGTCCCATTATTTGTTTCAGAAACAAAACTTCTCCCCAACATTCAGTGTCTTATGTCTCATTATTTGTGTCAGAATCAAAACTTCTCCTCAACTTTGAGCTGCTTATGTTCCATTATTTGTTTCAGAAACAAAACTTCTCCCCAACATTCAGTGTCTTATGTCCCATTATTTGTGTCAGAATCAAAACTTCTCCTCAACATTGAGCTGCTTATGTCCCATTATTTGTTTCAGAAACAAAACTTCTCCCCAACATTCAGTGTCTTATGTCCCATTATTTGTGTCAGAATCAAAACTTCTCCTCAACATTGTGCTGCTTATGTCCCATTATTTGTTTCAGAAACAAAACTTCTCCCCAACATTCAGTGTCTTATGTCCCATTATTTGTGTCAGAAATAAAACTTCTCCTCAACATTCAGTGTCTTATGTCCCATTATTTGTTTCAGAAACAAAACTTCTCCCCAACATTCAGTGTCTTATGTCTCATTATTTGTGTCAGAAACAAAACTTCTCCCCAACATTCAGTGTCTTATGTCCCATTAATTGTGTCAGAAATAAAACTTCTCATCAATATTCAGCTGCTTATGTCCCATTATTTGTGTCAGAAACAAGACTTCTCAGCATTCAGTGTCTTATGTCTCATTATTTGTGTCAGAAACAATACTTCTCAGCATTCAGTGTCTTATGTCCCATTATTTGTGTCAGAAACAAGACTTCTCAGCATTCAGTGTCTTATGTCCCATTATTTGTGTCAGAAACAAGACTTCTCAGCATTCAGTGTCTTATGTCCCATTATTTGTGTCAGAAACAAGACTTCTCAGCATTCAGTGTCTTATGTCTCATTATTTGTGTCAGAAACAATACTTCTCCTCAACAATGAGCTGCTTATGTCACATTATTTGCGTCAGAAATAAAACCTCTCCTCAACAGTGAGGTGCTTATGTCACATTATTTGTGTCAGAAATAAAACTTCTCAACAATGAGCTGCTTGTGTCACATTATTTGTGTCAGAAATAAAACTTCTCAACAATGAGCTTCTTATGTCACATTATTTGTGTCAGAAATAATACTTCTCCTCAATGAGCTGCTTATGTCACATTATTTGTGACAGAAATAAAACTTCTCCTCAACATTCACGTGCTTATGTCTCATTATTTGTGTCAGAAACAAAACTTCTCCTGAAGATTCAGTGTCTTATGTCCCATTGTTTGTGTGAGAAACAAAACTTCACCTCAACATTCAGCTGCTTATGTCCCATTATTTGTGTCAGAAACAAGACTTCTCAGCATTCAGTGTCTTATGTCTCATAATTTGTGTCAGAAACAAAACTGAGCAATGAGTCGCTTATGTCCCATTATTTGTGTCAGAAACAAAACTTCTCCTCAATATTCAGTTGCTTATGTCTCATTATTTCTGTCAGAAACAAAACTTCTCAACATTCAGATGGTTATGTCTCATTATTTATGGCAGAAAAAAAACGTCTCTACAATGAGCTGCTTATGTCTCATTATTTGTGTCAGAAACAAAACTTCTCAACATTCAGCAACTTATGTCTCATTATTTGTGTCAGTAACAAAACTTCTCAACATTGAGCTTCTTATGTCTTATTATTTGTGTCAGAAACAAAACTTCACCTCACCATTCACCTGCTTATGTCTCATTATTTATGTCAGTAACAAAACTTCTCCTCAATATTCACTGTCTTATGTCGCATTATTTGTGTCAGAAACAAAACTTCTCCTCAACATTGAACTGCTTATGTCATATTATTTGTTTCAGAAACAAGCTTCTCCTCAACACTCAGTGCCTTCTGTCTCATTATTTGTGTCAGAAACAAAATTTCTCCTCAACATTGAGCTGCTTATGTCTAATTATTTGTTTCAGAATCAAAAGTTCTCAACATTCAGTGTCTTATGTCTCATTATTTGTGTCAGAAACAATGCTTCTCCTCAACAATGAGGTGCTAATGTCCCATTATCTGGGTCAGAAACAAAACTTCTCAACAATGAGCTGCATATATCTCATTATTTGTGTCAGAAACAATACTTCTGCTCAACAATGAGCTGCTTATATCTCATTATTTGTGTCAGAAACAATACTTCTGCTCAACAATGAGGTGCTAATTTCCCATTATCTGGGTCAGAAACAAAACTTCTCAACAACAGTTACTTATGTCCCATTATTTGTGTCAGAAACAAACCTTCTCCTCACCATTCAGTTACTTATGTCCCATTCTTTGTGTCAGAAATAAAACTTCTCAACAAGGAGATGTTTATGTCCCATATTTTGTGTCAGAAACAAAACTTCTCCTAAACAATGGGTTGCTTATGTCTTATTAGTTGTGGCAGAAATAAAACTTCTCAACAATGAGCTGCTTATGTCACATTATTTCTGTCAGAAATAAAACTTTTCAACAATGAGCAGCTTATGTGACATTATTTGTGTCAGATAAAAAAACTTTCCAACAATGAGGTGGTTATGTCACATTATTTGTGTCAGAAATAAAACCTCTCAACAATGAGCAGCTTATGTCACATTATTTGTGTCAGAAATGAAACTTCTCAACAATGAGCTGCTTATGTCACATTATTTGCGTCAGAAATAAAACCTCTCCTCAACAATGAGGTGCTTATGTCACATTATTTGTGTCAGAAATAAAACTTTTCCACAATGAGCTGCTTGTGTGACATTATTTGTGTCAGAAAAAAAATTTCTCCTCAACATTGAGCTGCTTATGTCTAATTATTTGTTTCAGAATCAAAAGTTCTCAACATTCAGTGTTTTATGTCTCATAATTTGTGTCCGAATCAAAATTTCTCCTCAACATTGAGCTGTTTATGTCCCATTATTTGTTTCAGAAACAAAACTTCTTAACATTCAGTGTCTTATTTCTCATTATTTGTTTCAGAAACAAGACTTCTCAACATTCAGTGTCTTATGTCGCATTATTTGTGTCAGAAACCAAATTTCTCCTCAACATTGAGCTGCTTATGTCCCATTATTTGTTTCAGAAACAAAACTTCTCCCTAACATTTAGTGTCTTATGTCTCATTATTTGTGTCAGAATCAAAACTTCTCCTCAACTTTGAGCTGCTTATGTCCCATTATTTGTGTCAGACACAAGACTTCTCAGCATGCAGGGTCTTATGTCTCATTATATGTGTCAGAAACAATACTTCTCCTCAACATTGACCTGCTTATGATATATTATTTGTTTCAGAAACAAAACTTCTCCTCAACATTCAGTGTCTAATGTCTCATTCTTTGCGTCAGAAACAAAACTTCTCCTCAACATTGAGCTGCTTGTGTCCCATTATTTGTTTCAGAAACAAAACTTCTCCCCAACATTCAGTGTCTTATGTCCCATTATTTGTGTCAGAATCAAAACTTCTCCTCAACATTGAGCTGCTTATGTCCCATTATTTGTGTCAGAAACAAGACTTCTCCACTACATTGAGCTGCTTATGTCCCATTATTTGTGTCAGAAACAAGACTTCTCCTCAACATTGAGCTGCTTATGTCCCATTATTTGTGTCAGAATCAAAACTTCTCCTCAACATTGAGCTGCTTATGTCCCATTATTTGTGTCAGAAACAAGACTTCTCCTCAACATTGAGCTGCTTATGTCCCATTATTTGTGTCAGAAACAAGACTTCTCCTCAACATTGAGCTGCTTATGTCCCATTATTTGTGTCAGAATCAAAACTTCTCCTCAACATTGAGCTGCTTATGTCCCATTATTTGTGTCAGAATCAAAACTTCTCCTCAACATTGAGCTGCTTATGTCCCATTATTTGTGTCAGAAACAAGACTTCTCCACTACATTGAGCTTCTTATGTCCCATTATTTGTGTCAGAATCAAAACTTCTCTTCAACATTGAGCTGCTTATGTCCCATTATTTGTGTCAGAAACAAGACTTCTCCTCAACATTGAGCTGCTTATGTCCCATTATTTGTGTCAGAAACAAGACTTCTCCACTACATTGAGCTTCTTATGTCCCATTATTTGTATCAGAATCAAAACTTCTCTTCAACATTGAGCTGCTTATGTCCCATTATTTGTGTCAGAATCAAAACTTCTCTTCAACATTGAGCTGCTTATGTCCCATTATTTGTGTCAGAAACAAGACTTCTCCAGTACATTGAGCTTCTTATGTCCCATTATTTGTGTCAGAATCAAAACTTCTCTTCAACATTGAGCTGCTTATGTCCCATTATTTGTGTCAGAAACAAAACGTCTCCTCAACAATGAGGTGCTAATGTCCCATTATCTGGCTCAGAAATAAAAGTTCTCAACAATGAGCTGCTTATATCTCATTATTTGTGTCAGAAACAAAACGTCTCCTCAACATACAGTTACTTATGTCCCATTATTTGTTTGAGAAACAAAACTTCTCCTCAACATTCAGCTGCTTATGTCCAATTATTTTTGTCAGAAACAAAACTTCTCCTCAGCATTCAGTTACTTATGTCCCATTATTTGTGTCAGAAACAAAAGTTCTCAACAATGAGCTGCTTATGTCTCATTATTTGTTTAAGAAACAAAACTTCTCAACATTCAGTAACTTATGTCCCATTATTTGTGTCAGAAACAAAACTTCTCCTCAGCATTCAGTTACTTATGTCCCATTATTTGTGTCAGAAACAAAAGTTCTCAACAATGAGCTGATTATGTCTCATTATTTGTTTTAGAAACAAAACTTCTGCTCAACATTCAGTTACTTATGTCCCATTAATTGTGTCAGAAAAAAAAACTCAGGAATGAGTTGCTTATGTCTCATTATTTGTTTTAGAAACAAACCTTCTCCTCAATATTCAGTTACTTTTGTCCCATTAATTGTGTCAGAAACAAAACTTCTCCTCAACATTCAGTTACTTATGTCCCATTAATTGTGTCAGAAATAAAACTTCTCATCAATATTCAGCTGCTTATGTCCCATTATTTGTGTCAGAAACAAGACTTCTCAGCATTCAGTGTCTTATGTCTCATTATTTGTGTCAGAAACAAGAATTTTCAGCACTCAGTTACTTATGTCCCATTATTTGTGTCAGAAACAAGACTTTTCAGCATTCAATGTCTTATGTCTCATTATTTGTGTCAGAAACAAAACTCGGCAATGAGCTGCTTATTTCCCATTAATTGTGTCAGACACAAAACCTCTCCTCAACATTCAGCGTCTTATGTCTCATTATTTATATCAGAAACAAAACTTCTCCTCAGTATTCAGTTGCTTATGTCCCATTATTTATATCAGAAACGAAACTTCTCCTCAGTATTCAGTTGCTTATGTCCCATTATTTATGTCAGAAACAAGACTTCTCAGCATTCATTGTCTTAAGTCTCATTATTTGTGTCAGAAATAAAATTCAGCAATGAGTTACTTATGGCCCATTGTTTACGTCAGTAACAAAACTTCTCAACATTCAGCTGCTTATGTCGCATTATTTGTGTCAGAAACAAGACTTCTCAGCATTTAGCTGCTTAAGTCTCATTATTTGTGTCAGAAATAAAACTCAGCAATGAGTTGCTTATGTACTATTGTTTATGTCAGTAAAAAAACTTCTCAACATTCAGCTGCTTATGTCGCATTATTTGTGTCAGAAAGAAAGCTTCTCAACAGTGAGCTGCTTATGTCTCATTATTTGTGTCAGAAATAAAACTTCTCAGTATTCAGTGTCTTATGTCTCATTATTTTTGTCAGAAACAAAACTTCTTAACATTCAGCTGCTTATGTATCATTATTTGTGTCAGAAACAAAACTTCTCAACATTCAGCTGCTTATGTCCCATTATTTGTGTCAGAAAGAAAGCTTCTCAACATTGAGCTGCTTATGTCTCATTATTTATGTCAGAAATAAAACTTCTCAATATTCAGTGCCTTATGTCTCATTATTTGTGTCAGAAACAAAACTTCTCTACATTCAGATGCTTATTTCCCATTATTTGTGTCAGAAACATAACTTCTCAGCAATGAGCTGCTTATGTCTCATTATTTATATCAGAAAATACACTTCTCCTCAGTATTCAGTTACTTATGTCTCATTATTTGTGTCAGAAACAAAACTTCTCAACATTCAGCTGCTTATGTGTCATTATTTGTGTCAGAAACAAAACTTCTCAACAATGAGCTGCTTACGTCCCATTATTTGTGTCAGAAACAAAACTGCTCCTCAACATTCAGTGTCTTATGTCTCATTAGTTGTGTCAGAAACAAAGCTTCTCCTCAACATTGAGCTGCTTATGTCTCATTATTTGTTTCAGAAACAAAACTTCTCCTCAACATTGAGCTGCTTATGTCATATTATTTGTTTTAGAAACAAAACCTCTCCTCAACATTCAGTGTCTTATGACTCATTATTTGTGTCAGAAACAAAATTTCTCCTCAACGTTGAGCTGCTTATGTCCCATTATTTGTTTCTGAAACAAAACTTCTCAACATTCAGTATCTTGTGTCTCATTATTTGTGTCAGAAACAAGACTTCTCAGCGTTCAGTGTCTTATGTCTCATTATTTGTGTCAGAAACAAAACTTCTCCTCAACATTGAGCTGCTTGTGTCCCATTATTTGTTTCAGAAACAAAACTTCTACCCAACATTCAGTGTCTTATGTCTCATTATTTGTGTCAGAATCAAAACTTCTCCTCAACTTTGAGCTGCTTATGTCCCATTATTTGTGTCAGAAACAAGACTTCTCCTCAACATTGAGCTGGTTATGTCCCATTGTTTGTGTCAGAATCAAAACTTCTCCTCAACATTGAGCTGCTTATGTCCCATTATTTGTGTCAGAAACAAGAATTCTCCTCAACATTGAGCTGCTTATGTCCCATTATTTGTGTCAGAAACAAGACTTCTCCACTACATTGAGCTGCTTATGTCCCATTATTTGTGTCAGAATCAAAACTTCTCTTCAACATTGAGCTGCTTATGTCCCATCATTTATGTGAGAAAAATTCTTCTCCTCAAAAATGATGTGCTAATGTCGCATTATCTGGGTCAGAACCAAAACTTCTCAACAATGAGCTGCTTATATCTCATTATTTGTGTCAGAACCAAAACTTCTCCTCAACGTACAGTTACTTATGTCCCATTATTTGTTTGAGAAACAAAACTTCTCCTCAACATTCAGCTGCTGATGTCCCATTATTTGTGTCAGAAACAAAACTTCTTCTCAGCATTCAGTTACTTATGTCCCATTATTTGTGTCAGACACAAAAGTTCTCAACAATGAGCTGATTATGTCTCATTATTTGTTTTAGAAACAAAACTTCTGCTCAACATTCATTTACTTATGTCCCATTAATTGTGTCAGAAATAAAACTTCTCCTCAATATTCAGTTGCTTATGTCCCATTATTTGTGTCAGAAACAAACGTTCTCAACAATGAGCTGATTATGTCTCATTATTTGTTTTAGAAACAAAACTTCTGCTCAACATTCAGTTACTTATGTCCCATTAATTGTGTCAGAAATAAAACTTCTCCTCAATATTCAGTTGCTTATGTCCCATTATTTGTGTCAGAAAAAAAAACTCAGGAATGAGTTGCTTATGTCTCATTATTTGTTTTAGAAACAAACCTTCTCCTCAATATTCAGTTACTTTTGTCCCATTAATTGTGTCAGAAACAAAACTTCTCCTCAACATTCAGTTACTTATGTCCCATTATTTGTGTCAGAAACAAAAGTTCTCAACAATGAGCTGATTAAGTCTCATTATTTGTTTTAGAAACAAAACTTCTGCTCAACATTCAGTTACTTATGTCCCATTATTTGTGTCAGAAATAAAACTTCTCATCAATATTCAGCTGCTTATGTCCCATTATTTGTGTCAAAAACAAGACTTCTCAGCATTCAGTGTCTTATGTCTCATTATTTGTGTCAGAAATAAAACTCAGCAATGAGCTGCTTATGTCCCATTGTTTACGTCAGTAACAAAACTTCTCAACATTCAGCTGCTTATGTCGCATTATTTGTGTCAGAAACAAAACTGCTCTTCAACATTCAGTGTCTTATGTCCCATTATTTATGTCAGAAACAAGACTTCTCAGCATTCAAGGTCTTAAGTCTCATTATTTGTGTCAGAAATAAAACTCAGCAATGAGTTGCTTATGTACCATTGTTTACGTCAGTAACAAAACTTCTCAACATTCAGCTGTTTATGTCGCATTATTTGTGTCAGAAAGAAAGCTTCTCAACAGTGAGCTGCTTATGTCTCATTATTTGTGTCAGAAATAAAACTTCTCAGTATTCAGTGTCTTATGTCTCATTATTTTTGTCAGAAACAAAACTTCTTAACATTCAGCTGCTTATGTATCATTATTTGTGTCAGAAACAAAACTTCTCAACATTCAGCTGCTTATGTCCCATTATTTGTGTCAGAAACAAAGCTTCTCAACATTGAGCTGCTTATGTCTCATTATTTATGTCAGAAATAAAACTTCTCAATATTCAGTGCCTTATGTCTCATTATTTGTGTCAGAAACAAAACTTCTCTACATTCAGATGCTTATTTCCCATTATTTGTGTCAGAAACATAACTTCTCAGCAATGAGCTGCTTATGTCTCATTATTTATATCAGAAAATACACTTCTCCTCAGTATTCAGTTACTTATGTCGCATTATTTGTTTCAGCAACAAAACTTCTCAACATTCAGCTGCTTATGTGTCATTATTTGTGTCAGAAACAAAACTTCTCAACAATGAGCTGCTTACGTCCCATTATTTGTGTCAGAAACAAAACTGCTCCTCAACATTCAGTGTCTTATGTCTCATTAGTTGTGTCAGAAACAAAGCTTCTCCTCAACATTGAGCTGCTTATGTCTCATTATTTGTTTCAGAAACAAAACTTCTCCTCAACATTGAGCTGCTTATGTCATATTATTTGTTTTAGAAACAAAACCTCCCCTCAACATTCAGTGTCTTATGACTCATTATTTGTGTCAGAAACAAAATTTCTCCTCAAAGTTGAGCTGCTTATGTCCCATTATTTGTTTCTGAAACAAAACTTCTCAACATTCAGTATCTCGTGTCTCATTATTTGTGTCAGAAACAAGACTTCTCAGCGTTCAGTGTCTTATGTCTCATTATTTGTGTCAGAAACAAAACTTCTCCTCAACATTGAGCTGCTTGTGTCCCATTATTTGTTTCAGAAACAAAACTTCTACCCAACATTCAGTGTCTTATGTCTCATTATTTGTGTCAGAATCAAAACTACTCCTCAACTTTGAGCTGGTTATGTCCCATTATTTGTGTCAGAATCAAAACTTCTCCTCAACATTGAGCTGCTTATGTCCCATTATTTGTGTCAGAAACAAGAATTCTCCTCAACATTGAGCTGCTTATGTCCCATTATTTGTGTCAGAAATAAGACTACTCCACTACATTGAGCTGGTTATGTCCCATTATTTGTGTCAGAATCAAAACTTCTCCTCAACATTGAGCTGCTTATGTCCCATTATTTGTGTCAGAAACAAGAATTCTCCTCAACATTGAGCTGCTTATGTCCCATTATTTGTGTCAGAAACAAGACTTCTCCACTACATTGAGCTGCTTATGTCCCATTATTTGTGTCAGAAAAAAGAATTTTCCTGAACATTGAGCTGCTTATGTCCCATTATTTGTGTCAGAATCAAAACTTCTCTTCAACATTGAGCTGCTTATGTCCCATCATTTATGTCAGAAAAATTCTTCTCCTCAAAAATGATGTGCTAATGTCGCATTATCTGGGTCAGAACCAAAACTTCTCAACAATGAGCTGCTTATATCTCATTATTTGTGTCAGAAACAATACTTCTCCTCAACATTGAGGTGCTAATGTCCCACTATCTGGATCAGAAATAAAAGTTCTCAACAATGAGCTGCTTATATCTCATTATTTGTGTCAGAACCAAAACTTCTCCTCAACGTACAGTTACTTATGTCCCATTATTTGTTTGAGAAACAAAACTTCTCCTCAACATTCAGCTGCTGATGTCCCATTATTTTTGTCAGAAACAAAACTTCTCCTCAGCATTCAGTTACTTATGTCCCATTATTTGTGTCAGAAACAAAAGTTCTCAACAATGAGCTGATTATGTCTCATTATTTGTTTTAGAAACAAAACTTCTGCTCAACATTCAGTTACTTATGTCCCATTAATTGTGTCAGAAATAAAACTTCTCCTCAATATTCAGTTGCTTATGTCCCATTATTTGTGTCAGAAAAAAAAACTCAGGAATGAGTTGCTTATGTCTCATTATTTGTTTTAGAAACAAACCTTCTCCTCAATATTCAGTTACTTTTGTCCCATTAATTGTGTCAGAAACAAAACTTCTCCTCAACATTCAGTTACTTATGTCCCATTATTTGTGTCACAAACAAAAGTTCTCAACAATGAGCTGATTATGTCTCATTATTTGTTTTAGAAACAAAACTTCTGCTCAACATTCAGTTACTTATGTCCCATTATTTGTGTCAGAAATAAAACTTCTCATCAATATTCAGCTGCTTATGTCCCATTATTTGTGTCAAAAACAAGACTTCTCAGCATTCAGTGTCTTATGTCTCATTATTTGTGTCAGAAACTAGACTTTTCAGCACTCAGTTACTTATGTCCCATTATTTGTGTCAGAAACAAGACTTTTCAGCATTCAATGTCTTATGTCTCATTATTTGTGTCAGAAACAAAACTCGGCAATGAGCTGCTTATATCCCATTAATTGTGTCGCACACAAAACTTCTCCTCAACATTCAGCTGCTTATGTCTCATTATTTATGTCAGAAACAAGACTTCTCCTCAGTATTCAGTTGCTTATGTCCCATTATTTATATCAGAAACAAAACTTCTCCTTAGTATTCATTGCTTATGTCCCATTATTTATGTCAGAAACAAGACTTCTCAGCATTCAGTGTCTTAAGTCTCATTATTTGTGTCAGAAACAAGACTTCTCAGCATTCAGTGTCTTATGTCCCATTATTTATGTCAGAAACAAGACTTCTCAGCATTCAGTGTCTTAAGTCTCATTATTTGTGTCAGAAATAAAATTCAGCAATGAGTTACTTATGTCCCATTGTTTATGTCAGTAACAAAACTTCTCAACATTCAGCTGCTTATGTCGCATTATTTGTGTCAGAAAGAAAGCTTCTCAACATTGAGCTGCTTATGTCTCATTATTTATGTCAGAAATAAAACTTCTCAATATTCAGTGCCTTATGTCTCATTATTTGTGTCAGAAACAAAACTTCTCTACATTCAGATGCTTATTTCCCATTATTTGTGTCAGAAACATAACTTCTCAGCAATGAGCTGCTTATGTCTCATTATTTATATCAGAAAATACACTTCTCCTCAGTATTCAGTTACTTATGTCTCATTATTTGTGTCAGAAACAAAACTTCTCAACATTCAGCTGCTTATGTGTCATTATTTGTGTCAGAAACAAAACTTCTCAACAATGAGCTGCTTACGTCCCATTATTTGTGTCAGAAACAAAACTGCTCCTCAACATTCAGTGTCTTATGTCTCATTAGTTGTGTCAGAAACAAAGCTTCTCCTCAACATTGAGCTGCTTATGTCTCATTATTTGTTTCAGAAACAAAACTTCTCCTCAACATTGAGCTGCTTATGTCATATTATTTGTTTTAGAAACAAAACCTCTCCTCAACATTCAGTGTCTTATGACTCATTATTTGTGTCAGAAACAAAATTTCTCCTCAACGTTGAGCTGCTTATGTCCCATTATTTGTTTCTGAAACAAAACTTCTCAACATTCAGTATCTTGTGTCTCATTATTTGTGTCAGAAACAAGACTTCTCAGCGTTCAGTGTCTTATGTCTCATTATTTGTGTCAGAAACAAAACTTCTCCTCAACATTGAGCTGCTTGTGTCCCATTATTTGTTTCAGAAACAAAACTTCTACCCAACATTCAGTGTCTTATGTCTCATTATTTGTGTCAGAATCAAAACTTCTCCTCAACTTTGAGCTGCTTATGTCCCATTATTTGTGTCAGAAACAAGACTTCTCCTCAACATTGAGCTGGTTATGTCCCATTGTTTGTGTCAGAATCAAAACTTCTCCTCAACATTGAGCTGCTTATGTCCCATTATTTGTGTCAGAAACAAGAATTCTCCTCAACATTGAGCTGCTTATGTCCCATTATTTGTGTCAGAAACAAGACTTCTCCACTACATTGAGCTGCTTATGTCCCATTATTTGTGTCAGAATCAAAACTTCTCTTCAACATTGAGCTGCTTATGTCCCATCATTTATGTGAGAAAAATTCTTCTCCTCAAAAATGATGTGCTAATGTCGCATTATCTGGGTCAGAACCAAAACTTCTCAACAATGAGCTGCTTATATCTCATTATTTGTGTCAGAACCAAAACTTCTCCTCAACGTACAGTTACTTATGTCCCATTATTTGTTTGAGAAACAAAACTTCTCCTCAACATTCAGCTGCTGATGTCCCATTATTTGTGTCAGAAACAAAACTTCTTCTCAGCATTCAGTTACTTATGTCCCATTATTTGTGTCAGACACAAAAGTTCTCAACAATGAGCTGATTATGTCTCATTATTCTTTTTAGAAACAAAACTTCTGCTCAACATTCATTTACTTATGTCCCATTAATTGTGTCAGAAATAAAACTTCTCCTCAATATTCAGTTGCTTATGTCCCATTATTTGTGTCAGAAACAAAAGTTCTCAACAATGAGCTGATTATGTCTCATTATTTGTTTTAGAAACAAAACTTCTGCTCAACATTCAGTTACTTATGTCCCATTAATTGTGTCAGAAATAAAACTTCTCCTCAATATTCAGTTGCTTATGTCCCATTATTTGTGTCAGAAAAAAAAACTCAGGAATGAGTTGCTTATGTCTCATTATTTGTTTTAGAAACAAACCTTCTCCTCAATATTCAGTTACTTTTGTCCCATTAATTGTGTCAGAAACAAAACTTCTCCTCAACATTCAGTTACTTATGTCCCATTATTTGTGTCAGAAACAAAAGTTCTCAACAATGAGCTGATTATGTCTCATTATTTGTTTTAGAAACAAAACTTCTGCTCAACATTCAGTTACTTATGTCCCATTATTTGTGTCAGAAATAAAACTTCTCATCAATATTCAGCTGCTTATGTCCCATTATTTGTGTCAAAAACAAGACTTCTCAGCATTCAGTGTCTTATGTCTCATTATTTGTGTCAGAAATAAAACTCAGCAATGAGCTGCTTATGTCCCATTGTTTACGTCAGTAACAAAACTTCTCAACATTCAGCTGCTTATGTCGCATTATTTGTGTCAGAAACAAAACTGCTCTTCAACATTCAGTGTCTTATGTCCCATTATTTATGTCAGAAACAAGACTTCTCAGCATTCAAGGTCTTAAGTCTCATTATTTGTGTCAGAAATAAAACTCAGCAATGAGTTGCTTATGTACCATTGTTTACGTCAGTAACAAAACTTCTCAACATTCAGCTGTTTATGTCGCATTATTTGTGTCAGAAAGAAAGCTTCTCAACAGTGAGCTGCTTATGTCTCATTATTTGTGTCAGAAATAAAACTTCTCAGTATTCAGTGTCTTATGTCTCATTATTTTTGTCAGAAACAAAACTTCTTAACATTCAGCTGCTTATGTATCATTATTTGTGTCAGAAACAAAACTTCTCAACATTCAGCTGCTTATGTCCCATTATTTGTGTCAGAAACAAAGCTTCTCAACATTGAGCTGCTTATGTCTCATTATTTATGTCAGAAATAAAACTTCTCAATATTCAGTGCCTTATGTCTCATTATTTGTGTCAGAAACAAAACTTCTCTACATTCAGATGCTTATTTCCCATTATTTGTGTCAGAAACATAACTTCTCAGCAATGAGCTGCTTATGTCTCATTATTTATATCAGAAAATACACTTCTCCTCAGTATTCAGTTACTTATGTCGCATTATTTGTTTCAGAAACAAAACTTCTCAACATTCAGCTGCTTATGTGTCATTATTTGTGTCAGAAACAAAACTTCTCAACAATGAGCTGCTTACGTCCCATTATTTGTGTCAGAAACAAAACTGCTCCTCAACATTCAGTGTCTTATGTCTCATTAGTTGTGTCAGAAACAAAGCTTCTCCTCAACATTGAGCTGCTTATGTCTCATTATTTGTTTCAGAAACAAAACTTCTCCTCAACATTGAGCTGCTTATGTCATATTATTTGTTTTAGAAACAAAACCTCCCCTCAACATTCAGTGTCTTATGACTCATTATTTGTGTCAGAAACAAAATTTCTCCTCAACGTTGAGCTGCTTATGTCCCATTATTTGTTTCTGAAACAAAACTTCTCAACATTCAGTATCTCGTGTCTCATTATTTGTGTCAGAAACAAGACTTCTCAGCGTTCAGTGTCTTATGTCTCATTATTTGTGTCAGAAACAAAACTTCTCCTCAACATTGAGCTGCTTGTGTCCCATTATTTGTTTCAGAAACAAAACTTCTACCCAACATTCAGTGTCTTATGTCTCATTATTTGTGTCAGAATCAAAACTACTCCTCAACTTTGAGCTGGTTATGTCCCATTATTTGTGTCAGAATCAAAACTTCTCCTCAACATTGAGCTGCTTATGTCCCATTATTTGTGTCAGAAACAAGAATTCTCCTCAACATTGAGCTGCTTATGTCCCATTATTTGTGTCAGAAACAAGACTACTCCACTACATTGAGCTGGTTATGTCCCATTATTTGTGTCAGAATCAAAACTTCTCCTCAACATTGAGCTGCTTATGTCCCATTATTTGTGTCAGAAACAAGAATTCTCCTCAACATTGAGCTGCTTATGTCCCATTATTTGTGTCAGAAACAAGACTTCTCCACTACATTGAGCTGCTTATGTCCCATTATTTGTGTCAGAAAAAAGAATTCTCCTGAACATTGAGCTGCTTATGTCCCATTATTTGTGTCAGAATCAAAACTTCTCTTCAACATTGAGCTGCTTATGTCCCATCATTTATGTCAGAAAAATTCTTCTCCTCAAAAATGATGTGCTAATGTCGCATTATCTGGGTCAGAACCAAAACTTCTCAACAATGAGCTGCTTATATCTCATTATTTGTGTCAGAAACAATACTTCTCCTCAACATTGAGGTGCTAATGTCCCACTATCTGGATCAGAAATAAAAGTTCTCAACAATGAGCTGCTTATATCTCATTATTTGTGTCAGAACCAAAACTTCTCCTCAACGTACAGTTACTTATGTCCCATTATTTGTTTGAGAAACAAAACTTCTCCTCAACATTCAGCTGCTGATGTCCCATTATTTTTGTCAGAAACAAAACTTCTCCTCAGCATTCAGTTACTTATGTCCCATTATTTGTGTCAGAAACAAAAGTTCTCAACAATGAGCTGATTATGTCTCATTATTTGTTTTAGAAACAAAACTTCTGCTCAACATTCAGTTACTTATGTCCCATTAATTGTGTCAGAAATAAAACTTCTCCTCAATATTCAGTTGCTTATGTCCCATTATTTGTGTCAGAAAAAAAAACTCAGGAATGAGTTGCTTATGTCTCATTATTTGTTTTAGAAACAAACCTTCTCCTCAATATTCAGTTACTTTTGTCCCATTAATTGTGTCAGAAACAAAACTTCTCCTCAACATTCAGTTACTTATGTCCCATTATTTGTGTCACAAACAAAAGTTCTCAACAATGAGCTGATTATGTCTCATTATTTGTTTTAGAAACAAAACTTCTGCTCAACATTCAGTTACTTATGTCCCATTATTTGTGTCAGAAATAAAACTTCTCATCAATATTCAGCTGCTTATGTCCCATTATTTGTGTCAAAAACAAGACTTCTCAGCATTCAGTGTCTTATGTCTCATTATTTGTGTCAGAAACTAGACTTTTCAGCACTCAGTTACTTATGTCCCATTATTTGTGTCAGAAACAAGACTTTTCAGCATTCAATGTCTTATGTCTCATTATTTGTGTCAGAAACAAAACTCGGCAATGAGCTGCTTATATCCCATTAATTGTGTCGCACACAAAACTTCTCCTCAACATTCAGCTGCTTATGTCTCATTATTTATGTCAGAAACAAGACTTCTCCTCAGTATTCAGTTGCTTATGTCCCATTATTTATATCAGAAACAAAACTTCTCCTTAGTATTCATTGCTTATGTCCCATTATTTATGTCAGAAACAAGACTTCTCAGCATTCAGTGTCTTAAGTCTCATTATTTGTGTCAGAAACAAGACTTCTCAGCATTCAGTGTCTTATGTCCCATTATTTATGTCAGAAACAAGACTTCTCAGCATTCAGTGTCTTAAGTCTCATTATTTGTGTCAGAAATAAAATTCAGCAATGAGTTACTTATGTCCCATTGTTTATGTCAGTAACAAAACTTCTCAACATTCAGCTGCTTATGTCGCATTATTTGTGTCAGAAAGAAAGCTTCTCAACATTGAGCTGCTTATGTCTCATTATTTATGTCAGAAATAAAACTTCTCAATATTCAGTGCCTTATGTCTCATTATTTGTGTCAGAAACAAAACTTCTCTACATTCAGATGCTTATTTCCCATTATTTGTGTCAGAAACATAACTTCTCAGCAATGAGCTGCTTATGTCTCATTATTTATATCAGAAAATACACTTCTCCTCAGTATTCAGTTACTTATATCTCATTATTTGTGTCAGAAACAAAACTTCTCAACATTCAGCTGCTTATGTGTCATTATTTGTGTCAGAAACAAAACTTCTCAACAATGAGCTGCTTACGTCCCATTATTTGTGTCAGAAACAAAACTGCTCCTCAACATTCAGTGTCTTATGACTCATTATTTGTGTCAGAAACAAAATTTCTCTGCAACATTGAGCTGCTTATGTCCCATTATTTGTTTCAGAAACAAAACTTCTCAACATTCAGTATCTTATGTCTCATTATTTGTGTCAGAATCAAAATTTCTCCTCAACATTGAGCTGTTTATGTCCCATTATTTGTTTCAGAAACAAAACTTCTCAACATTCAGTGTCTTATGTCTCATTATTTGTGTCAGAAACCAAATTTCTCCTCAACATTGAGCTGCTTATGTCCCATTATTTGTTTCAGAAACAAAACTTTTCCCCAACATTCACTGTCTTATGTCTCATTATATGTGTCAGAATCAAAACTTCTCCTCAACTTTGAGCTGCTTATGTCCCATTATTTGTGTCAGAAACAAGACTTCTCAGCATTCAGTGTCTTATGTCTCATTATTTGTGTCAGAAACAATACTTCTCCTCAACAATGAGGTGCTTATGTCCCATTATCTGGGTCAGAAACAAAACGTCTCAACAATGAGCTGCATATATCTCATTATTTGTGTCCGAAACAGTACTTCTGCTCAACAATGAGCTGCTTATATCTCATTATTTGTGTCAGAAACAATACTTCTGCTCAACAATGAGATGCTAATTTCCCATTATCTGGGTCAGAAACAAAACTTCTCCTCAACAACAGTTACTTATGTCCCATTATTTGTGTCAGAAACAAACCTTCTCCTCACCATTCAGTTACTTATGTCCCATTATTTGTGTCAGAAATAAAACTTCTCAACAAGGAGATGCTTGTGTCCCATATTTTGTGTCAGAAACAAAACTTCTCCTAAACAATGGGTTGCTTATGTCTTATTAGTTGTGGCAGAAATAAAACTTCTCAACAATGAGCTGCTTATTTCACATTATTTCTGTCAGAAATAAAACTTTTCAACAATGAGAAGCTTATGTCACATTATTTGTGTCAGATAAAAGAACTTTCCAACAATGAGCTGCTTATGTCACATTATTTGTGTCAGAAATAAAACCTCTCAACAATGAGCAGCTTATGTCACATTATTTGTGTCAGAAATGAAACTTCTCAACAATGAGCTGCTTATGTCACATTATTTGCGTCAGAAATAAAACCTCTCCTCAACAATGAGGTGCTTATGTCACATTATTTGTGTCAGAAATAAAACTTTTCAACAATGAGCTGCTTGTGTGACATTATTTGTGTCAGAAAAAAAATTTCTCCTCAACATTGAGCTGCTTATGTCTAATTATTTGTGTCAGAAATAAAACCTCTCAACAATGAGCAGCTTATGTCACATTATTTGTGTCAGAAATGAAACTTCTCAACAATGAGTTGCTTATGTCACATTATTTGTGTCAGAAATAAAACCTCTCAACAATGAGCAGCTTATGTCACATTATTTGTGTCAGAAATGACACTTCTCAACAATGAGTTGCCTATGTCACATTATTTGCGTCAGAAATAAAACCTCTCCTTAACAATGAGGTGCTTATGTCACATTATTTGTGTCAGAAATAAAACTTTTCAACAATGAGAAGCTTATGTCACATTATTTGTGTCAGATAAAAGAACTTTCCAACAATGAGCTGCTTATGTCACATTATTTGTGTCAGAAATAAAACCTCTCAACAATGAGCAGCTTATGTCACATTATTTGTGTCAGAAATGAAACTTCTCAACAATGAGCTGCTTATGTCACATTATTTGCGTCAGAAATAAAACTCTCCTCAACAATGAGGTGCTTATGTCACATTATTTGTGTCAGAAATAAAACTTCTCAACAATGAGCTGCTTGTGTGACATTATTTGTGTCAGAAATAAAACTTCTCAGCAATGAGCTTCTTATGTGACATTATTTGTGTCAGAAATAATACTTCTCCTCAATGAGCTGTTTATGTCACATTATTTGTGTCAGAAATAAAACTTCTCTTCAATGAGCTGCTTATGTCACATTATTTGTGTCAGAAATAAAACTTCTCAACATTCACGTGCTTATGTCTCATTATTTGTGTCAGAAACAAAACTTCTCCTGAAGATTCAGTGTCTTATGTCCCATTGTTTGTGTGAGAAACAAAACTTCACGTCAACATTCAGTTGCTTATGTCCCATTATTTGTGTCAGAAACAAGACTTCTCAGCATTCAGTGTCTATATCTCATAATTTGTGTCAGAAACAAAACTGAGCAATGATTTGCTTATGTCCCATTATTTGTGTCAGAAACAAAACTTCTGCTCAATATTCAGTTGCTTATGTCTCATTATTTGTGTCAGAAACAAAACTGAGCAATGAGTTGCTTATGTCCCATTATTGGTGCCAGAATTAAGACTTCTCAACATTCAGCTGCTTATGTCTCATTATTTGTGTCAGAAACAAAACTTCTCAACATTCAGATGCTATGATCTCCCTTAGACAATTTTGAAATATTCAGAAAGCAACTTGAACATCTTCTAAAATTTTTATTCAAACCAAAAAGAGAATTAATCATATGTGGTGATATAAATGTTGATTATTTGAAACCTAGTCCTCAAGGGAAACATCTCAGCACTCTACTTACAACATATCACATGACACATACAGTAAACTTTCCAACAAGAATCCAAAACAGCTCCTCTACAGCTATAGATAATATTTGTAAACTCAGATAGCATTAATTTTTGCACTGTCTCATCAAAATCTAATGGCCTGTCGGATTACGATGCACAAGTTCTACACATTAAGAAGTTAAATTTAAAATCCAAACCTAAATATACTTATCAGAAATCTAGGGAAATAAATGAAAATACTCTGAGTGAGTTTAGCAAAATACTTGAACTTGAGTCATGGAATCAAACTTACCAAACAAATGGAACCAATAATAAATATAACACCTTTCTTCAGTGTTTCAAAACCCACTTTGAAGCTTGCTTCCCGGTCAAGTTAAACAAAATATCTAACTTCAAAAGAGAGAACGCCTGGATCACTTTAGGAATTAGGACGTCATGTAGGCGTAAAAGAGAATTATATGAGCAAGTAAGAATTAGTAATAATATAGATTTAAAACACTACTTCAAAAAATATTGTAAGCTTCTAAAGAAGGTAATAAAAGCGGCTAGAATATTGCATTACAATAAACAGATTCAACTCTCTGACAATAAAATAAAAACTACTTGGAATATAATAAAAAGAGAAGCCGGTAAATCCTCATTACAAAATGATTTAATAACACTAAACATTGATAATCAAGAAATTAGTAAACCTCATGAGGTTGCAGAAATATTTAACAAATTCTTTTTGGATGTAACAAACAAAATGAGTATTAATTTTGGAAGTAAAGAGGCCGCTTTGGAATTTCTAAGATCAAATTTCACTAATGAAGTGCCTGAATTTGGGGTTAGCCTGACAACGCCTTCTGAAGTAAACAAAATTATTAACTCCTTCAAAACAAAAAACTCTTCTGGTTATGATGAAATAACAATAAAAGTCTTAAAATCATGCTCATCTCAAATTTCCACTCCCCTTAGTTATTTGTGCAATGAGTCACTAAGGTCAGGAATTTTCCCTGACAGAATGAAATTTTCCATTGTTAAACCACTTTTCAAAAAAGGCAAACGCAATAATGTTTCAAATTATTGACCAATATCTCTCTTGCCAATTTTCTCAAAGGTTCTTGAAAAGGTGATGTTTAATAGACTTTATAAATACCTTGAATGTAACAACATACTTGTCAGGGATCAGTTCGGGTTCAGAAAAGGAATGTCGACCAATAATGCAACTTATAAACTTACTCATGAAGTGTTAACTGCATTAAACAAAAAAATGCATGTAGGTGGGATTTTTTGTGACTTAGCAAAGGCATTTGACTGTGTTAATCATGATATTCTGATAGCAAAATTGAAATTCTGTGGACTAAAAAATGAAACTCTAAGTTGGTTCGTATCATATCTAAATGAAAGAAAACAAAGTGTTGAAGTTGTCAATGATATTGAATTTGGAAAACAGACATCAAAATGGAAAACAGTAACACATGGAGTGCCCCAAGGTTCAGTCCTAGGGCCTTTATTATTTTTGATCTATATAAATGACCTATCACTTTATATAAAGGATATTGCAATTATAATTCTGTTTGCTGATGACACGAGTGTTCTGGTGACTAGTAAAAACTTGAATGAGTGTTTAATTAAATTGAATTATTTTTTGAACTGTATGTCACACTGGTTTAAAGCTAACAAATTATCTGTAAATTTAGACAAAACAAAAGTTGTTAAATTTATAACCCATCGATCACTACACACTCCAATAGAAATTGGGATTAATGACATGTCACTAGAACAAATAGACAACATTAAATTTCTGGGCCTCCAAGTAGACAGATATTTAGATTGGAAAGTTCACATTAGGTATATCATACCCAAACTCAGTTCTGCATGTTATGCTATCCGAGCATTGGTAAATGTCAGTTCTATAGATACACTTAAATTAGTATACTATGCATATTTTAACTCTGTCATTGAATATGGAATATTATTTTGGGGAAATTCGGTAGAAAGTCAACAAATATTCCTCATGCAAAAGAAGGTTATAAGAATCATTTCCAGCACTCATAGCAGACACTCTTGCAAACATCTTTTTAGAAGACTAAAGTTATTAACCCTACCTTGCATGTATATATTTTCAATCTTAAAATTCTATGTATGCAATCGAACCACATTTATTACAAACATGGAAATTCATGAGATAAACACTAGACAAAAGGGTAACATCCATCGTCCCAGTACAAAGCTTTCTTGCTTCCAGAAAGGTGTATATTACGAGACCATAAGAATATTTAATACTCTCCCTAATGATCTTAAGAGAAAAGTTGACAATTTCAATGTCTTTAAAGCTGCTGTTAAAGAGTACCTATGCTCAAAAGCATATTATTCTGTACAAGATTATCTGAATGACAAATTATCCTAATGATAATACTTATATAGCTCTGTAAGTAGTATTAGTAAATATTAATGGCAATTGCCAGTCATATTTGATATCTGCTCTAGAATTAATGAAACTATTTAAATGTATGTATATTAAGAACTGACAGTAAATGCTATGCATTACAAATCAAATAGAACAAAATGATCAGACTAACAAAGGTAAAATCGTAGTGAATGTTAAAATAACTGTTCTTGCCTATACGTATGTTGGCCTTATAACGGTAAGGAGGTGTTTGGCTCTGTACAGGATTGCACTTGATTTGTTTCATTTTGTGTATAATGTGTCCTTGTTTTGTTTTAAATGTTCTGTATACTATATAATATTTGTGTATATATGTAACTTTGTTGTACATTTCCTTAACACGCATATAGTGTTTGTATTTTGTTTCAAATGTTCCATATTCTGTGTAATATTTATGTTTATATGTAGTTTTTGTACATTTTCCTTGACATGTTCTATGTTCACAGGCCTTTGTGGCTGCTGGTGAACTCACAGAATGCAATCTAATCTAATCTATGTCTCATTATTTCTGTCAGAAAAAAAACATCTCTACAATGAGCTGCTTATGTCTCATTATTTGTGTCAGAAACAAACCTTCTCAACATTCAGCTACTTATGTCTCATTATTTGTATCAGAAACAAAACTTCTCAACATTGAGCTGCTTATGGCTCATTATTTGTGTCAGAAACCAAACTTCTCAACAAGGAGCTGCTTATGTCTTATTATTTGTGTCAGAAACAAAACTTCTCAACATTCAGCTGCTTATGTCTCATTATTTGTGTCAGAAACAAAACTTCTCAACATTCAGCTTCTTATGTCTCATTAATTGTGTCAGAAACAAAACTTCTCAACATTGAGCTGCTTATGTCTCATTATTTATGTCAGAAACAAAAGTTCTCATCATTCAGCTGCTTATGTCTTATTATTTGTGTCAAAAACAAAACTTCTCAGCATTCAGCTGCTTATGTCTCATTATTTATGTCAGAAACAAAACTTCTCAACATTGAGCTGCTTATGTCTTATTATTTGTGTCAGAAAAAAAACTTCACCTCAACATTCACCTGCTTATGTCTCATTATTTGTCAGTAACAAAACTTCTCCTCAATATTCACTGTCTTATGTCGCATTATTTGTCTCAGAAACAAAACTTCAACTCAATATTGAGCTGCTTATGTCATATTATTTGTTTCAGAAACAAACTTCTCCTCAACATTCAGTGCCTTATGTCTCATTATTTGTGCCAGAAACAAAATTTCTCCTCAACATTGAGCTGCTTATGTCTAATTATTTGTTTCAGAAACAAAACTTCTCAATATTCAGTGTCTTATGTCTCATTATTTGTGTCAGAAACAAGACTTCTCAGTATTCAATGTCTTATGTCTCATTATTTGTGTCAGAAACAAGACTTCTCAGTATTCAATGTCTTATGTCTCATTATTTGTGTCAGAAACAAAACTCGGCAATGAGCTGCTTATTTCCCATTAATTGTGTCAGACACAAAACTTCTCCGCAACATTCAGCTGCTTATGTCTCATTATTTGTATCAGAAACAAAACTTCTCCTCAGTATTCAGTTGCTTATGTCCCATTATTTATATCAGAAACAAAACTTCTCCTCAGTATTCAGTTGCTTATGTCCCATTATTTATATCAGAAACAAAACTTCTCCTCAGTATTCAGTTGCTTATGTCCCATTATTTATATCAGAAACAAAACTTCTCCTCAGTATTCAGTTGCTTATGTCCCATTATTTATGTCAGAAACAAGACTTCTCAGCATTCAAGGTCTTAAGTCTCATTATTTGTGTCAGAAATAAAATTCAGCAATGAGTTGCTTATGTCCCATTGTTTACGTCAGTAACAAAACTTCTCAACATTCAGCTGCTTATGTCTCATTATTTGTGTCAGAAATAAAATTCAGCAATGAGTTGCTTATGTCCCATTGTTTACGTCAGTAACAAAACTTCTCAACAGTGAGCTGCTTATGTCTCATTATTTATGTCAGAAATAAAACTTCTCATTATTCAGTGTCTTATGTCTCATTATTTATGTCAGAAACAAAACTTCTCTACATTCAGATGCTTATGTCTCATTATTTGTGTCAGAAACAAAACTTCTCAACAAAGAGCCGCTTATGTCTCATTATTTGTGTCAGAAATAAAACTTCTCATTATTCAGTGTCTTATGTCTCATTATTTATGTCAGAAACAAGACTTCTCAACAGTGAACTGCTTATGTCTCATTATTTGTGTCAGAAAGAAAGCTTCTCAACAGTGAGCTGCTTATGTCTCATTATTTATGTCAGAAATAAAACTTCTCATTATTCAGTGTCTTATGTCTCATTATTTATGTCAGAAACAAAATTTCTCTACATTCAGATGCTTATGTCTCATTATTTGTGTCAGAAACAAAACTTCTCAACAATGAGCCGCTTATGTCTCATTATTTGTGTCAGAAATAAAACTTCTCATTATTCAGTGTCTTATGTCTCATTATTTATGTCAGAAACAAGACTGCTCAGCATTCAAGGTCTTAAGTCTCATTATTTGTGTCAGAAATAAAATTCAGCAATGAGTTGCTTATGTCCCATTGTTTACGTCAGTAACAAAACTTCTCAACATTCAGCTGCTTATGTCGCATTATTTGTGTCAGAAACAAGACTTCTCAGCATTCAGTTTCTTAAGTCTCATTATTTCTGTCAGAAACAAGACTTCTCAGCATTCAAGGTCTTAAGTCTCATTATTTGTGTCAGAAATAAAATTCAGCAATGAGTTGCTTATGTCCCATTGTTTACGTCAGTAACAAAACTTCTCAACATTCAGCTGCTTATGTCGCATTATTTGTGTCAGAAACAAGACTTCTCAACATTCAGTTTCTTAAGTCTCATTATTTCTGTCAGAAACAAGACTTCTAAGCATTCTAGGTCCTAAGTCTCATTATTTGTGTCAGAAATAAAATTCAGCAATGAGTTGCTTATGTCCCATTGTTTACGTCAGTAACAAAACTTCTCAACATTCAGCTGCTTATGTCACATTATTTGTGTCAGAAACAAGACTTCTCAACATTCAGTTTCTTAAGTCTCATTATTTCTGTCAGAAACAAGACTTCTCAGCATTCAAGGTCTTAAGTCTCATTATTTGTGTCAGAAATAAAATTCAGCAATGAGTTGCTTATGTCCCATTGTTTACGTCAGTAACAAAACTTCTCAACATTCAGCTGCTTATGTCGCATTATTTGTGTCAGAAACAAGACTTCTCAGCATTCAGTGTCTTATGTCTCATTACGTATGTCAGAAACAAGACTTCTCAGCATTCAAGGTCTTAAGTCTCATTATTTGTGTCAGAAATAAAATTCAGCAATGAGTTGCTTATGTCCCATTGTTTACGTCAGTAACAAAACTTCTCAACATTCAGCTGCTTATGTCGCATTATTTGTGTCAGAAACAAGACTTCTCAACATTCAGTTTCTTAAGTTTCATTATTTCTGTCAGAAACAAGACTTCTCAGCATTCAAGGTCTTAAGTCTCATTATTTGTGTCAGAAATAAAATTCAGCAATGAGTTGCTTATGTCCCATTGTTTACGTCAGTAACAAAACTTCTCAACATTCAGCTGCTTATGTCGCATTATTTGTGTCAGAAACAAGACTTCTCAGCATTCAGTGTCTTATGTCTCATCATGTATGTCAGAAACAAGACTTCTCAGCATTCAAGGTCTTAAATCTCATTATTTGTGTCAGAAATAAAATTCAGCAATGAGTTGCTTATGTCCCATTGTTTACGTCAGTAACAAAACCTCTCAACATTGAGCTGCTTATGTCGCATTATTTGTGTCAGAAAGAAAGCTTCTCAACAGTGAGCTGCTTATGTCTCATTATTTATGTCAGAAATAAAACTTCTCATTATTCAGTGTCTTATGTCTCATTATTTTTGTCAGAAACAAAACTTCTCAACATTCAGCTGCTTATGTATCATTATTTGTGTCAGAAACAAAACTTCTCAACAATGAGCTGCTTATGTCTCATTATTTGTGTCAGAAACAAAACTTCTCAACAATGAGCTACTTATGTCCCATTATTTGTCAGAAACAAAACTTCTCAGCAATGAGCTGCTTATGTCACATTATTTGTGTCAGAAACAAAACTTCTTCTCAGCATTCAGTTACTTATGTCTCATTATTTATATCAGAAACAAAACTTCTCCTCAGTATTCAGTTACTTATGTCTCATTATTTGTGTCAGAAACAAAACTCGGCAATGAGCTCCTTATTTCCCATTAATTGTGTCAGACACAAAACCTCTCCGCAACATTCAGCTGCTTATGTCTCATTATTTGTATCAGAAACAAAACTTCTCATCAGTATTCAGGTGCTTATGTCCCATTATTTATATCAGAAACAAAACTTCTCCTCAGTATTCAGTTGCTTATGTGCCATTATTTATGTCAGAAACAAGACTTCTCAGCATTCAGTGTCTTATGTCTCATTATTTGTGTCAGAAACAAAACTTCTCAACATTCAGCTGCTTGTGTCTCATTATTTGTGTCAGAAACAAAACTTCTCAACAATGAGCTGCTTACGTCTCATTATATGTGTTAGAATCAAAACTTCTCAACATTCAGCTGCTTATGTCCCATTATTTGTGTCAGAAACAAAACTGTTCCTCAACATTCAGTGTCTTATGTGTCATTAGTTGTGTCAGAAACAAAGCTTTTCCTCAACATTGAGCTGCTTATGTCTCATTATTTGTTTCAGAAACAAAACTTCTCCTCAACATTGAGCTGCTTATGTCCCATTATTTGTTTCAGAAACAAAACTTCTCCACATTCAGTGTCTTATGTCTCATTATTTGTGTCAGAATCAAAACTTCTCCTCAACTTTGAGCTGCTTATGTCCCATTATTTGTGTTAGAAACAAGAATTCTCAGCATTCAGTGTCTTATGTCTCATTATTTGTGTCAGAAACAATACTTCTCCTCAACATTGACCTGCTTATGACATATTATTTGTTTCAGAAACAAAACTTCTGCTCAACATTCAGTGTCTTGTGTCTCATTATTTGTGTCAGAAACAATACTTCTCCTCAACATTGACCTGCTTATGACATATTATTTGTTTCAGAAACAAAACTTCTGCTCAACATTCAGTGTCTTATGTCTCATTATTTGCGTCAGAAACAAAACTTCTCCTCAACATTGAGTTGCTTGTGTCCCATTATTTGTTTCAGAAACAAAACTTCTCAACGTTCAGTGTCTTATGTCTCATTATTTGTGTCAGAATCAAAACTTCTCCTCAACCTTGAGCTGCTTATGTCCCATTTTTTGTGTCAGAAACAAGACTTCTCCTCAACATTGAGCTGCTTATGTCTCATAATTTGTGTCAGAATCAAAACCTCTCCTCAACTTTGAGCTGCTTGTGTCCCATTATTTGTTTCAGAAACAAAACTTCTCAACATTCAGTGTCTTATGTCTCATTATTTGTGTCAGAATCAAAACTTCTCCTCAACTTTGAGCTGCTTGTGTCCAATTATTTGTTTCAGAAACAAGACTTCTCCTCAACATTGAGCTGCTTATGTCCCATTATTTGTGTCAGTAACAAGACTTGTCCACAACGTTGAGCTGCTTATGTCCCATTATTTAGGTCAGAAACAAAACTTCTCCTCAACATTGAGCTACTTATGTCCCATTATTTAGGTCAGAAACAATACTTCTCCTCAAAAATGAGTTGCAAATGTCCCATTATCTGGCTCAGAACCAAAACTTCTCCACAATGAGGTGCTTATATCTCATTATTTGTGCCACAAACAATACTTCTCCTCAACAATGAGGTGCTAATGTCCCATTATCTGGGTCAGAAATAAAAGTTCTTAACAATGAGCTGCTTATATCTCATTATTTGTGTCAGAAACTAAACTTCTCCTCAAAATACAGTTACTTATGTCCCATTATTTGTGTGAGAAACAAAACTTCTCCTCAACATTCAGCTCCTTATGTCCCATTATTTGTGTCAGAAAAAAAATTTCTCCTCAGCATTCAGTTACTTATGTCCCATTATTTGTGTCAGAAACAAAAGTTCTCAACAATGAGCTGTTTATGTCTCATTATTCGTTTTAGAAACAAAAGTTCTCAACATTCTGTTACTTATGTCCCAATATTTGTGTCAGAAACAAAACTTCTCCTCAGCATTCAGTTACTTATGTCCCATTATTTTTGTCAGAAACAAAAGTTCTCAAAAATGAGCGCCTATGACTCATTATTTGTTTTAGAAACAAAACTTCTGCTCAACATTCAGTTACTTATGTCCCATTAATTGTGTCAGAAATAAAACTTCTCCTCAATATTCAGTTGCTTATGTCCCATTATTTGTGTCAGAAACAAAACTCAGGAATGAGTTGCTTATGTCTCATTATTTGTTTTGGAAACAAACGTTCTCCTAAATTATCAGTTACTTATTTCCCATTAATTGTGTCAGAAACAAAACTTCTCCTCAACATTCAGTTACTTATGTCCCATTAATTGTGTCAGAAATAAAACTTCTCATCAATATTCCACTGCTTATGTCCTATTATTTGTGTCAGAAACAAGACTTCTCAGCATTCAGTGTCTTATGTCCCATTAATTGTGTCAGAAACAAGACTTCTCAGCATTCAGTGTCTTATGTCCCATTATTTGTGTCAGAAACAAGACTTCTCAGCATTCAGTGTCTTATGTCTCATTATTTGTGTCAGAAACAATACTTCTCCTCAACAATGAGGTGCTAATGTCCCATTATCTGGGTCAGAAACAAAACTTCTCAACAATGAGCTGCTTATATCTCATTATTTGTGTCAGAACAATACTTCTCCTGAACAATAAGGTGCTAATGTCCCATTATCTGGGTCAGAAATAAAAGTTCTCAACAATGAGCTGCTTATGTCTCATTATATGTTTCAGAAACAAAACTTCTCCTCAACAACAGTTACTTATGTCTCATTATTTGTGTCAGAAACAAAACTTCTCAACATTCAGCTGCTTATGTCTCATTATTTATGTCAGAAACAAAACTTCTCAACATTGAGCTGCTTATGTCTCATTATTTGTGTCAGAAACAAAACTTCTCCTCAACTTTCACCTGCTTATGTCTCATTATTTGTTTCCGAAACAAAACTTCTCCCCAACATTCAGTGTCTTATGTCTCATTATTTGTGTCAGAAACAAGACTTCTCAGCATTCAGTGTCTTATGTCTCATTATTTGTGTCAGAAACAAAATATTTCCTCAACATTGAGCTGCTTATGTCCAATTATTTGTTTCAGAAACAAAACTTCTCAACATTCAGTGTCTTATGTCTCATTATTTGTGTAAGAAGCAAAATTTCTCCGCAACATTGAGCTGTTTATGTCCCATTAATTGTTTCAGAAACAAAACTTCCTAACATTCAGTGTCTTATGTCTCATTATTTGTTTCAGAAACAAAACTTCTCAACATTCAGTGTCTTATGTCTCATTAATTGTGTCAGAAACCAAATTTCTCCTCTACGTTGAGCTGCTTATGTCCCATTATTTGTTTCAGAAACAAAACTTCTCCCCAACATTCAGTGTCTTATGTCTCATTATTTGTGTCAGAATCAAAACTTCTCCTCAACTTTGAGCTGCTTATGTCCCATTATTTGTGTCAGAAACAAGACTTCTCAGCATTCAGTGTCTTATGTCTCATTATTTGTTTCAGAAACAAAACTTCTCAACATTCAGTGTCTTATGTCTCATTATTTGTTTCAGAAACAAAACTTCTCCCCAACATTCAGTGTCTTATGTCTCATTATTTGTGTCAGAATCAAAACTTCTCCTACTCTTTGAGCTGCTTATGTCCCATTATTTGTGTCAGAAAAAAGACTTCTCAGCATTCAGTTTCTTATGTCTCAATATTTGTGTCAGAAACAATACTTCTCCTCAACATTGACCTGCTTATGTCATATCATTTGTTTCAGAAACAAAACTTCTCCTCAACATTCAGTGTCTTATGTCTCATTATTTGCATCAGAAACAAAACTTCTCTTCAACATTGAGCTGCTTGTGTCCCATAATTTGTTTCAGAAACAAAACTTCTCTACATTCAGTGTCTTATGTCTCATTATTTGTGTCAGAATCAAAACTTCTCTTCAACTTTGAGCTGCTTATGTCCCATTTTTTGTGTCAGAAACAAGACTTCTCCTCAACATTGAGCTGCTTATGTCCCATTATTTGTTTCAGAAACAAAACTTCTCAACATTCAGTGTCTTATGTCTCATTATTTGTGTCAGAAACAAGACTTCTCCACAACATTGAGCTGCTTATGTCTCATTATTTGTGTCAGAATCAAAACTTCTCCTCAACTTTGAGCTGCTTGTGTCCCATTATTTGTTTCAGAAACAAAACTTCTCAACATTCAGTGTCTTATGTCTCATTATTTGTGTCAGAATCAAAACTTCTCCTCAACTTTGAGCTGCTTATGTCTCATTATTTGTTTCAGAAACAAGACTTCTCCACAACATTGAGCTGCTTATGTCCCATTATTTGTATCAGACTCAAAACCTCTCCACAACATTGAGCTGCATATGTCCCATTATTTGTATCAGAATCAAAACTTCTCCACAACATTGAGCTGCTTATGTCTCATTATTTGTATCAGAATCAAAACTTCTCCACAACATTGAGCTGCTTATGTCCCATTATTTGTATCAGAATCAAAACTTCTCCACAACATTGAGCTGCTTATGTCTCATTATTTGTATCAGAATCAAAACTTCTCCACAACATTGAGCTGCTTGTGTCCCATTATTTGTATCAGAATCAAAACTTCTCCACAACTCTGAGCTGCTTATGTCTCATTATTTGTGTCAGAAACAAAACTTCTCCACAACATTGAGCTGCTTATGTCCCATTATTTGTTTCAGAATCAAAACTTCTCCTCAACATTGAGCTGCCTATGTCCCATTATTTATGTCAGAACCAATACTTCTCCTCAAAAATCAGTTGCTAATGTGCCATTATCTGGCTCAGAACCAAAACTTCTCAACAATGAGCTGTTTATGTCTCATTATTTGTGTCAGAAACAAAACTTCTCCTCAACATACAGTTACTTATTGATATGGTAATTTGTATCACAAATTACTTAAAGGTAAATGATGATTATAATATAAATATGTATTTTTATGTGACATTGATTTCAGAGGTTTATTAATTGTAAGTATTATTGGTAAATAATAATATACGGCTTTACTGAAACTGTCAACAATAACGCAATAATGCAGAAAAGGGGTGAGTTGTTTATCATTACCGGGAACCAGGAAGTTACGTAATGTTTCGCGCCTTTTCGGTAGAAGCTTCTGGAATGTTTTCTCCCTAAAGCAATATGTATTAGTGGTTTTCATTGGATAATAAAATAGACGCTAATGTTGGCGCGTTTTATTAGCCAATAGCAGTTCATTTATAATCTTTAGGTATGTCGAGGAGTGGGTGTATATAAGCTGGGTCCGAGGTAAAGCTTGCCGTTCAGTTCATCAAAATTTCGTGTACACTACACATCGTCAGCCAGTCCTTCATTTCGTCAAGTTACGCGCAGCAGAATTACAAGAATCTAAATTATTATAAAGTTAATTCTACACAAAATTGAAGTATGCGAGCTAAAAGTGATAAATAAGAAGTTATTACAAACAGTTTCAGTTTGGCGAGTATCCAGATTAATTTGTAAAAGTGTTTGTGAATGTGTTCGGCAATAAAAGTTATAAAACCAATTTCTTCGTCAGTATAATTTCTGGATAAAAGATTCCTTTCCGATTCACACCCTGCAAGAGATACAAGTTCTACCAAGATAAGATGATAGCTAGCCGGAGGACAATATACATAACCTTAAATTCTTTCAGAAACTAATTGATACAAATTGCTACGTCAGAGGGAGCTACGAACCAAACAAGGAGTGACGTCACAAGATGGCAACGCGTTAAGTAAAGCAGCACAACATATGATCTACAAGTTCTCATTTCTTACACTATAAATATTACGTAAGAAACATTTACCGTCGCAAATTGGCGCCCAACGTGGGGCATAGATGACCAGGAAAGGATCAAAATAACCAGGAAGTAGCAGAATTAACCAGGAAAGGATCAACATAATCAGGACGTGGAACGAAAGCAGCAGTAAAATGATCTACAAGACGCAGATTCCAGAAACAAAAGGAACGACAGACTATACGGATGATTGGACATCGTAATTCCGAGATCAACTACAAGACGACGTAGATTCATCACAACACAACGCAGAAGCGACATACAAATCTAGGAGAATGGGGCAGAACGCTGGACATCAAAGTAACAGCAACAGACAGCATTAGTAAGGTTAGAGTATCTTAATTTTTTTTAAAAAAAAAAAAAAAAAAAAAAAGGTAAATAAATGTTAATGAGGAGTGGTAGGATAATAAAAACAATGGCTGCTAGTAATACAGAAGAAATAATTATGGAGGGAGATAGTGTAACAGTTAGCTGTGATCCAATACAAATTACAGGAAATAGCCCAGACTTTTTAGGATTTGAGGATGAAAATGTTAGTGCAGAAAGTGAGAATAGAATAGCAGGAAATATTCATTCTGATAATAGTATGATTATGGAAATGCTGAGAAATATGAGGGAAGATATGCAAAAGAATAATGAGAAATTGAGGGAAGATATGGAAAAGAATAGTGAGAAATTAGAACAAAAACTAACTCAGAATATGCAAAAGAGTCATAGGGAATTAAGGGAAGATCTTAGTAAGAAAATAGATCAAAACAGGGAAGATATGGAAAAGAATAATAGGGAATTGAGGGAAGATATTGGTAAAAGCTTAGAACAAAACAGGGAAGAAATTGAAAGGAAATTCATGGAGCTAGATAGTAGTATGATTAGAATGAAAAATGAAAATCAAGAAATGATAGCAAATGAAATAGGTGAAGTTTCAAAGAAAATGTTAGACATGAGCAGGGAAATATCTAACCAAAAAAGTGAGGTTAATAATAAAATAGAGCATGTTAATGTAAAATGCACAGAGTTAGGAAGTCAAATGAGTAGTATTTCAAGTGAGGTAAGAGAGATAAATGAGGTTATGAATGTAGATGTGAATGATGCACAAGTTAATTTCAGAGGGGAAATATCAGAAATACAAAATGAGACAGAAATGCAAGGAAATAAATTGTACCAAGATGTTCAAAATGAAAACTCCAGTCCAGTACAGTTTAGTACAGATTTGTCTGAGTATTCTCAGATTAAAGAGATAGTAAAAGAATTGAAAATGAAAGTTGTTAAAAGATGTTTTGTTCAAGAAACTGTAGATTGTTTTCAAATGTTATCATGTGACGAAATTTCATATGAATACAAGATGTTATTCATGAACAAAAATTTGAAGGTTAGGTTACGGCTACGAGTAATGTTTAGCCACACACAATTTGATCCAGGAGGGTAAATAGCAATGAGATGTAAAGTAAATGCTGGATAGGTAAAGATGACTTGCAGAGAAATGTATTGGAACGTAAGAGGGTTAACTATTTATATGTCATTTGAAAAGAGAAATAAATTACAAAAAAAAAAAAAAAAAAAAAAAGAGAGAAATGTTTAAAAAAAAAAAAAAAATTAAATTTTTAGTAACTGTAACAATATTTGAAAATTAAGAATGCAAAGATTAAAATATTATATTAGATTAAAAGCACGTAAATACAATTCCAAGAACATTGTTAAGATAAAGTACAAAAGAACAAAAATGGGTAAAAATAATTAAAACAAATATTTATGTATTAAATAGAACATGTGAAACAGTGCCTAGATTTAAGAGATGTAAATATTTGTATAGAGGTGAATATTTTGGTAAAAATGTTAAATGATTACAAAAATCCTAAATGTATAAATTTTTGTCAACAACTTAAGAAAGTAAACAATTTGGTAACAGTGATTAAATAATTTAGGGTAAAGTATTTGCTATAAAAAGTTTGATATGTCAGATTGATATCTAAATTAATTAAACCAAAGCCAGTAAGTAGTGGCGAGATAATAAAGAAAACATATGTCGTGTGTTAAATGCGTGTGAAGTGTTAAGTGAAAGTGATAGCGTGTGTTCCAAGATTTAGGAGACTAAAAACACAATTTTAAAATTTCTAAACAAGTTATAAATATTTATAATTATGTTTCTAGTGGGGCATATGATACGGTAATTTGTATCACAAATTACTTAAAGGTAAATATAGATTATAATATAAATATGTATTTTTATGTGACATTGATTTCAGAGGTTTATTAATTGTAAGTATTATTGGTAAATAATAATATACGGCTTTACTGAAACTGTCAACAATAACGCAATAATGCAGAAAAGGGGTGAGTTGTTTATCATTACCGGGAACCAGGAAGTTACGTAATGTTTCGCGCCTTTTCGGTAGAAGCTTCTGGAATGTTTTCTCCCTAAAGCAATATGTATTAGTGGTTTTCATTGGATAATAAAATAGACGCTAATGTTGGCGCGTTTTATTAGCCAATAGCAGTTCATTTATAATCTTTAGGCATGTCGAGGAGTGGGTGTATATAAGCCGGGTCCGAGGTAAAGCTTGCCGTTCAGTTCATCAAAATTTCGTGTACACTACACATCGTCAGCCAGTCCTTCATTTTGTCAAGTTACGCGCAGCAGAATTACAAGAATCTAAATTATTATAAAGTTAATTCTACACAAAATTGAAGTATGCGAGCTAAAAGTGATAAATAAGAAGTTATTACAAACAGTTTCAGTTTGGCGAGTATCCAGATTAATTGGTAAAAGTGTTTGTGAATGTGTTCGGCAATAAAAGTTATAAAACCAATTTCTTCGTCAGTATAATTTCTGGATAAAAGATTCCTTTCCGATTCACACCCTGCAAGAGATACAAGTTCTACCAAGATAAGATGATAGCTAGCCGGAGGACAATATACATAACCTTAAATTCTTTCAGAAACTAATTGATACAAATTGCTACGTCAGAGGGAGCTACGAACCAAACAAGGAGTGACGTCACAAGATGGCAACGCGTTAAGTAAAGCAGCACAACATATGATCTACAAGTTCTCATTTCTTACACTATAAATATTACGTAAGAAACATTTACCATCGCATTATGTCCCATTATTTGTGTGAGAAACAAAACTTCTCCTCAACATTCAGCTGCTTATGTCCCATTATTTGTGTCAGAAACAAAACTTCTCCTCAGCATTCAGTTACTTATGTCCTATTATTTGTGTCAGAAACAAAACTTCTCCTCAGCATTCAGTTACTTATGTCCCATTATTTGTGTCAGAAACAAAAGTTCTCAACAATGAGCTGCTTATGTCTCATTATTTGTTTTAGGAACAAAACTTCTCAACATTCAGTTACTTATGTCCCATTATTTGTGTCAGAAACAAAACTTCTCCTCAGCATTCAGTTACTTATGTCCCATTATTTGTGTCAGAAACAAAAGTTCTCAACAATGAGCTGCTTATGTCTCATTATTTGTTTTAGGAACAAAACTTCTCAACATTCAGTTACTTATGTCCCATTATTTTTGTCAGAAACAAAAGTTCTCAACAATGAGCTGCTTATGTCTCATTATTTGTTTTAGAAACAAAACTTCTCCTCAACATTCAGTTACTTATGTCCCATTAATTGTGTCAGAAATAAAACTTCTCCTCAATATTCAGTTGCTTATGTCCCATTATTTGTGTCAGAAACAAAACTCAGGAATGAGTTGCTTATGTCTCATTATTTGTTTTACAAACCTTCTCCTCAATATTCAGTTACTTATTTCCCATTAATTGTGTCAGAATCAAAACTTCTCCTCAACATTCAGTTACTTATGTCCCATTAATTGTGTCAGAAACAAAACTTCTCCTCAACATTCAGTTACTTATGTCCCATTAATTGTGTCAGAAATAAAACTTCTCATCAATATTCAGCTGCTTGTGTCCCATTATTTGTGTCAGAAACAAAACTTCTCAGCATTCAGATGCTTATGTCCCATTATTTGTGTCAGAAACAAAACTTCTCAACATTCAGATGCTTATGTCCCATTATTTGTGTCAAAAACAAGACTTCTCAGCATTCAGTGTCTTATGTCCCATTATTTGTGTCAGAAAGAAGACTTCTCAGCATTCAGTGTCTTATGTCTCATTATTTGTGTCACAAAAAAACTTCTCAACAATGAACTGCTTATGTCCCATTATTTGTGTCAGAAACAAAACTTCTCAACATTCAGATGCTTATGTCCCATTATTTGTGTCAGAAACAAGACTTCTCAGCATTCAGTGTCTTATGTCCCATTATTTGTGTCAGAAAGAAGACTTCTCAGCATTCAGTGTCTTATGTCTCATTATTTGTGTCAGAAACAAGACTTTTCAGCATTCAGTGTCTTATGTCTCATTATTTGTGTCAGAAACAAGACTTCTCAGCATTCAGTGTCTTATGTCTCCTTATTTGTGTCAGAAACAAGACTTCTCAGCATTCAGTGTCTTATGTCTCATTATTTGTGTCAGAAACAAGACTTTTCAGCATTCAGTGTCTTATGTCTCATTATTTGTGTCAGAAACAAGACTTCTCAGCATTCAGTGTCTTATGTCTCATTATTTGTGTCAGAAACAAGACATTTCAGCATTCAGTGTCTTATGTCTCATTATTTGTGTCAGAAACAAGACTTCTCAGCATTCAGTGTCTTATGTCCCATTATTTGTGTCAGAAACAAGACTTCTCAGCATTCAATGTCTTATGTCTCATTATTTGTGTCAGAAACAAAACTCGCAATGAGCTGCTTATTTCCCATTAGTTGTGTCAGAAACAAAACTTCTCCTCAACATTCAGCTGCTTATGTCTCATCATTTGTATCAGAAACAAAACTTCTCCTCAACATTCAGTGTCTTATGTCTCATCATTTGTGTCAGAAACAAAACTTCTCCTCAACATTCAGCTGCTTATGTCTCATCATTTGTATCAGAAACAAAACTTCTCCTCAACATTCAGTGTCTTATGTCTCATCATTTGTATCAGAAACAAAACTTCTCCTCAACATTCAGCTGCTTATGTCTCATCATTTGTGTCAGAAACAAAACTTCTCCTCAACATTCAGCTGCTTATGTCTCATCATTTGTATCAGAAACAAAACTTCTCCTCAACATTCAGTGTCTTATGTCTCATCATTTGTGTCAGAAAAAAAAACTTCTCCTCAACATTCAGCTGCTTATGTCTCATCATTTGTATCAGAAACAAAACTTCTCCTCAGTATTCAGTTGCTTATGGCCCATTATTTATGCCAGAAACAAGACTTCTCAGCATTCAGTGTCTTAAGTCTCATTATTTGTGTCAGAAACAAAACTCGGCAATGAGCTGCTTATGTTCATTATTTGTGTCAGAAAGAAAGCTTCTCAGCATTCAGTGTCTTAAGTCTCATTATTTGTGTCAGAAACAAAACTCGGCAATGAGCTGCTTATGTTCATTATTTGTGTCAGAAAGAAAGCTTCTCAGCATTCAATGTCTTATGTCTCATTATTTGTGTCAGAAACAAAACTCGGCAATGAGCTGCTTATTTCCCATTAATTGTGTCAGAAACAAAACTTCTCCTCAACATTCAGCTGCTTATGTCTCATCATTTGTATCAGAAACAAAACTTCTCCTCAGTATTCAGTTGCTTATGGCCCATTATTTATGCCAGAAACAAGACTTCTCAGCATTCAGTGTCTTATGTCTCATTATTTGTGTCACAATAAAACTTCTCAACAATGAACTGCTTATGTCCCATTATTTGTTTCAGAAACAAAACTGCTCAACAATGAGCTGCTTATGTCTCATTAATTGTGACAGAAACAAAACTTCTCAACAATGAGCTACTTATGTCCCATTATTTGTGTCAGAAACAACTTTTCCTCAGCATTCAGTTACTTATGTCCCATTATTTTTGTCAGAAACGAAAGTTCTCAACAATGAGCTGCTTATGTCTCATTATTTGTTTTAGAAACAAAACTTCTCCTCAATATTCAGTTACTTATGTCCCATTAATTGTGTCAGAAACAAAACTCAGGAATGAGTTGCTTATGTCTCATTATTTGTTTTAGAAACAAACCTTCTCCTCAACATTCAGTTGCTTATGTCCCATTATTTGTGTCAGAAACAAAACTCAGGAATGAGTTGCTTATGTCTCATTATTTGTTTTAGAAACAAACCTTCTCCTCAATATTCAGTTACTTATGTCCCATTAATTGTGTCAGAAACAAAACTTCTCCTCAACATTCAGCTGCTTATGTCTCATCATTTGTATCAGAAACAAAACTTCTCCTCAGTATTCAGTTGCTTATGGCCCATTATTTATGCCAGAAACAAGACTTCTCAGCATTCAGTGTCTTATACCTCATTATTTGTGTCACAAAAAAACTTCTCAACAATGAACTGCTTATGTCCCATTATTTGTGTCAGAAACAAAACTTCTCAACATTCAGATGCTTATGTCCCATTATTTGTGTCAGAAACAAGACTTCTCAGCATTCAGTGTCTTATGTCCCATTATTTGTGTCAGAAAGAAGACTTCTCAGCATTCAGTGACTTATGTCTCATTATTTGTGTCAGAAACAAGACTTTTCAGCATTCAGTTACTTCTGTCCCATTATTTGTGTCAGAAACAAGACTTCTCAGCATTCAATGTCTTATGTCTCATTATTTGTGTCAGAAACAAAACTCGCAATGAGCTGCTTATTTCCCATTAGTTGTGTCAGAAACAAAACTTCTCCTCCACATTCAGCTGCTTATGTCTCATCATTTGTATCAGAAACAAAACTTCTCCTCCGTATTCAGTTGCTTATGGCCCATTATTTATGCCAGAAACAAGACTTCTCAGCATTCAGTGTCTTAAGTCTCATTATTTGTGTCAGAAACAAAACTCGGCAATGAGCTGCTTATGTTCATTATTTGTGTCAGAAAGAAAGCTTCTCAGCATTCAATGTCTTATGTCTCATTATTTGTGTCAGAAACAAAACTCGGCAATGAGCTGCTTATTTCCCATTAATTGTGTCAGAAACAAAACTTCTCCTCAACATTCAGCTGCTTATGTCTCATCATTTGTATCAGAAACAAAACTTCTCCTCAGTATTCAGTTGCTTATGGCCCATTATTTATGCCAGAAACAAGACTTCTCAGCATTCAGTGTCTGATGTCTCATTATTTGTGTCACAATAAAACTTCTCAACAATGAACTGCTTATGTCCCATTATTTGTTTCAGAAACAAAACTTCTCAACAATGAGCTGCTGATGTCTCATTATTTGTGACAGAAACAAAACTTCTCAACAATGAGCTACTTATGTCCCATTATTTGTGTCAGAAACAACTTCTCCTCAGCATTCAGTTACTTATGTCCCATTATTTTTGTCAGAAACAAAAGTTCTCAACAATGAGCTGCTTATGTCTCATTATTTGTTTTAGAAACAAAACTTCTCCTCAACATTCAGTTACTTATGTCCCATTAATTGTGTCAGAAACAAAACTCAGGAATGAGTTGCTTATGTCTCATTATTTGTTTTAGAAACAAACCTTCTCCTCAACATTCAGTTGCTTATGTCCCATTATTTGTGTCAGAAACAAAACTCAGGAATGAGTTGCTTATGTCTCATTATTTGTTTTAGAAACAAACCTTCTCCTCAATATTCAGTTACTTATGTCCCATTAATTGTGTCAGAAACAAAACTTCTCCTCAACATTCAGCTGCTTATGTCTCATCATTTGTGTCAGAAACAAAACTTCTCCTCAGTATTCAGTTGCTTATGGCCCATTATTTATGCCAGAAACAAGACTTCTCAGCATTCAGTGTCTTATACCTCATTATTTGTGTCACAAAAAAACTTCTCAACAATGAACTGCTTATGTCCCATTATTTGTGTCAGAAACAAAACTTCTCAACATTCAGATGCTTATGGCCTATTATTTGTGTCAGAAACAAGACTTCTCAGCATTCAGTGTCTTATGTCCCATTATTTGTGTCAGAAAGAAGACTTCTCAGCATTCAGTGACTTATGTCTCATTATTTGTGTCAGAAATAAAACTCGGCAGTGAGCTGCTTATTTCACATTAATTGTGTCAGAAACAAAACTTCTCCTCAACATTCAGCTGCTTGTGTCTCATTATTTATATCAGAAACAAAACTTCTCCTCAGTATTCAGTTGCTTATGTCCCATTATTTATGTCAGAAACAAGTCTTCTCAGCTTTCAGTGTCTTAAGTCTCATTATTTGTGTCAGAAATAAAATTCAGCAATGAGTTACTTATGTCCCATTGTTTACGTCAGTAACAAAACTTCTCAACATTCAGCTGCTTATGTCCCATTATTTGTGTCAGAAACAAAACTGCTCCTCAACATTCAGTGTCTTATGTCCCATTATTTATGTCAGAAACAAGACTTCTCAGCTTTCAGTGTCTTAAGTCTCATTATTTGTGTCAGAAATAAAATTCAGCAATGAGTTGCTTATGTCCCATTGTTTACGTCAGTAACAAAACTTCTCAACATTCAGCTGCTTATGTCACATTATTTGTGTCAGAAAGAAAGCTTCTCAACAGTGAGCTCCTTATGTCCCATTATTTTGTCAGAAACAAGACTTCTCAGCATTCAGTGTCTTATGTCTCATTATTTGTGTCAGAAACAAAACTTCTCAACATTCAGCTGCTTATGTCTCATTATTTGTGTCAGAATTAAGACTTCTCAACATTCAGCTGCTTATGTCTCATTATTTGTGTCAGAAACAAAACTTCTTAACATTCAGCTGCTTATGTCTCATTATTTATGTCAGAAACAAGACATCTCTACAATGAGCTGCTTATGTCTCATTATTTGTGTCAGAAACAAAACTTTTCAACATTCAGCTGCTTATGTCTCATTTTTTGTGTCAGAAACAAAACTTCTCAACATTGAGCTGCTTATGGCTCATTATTTGTGTCAGAAACATAACTTCTCAACAATTAGCTGCTTATGTCTCATTATTTGTGTCAGAAACAAAACTTCTCAACATTCAGCTGCTAATGTCTCATTATTTGTGTCAGAAACAAAACTTTTCAACATTCAGCTTCTTATGTCTCATTATTTGTGTCAGAAACAAAACTTCTGCACATTGAGCTGCTTATGTCTCATTATTTATGTCAGAAACAAGAGTTCGCAACATTCAGCTGCTAATGTCTTATTATTTGTGTCAGAAACAAAACATTGAGCTGCTTATGTCTTATTATTTGTGTCAGAAAAAAAACTTCTCCTCAACATTCACCTGCTTATGTCTCATTATTTATGTCAGTAACAAAACTTCTCAACATTCAGCTGCTTAACTCTCATTATTTGTGTCAGAAACAAAACTTCTCAACAGTGAGCTGCTTATGTGACATTATTTATGTCAGAAATAAAACTACTCAACATTCAGTGTCTTATATCTCATTGTTTGTGTCGGAAATAAAACTACTCAACATTCAGCTGCTTATGTCTCATTATTTGTATCAGAAACAAAACTTCTCAACATTCAGCTGCTTATGTCTCATTATTTATGACAGAAACAAAACTTCTCAACATTCAGCTGCTTATGTCTCATTATTTGTGTCAGAAACAAAACTGCTCCTCAACATTCAGTGTCTTATTTCTCATTAGTTGTGTCAGAAACAAAACTTCTCCTCAACATTGAGCTGCTTATATCATATTATTTGTTTCAGAAACAAAACTTCTCCTCAACATTGAGCTGCTTATATCATATTATTTGTTTCAGAAACAAAACTTCTCCTCAACATTCAGTGCCTTAAGTCTCATTATTTGTGTCAGAAACAAAATTTCTCCTCAACATTGAGATGCTTATGTCCAATATATTTGTTTCAGAAACAAAACGTCTCAAAATTCAGCTGCTTATGTCTCATTATTTGTGTCAGAAACAAAACTTCTCAACATTGAGATGCTTATGGCTCATTATTTGTGTCAGAAACATAACTTCTCAACAATGAGCTGCTTATGTCTCATTATTTGTGTCAGAATCAAAACTTCTTCTGAACTTTGGGCTGCTTATGTCCATTATTTGTGTCAGAAACAAGACTTCTCCTCAACATTGAGCTGCTTATGTCCCATTATTTGTGTCAGAAACAAACGTTCTCAACAATGAGCTGTTTATGTCTCATTATTTGTTTTAGAAACAAAACTTCTCAACATTCAGTTACTTATGCCCCATTATTTGTGTCAGAAACAAAACTTCTCCTCAGCATTCAGTTACTTATGTCCCATTATTTGTGTCAGAAATATAACTTCTCAACAATGAGCTGTTTATGTCTCATTATTTGTTTTAGAAACAAAACTTCTCAACATTCAGTTACTTATGCCCCATTATTTGTGTCAGAAACAAAACTTCTCCTCAGCATTCAGTTACTTATGTCCCATTATTTGTGTCAGAAACAAAAGTTCTCAACAATGAGCTCCTTATGTCTCATTATTTGTTTTAGAAACAATACTTCTCCTCAACATTCAGTTACTTATGTCCCATTAATTGTGTCAGAAATAAAACTCAGGAATGAGTTGCTTATGTCTCATTATTTGTTTTAGAAACAAACCTTCTCCTCAATATTCAGTTACTTATGTCCCATTAATTGTGTCAGAAACAAAACTTCTTATCAATATTCAGCTGCTTATGTCCCATTATTTGTGTTAGAAACAAGAGTTCTCAGCATTCAGTGTCTTATGTCCCATTATTTGTGTCAGAAACAAGACTTCTCAGCATTCAGTTACTTATGTCCCGTTATTTGTGTCAAAAACAAGACTTCTCAGCATTCAGTGTCTTATGTCTCATTATTTGTGTCAGAAACAAGACTTTTCAACATTCATTTACTTTTGTCCCATTATTTGTGTCAGAAACAAGACTTCTCATCATTCAATGTCTTATGTCTCATTATTTGTGTCAGAAACAAAACTCGGCAATGAGCTGATTATTTCCCATTAATTGTGTCAGATACAAAACTTCTCAACATTCAGCTGCTTATGTCTCATTATTTGTATCAGAAACAAAACTTACCCTCAGTATTCAGCTGCTTATGTCCCATTATTTATATCAGAAACAAAACTTCTCCTCAGAATTCAGTTGCTTATGTCCCATTATTTATGTCAGAAACAAGACTTCTCAGCTTTCAGTGTCTTAAGTCTCATTATTTGTGTCAGAAACAAAACTCGGCAATGAGCTGCTTATTTCCCATTAATTGTGTCAGAAACAAAACTTCTCAACATTCAGCTGCTTATGTCTCATTATTTGTGTCAGTAACAAAACTTCTCAACATTCAGCTGCTTATGTCTCATTATTTATGTCAGAAATAAAACTTCTCAATATTCAGTGTCTTATGTCTCATTATTTTTGTCAGAAAGAAAACTTCTCTACATTCAGATGCTTATGTCTCATTATTTGTGTCAGAAACAAAACTTCTCAACATTCAGCTATTTATGTCTCATTATTTGTGTCAGAAAAAAAACTTCTCAACAATGAACTGCTTATGTCTCATTATTTGTGTCAGAAACAATACTTCTCAACAATGAGCTGCTTATGTCTCATTATTTGTATCAGAAAAAAAACTTCTCAACAATGAGCTACTTATGTCCCATTATTTGTGTCAGAAACAAAACGTCTCGGCAATGAGCTGCTTATTTCCCATTAATTATATCAGAAATAAAACTTCTCCTCAACATTCAGCTGCTTATGTCTCATCATTTGTATCAGAAACAAAACTTCTCCTCAGTATTCAGTTGCTTATGGCCCATTATTTGTGTCAGAGACAAAACTTCTCAACATTCAGCTGCTTATATCTCATTATTTGTGTCAGAAACAAAGCTTCTCAACAATGAACTGCTTTAGTCCCATTATTTGTTTCAGAAACAAAACTGCTCAACAATGAGCTGCTTATGTCTCATTATTTGTGACAGAAACAAAACCTCTCAACAATGAGCTACTTATGTCCCATTATTTGTGTCAGAAACACTTCTCCTCAGCGTTCAGTTACTTATGTCCCATTATTTTTGTCAGAAACAAAAGTTCTCAACAATGAGCTGCTTATGTCTCATTATTTGTATCAGAAACAAAACTTCTCAACAATGAGCTACTTATGTCCCAATATTTGTGTCAGAAACAAAACGTCTCAGCAATGAGCTGCTTATGTCTCATTATTTATATCAGAAACAAAACTTCTCCTCAGTATTCAGTTACTTATGTCTCATTATTTGTGTCAGAAACAAGACTTCTCAGCATACAGTGTCTTATGTGTCATTATTTGTGTCAGAAACAATACTTCTCCTCAACAATGAGGTGCTAATGTCCCATTATTTGGGTCAGAAATAAAAGTTCTCAACTATGAGCTTTTAATGTTTCATTATTTGTGTAAGAAACAATACTTCTGCTCAACAATGAGGTGCTAGTTTCCCATTATCTGGTTCAGAAATGAAAGATCTCAACAATGCGCTGCTTATATCTCATTATTTGTGTCAGAAACAAAACTTCTCCTTAACAACAGTCACTTATGTCTCATTATGTGTGTCAGAAACAAAACTTCTCAACATTCAGCTGCTTATGTCTCATTACTAATGTCAGAAACAAAACTTCTCAACATTGAGCTGCTTATGTCTCATTATTTGTGTCAGAAATAAAACTTCTCAACATTTAGTGTCTTATGTCTCATTGTTTGTGTCAGAAACATAACTTCTCAACATTCAGCTGCTTATGTCTCATTGTTTATGTCAGAAACAAATCTTCTCAACATTCAGCTGCTTATGTCTCACTATTTGTGTCAGAAGCAAAACTGCTCCTCAACATTCAGTGTCTTATTTCTCATTAGTTTTGCCAGAAACAAAACTTCTCCTCAACATTGAGCTGCTTATGTCTCATTATTTGTTTCAGAAACAAAACTTCTCCTCAATATTCAGTGTCTTATGTCGCATTATTTGTGTCAGAAACAAAACTTCTCCTCAACATTGAGCTGCTTATGTCATATTATTTGTTTCAGAAACAAAACTTCTCCTCAACATTCAGTGCCTTATGTCTTATTATTTGTTTCAGAAAAAAAACTTCTCAACATTCAGTGTCTTATGTCTCATTATTTGTCTCAGAAACCAAATTTCTCCTCAACAGTGAGCTTCTTATGTCCCATTATTTGTTTCAGAAATAAAACGTCTCCCAAACATTCAGTGTCTTATGCCTCATTATTTGTGTCAGAATCAAAACTTCTTCTCCACATTTAACTGCTTATTTCCCATTATTTGTGTCAGAAACAAGACTTCTCCACATTGAGCTGCTTATGTCTCATTATTTGTGTCAGAAACAAGACTTCTCCACATTGAGCTGCTTATGTCCCATTATTTGTGTCAGAAACAAGACTTCTCCACATTGAGCTGCTTATGTCTCATTATTTGTGTCAGAAACAAGACTTCTCCACATTGAGCTGTTTATGTCCCATTATTTGTGTCAGAAACAAGACTTCTCCACATTGAGCTGCTTATGTCTCATTATTTGTGTCAGAAACAAGACTTCTCCACATTGAGCTGCTTATGTCCCATTATTTGTGTCAGAAACAAGACTTCTCCACATTGAGCTGCTTATGTCTCATTATTTGTGTAAGAAACAAGACTTCTCCACATTGAGCTGCTTATGTCCCATTATTTGTGTCAGAAACAAGACTTCTCCACATTGAGCTGCTTATGTCTCATTATTTGTGTCAGAAACAAGACTTCTCCAAATTGAGCTGCTAATGTCTCATTATTTGTGTCAGAAACAAAACTTCTCAGCATTCAGTGTCTTATGTCTCATTATTTGTGTCAGAAAGAATACCTCTCAGCATTCAGTGTCTTATGTCCCATTATTTGTGTCAGAAACAAGACTTCTCCTCAACATTGAGCTGCTTATGTCTCATTATTTGTGTCAGAAACAAAACTTCTCAGCATTCAGTGTCTTATGTCTCATTATTTGTGTCAGAAAGAATACTTCTCAGCATTCAGTGCCTTATGTCTCATTATTTGTGTCAGAAACAAGACTTCTCCTCAACATTGAGCTGCTTATGTCTCATTATTTGTGTCAGAAACAAAACTTCTCAGCATTCAGTGTCTTATGTCTCATTATTTGTGTCAGAAAGAATACTTCTCCTCAACATTGAGCTGCTTATGTCCCATTATTTCTGTCAGAAACAAGACTTCTCAGCATTCAGTGTCTTATGTCTCATTATTTGTGTCAGAAACAAAACTTCTCCTCAACATTGAGTGTCTTATGTCTCATTATTTGAGTCAGAAACAATACTTCTCCTCAACATAGAGCTGCTTGTGTCCCATTATTTGTTTCAGAAACAAAACTTCTCAACATTCAGTGTCTTATGTCTCATTATTTGTTTTAGAAACAAAACTTCTAAACATTCAGTGTCTTATGTCTCATTATTTGTCTCAGAAACCAAATTTCTCCTCAACAGTGAGCTACTTATGTCCCATTACTTGTTTCAGAAACAAAACTTCTCAACATTCAGTGTCTTATGTCTCATTATTTGTATCAGAAACAATACTTCTCCTGAAAAATGATGTGCTAATGTCCCAATATTTTGGGTCAGAACCAAAACTTCTCAACAATGAGCTGCTTATATCTCATTATTTGTGTCAGAAACATTACTTCTCCTCAATAATGATGTGCTAATATCCCATTAACTGGGTCAGAAATAAAAGTTCTAGACAATGAGCTGCTTATATCTCATTGTTTGTGCAAGAAACAAAACGTCTCCTCAACATTCAGTGTCTTATGTCTCATTATTTGTGTCAGAATCAAAATTTCTCCTCAACATTGAGCTGTTTATGTCCCATTATTTGTTTCAGAAACAAAACTTCTCAACATTCAGTGTCTTATGTCTCATTATTTGCTTCAGAAACAAAACTTCTCAACATTCAGTGTCTTATGTCTCATTATTTGTGTCTGAAACCAAATTTCTCCTCAACATTGAGCTGCTTATGTCCCATTATTTGTTTCAGAAACAAAACTTCTCCCCGAATTTCAGTGTCTTATGTCCCATTGTTTGTGTCAGAAACAACACTTCTCCTGAAGATTCAGTGTCTTATGTCTCATAATTTGTGTCAGAATCAAAACTGAGCAATGAGTTGCTTATGTCTCATTATTTGTGTCTGAAACAAAACGAGCAATGAGTTGCTTAGGTCTCATTATTTGTGTCAGAAACAAAAACTCTCAACATTCAGCTGCTTATGTCTCATTATTTGTGTCAGAATTAAGACTTGTCAACATTCAGCTGCTTATGTCTCATTATTTGTGTCAGAAACAAAAGTTCTCAACATTCAGCTGCTTATGTCTCATTATTTATGTCAGAAACAAAACATCTCTACAATGAGCTGCTTATGTCTCATTATTTGTGTCAGAAACAAAACTTCTCAACAATGAGCTGCTTATGTCTCATTATTTGTGTCAGAAACAAAACTTCTCAACATTCAGCTGCTAATGTCTCATTATTTGTGTCAGAAAAAAAACTTTTCAACATTCAGCTTCTTATGTCTCATTATTTGTGTCAGAAACAAAACTTCTCAACATTGAGCTGCTTATGTCTCATTATTTATGTCAGAAACAAGAGTTCGCAACATTCAGCTGCTAATGTCTTATTATTTGTGTGAGAAACAAAACATTGAGCTGCTTATGTCTTATTATTTGTGTCAGAAACAAAACTTCTCCTCAACATTCACCTGCTTATGTCTCATTATTTATGTCAGTAACAAAACTTCTCAACATTCAGCTGCTTAACTCTCATTAATTGTGTCAGAAACAAAACTTCTCAACAGTGAGCTGCTTATGTGTCATTATTTATGTCAGAAATAAAACTACTCAACATTCAGGGTCTTATGTCTCATTATTTGTGTCAGAAACAAAACTGCTCCCCAACATTCAGTGTCTTATTTCTCATTAGTTGTGTCAGAAACAAAACTTCTCCTCAACATTGAGCTGCTTATATCATATTATTTGTTTCAGAAACAAAACTTCTCCTCAACATTGAGCTGCTTATATCATATTATTTGTTTCAGAAACAAAACTTCTCCTCAACATTCAGTGCCTTAAGTCTCATTATTTGTGTCAGAAACAAAATTTCTCCTCAACATTGAGCTGCTTATGTCCAATATATTTGTTTCAGAAACAAAACGTCTCAAAATTCAGCTGCTTATGTCTCATTATTTGTGTCAGAAACAAAATTTCTCAACATTGAGCTGCTTATGGCTCATTATTTGTGTCAGAAACATAACTTCACAACAATGAGCTGCTTATGTCTCATAATTGTGTCAGAATCAAAACGTCTTCTGAACTTTGGGCTGCTTATGTCCATTATTTGTGTCAGAAACAAGACTTCTCCTCAACATTGAGCTGCTTATGTCCCATTATTTGTGTCAGAAACAAACGTTCTCAACAATGAGCTGTTTATGTCTCATTATTTGTTTTAGAAACAAAACTTCTCAACATTCAGTTACTTTTGCCCCATTATTTGTGTCAGAAACAAAACTTCTCCTCAACATTCAGTTACTTATGTCCCATTATTTGTGTCAGAAACAAAAGTTCTCAACAATGAGCTCCTTATGTCTCATTATTTGTTTTAGAAACAATACTTCTCCTCAACATTCAGTTACTTATGTCCCATTAATTGTGTCAGAAATAAAACTCAGGAATGATTTGCTTATGTCTCATTATTTGTTTTAGAAACAAACCTTCTCCTCAATATTCAGTTACTTATGTCCCATTAATTGTGTCAGAAACAAAACTTCTTATCAATATTCAGCTGCTTATGTCCCATTATTTGTGTTAGAAACAAGAGTTCTCAGCATTTAGTGTCTTATGTCCCATTATTTGTGTCAGAAACAAGACTTCTCAGCATTCAGTTACTTATGTCCCGTTATTTGTGTCAAAAACAAGACTTCTCAGCATTCAGTGTCTTATGTCTCATTATTTGTGTCAGAAACAAGACTTTTCAACATTCATTTACTTTTGTCCCATTATTTGTGTCAGAAACAAGACTTCTCATCATTCAATGTCTTATGTCTCATTATTTGTGTCAGAAACAAAACTCGGCAATGAGCTGATTATTTCCCATTAATTGTGTCAGATACAAAACTTCTCAACATTCAGCTGCTTATGTCTCATTATTTGTATCAGAAACAAAACTTACCCTCAGTATTCAGCTGCTTATGTCCCATTATTTATATCAGAAACAAAACTTCTCCTCAGAATTCAGTTGCTTATGTCCCATTATTTATGTCAGAAACAAGACTTCTCAGCTTTCAGTGTCTTAAGTCTCATTATTTGTGTCAGAAACAAAACTCGGCAATGCGCTGCTTATTTCCCATTAATTGTGTCAGAAACAAAACTTCTCAACATTCAGCTGCTTATGTCTCATTATTTGTGTCAGTAACAAAACTTCTCAACATTCAGCTGCTTATGTCTCATTATTTATGTCAGAAATAAAACTTCTCAATATTCAGTGTCTTATGTCTCATTATTTTTGTCAGAAACAAAACTTCTCTACATTCAGATGCTTATGTCTCATTATTTGTGTCAGAAACAAAACTTCTCAACATTCAGCTATTTATGTCTCATTATTTGTGTCAGAAAAAAAACTTCTCAACAATGAACTGCTTATGTCTCATTATTTGTGTCAGAAACAATACTTCTCAACAATGAGCTGCTTATGTCTCATTATTTGTATCAGAAAAAAAACTTCTCAACAATGAGCTACTTATGTCCCATTATTTGTGTCAGAAACAAAACGTCTCGGCAATGAGCTGCTTATTTCCCATTAATTATATCAGAAACAAAACTTCTCCTCAACATTCAGCTGCTTATGTCTCATCATTTGTATCAGAAACAAAACTTCTCCTCAGTATTCAGTTGCTTATGGCCCATTATTTGTGTCAGAAACAAAACTTCTCAACATTCAGCTGCTTATATCTCATTATTTGTGTCAGAAACAAAGCTTCTCAACAATGAACTGCTTATGTCCCATTATTTGTTTCAGAAACAAAACTGCTCAACAATGAGCTGCTTATGTCTCATTATTTGTGACAGAAACAAAACTTCTCAACAATGAGCTACTTATGTCCCATTATTTGTTTCAGAAACAACTTCTCCTCAGCATTCAGTTACTTATGTCCCATTATTTTTGTCAGAAACAAAAGTTCTCAACAATGAGCTGCTTATGTCTCATTATTTGTATCAGAAACAAAACTTCTCAACAATGAGCTACTTATGTCCCATTATTTGTGTCAGAAACAAAACGTCTCAGCAATGAGCTGCTTATGTCTCATTATTTATATCAGAAACAAAACTTCTCCTCAGTATTCAGTTACTTATGTCTCATTATTTGTGTCAGAAACAAGACTTCTCAGCATACAGTGTCTTATGTCTCATTATTTGTGTCAGAAACAAAACTTCTCAACATTCAGCTGCTTATATCTCATTATTTGTGTCAGAAACAAAGATTCTCAACAATGAGCTGCTTACGTCTCATTATATGTGTTAGAATCAAAACTTCTCAACATTCAGCTCCTTGTGTCCCATTATTTGTGTCAGAAACAAAACTGCTCCTCAACATTCAGGGTCTTATGTCTCATTAGTTGTGTCAGAAACAAAATTTATCCTCAACATTAAGCTGCTTATGTCCCATTATTTGTTTCAGAAACAAAACTTCTGAACATTCACCTTCTTATGTCTCATTATTTGTGCCAGAAACCAAATTTGTCCTCAACATTGAGCTGCTTATGTCCTATTATTTGTTTCAGAAACCAAACTTCTCTCCAACATTCAGTGTCTTATGTCTCATTATTTGTGTCAGAATCAAAACTTCTCTTCAACTTTGAGCTGCTTATGTCCCATTATTTGTGTCAGAAACAAGACTTCTCAGCATTCAGTGTCTTATGTCTCATTATTTGTGTCAGAAACAAAACTTCTCAACAATGAGCTGCTTATGTGTCATTATTTGTGTAAGAAACAATACTTCTGCTCAACAATGAGGTGCTAGTTTCCCATTATCTGGTTCAGAAATGAAAGATCTCAACAATGCGCTGCTTATATCTCATTATTTGTGTCAGAAACAAAACTTCTCCTTAACAACAGTCACTTATGTCTCATTATGTGTGTCAGAAACAAAATTTCTCAACATTCAGCTGCTTATGTCTCATTATTTATGTCAGAAACAAAACTTCTCAACATTGAGCTGCTTATGTCTCATTATTTGTGTCAGAAATAAAACTTCTCAACATTTAGTGTCTTATGTCTCATTGTTTGTGTCAGAAACAAAACTTCTCAACATTCAGCTGCTTATGTCTCATTGTTTATGTCAGAAACAAATCTTCTCAACATTCAGCTGCTTATGTCTTACTATTTGTGTCAGAAGCAAAACTGCTCCTCAACATTCAGTGTCTTATTTCTCATTAGTTTTGCCAGAAACAAAACTTCTCCTCAACATTGAGCTGCTTATGTCTCATTATTTGTTTCAGAAACAAAACTTCTCCTCAATATTCAGCGTCTTATGTCGCATTATTTGTGTCAGAAACAAAACTTCTCCTCAACATTGAGCTGCTTATGTCATATTATTTGTTTCAGAAACAAAACTTCTCCTCAACATTCAGTGCCTTATGTCTTATTATTTGTTTCAGAAAAAAAACTTCTCAACATTCAGTGTCTTATGTCTCAGTATTTGTCTCAGAAACCAAATTTCTCCTCAACAGTGAGCTGCTTATGTATCATTATTTGTTTCAGAAATAAAACGTCTCCCAAACATTCAGTGTCTTATGCCTCATTATTTGTGTCAGAATCAAAACTTCTTCTCCACATTTAACTGCTTATTTCCCATTATTTGTGTCAGAAACAAGACTTCTCCACATTGAGCTGCTTATGTCTCATTATTTGTGTCAGAAACAAGACTTCTCCTCATTGAGCTGCTTATGTTCCATTATTTGTGTCAGAAACAAGACTTCTCCACATTGAGCTGCTTATGTCTCATTATTTGTGTCAGAAACAAGACTTCTCCACATTGAGCTGCTTATGTCCCATTATTTGTGTCAGAAACAAGACTTCTCCACATTGAGCTGCTTATGTCTCATTATTTGTGTAAGAAACAAGACTTCTCCACATTGAGCTGCTTATGTCCCATTATTTGTGTCAGAAACAAGACTTCTCCACATTGAGCTGCTTATGTCTCATTATTTGTGTCAGAAACAAGACTTCTCCAAATTGAGCTGCTTATGTCTCATTATTTGTGTCAGAAACAAAACTTCTCAGCATTCAGTGTCTTATGTCTCATTATTTGTGTCAGAAAGAATACCTCTCAGCATTCAGTGTCTTATGTCCCATTATTTGTGTCAGAAACAAGACTTCTCCTCAACATTGAGCTGCTTATGTCTCATTATTTGTGTCAGAAACAAAACTTCTCAGCATTCAGTGTCTTATGTCTCATTATTTGTGTCGGAAAGAATACTTCTCAGCATTCAGTGCCTTATGTCTCATTATTTGTGTCAGAAACAAGACTTCTCCTCAACATTGAGCTGCTTATGTCTCATTATTTGTGTCAGAAACAAAACTTCTCAGCATTCAGTGTCTTATGTCTCATTATTTGTGTCAGAAAGAATACTTCTCCTCAACATTGAGCTGCTTATGTCCCATTATTTGTGTCAGAAACAAGACTTCTCAGCATTCAGTGTCTTATGTCTCATTATTTGTGTCAGAAACAAAACTTCTCCTCAACATTGAGTGTCTTATGTCTCATTATTTGAGTCAGAAACAATACTTCTCCTCAACATAGAGCTGCTTGTGTCCCATTATTTGTTTCAGAAACAAAACTTCTCAACATTCAGTGTCTTATGTCTCATTATTTGTTTTAGAAACAAAACTTCTAAACATTCAGTGTCTTATGTCTCATTATTTGTCTCAGAAACCAAATTTCTCCTCAACAGTGAGCTACTTATGTCCCATTACTTGTTTCAGAAACAAAACTTCTCAACATTCAGTGTCTTATGTCTCATTATTTGTGTCAGAAACAATACTTCTCCTGAAAAATGATGTGCTAATGTCCCAATATTTTGGGTCAGAACCAAAACTTCTCAACAATGAGCTGCTTATATCTTATTATTTGTGTCAGAAACATTACTTCTCCTCAATAATGATGTGCTAGTATCCCATTAACTGGGTCAGAAATAAAAGTTCTAGACAATGAGCTGCTTATATCTCATTGTTTGTGCAAGAAACAAAACGTCTCCTCAACATTCAGTGTCTTATGTCTCATTATTTGTGTCAGAATCAAAATTTTCCTCAACATTGAGCTGTTTATGTCCCATTATTTGTTTCAGAAACAAAACTTCTCAACATTCAGTGTCTTATGTCTCATTATTTGCTTCAGAAACAAAACTTCTCAACATTCAGTGTCTTATGTCTCATTATTTGTGTCTGAAACCAAATTTCTCCTCAACATTGAGCTGCTTATGTCCCATTATTTGTTTCAGAAACAAAACTTCTCCCCGAAATTCAGTGTCTTATGTCCCATTGTTTGTGTCAGAAACAAAACTTCTCCTGAAGATTCAGTGTCTTATGTCTCATAATTTGTGTCAGAATCAAAACTGAGCAATGAGTTGCTTATGTCCCATTATTTGTGTCAGAAACAAAACTTCTCCTCAATATTCAGTTGCTTATGTCTCATTATTTGTGTCTGAAACAAAACGAGCAATGATTTGCTTATGTCTCATTATTTGTGTCAGAAACAAAAACTCTCAACATTCAGCTGCTTATGTCTCATTATTTGTGTCAGAATTAAGACTTCTCAACATTCAGCTGCTTATGTCTCATTATTTGTGTCAGAAACAAAAGTTCTCAACATTCAGCTGCTTATGTCTCATTATTTATGTCAGAAACAAAACATCTCTACAATGAGCTGCTTATGTCTCATTATTTGTGTCAGAAACAAAACTTCTCAACAATGAATTGCTTATGTCTCATTATTTGTGTCAGAAACAAAACTTCTCAACATTCAGCTGTTAATGTCTCATTATTTGTGTCAGAAAAAAAACTTTTCAACATTCAGCTTCTTATGTCTCATTATTTGTGTCAGAAACAAAACTTCTCAACATTGAGCTGCTTATGTCTCATTATTTATGTCAGAAACAAGAGTTCGCAACATTCAGCTGCTAATGTCTTATTATTTGTGTCAGAAACAAAACATTGAGCTGCTTATGTCTTATTATTTGTGTCAGAAACAAAACTTCCCCTCAACATTCACCTGCTTATGTCTCATTATTTATGTCAGTAACAAAACTTCTCAACATTCAGCTGCTTAACTCTCATTAATTGTGTCAGAAACAAAACTTCTCAAACAGTGAGCTGCTTATGTGTCATTATTTATGTCAGAAATAAAACTACTCAACATTCAGGGTCTTATGTCTCATTGTTTGTGTCAGAAACAAAACTTCTCAACATTCAGCTGCTTATGTCTCATTATTTGTATCAGAAACAAAACTTCTCAACATTCAGCTGCTTATGTCTCATTATTTATGACAGAAACAAAACTTCTCAACATTCAGCTGCTTATGTCTCATTATTTGTGTCAGAAACAAAACTGCTCCTCAACATTCAGTGTCTTATTTCTCATTAGTTGTGTCAGAAACAAATCTTCTCCTCAACATTGAGCTGCTTATATCATATTATTTGTTTCAGAAACAAAACTTCTCCTCAACATTCAGTGCCTTAAGTCTCAATATTTGTGTCAGAAACAAAATTTCTCCTCAACATTGAGCTGCTTATGTCCAATATATTTGTTTCAGAAACAAAACTTCTCAACATTCGGTGTCTTATGTCTCATTATTTGTGTCAGAATCAAAACTTCTTCTGAACTTTTGGGCTGCTTATGTCCCATTATTTGTGTCAGAAACAAGACTTCTCCTCAACATTAACCTGTTTATGTCCCATTATTTGTGTAAGAAACAAAAGTTCTCAACAATGAGCTGTTTATGTCTCATTATTTGTTTTAGAAACAAAGGTTCTCAACAATGAGCTGCTTATGTCTCATTATTTGTTTTACAAAACAAAACTTCTCCGCAACATTCAGTTACTTATGTCCCATTAATTGTGTCAGAAATAAAACTTCTCCTCAATATTCAGTTGCTTATGTCCCATTATTTGTGTCAGAAACAAAACTCAGGAATGAGTTGCTTATGTCTCATTATTTGTTTTAGAAACAAACCTTCTCCTCAATATTCAGTTACTTATGTCCCATTAATTGTGTCAGAAACAAAACTTCTCATCAATATTCAGCTGCTTATGTCCCATTATTTGTGTCAGAAACAAGACTTCTCAGCATTCAGTGTCTTATGTCCCATTATTTGTGTCAGAAACAAGACTTCTCAGCATTCAGTTACTTATGTCCCGTTATTTGTGTCAAAAACAAGACTTCTCAGCATTCTGTTACTTATGTCCCGTTATTTGTGTCAGAAACAAGACTTCTCAGCATTCAGTTACTTATGTCCCGTTATTTGTGTCAGAAACAAGACTTCTCAGCATTCAGTTACTTATGTCCCGTTATTTGTGTCAGAAACAAGACTTCTCAGCATTCAGTTACTTATGTCCCGTTATTTGTGTCAGAAACAAGACTTCTCAGCATTCAGTTACTTATGTCCCATTATTTGTGTCAGAAACAAGACTTTTCAGCATTCAGTTACTTATGTCCCATTATTTGTGTCAGAAACAAGACTTCTCAGCATTCAATGTCTTATGTCTCATTATTTGTGTCAGAAACAAAACTCGGCAATGAGCTGCTTATTTCCCATTAATTGTGTCAGAAACAAAACTTCTCCTCACATTCAGCTGCTTGTGTCTCATTATTTGTATCAGAAACAAAACTTCCCCTCAGTATTCAGTTGCTTATGTCCCATTATTTATATCAGAAACAAAACTTCTCCTCAGAATTCAGTTGCTTATGTCCCATTATTTATGTCAGAAACAAGACTTCTCAGCTTTCAGTGTCTTAAGTCTCATTATTTGTGTCAGAAATAAAATTCAGCAATGAGTTACTTATGTCCCATTGTTTACGTCAGTAACAAAACTTCTCAACATTCAGCTGCTTATGTCGCATTATTTGTGTCAGAAAGAAAGCTTCTCAACAGTGAGCTGCTCATGTCTCATTATTTATGTCAGAAATAAAACTTCTCAATATTCAGTGTCTTATGTCTCATTATTTTTGTCAGAAACAAAACTTCTCTACATTCAGATGCTTATGTCTCATTATTTGTGTCAGAAACAAAACTTCTCAACATTCAGCTATTTATGTCTCATTATTTGTGTCAGAAAAAAAAGTTCTCAACAACGAACTGCTTATGTCTCATTATTTGTGTCAGAAACAAAACTTCTCAACAATGAGCCGCTTATGTCTCATTATTTGTATCAGAAACAAAACTTCTCAACAATGAGCTACTTATGTCCCATTATTTGTGTCAGAAACAAAACTTCTCAGCAATGAGCTGCTTATGTCTCATTATTTATATCAGATACAAAAGTTCTCCTCAGTATTCAGTTACTTATGTCTCATTATTTGTGTCAGAAACAAGACTTCTCAGCATACAGTGTCTTATGTCTCATTATTTGTGTCAGAAACAAAACTTCTCAACATTCAGCTGCTTATGTCTCATTATTTGTGTCAGAAACAAAACTTCTCAACAGTGAGCTGCTTACGTCTAATTTGATGTGTTAGAATCAAAACCTCTCAACATTCAGCTCCTTATGTCCCATTATTTGTGTCGGAAACAAAACTGCTCCTCAACATTCACTGCCTTATGTCTCATTATTTGTTTCAGAACTAAAACTTCTCCTCAACATTGAGCTGCTTATGTCATATTATTTGTTTCAGAACAAAACCTCTCCTCAACATTCAGTGTCTTATGTCTCATTATTTGTGTCAGAAACAAAATTTCTCCTCAACATTAAGCTGCTTATGTCCCATTATTTGTTTCAGAAACAAAGCTTCTCAACATTCACTGTCTTATGTCTCATTATTTGTGCCAGAAACCAAATATGTCCTCAACATTGAGCTGCTTATGTCTCATTATTTGTGTCAGAATCAAAACTTCTCTTCAACTTTGAGCTGCTTATGTCCCATTATTTGTGTCAGATACAAGACTTCTCAGCATTCAGTGTCTTATGTCTCATTATTTGTGTCAGAAACAAAACTTCTCAACAATGAGCTGCTTATGTATCATTATTTGTGTCAGAAACAATACTTCTCCTCTACAATGAGGTGCTAATATCCCATTATTTGTGTCAGAAATAAAAGTTCTCAACTATGAGCTGCTTATGTCCCATTATTTGTGTCAGAAACAACACTTCTCAGCATTCAGTGTCTTATGTCTCATTATTTGTGTCAGAAACAATACTTCTCCTCAACAATGAGGTGCTAATGTCCCATTGTTTGGGTCAGAAATAAAAGTTCTCAATTATGAGCTTTTAATGTCTCATTATTTGTGTCAGAAACAAAACTTCTGCTCAACAATGAGGTGCTAGTTTCCCATTATCTGGTTCAGAAATGAAAGTTCTCAACAATGCGCTGCTTATATCTCATTATTTGTGTCAGAAACAAAACTTCTCCTCAACAACAGTCACTTATGTCTCATTATTTGTGTCAGAAACAAACCTTCTCAACATTCAGCTGCTTATGTCTCATTATTTATGTCAGAAACAAAACTTCTCAACATTGAGCTGCTTATGTCTCATTATTTGTGTCAGAAATAAAACTTCTCAACATTTAGTGTCTTATGTCTCATTGTTTGTGTCAGAAACAAAACTTCTCAACATTCAGCTGCTTATGTCTCATTATTTATGTCAGAAACAAAATTTCTCAACATTCAGCTGGTTATGTCTCACTATTTGTGTCAGAAACAAAACTGCTCCTCGACATTCAGTGTCTTTTTTCTCATTAGTTTTGCCAGAAACAGAACTTCTCCTCAACATTGAGCGGCTTATGTCTCATTATTTGTTTCAGAATCAAAACTTCTCCTCAATATTCAGTGTCTTATGTCGCATTATTTGTGTCAGAAACAAAACGTCTCCTCAACATTGAGTTGCTTATGTCATATTATTTGTTTCAGAAACAAAACTTCTCCTCAACATTCAGTGCCTTATGTCTCATTATTTGTGTCGGAAACAAAATTTCTCCTCAACATTGAGCTGTTTATGTCCCATTATTTGTTTCAGAAACAAAACTTCTCAACATTCAGTGTCTTATGTCTCATTATTTGCTTCAGAAACAAAACTTCTCAACATTCAGTGTCTTATGTCTCATTATTTGTGTCTGAAACCAAATTTCTCCTCAACATTGAGCTGCTTATGTCCCATTATTTGTTTCAGAAACAAAACTTCTCCCCGAAATTCAGTGTCTTATGTCCCATTGTTTGTGTCAGAAACAAAACTTCTCCTGAAGATTCAGTGTCTTATGTCTCATAATTTGTGTCAGAATCAAAACTGAGCAATGAGTTGCTTATGTCCCATTATTTGTGTCAGAAACAAAACTTCTCCTCAATATTCAGTTGCTTATGTCTCATTATTTGTGTCTGAAACAAAACGAGCAATGATTTGCTTATGTCTCATTATTTGTGTCAGAAACAAAAACTCTCAACATTCAGCTGCTTATGTCTCATTATTTGTGTCAGAATTAAGACTTCTCAACATTCAGCTGCTTATGTCTCATTATTTGTGTCAGAAACAAAAGTTCTCAACATTCAGCTGCTTATGTCTCATTATTTATGTCAGAAACAAAACATCTCTACAATGAGCTGCTTATGTCTCATTATTTGTGTCAGAAACAAAACTTCTCAACAATGAATTGCTTATGTCTCATTATTTGTGTCAGAAACAAAACTTCTCAACATTCAGCTGTTAATGTCTCATTATTTGTGTCAGAAAAAAAACTTTTCAACATTCAGCTTCTTATGTCTCATTATTTGTGTCAGAAACAAAACTTCTCAACATTGAGCTGCTTATGTCTCATTATTTATGTCAGAAACAAGAGTTCGCAACATTCAGCTGCTAATGTCTTATTATTTGTGTCAGAAACAAAACATTGAGCTGCTTATGTCTTATTATTTGTGTCAGAAACAAAACTTCCCCTCAACATTCACCTGCTTATGTCTCATTATTTATGTCAGTAACAAAACTTCTCAACATTCAGCTGCTTAACTCTCATTAATTGTGTCAGAAACAAAACTTCTCAACAGTGAGCTGCTTATGTGTCATTATTTATGTCAGAAATAAAACTACTCAACATTCAGGGTCTTATGTCTCATTGTTTGTGTCAGAAACAAAACTTCTCAACATTCAGCTGCTTATGTCTCATTATTTGTATCAGAAACAAAACTTCTCAACATTCAGCTGCTTATGTCTCATTATTTATGACAGAAACAAAACTTCTCAACATTCAGCTGCTTATGTCTCATTATTTGTGTCAGAAACAAAACTGCTCCTCAACATTCAGTGTCTTATTTCTCATTAGTTGTGTCAGAAACAAATCTTCTCCTCAACATTGAGCTGCTTATATCATATTATTTGTTTCAGAAACAAAACTTCTCCTCAACATTCAGTGCCTTAAGTCTCAATATTTGTGTCAGAAACAAAATTTCTCCTCAACATTGAGCTGCTTATGTCCAATATATTTGTTTCAGAAACAAAACTTCTCAACATTCGGTGTCTTATGTCTCATTATTTGTGTCAGAATCAAAACTTCTTCTGAACTTTTGGGCTGCTTATGTCCCATTATTTGTGTCAGAAACAAGACTTCTCCTCAACATTAACCTGTTTATGTCCCATTATTTGTGTAAGAAACAAAAGTTCTCAACAATGAGCTGTTTATGTCTCATTATTTGTTTTAGAAACAAAGGTTCTCAACAATGAGCTGCTTATGTCTCATTATTTGTTTTACAAAACAAAACTTCTCCGCAACATTCAGTTACTTATGTCCCATTAATTGTGTCAGAAATAAAACTTCTCCTCAATATTCAGTTGCTTATGTCCCATTATTTGTGTCAGAAACAAAACTCAGGAATGAGTTGCTTATGTCTCATTATTTGTTTTAGAAACAAACCTTCTCCTCAATATTCAGTTACTTATGTCCCATTAATTGTGTCAGAAACAAAACTTCTCATCAATATTCAGCTGCTTATGTCCCATTATTTGTGTCAGAAACAAGACTTCTCAGCATTCAGTGTCTGATGTCCCATTATTTGTGTCAGAAACAAGACTTCTCAGCATTCAGTTACTTATGTCCCGTTATTTGTGTCAAAAACAAGACTTCTCAGCATTCTGTTACTTATGTCCCGTTATTTGTGTCAGAAACAAGACTTCTCAGCATTCAGTTACTTATGTCCCGTTATTTGTGTCAGAAACAAGACTTCTCAGCATTCAGTTACTTATGTCCCGTTATTTGTGTCAGAAACAAGACTTCTCAGCATTCAGTTACTTATGTCCCGTTATTTGTGTCAGAAACAAGACTTCTCAGCATTCAGTTACTTATGTCCCATTATTTGTGTCAGAAACAAGACTTTTCAGCATTCAGTTACTTATGTCCCATTATTTGTGTCAGAAACAAGACTTCTCAGCATTCAATGTCTTATGTCTCATTATTTGTGTCAGAAACAAAACTCGGCAATGAGCTGCTTATTTCCCATTAATTGTGTCAGAAACAAAACTTCTCCTCACATTCAGCTGCTTGTGTCTCATTATTTGTATCAGAAACAAAACTTCCCCTCAGTATTCAGTTGCTTATGTCCCATTATTTATATCAGAAACAAAACTTCTCCTCAGAATTCAGTTGCTTATGTCCCATTATTTATGTCAGAAACAAGACTTCTCAGCTTTCAGTGTCTTAAGTTTCATTATTTGTGTCAGAAATAAAATTCAGCAATGAGTTACTTATGTCCCATTGTTTACGTCAGTAACAAAACTTCTCAACATTCAGCTGCTTATGTCGCATTATTTGTGTCAGAAAGAAAGCTTCTCAACAGTGAGCTGCTCATGTCTCATTATTTATGTCAGAAATAAAACTTCTCAATATTCAGTGTCTTATGTCTCATTATTTTTGTCAGAAACAAAACTTCTCTACATTCAGATGCTTATGTCTCATTATTTGTGTCAGAAACAAAACTTCTCAACATTCAGCTATTTATGTCTCATTATTTGTGTCAGAAAAAAAAGTTCTCAACAACGAACTGCTTATGTCTCATTATTTGTGTCAGAAACAAAACTTCTCAACAATGAGCCGCTTATGTCTCATTATTTGTATCAGAAACAAAACTTCTCAACAATGAGCTACTTATGTCCCATTATTTGTGTCAGAAACAAAACTTCTCAGCAATGAGCTGCTTATGTCTCATTATTTATATCAGATACAAAAGTTCTCCTCAGTATTCAGTTACTTATGTCTCATTATTTGTGTCAGAAACAAGACTTCTCAGCATACAGTGTCTTATGTCTCATTATTTGTGTCAGAAACAAAACTTCTCAACATTCAGCTGCTTATGTCTCATTATTTGTGTCAGAAACAAAACTTCTCAACAGTGAGCTGCTTACGTCTAATTTGATGTGTTAGAATCAAAACCTCTCAACATTCAGCTCCTTATGTCCCATTATTTGTGTCGGAAACAAAACTGCTCCTCAACATTCACTGCCTTATGTCTCATTATTTGTTTCAGAACTAAAACTTCTCCTCAACATTGAGCTGCTTATGTCATATTATTTGTTTCAGAACAAAACCTCTCCTCAACATTCAGTGTCTTATGTCTCATTATTTGTGTCAGAAACAAAATTTCTCCTCAACATTAAGCTGCTTATGTCCCATTATTTGTTTCAGAAACAAAGCTTCTCAACATTCACTGTCTTATGTCTCATTATTTGTGCCAGAAACCAAATTTGTCCTCAACATTGAGCTGCTTATGTCTCATTATTTGTGTCAGAATCAAAACTTCTCTTCAACTTTGAGCTGCTTATGTCCCATTATTTGTGTCAGATACAAGACTTCTCAGCATTCAGTGTCTTATGTCTCATTATTTGTGTCAGAAACAAAACTTCTCAACAATGAGCTGCTTATGTATCATTATTTGTGTCAGAAACAATACTTCTCCTCTACAATGAGGTGCTAATATCCCATTATTTGTGTCAGAAATAAAAGTTCTCAACTATGAGCTGCTTATGTCCCATTATTTGTGTCAGAAACAACACTTCTCAGCATTCAGTGTCTTATGTCTCATTATTTGTGTCAGAAACAATACTTCTCCTCAACAATGAGGTGCTAATGTCCCATTGTTTGGGTCAGAAATAAAAGTTCTCAATTATGAGCTTTTAATGTCTCATTATTTGTGTCAGAAACAAAACTTCTGCTCAACAATGAGGTGCTAGTTTCCCATTATCTGGTTCAGAAATGAAAGTTCTCAACAATGCGCTGCTTATATCTCATTATTTGTGTCAGAAACAAAACTTCTCCTCAACAACAGTCACTTATGTCTCATTATTTGTGTCAGAAACAAACCTTCTCAACATTCAGCTGCTTATGTCTCATTATTTATGTCAGAAACAAAACTTCTCAACATTGAGCTGCTTATGTCTCATTATTTGTGTCAGAAATAAAACTTCTCAACATTTAGTGTCTTATGTCTCATTGTTTGTGTCAGAAACAAAACTTCTCAACATTCAGCTGCTTATGTCTCATTATTTATGTCAGAAACAAAATTTCTCAACATTCAGCTGGTTATGTCTCACTATTTGTGTCAGAAACAAAACTGCTCCTCGACATTCAGTGTCTTTTTTCTCATTAGTTTTGCCAGAAACAGAACTTCTCCTCAACATTGAGCGGCTTATGTCTCATTATTTGTTTCAGAATCAAAACTTCTCCTCAATATTCAGTGTCTTATGTCGCATTATTTGTGTCAGAAACAAAACGTCTCCTCAACATTGAGTTGCTTATGTCATATTATTTGTTTCAGAAACAAAACTTCTCCTCAACATTCAGTGCCTTATGTCTCATTATTTGTGTCAGAAACAAAATTTCTCCTCAACATTGAGCTGTTTATGTCCCATTATTTGTTTCAGAAACAAAACTTCTCAACATTCAGTGTCTTATGTCTCATTATTTGTTTCAGAAAAAAAACTTCTCAACATTCAGTGTCTTATGTCTCATTATTTGTGTCAGAAACCAGACTTCTCAGCATTCAGTGTCTTATGTCTCATTATTTGTGTCAGAAAGAATACTTCTCCTCAAGGTTGAGCTGCTTATGTCATATTATTTGTTTCAGAAACAAAACTTCTCCTCAACATTGAGTGTCTTATGTCTCATTATTTGAGTCAGAAACAAAACTTCTCCTCAACATAGAGCTGCTTGTGTCCCATTATTTGTTTCAGAAACAAAACTTCTCAACATTCAGTGTCTTATGTCTCATTATTTGTTTTAGAAACAAAACTTCTAAACATTCAGTGTCTTATGTCTCATTATTTGTCTCAGAAACCAAATTTCTCCTCAGTAGTGAGCTACTTATGTCCCATATTTGTTTCAGAAACAAAACGTCTCCCCAACATTCAGTGTCTTATGCCTCATTATTTGTGTCAGAATCAAAACTTCTTCTCCACATTGAGCTGCTAATGTCCCATTACTTGTTTCAGAAACAAAACTTCTCAACATTCAGTGTCTTATGTGTCATTATTTGTGTCAGAAACAATACTTCTCCTGAAAAATGATGTGCTAATGTCCCAATATTTTGGGTCAGAACCAAAACTTCTCAACAATGAGCTGCTTATATCTCATTATTTGTGTCAGAAACATTACTTCTCCTCAACAATGATGTGCTAATATCCCATTAACTGGGTCAGAAATAAAAGTTCTAGACAATGAGCTGCTTATATCTCATTGTTTGTGTAAGAAACAAAACGTCTCCTCAACATACAGTTACTTATGTCCCATTATTTGTGTGAGAAACAAAACTTCTCCTCAACATTCAGCTGCTTATGTCCCATTATTTGTGTCAGAAACAAAACTTCTCCTCAGCATTCAGTTACTTATGTCCCATTATTTGTGTCCGAAACAAAAGTTCTCAACAATGAGCTGCTTATGTCTCATTATTTGTTTTAGAAACAAAACTTCTCCTCAACATTCAGTTACGTATGTCCCATTAATTGTGTCAGAAATAAAACTTCTCCTCAATATTCAGTTGCTTATGTCCTATTATTTGTTTCAGAAACAAAACTCAGGAATGAGTTGCTTATGTCGCATGATTTGTTTTAGAAACAAACCTTCTCCTCAACATACAGTTACTTATGTCCGATTATTTGTGTGAGAAACAAAACTTCTCCTCAACATTCAGCTGCTTATGTCCCATTATTTGTGTCAGAAACAAAACTTCTCCTCAGCATTCAATTACTTATGTCCTATTATTTGTATCAGAAACAAAGTTCTCAATAATGAGCTGCTTATGTCTCATTATTTGTTTTAGAAACAAAACTTCTCCTCAACATTCAGTTACTTATGTCCCATTAATTGTGTCAGAAATAAAACTTCTCATCAATATTCAGCTGCTTATGTTCCATTATTTGTGTCAGAAACAAGACTTCTCAGCATTCAGTGTCTTATGTCCCATTATTTGTGTCAGAAACAATACTTCTTCTCAAAAAAGATGTGCTAATGTCGCATTATCTGGGTCAGAACCAAAACTTCTCAACAATGAGCTGCTTATATCTCATTATTTGTGTCAGAAACAATACTTCTCCTCAACAATGAGGTGCTAATGTCGCATTATCTGGGTCAGAACCAAAACGTCTCAACAATGAGCTGCTTATATCTCATTATTTGTGTCAGAAACAATACTTCTCCTCAACAATGAGGTGCTAATGTCGCATTATCTGGGTCAGAACCAAAACTTCTCAACAATGAGCTGCTTATATCTCATTATTTGTGTCAGAACAAATACTTCTTCTCAAAAATGATGTGCTAATGTCGCATTATCTGGGTCAGAACCAAAACTTCTCAACAATGAGCTGCTTATATCTCATTATTTGTGTCAGAAACAATACTTCTCCTCAACAATGAGGTGCTAATATCCCATTAAATGGGTCAGAAATAAAAGTTCTCAACATTGAGCTGCTTATGTCATATTATTTGTTTCAGAAACAAAACTTCTCCTGAACATTCAGTGTCTTCTGTCTCATTATTTGAGTCAGAAACAAAACTTCTCCTCAACTTTGAGCTGCTTATGTCCCATTTTTTGTGTCAGAAACAAGACTTCTCCTCAACATTGAGCTGCTTATGTCCCATTATTTGTGTCAGAAACAAGACTTCTCCACAACATTGAGCTGCTTATGTCCCATTATTTGTGTCAGAAACAAGACTTCTCCTCAACATTGAGCTGCTTATGTCCCATTAGTTGTGTCAGAAACAAGACTTCTCCACAACATTGAGCTTCTTATGTCCCATTATTTGTGTCAGAATCAAAACTTCTCCACAACATTGAGCTGCTTATGTCCCATTACTTGTTTCAGAAACAAAACTTCTCAACATTCACCTTCTTATGTCTCATTATTTGTGCCAGAAACCAAATTTGTCCTCAACATTGAGCCGCTTATGTCCCATTATTTGTGTCAGAAACAAGACTTCTCAGCATTCAGTGTCTTATGTCTCATTATTTGTGTCAGAAACAATACTTCTCCTCAACAATAAGGTGCTAATGTCCCATTATTTGGGTCAGAAATAAAAGTTCTCAACTATGAGCTTTTAATGTCTCATTATTTGTGTCAGAAACAATTCTTCTGCTCAACAATGAGGTGCTAGTTTCCCATTATCTGGTTCAGAAATGAAAGATCTCAACAATGCGCTGCTTATATCACATTATTTGTGTCAGAAGCAAAACTTCTCCTTAACAACAGTCACTTATGTCTCATTATGTGTGTCAGAAACAAAACTTCTCAACATTCAGCTGCTTATGTCTCATTATTTATGTCAGAAACAAAACTTCTCAACATTGAGCTGCTTATGTCTCATTATTTGTGTCAGAAATAAAACTTCTCAACATTTTGTGTCTTATGTCTCATTGTTTGTGTCAGAAACAAAACTTCTCAACATTCAGCTGCTTATGTCTCATTATTTATGTCAGAAACAAAACTTTTCAACATTCAGCTGCTTATGTCTCACTATTTGTGTCAGAAACAAAACTGCTCCTCGACATTCAGTGTCTTATTTCTCATTAGTTTTGCCAGAAACAAAACTTCTCCTCAACATTGAGCTGCTTATGTCTCATTATTTGTTTCAGAAACAAAACTTCTCCTCAATATTCTGTGTCTTATGTCGCATTATTTGTGTCAGAAACAAAACTTCTCCTCAACATTGAGCTGCTTATGTCATGTTATTTGTTTCAGAAACAAAACTTCTCCTCAACATTCAGTGCCTTATGTCTCATTATTTGTTTCAGAAAAAAAACTTCTCAACATTCAGTGTCTTATGCCTCATTATTTGTGTCAGAATCAAAACTTCTTCTCCACATTGAGCTGCTTATGTCCATTTATTTGTGTCAGAAACAAGACTTCTCCACATTGAGCTGCTTATGTCTCATTATTTGTGTCAGAAACAAGACTTCTCCTCATTGAGCTGCTTATGTCCCATTATTTGTGTCAGAAACAAGACTTCTCCACATTGAGCTGCTTATATCTCATTATTTCTGTCAGAAACAAGACTTCTCCACATTGAGCTGCTTATGTCCCATTATTTGTGTCAGAAACAAGACTTCTCCACATTGTGCTGCTTATGTCTTATTATTTATTTCAGAAACAAGACTTCTCCACATTGAGCTGCTTATGTCCCATTATTTGTGTCAGAAACAAGACTTCTCCACATTGAGCTGCTTATGTCTCATTATTTGTGTAAGAAACAAGACTTCTCCACATTGAGCTGCTTATGTCCCATTATTTGTGTCAGAAACAAGACTTCTCCACATTGAGCTGCTTATGTCTCATTATTTGTGTCAGAAACAATCCTTCTCCAAATTGAGCTGCTTATGTCTCATTATTTGTGTCAGAAACAAAACTTCTCAGCATTCAGTGTCTTATGTCTCATTATTTGTGTCAGAAAGAATACTTATCAGCATTCAGTGTCTTATGTCTCATTATTTGTGTCAGAAACAAGACTTCTCCTCAACATTGAGCTGCTTATGTCTCATTATTTGTGTCAGAAACAAAACTTCTCAGCATTCAGTGTCTTATGTCTCATTATTTGTGTCAGAAAGAATACTTCTCAGCATTCAGTGTCTTATGTCTCATTATTTGTGTCAGAAACAAGACTTCTCCTCAACATTGAGCTGCTTATGTCTCATTATTTGTGTCTGAAACAAAACTTCTCAGCATTCAGTGTCTTATGTCTCATTATTTGTGTCAGAAAGAATACTTCTCAGCATTCAGTGTCTTATGTCTCATTATTTGTGTCAGAAACAAGACTTCTCCTCAACATTGAGCTGCTTATGTTTCATTATTTGTGTCAGAAACAAAACTTCTCAGCATTCAGTGTCTTATGTCTCATTATTTGTGTCAGAAAGAATACTTCTCTTCAACATTGAGCTGCTTATGTCCCATTATTTGTGTCAGAAACAAGACTTCGCAGCATTCAGTGTCTTATGTCTCATTATTTGTGTCAGAAACAAAACTTCTCCTCAACATTGAGTGTTTTATGTCTCATTATTTGAGTCAGAAACAAAACTTCTCCTCAACATAGAGCTGCTTGTGTCCCATTATTTGTTTCAGAAACAAAACTTCTCAACATTTAGTGTCTTATGTCTCATTATTTGTTTTAGAAACAAAACTTCTAAACATTCAGTGTCTTATGTCTCATTATTTGTCTCAGAAACCAAATTTCTCCTCAACAGTGAGCTACTTATGTCCCATTATTTGTTTCAGAAACAAAACGTCTCCCCAACATTCAGTGTCTTATGCCTCATTATTTGTGTCAGAATCAAAACTTCTTCTCCACATTGAGCTGCTAATGTCCCATTACTTGTTTCAGAAACAAAACTTCTCAACATTCAGTGTCTTATGTCTCATTATTTGTGTCAGAAACAATACTTCTCCTGAAAAATGATGTGCTAATGTCCCAATATTTTGGGTCAGAACCAAAACTTCTCAACAATGAGCTGCTTATATCTCATTATTTGTGTCAGAAACATTACTTCTCCTCAATAATGATGTGCTAATATCCCATTAACTGGGTCAGAAATAAAAGTTCTAGACAATGAGCTGCTTATATCTCACTGTTTGTGTAAGAAACAAAACGTCTCCTCAACATTCAGTGTCTTATGTCTCATTATTTGTGTCAGAATCAAAATTTCTCCTGAACATTGAGCTGTTTATGTCCCATTATTTGTTTCAGAAACAAAACTTCTCAACATTCAGTGTCTTATGTCTCATTATTTGCTTCAGAAACAATACTTCTCAACATTCAGTGTCTTATGTCTCATTATTTGTGTCTGAAACCAAATTTCTCCTCAACATTGAGCTGCTTATGTCCCATTATTTGTTTCAGAAACAAAACTTCTCCCCGAAATTCAGTGTCTTATGTCTCATAATTTGTGTCAGAATCAAAACTGAGCAATGAGTTGCTTATGTCCCATTATTTGTGTCAGAAACAAAACTTCTCCTCAATATTCAGTTGCTTATGTCTCATTATTTGTGTCTGAAACAAAACTTCTCCTCAATATTCAGTTGCTTATGTCTCATTATTTGTGTCAGAAACAAAACTTCTCAACATTCAGTGTCTTATGTCTCATTATTTGTGTCAGAATCAAAACTTCTTCAGAACTTTTGGGCTGCTTATGTCCCATTATTTGTGTCAGAAACAAGACTTCTCCTCAACATTGAGCTGTTTATGTCCCATTATTTGTGTAAGAAACAAAAGTTCTCAACAATGAGCTGTTTATGTCTCATTATTTGTGTCAGAAACAAAACTCAGGAATGAGTTGCTTATGTCTCATTATTTGTTTTAGAAACAAACCTTCTCCTCAATATTCAGTTACTTATGTCCCATTAATTGTGTCAGAAACAAAACTTCTCATCAATATTCAGCTGCTTATGTCCCATTATTTGTGTCAGAAACAAGACTTTTCAGCATTCAGTGTCTTATGTCCCATTATTTGTGTCAGAAACAAGACTTTTCAGCATTCAATGTCTTATGTCCCATTATTTGTGTCAGAAACAAGACTTTTCAGCATTCAATGTCTTATGTCCCATTATTTGTGTCAGAAACAAGACTTTTCAGCATTCAATGTCTTATGTCCCATTATTTGTGTCAGAAACAAGACTTTTCGGCATTCAGTGTCTTATGTCCCATTATTTGTGTCAGAAACAAGACTTTTCAGCATTCAATGTCTTATGTCTCATTATTTGTGTCAGAAACAAGACTTCTCAGCATTCAGTGTCTTATGTCCCATTATTTGTGTCAGAAACAAGACTTTTCAGCATTCAATGTCTTATGTCCCATTATTTGTGTCAGAAACAAGACTTTTCAGCATTCAATGTCTTATGTCCCATTAATTGTGTCAGAAACAAAACTTCTCCGCAACATTCAGCTGCTTGTGTCTCATTATTTGTATCAGAAACAAAACTTCCCCTCAGTATTCAGTTGCTTATGTCCCATTATTTATATCAGAAACAAAACTTCTCCTCAGATTTCAGTTGCTTATGTCCCATTATTTATGTCAGAAACAAGACTTCTCAGCTTTCAGTGTCTTAAGTCTCATTATTTGTGTCAGAAATAAAATTCAGCAATGAGTTACTTATGTCCCATTGTTTACGTCAGTAACAAAACTTCTCAACATTCAGCTGCTTATGTCGCATTATTTGTGTCAGAAAGAAAGCTTCTCAACAGTGAGCTGCTTATGTCTCATTATTTATGTTAGAAATAAAACTTCTCAATATTCAGTGTCTTATGTCTCATTATTTTTGTCAGAAACAAAACTTCTCTACATTCAGATGCTTATGTCTCATTATTTGTGTCAGAAACAAAACTTCTCTACATTCAGATGCTTATGTCTCATTATTTGTGTCAGAAACAAAACTTCTCTACATTCAGATGCTTATGTCTCATTATTTGTGTCAGAAAAAAAACTTCTCAACAACGAACTGCTTATGTCTCATTATTTGTGTCAGAAACAATACATCTCAACAATGAGCTGCTTATGTCTCATTATTTGTATCAGAAACAAAACTTCTCAACAATGAGCTACTTATATCCCATTATTTGTGTCAGAAACAAAACTTCTCAGCAATGAGCTGCTTATGTCTCATTATTTATATCAGATACAAAAGTTCTCCTCAGTATTCAGTTACTTATGTCTCATTATTTGTGTCAGAAACAAGACTTCTCAGCATACAGTGTCTTATGTCTCATTATTTGTGTCAGAAACAAAACTTCTCAACATTCAGCTGCTTATGTCTCATTATTTGTGTCAGAAACAAAACTTCTCAACAATGAGCTGCTTACGTCTCATTTGATGTGTTAGAATCAAAACTTCTCAACATTCAGCTCCTTATGTGCCATTATTTGTGTCGGAAACAAAACTGCTCCTCAACATTCAGTGTCTTATGTCTCATTATTTGTTTCAGAACCAAACTTCTCCTCAACATTGAGCTGCTTATGTCATATTATTTGTTTCAGAACAAAACCTCTCCTCAAGATTCAGTGTCTTATGTCTCATTATTTGTGTCAGAAACAAAATTTCTCCTCAACATTAAGCTGCTTATATCCTATTATTTGTTTCAGAAACAAAACTTCTCAACATTCACTGTCTTATGTGTCATTATTTGTGCCAGAAACCAAATTTGTCCTCAACATTGAGCTGCTTATGTCCCATTATTTGTTTCAGAAACCAAACTTCTCTCCAACATTCAGTGTCTTATGTCTCATTATTTGTGTCAGAATCAAAACTTCTCTTCAACTTTGAGGTGCTTATGTCCCATTATTTGTGTCAGAAACAAGACTTCTCAGCATTCAGTGTCTTATGTCTCATTATTTGTGTCAGAAACAAAACTTCTCAACAATGAGCTTCTTATGTCTCATTATTTGTGTCAGAAACAATACGTCTCCTCAACAATGAGGTGCTAATATCCCATTATTTGTGTCAGAAATAAAAGTTCTCAACTATGAGCTGCTTATGTCCCATTATTTGTGTCAGAAACAAGACTTCTCAGCATTCAGTGTCTTATGTCTCATTATTTGTGTCAGAAACAATACTTTTCCTCAACAATGAGGTGCTAATGTCCCATTATTTGGGTCAGAAATAAAAGTTCTCAACTATGAGCTTTTAATGTCTCATTATTTGTGTCAGAAACAAAACTTCTGCTCAACAATGAGGTGCTAGTTTCCCATTATCTGGTTCAGAAATGAAAGTTCTGAACAATGCGCTGCTTATATCTCATTATTTGTGTCAGAAACAAAACTTCTCCTCAACAACAGTCACTTATGTCTCATTATTTGTGTCAGAAACAAACCTTCTCAACATTCAGCTGCTTATGTCTCATTATTTATGTCAGAAACAAAACTTCTCAACATTGAGCTGCTTATGTCTCATTATTTGTGTCAGAAATAAAACTTCTCAACATTCAGCTGCTTATGTCTCATTATTTATGTCAGAAACAAAACTTCTCAACATTCAGCTGGTTATGTCTCACTATTTGTGTCAGAAACAAAACTGCTCCTCGACATTCAGTGTCTTATTTCTCATTAGTTTTGCCAGAAACAAAACTTCTCCTCAACATTGAGCTGCTTATGTCTCATTATTTGTTTCAGAAACAAAACTTCTCCTCAATATTCAGTGTCTTATGTCGCATTATTTGTGTCAGAAACAAAACTTCTCCTCAACATTGAGCTGCTTATGTCATATTATTTGTTTCAGAAACAAAACTTCTCCTCAACATTCAGTGCCTTATGTCTCATTATTTGTGTCAGAAACAAAATTTCTCCTCAACAGTGAGCTGTTTATGTCCCATTATTTGTTTCAGAAACAAAACTTCTCAACATTCAGTGTCTTATGTCTCATTATTTGTGTCAGAAACAAAACTTCTCAACATTGAGCTGCTTATGTCTCATTATTTATGTCAGAAACAAGAGTTCGCAACATTCAGCTGCTAATGTCTTATTATTTGTGTCAGAAACAAAACATTGAGCTGCTTATGTCTTATTATTTGTGTCAGAAACAAAACTTCTCCTCAACATTCACCTGCTTATGTCTCATTATTTATGTCAGTAACAAAACTTCTCAACATTCAGCTGCTTAACTCTCATTAATTGTGTCAGAAACAAAACTTCTCAACAGTGAGCTACTTATGTGTCATTATTTATGTCAGAAATAAAACTACTCAACATTCAGTGTCTTATGTCTCATTGTTTGTGTCAGAAACAAAACTTCTCAACATTCAGCTGCTTATGTCTCATTATTTGTATCAGAAACAAAACTTCTCAACATTCAGCTGCTTATGTCTCATTATTTATGACAGAAACAAAACTTATCAACATTCAGCTGCTTATGTCTCATTATTTGTGTCAGAAACAAAACTGCTCCTCAACATTCAGTGTCTTATTTCTCATTAGTTGTGTCAGAAACGAAACTTCTCCTCAACATTGAGCTGCGTATATCATATTATTTGTTTCAGAAACAAAACTTCTCCTCAACATTCAGTGCCTTAAGTCTCATTATTTGTGTCAGAAACAAAATTTCTCCTCAACATTGAGCTGCTTATGTCCAATATATTTGTTTCAGAAACAAAACTTCTCAACATTCAGTGTCTTATGTCTCATTATTTGTGTCAGAATCAAAACTTCTTCTGAACTTTTGGGCTGCTTATGTCACATTATTTGTGTCAGAAACAAGACTTCTCCTCAACATTGAGCTGTTTATGTCCCATTATTTGTGTAAGAAACAAAAGTTCTCAACAATGAGCTGTTTATGTCTAATTATTTGTTTTAGAAACAAAATTTCTCAACAATGAGCTGCTTATGTCTCATTATTTGTTTTAGAAACAAAACTTCTCCTCAACATTCAGTTTCTTATGTCCCATTAATTGTGTCAGAAATAAAATTTCTCCTCAATATTCAGTTGCTTATGTCCCATTATTTGTGTCAGAAACAAAACTCAGGAATGAGTTGCTTATGTCTCATTATTTGTTTTAGAAACAAACGTTCTCCTCAATATTCAGTTACTTATCTCCCATTAATTGTGTCAGAAACAAAACTTCTCATCAATATTCAGCTGCTTATGTCCCATTATTTGTGTCAGAAACAAGACTTCTCAGCATTCAGTGTTTTATGTCCCATTATTTGTGTCAGAAACAAGACTTCTCAGCATTCAGTGTCTTATGTCTCATTATTTGTGTCAGAAACAAAACTCGGCAATGAGCTGCTTATTTCCCATTAATTGTGTCAGAAACAAAACTTCTCCGCAACATTCAGCTACTTGTGTCTCATTATTTGTATCAGAAACAAAACTTCCCCTCAGTATTCAGTTGCTTATGTCCCATTATTTATATCAGAAACAAAATTTCTCCTCAGAATTCAGTTGCTTATGTCCCATTATTTATGTCAGAAACAAGACTTCTCAGCTTTCAGTGTCTTAAGTCTCATTATTTGTGTCAGAAATAAAATTCTGCAATGAGTTACTTATGTCCCATTGTTTACGTCAGTAACAAAACTTCTAAACATTCAGCTGCTTATGTCGCATTATTTGTGTCAGAAAGAAAGCTTCTCAACAGTGAGCTGCTTATGTCTCATTATTTATGTCAGAAATAAAACTTCTCAATATTCAGTGTCTTATGTCTCATTATTTTTGTCAGAAACAAAACTTCTCTACATTCAGATGCTTATGTCTCATTATTTGTGTCAGAAACCAAACTTCTCAACATTCAGCTATTTATGTCTCATTATTTTTGTCAGAAACAAAATTTCTCAACATTCAGCTATTTATGTTTCATTATTTGTGTCAGAAACAATACTTCTCAACAATGAGCTGCTTATGTCTCATTATTTGTATCAGAAACAAAACTTCTCAACAACGAACTGCTTATGTCTCATTATTTGTGTCACAAACAATACTTCTCAACAATGAGCTGCTTATGTCTCATTATTTGTATCAGAAACAAAACTTCTCAACAATGAGCTACTTATGTCCCATTATTGGTGTCAGAAACAAAACTTCTCAACAATGAGCTACTTATGTCTCATTATTTATATCAGATACAAAAGTTCTCCTCAGTATTCAGTTACTTATGTCTCATTATTTGTGTCAGAAACAAGACTTATCAGCATACAGTGTCTTATGTCTCATTATTTGTGTCAGAAACAAAACTTCTCAACATTCAGCTGCTTATGTCTCATTATTTGTGTCAGAAACAAAACTTCTCAACAATGAGCTGCTTACGTCTCATTTGATGTGTTAGAATCAAAACTTCTCAACATTCAGCTCCTTATGTCCCATTATTTGTGTCGTAAACAAAACTGCTCCTCAACATTCAGTGTCTTATGTCTCATTATTTGTTTCAGAACCAAAACTTCTCCTCAACATTGAGCTGCTTATGTCATATTATTTGTTTCAGAACAAAACCTCTCCTCAACATTCAGTGTCTTATGTCTCATTATTTGTGTCAGAAACAAAATTTCTCCTCAACATTATGCTGCTTATATCCCATTATTTGTTTCAGAAACAAAACTTCTCAACATTCACTGTCTTATGTCTCATTATTTGTGCCAGAAACCAAATTTGTCCTCAACATTGAGCTGCTTATGTCCCATTATTTGTTTCAGAAACCAAACTTCTCTCCAACATTCAGTGTCTTATGTCTCATTATTTGTGTCAGAATCAAAACTTCTCTTCAACGTTGAGCTGCTTATGTCCCATTATTTGTGTCAGAAACAAGACTTCTCAGCATTCAGTGTCTTATGTCTCATTATTTGTGTCAGAAACAAAACTTCTCAACAATGAGCTGCTTATGTCTCATTATTTGTGTCAGAAACAATACTTCTCCTCAACAATGAAGTGCTAATATCCCATTATTTGTGTCAGAAATAAAAGTTCTCAACTATGAGCCTCTTATGTCCCATTATTTGTGTCAGAAACAAGACTTCTCTGCATTCAGTGTCTTATGTCTCATTATTTGTGTCAGAAACAATACTTCTCCTCAACAGTGAGGTGCTAATGTCCCATTATTTGGGTCAGAAATAAAAGTTCTCAACTATGAGCTTTTAATGTCTCATTTTTTGTGTCAGAAACAAAACTTCTGCTCAACAATGAGGTGCTAGTTTCCCATTATCTGGTTCAGAAATGAAAGTTCTCAACAATGCGTGGCATATATCTCATTATTTGTGTCAGAAACAAAACTTCTCCTCAACAACAGTCACTTATGCCTCATTATTTGTGTCAGAAACAAACCTTATCAACATTCAGCTGCTATGTCTCATTATTTATGTCAGAAACAAAACTTCACAACATTGAGCTGCTTATGTCTCATTATTTGTGTCAGAAATAAAACTTCTCAACATTTAGTGTCTTATGTCTCATTGTTTGTGTCAGAAACAAAACTTCTCAACATTCAGCTGCTTATGTCTCATTATTTATGTCAGAAACAAAACTGCTCCTCGACATTCAGTGTCTTATTTCTCATTAGTTTTGCCAGAAACAAAACTTCTCCTCAACATTGAGCTGCTTATGTCTCATTATTTGTTTCAGAAACAAAACTTCTCCTCAATATTCAGTGTCTTATGTCGCATTATTTGTTTCAGAAACAAAACTCCTCCTCAACATTGAGCTGCTTATGTCATATTATTTGTATCAGAAACAAAACTTCTCCTCAACATTCAGTGCCTTATGTCTCATTATTTGTGTCAGAAATAAAATTTCTCCTTAACATTGAGCTGTTTATGTCCCATTATTTGTTTCAGAAACAAAACTTCTCAACATTCAGTGTCTTATGTCTCATTATTTGTTTCAGAAAAAAAACTTCTCAACATTCAGTGTCTTATGTCTCATTATTTGTGTCAGAAACAAGACTTCTCAGCATTCAGTGTCGTATGTCTCATTATTTGTGTCAGAAAGAATACTTCTCCTCAAGGTTGAGCTGCTTATGTCATATTATTTGTTTCAGAAACAAAACTTCTCCTCAACATTGAGTGTCTTATGTCTCATTATTTGAGTCAGAAACAAAACTTCTCCTCAACATAGAGCTGCTTGTGTCCCATTATTTGTTTCAGAAACAAAACTTCTCAACAATGAGCTGTTTATGTCTAATTATTTGTTTTAGAAACAAAAGTTCTCAACAATGAGCTGCTTATGTCTCATTATTTGTTTTAGAAACAAAACTTCTCCTCAACATTCAGTTTCTTATGTCCCATTAATTGTTTTAGAAATAAAACTTCTCCTCAATATTCAGTTGCTTATGTCCCATTATTTGTGTCAGAAACAAAACTCAGGAATGAGTTGCTTATGTCTCATTATTTGTTTTAGAAACAAACGTTCTCCTCAATATTCAGTTACTTATGTCCCATTAATTGTGTCAGAAACAAAACTTCTCATCAATATTCAGCTGCTTATGTCCCATTATTTGTGTCAGAAACAAGACTTCTCAGCATTCAGTGTTTTATGTCCCATTATTTGTGTCAGAAACAAGACTTCTCAGCATTCAATGTCTTATGTCTCATTATTTGTGTCAGAAACAAAACTCGGCAATGAGCTGCTTATTTCCCATTAATTGTGTCTGAAACAAAACTTCTCCGCAACATTCAGCTACTTGTGTCTCATTATTTGTATCAGAAACAAAACTTCCCCTCAGTATTCAGTTGCTTATGTCCCATTATTTATATCAGAAACAAAACTTCTCCTCAGAATTCAGTTGCTTATGTCCCATTATTTATGTCAGAAACAAGACTTCTCAGCTTTCAGTGTCTTAAGTCTCATTATTTGTGTCAGAAATAAAATTCAGCAATGAGTTACTTATGTCCCATTGTTTACGTCAGTAACAAAACTTCTCAACATTCAGCTGCTTATGTCGCATTATTTGTGTCAGAAAGAAAGCTTCTCAACAGTGAGCTGCTTATGTCTCATTATTTATGTCAGAAATAAAACTTCTCAATATTCAGTGTCTTATGTCTCATTATTTTTGTCAGAAACAAAACTTCTCTACATTCAGATGCTTATGTCTCATTATTTGTGTCAGAAACCAAACTTCTCAACATTCAGCTATTTATGTCTCATTATTTTTGTCAGAAACAAAATTTCTCAATATTCAGCTATTTATGTCTCATTATTTGTGTCAGAAACAATACTTCTCAACAATGAGCTGCTTATGTCTCATTATTTGTATCAGAAACAAAACTTCTCAACAACGAACTGCTTATGTCTCATTATTTGTGTCACAAACAATACTTCTCAACAATGAGCTGCTTATGTCTCATTATTTGTATCAGAAACAAAACTTCTCAGCAATGAGCTACTTATGTCCCATTATTTGTGTCAGAAACAAAACTTCTCAACAATGAGCTACTTATGTCTCATTATTTATATCAGATACAAAAGTTCTCCTCAGTATTCAGTTACTTATGTCTCATTATTTGTGTCAGAAACAAGACTTCTCAGCATACAGTGTCTTATGTCTCATTATTTGTGTCAGAAACAAAACTTCTCAACAATGAGCTGCTTACGTCTCATTTGATGTGTTAGAATCAAAACTTCTCAACATTCAGCTCCTTATGTCCCATTATTTGTGTCGTAAACAAAACTGCTCCTCAACATTCAGTGTCTTATGTCTCATTATTTGTTTCAGAACCAAAACTTCTCCTCAACATTGAGCTGCTTATGTCATATTATTTGTTTCAGAACAAAACCTCTCCTCAACATTCAGTGTCTTATGTCTCATTATTTGTGTCAGAAACAAAATTTCTCCTCAACATTATGCTGCTTATATCCCATTATTTGTTTCAGAAACAAAACTTCTCAACATTCACTGTCTTATGTCTCATTATTTGTGCCAGAAACCAAATTTGTCCACAACATTGAGCTGCTTATGTCCCATTATTTGTTTCAGAAACCAAACTTCTCTCCAACATTCAGTGTCTTATGTCTCATTATTTGTGTCAGAATCAAAACTTCTCTTCAACGTTGAGCTGCTTATGTCCCATTATTTGTGTCAGACACAAGACTTCTCAGCATTCAGTGTCTTATGTCTCATTATTTGTGTCAGAAACAAAACTTCTCAACAATGAGCTGCTTATGTCTCATTATTTGTGTCAGAAACAATACTTCTCCTCAACAATGAAGTGCTAATATCCCATTATTTGTGTCAGAAATAAAAGTTCTCAACTATGAGCCTCTTATGTCCCATTATTTGTGTCAGAAACAAGACTTCTCAGCATTCAGTGTCTTATGTCTCATTATTTGTGTCAGAAACAATACTTCTCCTCAACAATGAGGTGCTAAAGTCCCATTATTTGGGTCAGAAATAAAAGTTCTCAACTATGAGCTTTTAATGTCTCATTATTTGTGTCAGAAACAAAACTTCTGCTCAACAATGAGGTGCTAGTTTCCCATTATCTGGTTCAGAAATGAAAGTTCTCAACAATGCGCGGCATATATCTCATTATTTGTGTCAGAAACAAAACTTCTCCTCAACAACAGTCACTTATGTCTCATTATTTGTGTCAGAAACAAACCTTCTCAACATTCAGCTGCTATGTCTCATTATTTATGTCAGAAACAAAACTTCTCAACATTGAGCTGCTTATGTCTCATTATTTGTGTCAGAAATAAAACTTCTCCACATTTAGTGTCTTATGTCTCATTGTTTGTGTCAGAAACAAAACTTCTCAACATTCAGCTGCTTATGTCTCATTATTTATGTCAGAAACAAAACTGCTCCTCGACATTCAGTGTCTTATTTCTCATTAGTTTTGCCAGAAACAAAACTTCTCCTCAACATTGAGCTGCTTATGTCTCATTATTTGTTTCAGAAACAAAACTTCTCCTCAATATTCAGTGTCTTATGTCGCATTATTTGTGTCAGAAACAAAACTCCTCCTCAACATTGAGCTGCTTATGTCATATTATTTGTATCAGAAACAAAACTTCTCCTCAACATTCAGTGCCTTATGTCTCATTATTTGTGTCAGAAATAAAATTTCTCCTCAACATTGAGCTGTTTATGTCCCATTATTTGTTTCAGAAACAAAACTTCTCAACATTCAGTGTCTTATGTCTCATTATTTGTTTCAGAAAAAAAACTTCTCAACATTCAGTGTCTTATGTCTCATTATTTGTGTCAGAAACAAGACTTCTCAGCATTCAGTGTCTTATGTCTCATTATTTGTGTCAGAAAGAATACTTCTCCTCAAGGTTGAGCTGCTTATGTCATATTATTTGTTTCAGAAACAAAACTTCTCCTCAACATTGAGTGTCTTATGGCTCATTATTTGAGTCAGAAACAAAACTTCTCCTCAACATAGAGCTGCTTGTGTCCCATTATTTGTTTCAGAAACAAAACTTCTCAACATTCAGTGTCTTATGTCTCATTATTTGTTTTAGAAACAAAACTTCTAAACTTTCAGTGTCTTATGTCTCATTATTTGTCTCAGAAACCAAATTTCTCCTCAACAGTGAGCTACTTATGTCCCATTATTTGTTTCAGAAACAAAACGTCTCCCCAACATTCAGTGTCTTATACCTCATTATTTGTGTCAGAATCAAAACTTCTTCTCCACATTGAGCTGCTAATGTCCCATTACTTGTTTCAGAAACAAAACTTCTCAACATTCAGTGTCTTATGTCTCATTATTTGTGTCAGAAACAATACTTCTCCTGAAAAATGATGTGGTAATGTCCCATTATCTGGGTCAGAACCAAAACTTCTCAACAATGAGCTGCTTATATCTCATTATTTGTGTCAGAAACATTACTTCTCCTCAACAATGATGTGCTAATATCCCATTAACTGGGTCAGAAATAAAAGTTCTAGACAATGAGCTGCTTATATCTCATTGTTTGTGTAAGAAACAAAACGTCTCCTCAACATACAGTTACTTATGTCCCATTATTTGTGTGAGAAACAAAACTTCTCCTCAACATTCAGCTGCTTATGTCCCATTATTTGTGTCAGAAACAAAACTTCTCCTCAGCATTCAGTTACTTATATCCCATTATTTGTGTCCGAAACAAAAGTTCTCAACAATGAGCTGCTAATGTCTCATTATTTGTTTTAGAAACAAAACTTCTCCTCAACATTCAGTTACGTATGTCCCATTAATTGTGTCAGAAATAAAACTTCTCCTCAATATTCAGTTGCTTATGTCCTATTATTTGTGTCAGAAACAATACTTCTCCTCAGCATTCAGTTACTTATGTCCCATTATTTGTGTCCGAAACAAAAGTTCTCAACAATGAGCTGCTAATGTCTCATTATTTGTTTTAGAAACAAAACTTCTCCTCAACATTCAGTTACGTATGTCCCATTAATTGTGTCAGAAACAAAACTTCTCCTCAACATTCAGCTGCTTATGTCCCATTATTTGTCTCAGAAACAAAACTTCTCCTCAGCATTCAGTTACTTATGTCCCATTATTTGTGTCCAAACAAAAGTTCTCAACAATGAGTTGCTTATGTCGCATTATTTGTTTTAGAAACAAACCTTCTCCTCAACATACAGTTACTTATGTCCTATTATTTGTGTGAGAAACAAAACTTCTCCTCAACATTCAGCTGCTTATGTCCCATTATTTGTCTCAGAAACAAAACTTCTCCTCAGCATTCAGTTACTTATGTCCCATTATTTGTGTCCAAACAAAAGTTCTCAACAATGAGTTGCTTATGTCGCATTATTTGTTTTAGAAACAAACCTTCTCCTCAGCATTCAATTACTTATGTCCTATTATTTGTGTCAGAAACAAAAGTTCTCAATAATGAGCTGCTTATGTCTCATTATTTGTTTTAGAAACAAAACTTCTCCTCAACATTCAGTTACGTATGTCCCATTAATTATGTCAGAAATAAAACTTCTCATCAATATTCAGCTGCTTATGTTCCATTATTTGTGTCAGAAACAAGACTTCTCAGCATTCAGTGTCTTATGTCCCATTATTTGTGTCAGAAACAATACTTCTTCTCAAAAATGATGTGCTGATGTCGCATTATCTGGGTCAGAACCAAAACTTCTCAACAATGAGCTGCTTATATCTCATTATTTGTGTCAGAAACAATACTTCTCCTCAACAATGAGGTGCTAATATCCCATTAAATGGGTCAGAAATAAAAGTTCTCAATATTGAGCTGCTTATGTCATATTATTTGTTTCAGAAACAAAACTTCTCCTCAACATTCAGTGTCTTCTGTCTCATTATTTGAGTCAGATACAAAACTTCTCCTCAACTTTGAGCTGCTTATGACCCATTTTTTGTGTCAGAAACAAGACTTCTCCTCAACATTGAGCTGCTTATGTCCCATTATTTGTGTCAGAAACAAGACTTCTCCACAACATTGAGCTGCTTATGTCCCATTATTTGTGTCAGAATCAAAACTTCTCCTCAACATTGAGCTGCTTATGTCCCATTACTTGTTTCAGAAAGAAAACTTCTCAACATTCATTGTCTTATGTCTCATTATTTGTGTCAGAAACAATACTTCTTCTCAAAAATGATGTGCTAATGTCGCATTATCTGGGTCAGAAAAAGAACTTCTCAACAATGAGCTGCTTATGTCCCATTATTTGAGTCAGAAACAAAACTTCTCAACAATGAGCTGCTTATGTCCAATTATTTGTGTCAGAATCAAAATTTCTCCGCAAAATTGAGCTGTTTATGTCCCATTATTTGATTCAGAAACAAAACTTCTCAAAATTCAGTGTCTTATGTCTCATTATTTGTTTCAGAAACAAAACTTCTCAACATTCAGTGTCTTATGTCTCATTATTTGTTTCAGAAACAAAACTTCTCAACATTCAGTGTCTTATGTCTCATTATTTGTGTCAGAAACCAAATTTCTCCTCAACATTGAGCTGCTTATGTCCCATTATTTGTTTCAGAAACAAAACTTCTCCCCAAAATTCAGTGTCTTATGTCTCATTATTTGTGTCAGAATCAAAACTTCTCCTCAACTTTGAGCTGCTAATGTCATATTATTTGTTTCAGAAACAAAACTTCTCCACAGCATTTAGTGTCTTATGCCTCATTATTTGAGTCAGAAACAAAGCTTCTCCTCAACATTGAGCTGCTTCTGTCCTATTATTTGTTTCAGAAACAAAACTTCTCAACATTCAGTGTCTTATGTCTCATTATTTGTGTCAGAATCAAAACTTCTCCTCAACTTTGAGCTGCTTATGTCCCATTTTTTGTGTCAGAAACAAGACTTCTCCTCAACATTGAGCTGTTTATGTCCCATTATTTGTGTCCGAAACAAGACTTCTCCACAACATTGAGCTGCTTATGTCCCATTATTTGTGTCTGAATCAAAACTTCTCCTCAACATTGAGCTGCTTATGTCCCATTACTTGTTTCAGAAACAAAACTTCTCAACATTCAGTGTCTTATGTCTCATTATTTGTGTCAGAAACAATACTTCCTCTCAAAAATGATGTGCTAGTGTCGCATTATCTGGGTCAGAACCAAAACTTCTCATCAATGAGCTGCTTATATCTCATTATTTGTGTCAGAAACAATACTTCTCCTCAACAATGAGGTGCTAATATCCCATTAACTGGGTCAGAAATAAAAGTTCTCAACATTGAGCTGCTTATGTCATATTATTTGTTTCACAAACAAGACTTCTCAGTAGTAATAGTCCCGGATGAGCCAATTGTTTTAACGATAATCCTGCCGCTAGGGGCGCTAGTGTCGCTAGTGTCGCTGCGTGCGACGGCGGCGGCGGTAAGTTTGAAAAGCGCCCTGAGCGTTAGGATTATCGTTAAATCGGTTGGCTCATCCGGGACGAGTTGAAAGAATTGAGGAAGTGACGTGTAGTGTTTTGATTGGTTCGTTAATTTGGGGTGGGAGATGGAGGAAGGGAGATGGAGGAGTATGGAGGTCGCGTGATGGAGAGGAGCTGGGTGGCGAGGTGTTGTGTGTGCGGAGGTCGGTACTGAAATGGGGGAAAAGATGGGTAGCGAGGGATAAAAAGTGTAACAGAAAGTGACGTGTGAAGTTGTGATTGGTGGGAATAAGAAGTGATTTTATTGGTGGAAAGGAGCAAATGAAGGTTGTTGATTGGTAAGAATAAGAGGGATTATGATTGGTGGAAAAGAAAAAGTTGTGGGAGTGGGGTATGTTGGAGGTGATGGGAAAGGTGAGTTTTGCTAGCAGCAAGATTTGCAAAAGCCTGTCTTGAACTGATCAGCAATTTTTGAACGTCGGATGGTAGTTTTCTTGAGTGGATAGAGAGATGGGGGCGATATGAGATGCGGTGGCGAAAATGGGGACTAGACAAGGTTGTTGAGACAAGAGGTTTAAGGACGAGGAAATTTGGAGGTTAGTGGTGAACACGGCGGTCGCAAGAGGTGGGGGTAAGGAGATGCAGTGGTGAGAATGGGAACTAAAAGAAGATGGGGGTAGCAAGAGTTTTAGAAGAGTAGATTTTGAGGTTAAAATAGTGGGAACTAAAAATGGCGGAGGGTCTACGACAAGGAGATGCGGTGAGAACTAAACAAGATGGCGGTCGCAAGAGGAGGGTAAGGAGATTTGAGGTTACAGTACGAAAACACGAAAGGATATATTCCTACGCCAAGCAGGTCCGAAAAATAATTATGCGTGTGGTACTTACCTGTTACCGGTGTGGATGCGTCACCAAAAGCGCGGCACGCGAGGCGGAAAAATAAAAGCAAACTGTTTTTGAAAATGCTTAACCAGCTTTAAGATCAACCAACATCACTACGCACTGATATACCTAGGTTTTTAAAGCGGTACAGACACCCTTTGCAGAGGCGTAATTTAACTATACCAAAAACCTGGTACTGGACCATCGTGATGGTCGCTAGCGTACGTAGGAGCAGGGTTCTCAAGCCGGTCGAAAGCGGTCAAAAACGTGTACGACGTAGGTGTTCGCAGTAGCTGCTGTCGAGTCAACCGTCGAGGTGTGAATAAACGAGATCTGTTCTCGCCGGCAATTTGGTTCGGAGATGTGAGCAGCGGCGAGGTGTTGTCTGTGCGGAGGTCGGGACTGAAAGAGGGAAAAGATGGGGAGCGAGGGATAAAAAGTGTAACAGAAAGTGACGTGTGAAGTTGTGATTGGTGGGAATAAGAAGTGATTTTATTGGTGGAAAGGAGCAAATGAAAGTTGCTGATTGGTAAGAATAAGAGAGGTTATGATTGGTGGAAAGAAAAAGGAATGGGGTATGTTGGAGGTGATGGGAAAGGTAAGTTTTGCTAGCAACAAGATTTGCAAAAGCCTGTCGTGAACTGATCAGCAATTTTTGAACGTTGGATGGTAGTTTTCTTGAGTGGATAGAGAGATGGGGCGATATGAGATGCGGTGGCGAAAATGGGAACTAAACAAGGTGGTTGAGACAAGAGGTTTAAGGACGAGGAAATTTGGAGGTTAGTGGTGAACATGGCGGTCGCAAGAGGTGGGGGTAAGGAGACGCGGTGGTGAGAATGGGAACTAAAAGAAGATGGCGGTAGCAAGAGGTTAGAAGAGTAGATTTTGAGGTTAAAATAGCGGGAACTAAAAATGGCGGAGGGTCTGCGACAAGGAGATGCGGTGAGAACTAAACAAGATGGCGGACGCAAGAGGAGGGTAAGGAGGTTTGAGGTTACAGTACCAAAACACGAAAGGATATATTCCTACGCCAAGCAGGTGCGAAAAATAATTATGCGTGTGTTACTTACCTGTTACCGGTGTGGATGCGTCACCAAAAGCGCGGCACGCGAGGCGGAAAAATAAAAGCAAACTGTTTTTGAAAATGCTTAACCAGCTTTAAGATCAACCAACATCACTACGCACTGATATACCTAGGTTTTTAAAGCGGTACAGACACCCTTTGCAGAGGCGTAATTTAACTATACCAAAACCTGGTACTGGACCATCGTGATGGTCGCTAGCGTACGTAGGAGCAGGGTTCTCAAGCCGGTCGAAAGCGGTCAAAAACGTGTACGACGTAGGTGTTGGCAGTAGCTGCTGCGGAGGCAACCGTCGAGGTGCGAATGAACGAGATCTGTTCTTGCAGGCAATCTGGTTGAGAGATGAGAGGCGCGGTGGTAAAAATGTGAACTAAATAAGATGGCGGAGGCACGAAGTTGAGGTTAAGGAGCGGCGAGGTGTTGACTGTGCGGCGGTTGGGGTCTGAAAGAGGGGGAAAGATGGCGAACGAGGGATAAAAAGTATAACAGAAAGTGACGTGTGAAGTTGTCATTGGTGGGAATAAGAAGTGATGTTATTGGTGGAAAGGAACAAATGAAAGTTGCTGATTGGCGAGAATAAGAGAGATTATGATTGGTGGAAAGAAAAAAAGGTGTGGGAGTGGGGTATGTTGGAGGTGATGGAAAAGGCAAGTTTTGCTACCAACAACATTTGCAAAAGCCTATCCAGAACTCATCAGCAATTTTAAATAACTAGTGTTTCGGGGGTTTTCTCTGGTTGGTAGACGAATGCAAGCTGTTTCTACCATACTTATATTATTCGTCTTTTTCCTTTTTTTTTTTTTAAAATGATTTTTTTTTTTTTTTTGGGGGAGTTTTCTGCGGATGGTAAACAAATGCAAGCTCTTTCTGCTTTTTCATAGGTTTTCCCTGGTTGGTAGGCGTTTTCTGTACTGGTTGACGAAGGCGTTTCTAATTTTGGAGGTTTTCTCAGGTTTTTAGCGGTTGTCCCTGCCCGGTAGGCAAATGATGAAGTTTTACCTTGTCGGCGCACGGATACTAGGCACGTACTGGCGCGCACACACACACACACACACACAGAGAGACAGACAGACACACAGACAGGCACACACACACGGACATGTTTCCAAAAATGCTTTTTTTTTTTTTTTTTTTTTTTTTTTGATTCAGGAGGTCTCAAAACGTGTATTTCCGGTGTAATCTCGGTATCGAATTTTTGGGCGGAATGCAATACTTCCCCTACTTACTATACGTAGTAGAGAAAGTAAAAAAGTATTGAAAAATTTAAGGAAATAACAAGCAATATCTCAAAAGTGTACTATCTTGTTTTCAAGGGTTTTCCAGATCGGTAAGCGTTAGAATACTCTTAGAGCTTTTTTCAGGTTTTTTAGCGGTTGTCCCTGGCCGGTAGGCAATTGATAAAGTTTTTCTATAACGACGTCGTTTTGGCTTGTGGCGCACGGTTCCTAGGCACGTACTCGCGCGCGCGCGCACACACACACACACACTAAAATAGTAGCGTATAAAAAAACTGATTTGTTACACTCACATAACTTTCTCTACTCTTGTACAATCTAATTGGTAGCTTTTAAGCGATAGTCAAATATTTTAACGCTGGTTGCTATGTGGCGAATTCCATTCTGTTTGCATGTTCAGGACATAAAAAAAATGAATAAACGAATTTGAGAAAAAGTATAAGTATTGGAAAATTTAAGGAAATAACAAGCAATATCTCGAAAACGGTTCACTCAACAAAAGAAACGTATATGACATAAGTTGTGTATTTTAACGCGATCTACATTTTTTGTGTAGTAAAATTTTGTCTATCTCTTATGGTTTACCAGTTATGCAAAAAAGTCGTTCACAATGAAGAATATTTTTGGAGACATTCCCAGAAAATTCGAGATATACATTTTATTTGACATGACAATATCTTAAACATATTATGTTTTAATCAAAATCGTTAGAGCCGTTTTTGAGAAAATTAAAATTTTCGAAAAATGTTCCATGTAAAGGGTAGTCTGGGGTGGGGGGATTTTCTTGAAAACCTTCGTGTCGCATCTCTGGAAGATACTGAACCTAAATACCAAGTTTGGTGTTTATCCGACTGTTCGTTTTTGAGTTATGCTGTTCACAGACACACAGACACACAGACAGACACACACACGGACATGTTTCCAAAAATGCTTTTTTTTTTTTGGATTCAGAGATTCTCAAAACATGTATTTCCAGTGAAATCTCGGTAACGAATTTTTGGGTGGAATGCAATACTTCCCCTACTTACTATACGTAGTAGAGAAAGTAAAAATGAATAACGCATTTGAGAAAAAGTATAAGTATTGGAAAATTTAAAGGAAATAACAAGCAATATCTCGAAATACGGTTCACTCAACAAAATAAATGTATATGGCATAAGTTGTGTATTTTAACGCGATGTACATTTTTTGTGTAGCAAACTTTTGTCTATCTCTTACGGTTTATCAGTTATGAAAAAGTCGTTCACAATGAAGAATTCTTTTGGAGACATTCCCAGAAAATTCGAGATATACATTTCATTTCTCTCGACATTATCTTAAATATATGATATTTTCATCAAAATCGTTAGAGCCATTTTTTAATACAAAGAGAACGGGATTTCACAAGTGAAACAGTACTGTGATAACGATACCACTGAAACAAAAAAAAAAATCTGATGTGTAACACTCACATGACTTTCTCAACTCTTGTACAAAGTATTTTTACAAACGCTTATTCCCCATCTAGTTCATGTTAATCGAGATAAACATTTGCAAAATCTATTTTATTGCTAATTTTCTTGTATAAAAAAAAAATCTGATGTGTAACACTCACATGACGTTCTCTACTCTTGTACAAAGTATTTTTACAAACGCTTATGCTCCATCTAGTTCATGTTAATCGAGATAAACATTTGCAAACTCTATTTTATTGCTAATTTTCTTGTAGATGTAGGGGAAAATATATTTACAAGGGGAATATAGAAAAACAGTAGCCTTTAAGCACATACATATCTCTTAATAGCTGGTTGCTATGTGCAACACCATTCTTTTTGCCACAGATTAATACTGTTTGCATATCAAAGACAAAAAAAAATGAATAACGAAGTCCCATTTGAGAAAATAAATATTGGAAAATTAACAAACAATATCTCGAAAACGGTTCACTCAACAACAAAAATGTATATTACATAAGATGTGTATTTTAACGCGATCTACATTTTTTGTGTAGTAAAATTTTGTCTATCTCTTACGGTTTTTCAGTTATGAAAAAGACGTTCACAATGAAGAATACTTTTGGAGACATTCCCAGAAAATTCGAGATATACATTTCATTTCTCACGACATTATATTAAACATACGATATTTTTCATCAAAATCGTTAGAGCCATTTTTTTTAATACAAAGAGAACGGGATTTCACAAGTGAAACAGTACTGTGATAACGATACCAACAAAACTAATTATTATTCACCCACTGAAACACATAAAAAAAATCTGATGTGTAACACTCACATGACTTTTCTCATCTCTTGTACAAAGTATTTTTACAAACGCTTATTCCCCATCTAGTTCATGTTAATCGAGATAAACATTTGCAAACTCTGTTTTATTGCTAATTTTGTTGTAGATGTAGGGAAAATATATTTACAAGGGGAATATAGAAAAACAGTAGCCTTTAAGCACATACATATCTCTTAATAGCTGGTTGCTATGTGCAGTACCATTCTTTTTGCCACAGATTAATACTCTTTGCATATCAAAGACAAAAAAAAAATGAATAACGAATTCCCATTTGAGAAAATAACTATTGGAAAATTTAAGTAAATAACAAGCAATATCTCGAAAACGGTTCACTCAACAATAAAGATGTATATGACATAAGTTGTGTATTTTAACGCGATCTACATACTTTCGTACTCACCTATAAGATATAGAGGGTAGAGGTCGTACGAACGTAGCACTTTGAGAATCTATATTCAACAGTTGGTGTTACTCCTTAGAAAGGAAGTATCTGCTGATTTTTATTTAATTCTTTACATTTTACATAGCACGTATGCACTGGCACAACACAAAAGCACTACACACAATACTCAGTTTTAATATTTGCACTAATAACATCAGGAATAACTGAAGTCTGCAAACAGTCATTTCCCATGTGCAGCCTTACGTACAGAAAACGTGTGTGGCTGATCTATGTGTAAAAAGAGCCTGAGAGCGGATGTACGTCAGCGGTAAAATCTTTTAAATGCATTTTTATTGGCGATGGTAGAAATCGTGCAGTGGTGGATCGTGAAAATTCATATAAATGGATGTATCACCTCATAATAAGCCTCTATATACCAAGAATATTGAGTTTTTTAAAAAGTCAGCAACTGTACCTGTGTTTCTATACGTGAACGTCAGATGGCAGCTTCGATACGTGTCCACGGAGACCTTAGTGCTAGGCAACTGTACCTCTGTTTCTATACGTGAACGGCAGATTGCAGCTTCGATACGTGTCCACGGAGACCTTAGTGCTAGGCAACTGTACCTCTGTTTCTATACGTGAACGGCAGATTGCAGCTTCGATACGTGTCCACGGAGACCTTAGTGCTAGGCAACTGCACCTCTGTTTCTATACGTGAACGGCAGATTGCAGCTTCGATACGTGTCCACGGAGACCTTAGCGCTAGGCAACTGCACCTCTGTTTCTATACGTGAACGGCAGATTGCAGCTTCGATACGTGTCCACGGAGACCTTAGTGCTAGGCAACTGTACCTCTGTTTCTATACGTGAACGGCAGATTGCAGCTTCGATACGTGTCCACGGAGACCTTAGTGCTAGGCAACTGTACCTCTGTTTCTATACGTGAACGGCAGATTGCAGCTTCGATACGTGTCCACGGAGACCTTAGTGCTAGGCAACTGCACCTCTGTTTCTATACGTGAACGGCAGATTGCAGCTTCGATACGTATCCACGGAGACCTTAGTGCTAGGCAACTGCACCTCTGTTTCTATACGTGAACGGCAGATTGCAGCTTCAATACGTGTCCACGGAGACCTTAGTGCTAGGCAACTGTACCTCTGTTTCTATACGTGAACGGGAGATTGCAGCTTCGATACGTGTCCACGGAGACCTTAGTGCTAGGCAACTGCACCTCTGTTTCTATACGTGAACGTCAGATTGCAGCTTCGATACGTGTCCACGGAGACCTTAGTGCTAGGCAACTGCACCTCTGTTTCTATACGTGAACGGCAGATTGCAGCTTCGATACGTATCCACGGGGACCTTAGTGCTAGGGAACTGCACCTCTGTTTGTATACGTGAACGGCAGATTGCAGCTTCAATACGTGTACACGGAGACCTTAGTGCTAGGCAGCTGTACCTCTGTTTCTATACGTGAACGGCAGATTGCAGCTTCGATACGTGTCCACGGAGATCTTAGTGCTAGGCAGCTATACCTGTTTCTATACGTCAACGGCAGATTGCAGCTTCGATACGTGTTCACGGAGACCTTAGTGCTAGGCAACTGTACCTGTGTTTCTATACGTGTCCACGGAGACCTTAGTGCTAGACAACTGTACCTCTGTTTCTATACGTGAACGGCAGATTGCAGCTTCAATACGTGTCCACGGAGACCTTAGTGCTAGTGCTAGGCAACTATACCTCTGTTTCTATACGTGAACGGCAGATTGCAGGTTCGATACGTGTCCACGGAGATCTTAGTGCTAGGCAACTATACCTGTTTCTATACGTGAACGGCAGATTGCAGCTTCGATACGTGTCCACGGAGACCTTAGTGCTAGGCAACTGTACCTGTGTTTCTATACGTGAACGTCAGATGGCAGCTTCGATACGTGTCCACGGAGACCTTAGTGTTAGGCAACTGTACCTCTGTTTCTATACGTGAACGGCAGATTGCAGCTTCGATACGTGTCCACGGAGACCTTTCGCTTCAGGTGACAAAATAACACTAGGCACTTGTGTGCCGTGGTGTAAGCCGCAATCACGGTATTGGTAGCGTGGATCTCCTTGGGGCTCTCCTCGGAGTTACCTCAACACCACGTACATGACCTGGTTCGTCACGGGTACGCAGGTCTGCACTACCACTTCCTCGGCGTTGAGCAGGCCCAGGAGGCGATCGTACCGGTACACCAGCTAGCACGTGGACATGTTATCGCGCTGTGGTGTTGCGTGTGCGAGGTATGGAAACTCAAGGACGCAAAACATGCACGACCGAGGGTTAAAAAGCAGAACAAGTAGTGACGTGGAGCGTTGTGATTGGTGTAAATAAGACGATCTCTGATAGGTGGACAAATTGAAATAACGTGATGTGATAGGCGAAAATAAAATCAAAGGTGATTGGATGAAAAATGACGAGAAGGAATTAGCGGTGAATTTGTGAACTAAGATGGCGAAGATTTTTTTTTTTTTAAAAAAAAAGGATAATATAAGTACGGCAACTGTAACGGTTTACGGCAAACGCGCGCCGCGCAATGCGTCACGCCCGGGCAATAAAACAAAAATCATATTGAGCAAGATGCCCGGCGTGACGCATTGCGCGGCGCGCGTTTGCCGTAAACCGTTACAGTTGCCGTACTTATATTATCCTTTTTTTAAAAAAAAAAAAAAATCTTCGCCATCTTAGTTCACAAATTCACCGCTAATTCCTTCTCGTCATTTTTCATCCAATCACCTTTGATTTTATTTTCGCCTATCACATCACGTTATTTCAATTTGTCCACCTATCAGAGATCGTCTTATTTACACCAATCACAACGCTCCACGTCACTACTTGTTCTGCTTTTTAACCCTCGGTCGTGCATGTTTTGCGTCCTTGAGTTTCCATACCTCGCACACGCAACACCACAGCGCGATAACATGTCCACGTGCTAGCTGGTGTACCGGTACGATCGCCTCCTGGGCCTGCTCAACGCCGAGGAAGTGGTAGTGCAGACCTGCGTACCCGTGACGAACCAGGTCATGTACGTGGTGTTGAGGTAACTCCGAGGAGAGCCCCAAGGAGATCCACGCTACCAATACCGTGATTGCGGCTTACACCACGGCACACAAGTGCCTAGTGTTATTTTGTCACCTGAAGCGAAAGGTCTCCGTGGACACGTATCGAAGCTGCAATCTGCCGTTCACGTATAGAAACAGAGGTACAGTTGCCTAACACTAAGGTCTCCGTGGACACGTATCGAAGCTGCCATCTGACGTTCACGTATAGAAACACAGGTACAGTTGCCTAGCACTAAGGTCTCCGTGGACACGTATCGAAGCTGCAATCTGCCGTTCACGTATAGAAACAGGTATAGTTGCCTAGCACTAAGATCTCCGTGGACACGTATCGAACCTGCAATCTGCCGTTCACGTATAGAAACAGAGGTATAGTTGCCTAGCACTAGCACTAAGGTCTCCGTGGACACGTATTGAAGCTGCAATCTGCCGTTCACGTATAGAAACAGAGGTACAGTTGTCTAGCACTAAGGTCTCCGTGGACACGTATAGAAACACAGGTACAGTTGCCTAGCACTAAGGTCTCCGTGAACACGTATCGAAGCTGCAATCTGCCGTTGACGTATAGAAACAGGTATAGCTGCCTAGCACTAAGATCTCCGTGGACACGTATCGAAGCTGCAATCTGCCGTTCACGTATAGAAACAGAGGTACAGCTGCCTAGCACTAAGGTCTCCGTGTACACGTATTGAAGCTGCAATCTGCCGTTCACGTATACAAACAGAGGTGCAGTTCCCTAGCACTAAGGTCCCCGTGGATACGTATCGAAGCTGCAATCTGCCGTTCACGTATAGAAACAGAGGTGCAGTTGCCTAGCACTAAGGTCTCCGTGGACACGTATCGAAGCTGCAATCTGACGTTCACATATAGAAACAGAGGTGCAGTTGCCTAGCACTAAGGTCTCCGTGGACACGTATCGAAGCTGCAATCTCCCGTTCACGTATAGAAACAGAGGTACAGTTGCCTAGCACTAAGGTCTCCGTGGACACGTATTGAAGCTGCAATCTGCCGTTCACGTATAGAAACAGAGGTGCAGTTGCCTAGCACTAAGGTCTCCGTGGATACGTATCGAAGCTGCAATCTGCCGTTCACGTATAGAAACAGAGGTGCAGTTGCCTAGCACTAAGGTCTCCGTGGACACGTATCGAAGCTGCAATCTGCCGTTCACGTATAGAAACAGAGGTACAGTTGCCTAGCACTAAGGTCTCCGTGGACACGTATCGAAGCTGCAATCTGCCGTTCACGTATAGAAACAGAGGTACAGTTGCCTAGCACTAAGGTCTCCGTGGACACGTATCGAAGCTGCAATCTGCCGTTCACGTATAGAAACAGAGGTGCAGTTGCCTAGCGCTAAGGTCTCCGTGGACACGTATCGAAGCTGCAATCTGCCGTTCACGTATAGAAACAGAGGTGCAGTTGCCTAGCACTAAGGTCTCCGTGGACACGTATCGAAGCTGCAATCTGCCGTTCACGTATAGAAACAGAGGTACAGTTGCCTAGCACTAAGGTCTCCGTGGACACGTATCGAAGCTGCAATCTGCCGTTCACGTATAGAAACAGAGGTACAGTTGCCTAGCACTAAGGTCTCCGTGGACACGTATCGAAGCTGCCATCTGACGTTCACGTATAGAAACACAGGTACAGTTGCTGACTTTTTAAAAAACTCAATATTCTTGGTATATAGAGGCTTATTATGAGGTGATACATCCATTTATATGAATTTTCACGATCCACCACTGCACGATTTCTACCATCGCCAATAAAAATGCATTTAAAAGATTTTACCGCTGACGTACATCCGCTCTCAGGCTCTTTTTACACATAGATCAGCCACACACGTTTTCTGTACGTAAGGCTGCACATGGGAAATGACTGTTTGCAGACTTCAGTTATTCCTGATGTTATTAGTGCAAATATTAAAACTGAGTATTGTGTGTAGTGCTTTTGTGTTGTGCCAGTGCATACGTGCTATGTAAAATGTAAAGAATTAAATAAAAATCAGCAGATACTTCCTTTCTAAGGAGTAACACCAACTGTTGAATATAGATTCTCAAAGTGCTACGTTCGTACGACCTCTACCCTCTATATCTTATAGGTGAGTACGAAAGTATGTAGATCGCGTTAAAATACACAACTTATGTCATATACATCTTTATTGTTGAGTGAACCGTTTTCGAGATATTGCTTGTTATTTACTTAAATTTTCCAATAGTTATTTTCTCAAATGGGAATTCGTTATTCATTTTTTTTTTGTCTTTGATATGCAAAGAGTATTAATCTGTGGCAAAAAGAATGGTACTGCACATAGCAACCAGCTATTAAGAGATATGTATGTGCTTAAAGGCTACTGTTTTTCTATATTCCCCTTGTAAATATATTTTCCCTACATCTACAACAAAATTAGCAATAAAACAGAGTTTGCAAATGTTTATCTCGATTAACATGAACTAGATGGGGAATAAGCGTTTGTAAAAATACTTTGTACAAGAGATGAGAAAAGTCATGTGAGTGTTACACATCAGATTTTTTTTATGTGTTTCAGTGGGTGAATAATAATTAGTTTTGTTGGTATCGTTATCACAGTACTGTTTCACTTGTGAAATCCCGTTCTCTTTGTATTAAAAAAAATGGCTCTAACGATTTTGATGAAAAATATCGTATGTTTAATATAATGTCGTGAGAAATGAAATGTATATCTCGAATTTTCTGGGAATGTCTCCAAAAGTATTCTTCATTGTGAACGTCTTTTTCATAACTGAAAAACCGTAAGAGATAGACAAAATTTTACTACACAAAAAATGTAGATCGCGTTAAAATACACATCTTATGTAATATACATTTTTGTTGTTGAGTGAACCGTTTTCGAGATATTGTTTGTTAATTTTCCAATATTTATTTTCTCAAATGGGACTTCGTTATTCATTTTTTTTTTGTCTTTGATATGCAAACAGTATTAATCTGTGGCAAAAAGAATGGTGTTGCACATAGCAACCAGCTATTAAGAGATATGTATGTGCTTAAAGGCTACTGTTTTTCTATATTCCCCTTGTAAATATATTTTCCCCTACATCTACAAGAAAATTAGCAATAAAATAGAGTTTGCAAATGTTTATCTCGATTAACATGAACTAGATGGAGCATAAGCGTTTGTAAAAATACTTTGTACAAGAGTAGAGAACGTCATGTGAGTGTTACACATCAGATTTTTTTTTTATACAAGAAAATTAGCAATAAAATAGATTTTGCAAATGTTTATCTCGATTAACATGAACTAGATGGGGAATAAGCGTTTGTAAAAATACTTTGTACAAGAGTTGAGAAAGTCATGTGAGTGTTACACATCAGATTTTTTTTTTTGTTTCAGTGGTATCGTTATCACAGTACTGTTTCACTTGTGAAATCCCGTTCTCTTTGTATTAAAAAATGGCTCTAACGATTTTGATGAAAATATCATATATTTAAGATAATGTCGAGAGAAATGAAATGTATATCTCGAATTTTCTGGGAATGTCTCCAAAAGAATTCTTCATTGTGAACGACTTTTTCATAACTGATAAACCGTAAGAGATAGACAAAAGTTTGCTACACAAAAAATGTACATCGCGTTAAAATACACAACTTATGCCATATACATTTATTTTGTTGAGTGAACCGTATTTCGAGATATTGCTTGTTATTTCCTTTAAATTTTCCAATACTTATACTTTTTCTCAAATGCGTTATTCATTTTTACTTTCTCTACTACGTATAGTAAGTAGGGGAAGTATTGCATTCCACCCAAAAATTCGTTACCGAGATTTCACTGGAAATACATGTTTTGAGAATCTCTGAATCCAAAAAAAAAAAAAGCATTTTTGGAAACATGTCCGTGTGTGTGTCTGTCTGTGTGTCTGTGTGTCTGTGAACAGCATAACTCAAAAACGAACAGTCGGATAAACACCAAACTTGGTATTTAGGTTCAGTATCTTCCAGAGATGCGACACGAAGGTTTTCAAGAAAATCCCCCCACCCCAGACTACCCTTTACATGGAACATTTTTCGAAAATTTTAATTTTCTCAAAAACGGCTCTAACGATTTTGATTAAAACATAATATGTTTAAGATATTGTCATGTCAAATAAAATGTATATCTCGAATTTTCTGGGAATGTCTCCAAAAATATTCTTCATTGTGAACGACTTTTTTGCATAACTGGTAAACCATAAGAGATAGACAAAATTTTACTACACAAAAAATGTAGATCGCGTTAAAATACACAACTTATGTCATATACGTTTCTTTTGTTGAGTGAACCGTTTTCGAGATATTGCTTGTTATTTCCTTAAATTTTCCAATACTTATACTTTTTCTCAAATTCGTTTATTCATTTTTTTTATGTCCTGAACATGCAAACAGAATGGAATTCGCCACATAGCAACCAGCGTTAAAATATTTGACTATCGCTTAAAAACTACCAATTAGATTGTACAAGAGTAGAGAAAGTTATGTGAGTGTAACAAATCAGTTTTTTTATACGCTACTATTTTAGTGTGTGTGTGTGTGTGCGCGCGCGCGCGAGTACGTGCCTAGGAACCGTGCGCCACAAGCCAAAACGACGTCGTTATAGAAAAACTTTATCAATTGCCTACCGGCCAGGGACAACCGCTAAAAAACCTGAAAAAAGCTCTAAGAGTATTCTAACGCTTACCGATCTGGAAAACCCTTGAAAACAAGATAGTACACTTTTGAGATATTGCTTGTTATTTCCTTAAATTTTTCAATACTTTTTTACTTTCTCTACTACGTATAGTAAGTAGGGGAAGTATTGCATTCCGCCCAAAAATTCGATACCGAGATTACACCGGAAATACACGTTTTGAGACCTCCTGAATCAAAAAAAAAAAAAAAAAAAAAAAAAAAAAGCATTTTTGGAAACATGTCCGTGTGTGTGTGCCTGTCTGTGTGTCTGTCTGTCTCTCTGTGTGTGTGTGTGTGTGTGTGCGCGCCAGTACGTGCCTAGTATCCGTGCGCCGACAAGGTAAAACTTCATCATTTGCCTACCGGGCAGGGACAACCGCTAAAAACCTGAGAAAACCTCCAAAATTAGAAACGCCTTCGTCAACCAGTACAGAAAACGCCTACCAACCAGGGAAAACCTATGAAAAAGCAGAAAGAGCTTGCATTTGTTTACCATCCGCAGAAAACTCCCCAAAAAAAAAAAAAAAAATCATTTTAAAAAAAAAAAAGGAAAAAGACGAATAATATAAGTATGGTAGAAACAGCTTGCATTCGTCTACCAACCAGAGAAAACCCCCGAAACACTAGTTATTTAAAATTGCTGATGAGTTCTGGATAGGCTTTTGCAAATGTTGTTGGTAGCAAAACTTGCCTTTTCCATCACCTCCAACATACCCCACTCCCACACCTTTTTTTCTTTCCACCAATCATAATCTCTCTTATTCTCGCCAATCAGCAACTTTCATTTGTTCCTTTCCACCAATAACATCACTTCTTATTCCCACCAATGACAACTTCACACGTCACTTTCTGTTATACTTTTTATCCCTCGTTCGCCATCTTTCCCCCTCTTTCAGACCCCAACCGCCGCACAGTCAACACCTCGCCGCTCCTTAACCTCAACTTCGTGCCTCCGCCATCTTATTTAGTTCACATTTTTACCACCGCGCCTCTCATCTCTCAACCAGATTGCCTGCAAGAACAGATCTCGTTCATTCGCACCTCGACGGTTGCCTCCGCAGCAGCTACTGCCAACACCTACGTCGTACACGTTTTTGACCGCTTTCGACCGGCTTGAGAACCCTGCTCCTACGTACGCTAGCGACCATCACGATGGTCCAGTACCAGGTTTTGGTATAGTTAAATTACGCCTCTGCAAAGGGTGTCTGTACCGCTTTAAAAACCTAGGTATATCAGTGCGTAGTGATGTTGGTTGATCTTAAAGCTGGTTAAGCATTTTCAAAAACAGTTTGCTTTTATTTTTCCGCCTCGCGTGCCGCGCTTTTGGTGACGCATCCACACCGGTAACAGGTAAGTAACACACGCATAATTATTTTTCGCACCTGCTTGGCGTAGGAATATATCCTTTCGTGTTTTGGTACTGTAACCTCAAACCTCCTTACCCTCCTCTTGCGTCCGCCATCTTGTTTAGTTCTCACCGCATCTCCTTGTCGCAGACCCTCCGCCATTTTTAGTTCCCGCTATTTTAACCTCAAAATCTACTCTTCTAACCTCTTGCTACCGCCATCTTCTTTTAGTTCCCATTCTCACCACCGCGTCTCCTTACCCCCACCTCTTGCGACCGCCATGTTCACCACTAACCTCCAAATTTCCTCGTCCTTAAACCTCTTGTCTCAACCACCTTGTTTAGTTCCCATTTTCGCCACCGCATCTCATATCGCCCCATCTCTCTATCCACTCAAGAAAACTACCATCCAACGTTCAAAAATTGCTGATCAGTTCACGACAGGCTTTTGCAAATCTTGTTGCTAGCAAAACTTACCTTTCCCATCACCTCCAACATACCCCATTCCTTTTTCTTTCCACCAATCATAACCTCTCTTATTCTTACCAATCAGCAACTTTCATTTGCTCCTTTCCACCAATAAAATCACTTCTTATTCCCACCAATCACAACTTCACACGTCACTTTCTGTTACACTTTTTATCCCTCGCTCCCCATCTTTTCCCTCTTTCAGTCCCGACCTCCGCACAGACAACACCTCGCCGCTGCTCACATCTCCGAACCAAATTGCCGGCGAGAACAGATCTCGTTTATTCACACCTCGACGGTTGACTCGACAGCAGCTACTGCGAACACCTACGTCGTACACGTTTTTGACCGCTTTCGACCGGCTTGAGAACCCTGCTCCTACGTACGCTAGCGACCATCACGATGGTCCAGTACCAGGTTTTTGGTATAGTTAAATTACGCCTCTGCAAAGGGTGTCTGTACCGCTTTAAAAACCTAGGTATATCAGTGCGTAGTGATGTTGGTTGATCTTAAAGCTGGTTAAGCATTTTCAAAAACAGTTTGCTTTTATTTTTCCGCCTCGCGTGCCGCGCTTTTGGTGACGCATCCACACCGGTAACAGGTAAGTACCACACGCATAATTATTTTTCGGACCTGCTTGGCGTAGGAATATATCCTTTCGTGTTTTCGTACTGTAACCTCAAATCTCCTTACCCTCCTCTTGCGACCGCCATCTTGTTTAGTTCTCACCGCATCTCCTTGTCGTAGACCCTCCGCCATTTTTAGTTCCCACTATTTTAACCTCAAAATCTACTCTTCTAAAACTCTTGCTACCCCCATCTTCTTTTAGTTCCCATTCTCACCACTGCATCTCCTTACCCCCACCTCTTGCGACCGCCGTGTTCACCACTAACCTCCAAATTTCCTCGTCCTTAAACCTCTTGTCTCAACAACCTTGTCTAGTCCCCATTTTCGCCACCGCATCTCATATCGCCCCCATCTCTCTATCCACTCAAGAAAACTACCATCCGACGTTCAAAAATTGCTGATCAGTTCAAGACAGGCTTTTGCAAATCTTGCTGCTAGCAAAACTCACCTTTCCCATCACCTCCAACATACCCCACTCCCACAACTTTTTCTTTTCCACCAATCATAATCCCTCTTATTCTTACCAATCAACAACCTTCATTTGCTCCTTTCCACCAATAAAATCACTTCTTATTCCCACCAATCACAACTTCACACGTCACTTTCTGTTACACTTTTTATCCCTCGCTACCCATCTTTTCCCCCATTTCAGTACCGACCTCCGCACACACAACACCTCGCCACCCAGCTCCTCTCCATCACGCGACCTCCATACTCCTCCATCTCCCTTCCTCCATCTCCCACCCCAAATTAACGAACCAATCAAAACACTACACGTCACTTCCTCAATTCTTTCAACTCGTCCCGGATGAGCCAACCGATTTAACGATAATCCTAACGCTCAGGGCGCTTTTCAAACTTACCGCCGCCGCCGTCGCACGCAGCGACACTAGCGACACTAGCGCCCCTAGCGGCAGGATTATCGTTAAAACAATTGGCTCATCCGGGACTATTACTACTCTTCTCCTCAACATTCAGTGTCTTATGTCTCATTATTTGAGTCAGAAACAAAACTTCTCCTCAACATTGAGCCGCTTGTGTCCCATTATTTGTTTCAGAAACAAATCTTCTCAACATTCAGTGCCTTATGTCTCATTATTGGTGTCAGAATCAAAACTTCTCCTCAACTTTGAGCTGCTTATGTCCCATTATTTGTTTCAGAAACAAGACTACTCCTCAACATTGAGCTGCTTATGTCGCATTATTTGTGTCAGAATCAAAATTTCTCCTCAACACTGAGCTTCTTATGTCCTATTACTTGTTTCAGAAACAAAACTTCTCAACATTCAGTGTCTTATGTCTCATTATTTGTGTCAGAAACAATACTTCTTCTCAAAAATGATGTGCTAATGTCGCATTATCTGGGTCAGAACCAAAACTTCTCAACAAGGAGCTGCTTATATCTCATTATTTGTGTCAGAAACAATATTTCTCCTCAAAAATGAGGCGCTAATAACCCATTATCTGGGTCAGAAATAAAAGATCTCAACAATGAGCTGCTTATATCTCATTATTTATATCAGAGACAAAACTTCTACTCAGTATTCAGTTACTTATTTCTCATTATTTGTGTCAGAAACAAGACTTCTCAGCATTCAGTGTCTTATGTCTCATTATTTGTGTCAGAAACAATACTTCTCAACATTCAGCTGCTTATATCTCATTATTTGTGTCAGAAACAAAACTTCTCAACAATGAGCTGCTTACGTCTCATTATATGTGTTAAAATCAAAACTTCTCGGCATTCAGCTGCTTATGTCCCATTATTTGTTTCAGAAACAAAACCTCTCCTCAACATTCAGTGTTTTATGTCTCATTATTTGTGTCAGGAAAAAATTTCTCCTCAACATTGAGCTGGTTATGTCTCATTATTTGTTTCAGAAACAAAACTTCTCCTCAACATTAAGCTGCTAATGTCATATTATTTGTTTCAGAAACAAAACCTCTCCTCAACATTCAGTGTTTTATGTCTCATTATTTGTGTCAGGAACAAAATATCTCCTCAACATTGAGCTTCTTATGTCCCATTATTTGTTTCAGAAACAAAACTTCTCAACATTCGGTGTCTTATGTCTCATTATTTGTGTCAGGAACAAAATTTCTCCTGAACATTGAGCTGCTTATGTCTCATTATTTGTTTCAGAAACAAAATTTCTCCTCAACATTGAGCTGCTTATGTCATATTATTTGTTTCAGAAACAAAACCTCTCCTCAACATTCAGTGTTTTATGTCTCATTATTTGTGTCAGGAACAAAATTTCTCCTCAACATTGAGCTTCTTATGTCCCATTATTTGTTTCAGAAACAAAACTTCTCAACATTCGGTGTCTTATGCCTCATTATTTGTGTCAGAATCAAAATTTCTCCGCAACATTGAGCTGTTTATGTCGCATTATTTGTTTCAGAAACAAAACTTTTTAACATTCAGTGTCTTATGTCTCATTATTTGTTTCAGAAACAAAACTTCTCAACATTCAGTGTCTTATGTCTCATTATTTGTGTCAGAAACCAAATTTCTCCTCAACACTGAGCTTCTTATGTCCCATTATTTGTTTCAGAAACAAAACTTCTCCTCAACTTTGAGCTGCTTATGTTCCATTATTTGTGTTAGAAACAAGACTTCTCCTCAACTTTGAGCTGCTTATGTCCCATTATTTGTGTTAGAAACAAGACTTCTCAGCATTCAGTGTTTAATGTTTCATTATTTGTGTCAGAAACAATACTTCTCCTCAACATTGAGCTGCTTATATCATATTATTTGTTTCAGAAACAAAACTTCTCCTCAACATTCAGTGTCTTATGTCTCATTATTTGAGTCAGAAACAAAACTTCTCCTCATCATTGAGCTGCTTGTGTCCCATTATTTGTGTCAGAAACAATACTTTTCCGCAACAATAAGGTGCTAATATCCCATTATCTGGGTCAGAAACAAAACTTCTCAACAATGAGCTGCTTATATCTCATTATTTGTGTCAGAACCAATACTTCTCCTCAACAATGAGGTGCTAATGTCCCATTATCTGGTTCAGAAATAAAAGTTCTCAACAATGAGCTGCTTATATCTCGTTATTTGTGTCAAAAACAAAACTTCTCCTCAACAACAATTACTTATGTCTCATTATTTGTGTCAGAAACAAAACTTTTCAACATTCAGATGCTTATGTCATATTATTTGTTTCAGAAACAAAACTTCTCCTCAACATTGAGTGTCTTATGTCTCATTATTTGAGTCAGAAACAAAACTTCTCCTCAACATAGAGCTGCTTGTGTCCCATTATTTGTTTCAGAAACAAAACTTCTCAACATTCAGTGTCTTATGTCTCATTATTTGTTTTAGAAACAAAACTTCTAAACTTTCATTGTCTTATGTCTCATTATTTGTCTCAGAAACCAAATTTCTCCTCAACAGTGAGCTACTTATGTCCCATTATTTGTTTCAGAAACAAAACGTCTCCCCAACATTCAGTGTCTTATACCTCATTATTTGTGTCAGAATCAAAACTTCTTCTCCACATTGAGCTGCTAATGTCCCATTACTTGTTTCAGAAACAAAACTTCTCAACATTCAGTGTCTTATGTCTCAGTATTTGTGTCAGAAACAATACTTCTCCTGAAAAATGATGTGCTAATGTCCCATTATCTGGGTCAGAACCAAAACTTCTCAACAATGAGCTGCTTATATCTCATTATTTGTGTCAGAAACATTACTTCTCCTCAACAATGATGTGCTAATATCCCATTAACTGGGTCAGAAATAAAAGTTCTAGACAATGAGCTGCTTATATCTCATAGTTTGTGTAAGAAACAAAACGTCTCCTCAACATACAGTTACTTATGTCCCATTATTTGTGTGAGAAACAAAACTTCTCCTCAGCATTCAGTTACTTATATCCCATTATTTGTGTCCGAAACAAAACTTCTCCTCAGCATTCAGTTACTTATATCCCATTATTTGTGTCCGAAACAAAAGTTCTCAACAGTGAGCTGCTAATGTCTCATTATTTGTTTTAGAAACAAAACTTCTCCTCAACATTCAGTTACGTATGTCCCATTAATTGTGTCAGAAATAAAACTTCTCCTCAATATTCAGTTGCTTATGTCCTATTATTTGTGTCAGAAACAAAACTTCTCCTCAGCATTCAGTTACTTATGTCCCATTATTTGTGTCCGAAACAAAAGTTCTCAACAATGAGCTGCTAATGTCTCATTATTTGTTTTAGAAACAAAACTTCCCCTCAGCATTCAGTTACTTATGTCCCATTATTTGTGTCCGAAACAAAAGTTCTCAACAATGAGCTGCTAATGTCTCATTATTTGTTTTAGAAACAAAACTTCTCCTCAACATTCAGTTACGTATGTCCCATTAATTGTGTCAGAAACAAAACTTCTCCTCAACATTTAGCTGCTTATGTCCCATTATTTGTCTCAGAAACAAAACTTCTCCTCAGCATTCAGTTACTTATGTCCCATTATTTGTGTCCGAAACAAAAGTTCTCAACAATGAGTTACTTATGTCGCATTATTTGTTTTAGAAACAAACCTTCTCCTCAACATACAGTTACTTATGTCCTATTATTTGTGTGAGAAACAAAACTTCTCCTCAACATTCGGCTGCTTATGTCCCATTATTTGTCTCAGAAACAAAACTTCTCCTCAGCATTCAATTACTTATGTCCTATTGTTTGTGTCAGAAACAAAAGTTCTCAATAATGAGCTGCTTATGTCTCATTATTTGTTTTAGAAACAAAACTTCTCCTCAACATTCAGTTACTTATGTCCCATTAATTGTGTCAGAAATAAAACTTCTCATCAATATTCAGCTGCTTATGTTCCATTATTTGTGTCAGAAACAAGACTTCTCAGCATTCAGTGTCTTATGTCCCATTATTTGTGTCAGAAACAATACTTCTTCTCAAAAATGATGTGCTAATGTCAGAACCAAAACTTCTCAACAATGAGCTGCTTATATCTCATTTTTTGTGTCAGAAACAATACTTCTCCTCAACAATAAGGTGCTAATATCCCATTAAATGGGTCAGAAATAAAAGTTCTCAATATTGAGCTGCTTATGTCATATTATTTGTTTCAGAAACAAAACTTCTCCTCAACATTCAGTGTCTTCTGTCTCATTATTTGAGTCAGAATCAAAACTTCTCCTCAACTTTGAGCTGCTTATGACCCATTTTTTGTGTCAGAAACAAGACTTCTCCTCAACATTGAGCTGCTTATGTCCCATTATTTGTGTCAGAAACAAAACTTCTCCACAACATTGAGCTGCTTATGTCCCATTATTTGTGTCAGAATGAAAACTTCTCCTCAACATTGAGCTGCTTATGTCCCATTACTTGTTTCAGAAAGAAAACTTCTCAACATTCATTGTCTTATGTCTCATTATTTGTGTCAGAAACAATACTTCTTCTCAAAAATGATGTGCTAATGTCGCATTATCTGGGTCAGAAAAAGAACTTCTCAACAATGAGCTGCTTATGTCCCATTATTTGAGTCAGAAACAAAACTTCTCAACAATGAGCTGCTTATATCTCATTATTTGTGTCAGAAACAATACTTCTCCTCAACAATGAGGTGCTAATGTCCCATTATCTGGTTCAGAAATAAAGGTTCTCAACAATGAGCTGCTTATATCTCGTTATTTGTGTCAAAAACAAAACTTCTCCTCAACAACAATTACTTATGTCTCATTATTTGTGTCAGAAACAAAACTTTTCAACATTCAGATGCTTATGTCTCATTATTTATGTCAGAAACAAAACTTCTCAACATTGAGCTGCTTATGTCTCATTATTTGTGCCAGAAATAAAACTTCTCAACATTCAGTGTCTTATGTCTCATTGATTGTGTCAGAAACAAAACTTCTCAACATTCAGCTGCTTATGTCTCATTATTTGTGTCAGAAAAAAAACTTCTCAACATTCAGCTGCTTTTGTCTCATTATTATGTCAGAAACAAAACTTCTCAACATTCAGCTGCTTATGTCTCATTATTTGTGTCAGAAACAAAACTGCTCCTCGACATTCAGTGTCTTATTTCTCATTAGTTGTGTCAGAAACAAAACTTCTCAACATTGAGCTGCTTATGTCTCATTATTTGTTTCAGAAACAATACTTCTCCTCAACAATGAGGTGCTAATGTCCCATTATCTGGGTCAGAAATAAAAGTTCTAACAATGAGCTGCTTATATCTCATTATTTGTGTCAGAAACAAAACTTCTCCTCAATATACAGTTACTTGTGTCCCATTATTTGTGTGAGAAACAAAACTTCTCCTCAACATTCAGCTGCTTATGTCCCATTATTTGTGTCAGAAACAAAACTTCTCCTCAGCATTCAGTTACTTATGTCCCATTATTTGTGTCAGAAACAACAGTTCTCAACAATGAGCTGCTTATGTCTCATTATTTGTTTCAGAAACAAAACCTCTCCTCAACATTCAGTGTTTTATGTCTCATTATTTGTGTCAGGAACAAAATTTCTCCTCAACATTGAGCTTCTTATGTCCCATTATTTGTTTCAGAAACAAAACTTCTCAACATTCAGTGTCTTATGTCTCATTATTTGTGTCAGAATCAAAATTTCTCCTCAACATTGAGCTGTTAATGTCCCATTATTTGTTTCAGAAACAAAACTTCTCAACATTCAGAGTCTTATGTCTCATTATTTGTTTCAGAAACAAAACCTCTCCTCAAGATTCAGTGTCTTATGTCTCATTATTTGTGTCAGGAACAAAATTTCTCCTCAACATTGAGCTTCTTATGTCCCATTATTTGTTTCAGAAACAAAACTTCTCAACATTCGGTGTCTTATGCCTCATTATTTGTGTCAGAATCAAAATTTCTCCGCAACATTGAGCTGTTAATGTCGCATTATTTGTTTCAGAAACCAAACTTTTTAACATTCAGTGTCTTATGTCTCATTATTTGTTTCAGAAACAAAACTTCTCAACATTCAGTGTCTTATGTCTCATTATTTGTGTCAGAAACCAAATTTCTCCTCAACAGTGAGCTTCTTATGTCCCATTATTTGTTTCAGAAACAAAACTTCTCCTCAACTTTGAGCTGCTTATGTCCCATTATTTGTGTTAGAAACAAGACTTCTCCTCAACTTTGAGCTGCTTATGTCCCATTATTTGTGTTAGAAACAAGACTTCTCAGCATTCAGTGTTTAATGTTTCATTATTTGTGTCAGAAACAATACTTCTCCTCAACATTGAGCTGCTTATATCATATTATTTGTTTCAGAAACAAAACTTCTCCTCAACATTCAGTGTCTTATGTCTCATTATTTGAGTCAGAAACAAAACTTCTCCTCATCATTGTGCTGCTTGTGTCCCATTATTTGTGTCAGAAACAATACTTTTCCGCAACAATGAGGTGCTAATATCCCATTATCTGGGTCAGAAACAAAACTTCTCAACAATGAGCTGCTTATATCTCATTATTTGTGTCAGAACCAATACTTCTCCTCAACAATGAGGTGCTAATGTCCCATTATCTGGTTCAGAAATAAAAGTTCTCAACAATGAGCTGCTTATATCTCGTTATTTGTGTCAAAAACAAAACTTCTCCTCAACAACAATTACTTATGTCTCATTATTTGTGTCAGAAACAAAACTTTTCAACATTCAGATGCTTATGTCATATTATTTGTTTCAGAAACAAAACTTCTCCTCAACATTGAGTGTCTTATGTCTCATTATTTGAGTCAGAAACAAAACTTCTCCTCAACATAGAGCTGCTTGTGTCCCATTATTTGTTTCAGAAACAAAACTTCTCAACATTCAGTGTCTTATGTCTCATTATTTGTTTTAGAAACAAAACTTCTAAACTTTCATTGTCTTATGTCTCATTATTTGTCTCAGAAACCAAATTTCTCCTCAACAGTGAGCTACTTATGTCCCATTATTTGTTTCAGAAACAAAACGTCTCCCCAACATTCAGTGTCTTATACCTCATTTTTTGTGGCAGAATCAAAACTTCTTCTCCACATTGAGCTGCTAATGTCCCATTACTTGTTTCAGAAACAAAACTTCTCAACATTCAGTGTCTTATGTCTCATTATTTGAGTCAGAATCAAAACTTCTCCTCAACTTTGAGCTGCTTATGACCCATTTTTTGTGTCAGAAACAAGACTTCTCCTCAACATTGAGCTGCTTATGTCCCATTATTTGTGTCAGAAACAAAACTTCTCCACAACATTGAGCTGCTTATGTCCCATTATTTGTGTCAGAATGAAAACTTCTCCTCAACATTGAGCTGCTTATGTCCCATTACTTGTTTCAGAAAGAAAACTTCTCAACATTCATTGTCTTATGTCTCATTATTTGTGTCAGAAACAAAACTTTTCAACATTCAGATGCTTATGTCTCATTATTTATGTCAGAAACAAAACTTCTCAACATTGAGCTGCTTATGTCTCATTATTTGTGCCAGAAATAAAACTTCTCAACATTCAGTGTCTTATGTCTCATTGATTGTGTCAGAAACAAAACTTCTCAACATTCAGCTGCTTATGTCTCATTATTTGTGTCAGAAAAAAAACTTCTCAACATTCAGCTGCTTTTGTCTCATTATTATGTCAGAAACAAAACTTCTCAACATTCAGCTGCTTATGTCTCATTATTTGTGTCAGAAACAAAACTGCTCCTCGACATTCAGTGTCTTATTTCTCATTAGTTGTGTCAGAAACAAAACTTCTCAACATTGAGCTGCTTATGTCTCATTATTTGTTTCAGAAACAATACTTCTCCTCAACAATGAGGTGCTAATGTCCCATTATCTGGGTCAGAAATAAAAGTTCTAACAATGAGCTGCTTATATCTCATTATTTGTGTCAGAAACAAAACTTCTCCTCAATATACAGTTACTTGTGTCCCATTATTTGTGTGAGAAACAAAACTTCTCCTCAACATTCAGCTGCTTATGTCCCATTATTTGTGTCAGAAACAAAACTTCTCCTCAGCATTCAGTTACTTATGTCCCATTATTTGTGTCAGAAACAACAGTTCTCAACAATGAGCTGCTTATGTCTCATTATTTGTTTCAGAAACAAAACCTCTCCTCAACATTCAGTGTTTTATGTCTCATTATTTGTGTCAGGAACAAAATTTCTCCTCAACATTGAGCTTCTTATGTCCCATTATTTGTTTCAGAAACAAAACTTCTCAACATTCAGTGTCTTATGTCTCATTATTTGTGTCAGAATCAAAATTTCTCCTCAACATTGAGCTGTTAATGTCCCATTATTTGTTTCAGAAACAAAACTTCTCAACATTCAGAGTCTTATGTCTCATTATTTGTTTCAGAAACAAAACCTCTCCTCAAGATTCAGTGTCTTATGTCTCATTATTTGTGTCAGGAACAAAATTTCTCCTCAACATTGAGCTTCTTATGTCCCATTATTTGTTTCAGAAACAAAACTTCTCAACATTCGGTGTCTTATGCCTCATTATTTGTGTCAGAATCAAAATTTCTCCGCAACATTGAGCTGTTAATGTCGCATTATTTGTTTCAGAAACCAAACTTTTTAACATTCAGTGTCTTATGTCTCATTATTTGTTTCAGAAACAAAACTTCTCAACATTCAGTGTCTTATGTCTCATTATTTGTGTCAGAAACCAAATTTCTCCTCAACAGTGAGCTTCTTATGTCCCATTATTTGTTTCAGAAACAAAACTTCTCCTCAACTTTGAGCTGCTTATGTCCCATTATTTGTGTTAGAAACAAGACTTCTCCTCAACTTTGAGCTGCTTATGTCCCATTATTTGTGTTAGAAACAAGACTTCTCAGCATTCAGTGTTTAATGTTTCATTATTTGTGTCAGAAACAATACTTCTCCTCAACATTGAGCTGCTTATATCATATTATTTGTTTCAGAAACAAAACTTCTCCTCAACATTCAGTGTCTTATGTCTCATTATTTGAGTCAGAAACAAAACTTCTCCTCATCATTGTGCTGCTTGTGTCCCATTATTTGTGTCAGAAACAATACTTTTCCGCAACAATGAGGTGCTAATATCCCATTATCTGGGTCAGAAACAAAACTTCTCAACAATGAGCTGCTTATATCTCATTATTTGTGTCAGAACCAATACTTCTCCTCAACAATGAGGTGCTAATGTCCCATTATCTGGTTCAGAAATAAAAGTTCTCAACAATGAGCTGCTTATATCTCGTTATTTGTGTCAAAAACAAAACTTCTCCTCAACAACAATTACTTATGTCTCATTATTTGTGTCAGAAACAAAACTTTTCAACATTCAGATGCTTATGTCATATTATTTGTTTCAGAAACAAAACTTCTCCTCAACATTGAGTGTCTTATGTCTCATTATTTGAGTCAGAAACAAAACTTCTCCTCAACATAGAGCTGCTTGTGTCCCATTATTTGTTTCAGAAACAAAACTTCTCAAAATTCAGTGTCTTATGTCTCATTATTTGTTTTAGAAACAAAACTTCTAAACTTTCATTGTCTTATGTCTCATTATTTGTCTCAGAAACCAAATTTCTCCTCAACAGTGAGCTACTTATGTCCCATTATTTGTTTCAGAAACAAAACGTCTCCCCAACATTCAGTGTCTTATACCTCATTTTTTGTTGCAGAATCAAAACCTCTTCTCCACATTGAGCTGCTAATGTCCCATTACTTGTTTCAGAAACAAAACTTCTCAACATTCAGTGTCTTATGTCTCATTATTTGAGTCAGAATCAAAACTTCTCCTCAACTTTGAGCTGCTTATGACCCATTTTTTGTGTCAGAAACAAGACTTCTCCTCAACATTGAGCTGCTTATGTCCCATTATTTGTGTCAGAAACAAAACTTCTCCACAACATTGAGCTGCTTATGTCCCATTATTTGTGTCAGAATGAAAACTTCTCCTCAACATTGAGCTGCTTATGTCCCATTACTTGTTTCAGAAAGAAAACTTCTCAACATTCATTGTCTTATGTCTCATTATTTGTGTCAGAAACAATACTTCTTCTCAAAAATGATGTGCTAATGTCGCATTATCTGGGTCAGAAAAAGAACTTCTCAACAATGAGCTGCTTATGTCCCATTATTTGAGTCAGAAACAAAACTTCTCAACAATGAGCTGCTTATATCTCATTATTTGTGTCAGAAACAATACTTCTCCTCAACAATGAGGTTCTAATGTCCCATTATCTGGTTCAGAAATAAAGGTTCTCAACAATGAGCTGCTTATATCTCGTTATTTGTGTCAAAAACAAAACTTCTCCTCAACAACAATTACTTATGTCTCATTATTTGTGTCAGAAACAAAACTTTTCAACATTCAGATGCTTATGTCTCATTATTTATGTCAGAAACAAAACTTCTCAACATTGAGCTGCTTATGTCTCATTATTTGTGCCAGAAATAAAACTTCTCAACATTCAGTGTCTTATGTCTCATTGTTTGTGTCAGAAACAAAACTTCTCAACATTCAGCTGCTTATGTCTCATTATTTGTGTCAGAAAAAAAACTTCTCAACATTCAGCTGCTTTTGTCTCATTATTATGTCAGAAACAAAACTTCTCAACATTCAGCTGCTTATGTCTCATTATTTGTGTCAGAAACAAAACTGCTCCTCGACATTCAGTGTCTTATTTCTCATTAGTTGTGTCAGAAACAAAACTTCTCAACATTGAGCTGCTTATGTCTCATTATTTGTTTCAGAAACAATACTTCTCCTCAACAATGAGGTGCTAATGTCCCATTATCTGGGTCAGAAATAAAAGTTCTAACAATGAGCTGCTTATATCTCATTATTTGTGTCAGAAACAAAACTTCTCCTCAATATACAGTTACTTATGTCCCATTATTTGTGTGAGAAACAAAACTTCTCCTCAACATTCAGCTGCTTATGTCCCATTATTTGTGTCAGAAACAAAACTTCTCCTCAGCATTCAGTTACTTATGTCCCATTATTTGTGTCAGAAACAACAGTTCTCAACAATGAGCTGCTTATGTCTCATTATTTGTTTCAGAAACAAAACCTCTCCTCAACATTCAGTGTTTTATGTCTCATTATTTTTGTCAGGAACAAAATTTCTCCTCAACATTTAGCTTCTTATGTCCCATTATTTGTTTCAGAAACAAAACTTCTCAACATTCAGTGTCTTATGTCTCATTATTTGTGTCAGAATCAAAATTTCTCCTCAACATTGAGCTGTTAATGTCCCATTATTTGTTTCAGAAACAAAACTTCTCAACATTCAGAGTCTTATGTCTCATTATTTGTTTCAGAAACAAAACTTCTCAACATTCAGTGTCTTATGTCTCATTATTTGTGTCAGAAACCAAATTTCTCCTCAACAGTGAGCTGCTTATCTCCCATTATTTGTTTCAGAAACAAAACTTCTCCCCAACATTCAGTGTCTTATGTCTCATTATATGTGTCAGAAACAAGACTTCTCAGCATTCAGTGTCTTATGTCTCATTATTTGTGTCAGAAACCAAATTTCTCCTCAACAGTGAGCTGCTTATGTCCCATATTTGTTTCAGAAACAAAAATTCTCCGCAACATTCAGTGTCTTATGTCTCATTATTTGTGTCAGATTCAAAACTTCTCCTTAACTTTGAGCTGCTTATGTCCCATTATTTGTGTTAGAAACAAGACTTCTGTGCATTCAGTGTTTTATGTTTCATTATTTGTGTCAGAAATAATACTTCTCCTCAACATTGAGCTGCTTATATCATATTATTTGTTTCAGAAACAAAACTTCACCTCAACATTCAGTGTCTTATGTCTCATTATTTGAGTCAGAAACAAAACTTCTCCTCAGCATTGAGCTGCTTGTGTCCCATTATTTGTTTCAGAAACAAAACTTCTCAACATTCAGTGTCTTATGTCTCATTATTTGTGTCAGAATCAAAACTTCTCCTCAACGTTGAGCTACTTATGTCCCATTTTTTGTGTCAGAAAAAAGACTTCTCCACACCATTGAGCTCCTTATGTCCAATTATTTGTGTCAGAATCAAAACTTCTCCTCAACATTGAGCTGCTTATGTCCCATTATTTGTTTCAGAAACAAAACTTCTCCCCAACATTCAGTGTCTTATGTCCCATTATTTGTGTCAGAAACAAGACTTCTCATCATTCAGTGTCTTATGTCTCATTATTTGTGTCAGAAACAATACTTTTCCGCAACAATGAGGTGCTAATGTCCCATTATCTGGATGAGAAACAAAACTTCTCAACAATGAGCTGCTTATATCTCATTATTTGTGTAAGAAACAATACTTCTCCTCAACAATGAGGTGCTAATGTCCCATTATCTGGTTCAGAAATAAAAGTTCTCAACAATGAGCTGCTTATATCTCATTATTTGTGTCAAAAACAAAACTTCTCCTCAACAACAATTACTTATGTCTCATTATTTGTGTCAGAAAAAAAACTTCTCAACATTCAGATGCTTATGTCTCATTATTTAAGTCAGAAACAAAACTTGTCAACATTGAGCTGCTTATGTCTCATTATTTGTGTCAGAAACAAAACTTCTCCTCAGCATTCAGTTACTTATGTCCCATTATTTGTGTCAGAAACAAAAGATCTCAACAATGAGCTGCTTATGTCCCATTATTTGTTTTAGAAACAAAACTTCTCAGTATTCAGTTACTTATGTCTCATTATTTGTGTCAGAAACAAAACTTCTCAACAATGAGCTGCTTACGTCTTTTTATATGTTTTAGAATCATAACTTCTCAACATTCAGCTGCTTAGGTCCCATTATTTGTTTCAGAAAGAAAACTGCTCCTCAACATTCAGTGTCTTATGTCTCATTAGTTGTGTCAGAAACAAGGCTTCTCCTCAACATTGAGCTGCTTATGTCTCATTATTTGTTTCAGAAACAAAACTTCTCCTCAACATTGAGCTGCTTATGTCATATCATTTGTTTCAGAAACAAAACCTCTCCTCAACATTCAGTGTCTTATGTCTCATTATTTGTGTCAGAAACAAAATTTCTCCTCAACATTGAGCTGCTTATGTCCCATTATTTGTTTCAGAAACAATATTTCTCAACATTCAGTGTCTTATGTCTCATTATTTGTGTCAGAATCAAAATTTCTCCTCAACATTGAGCTGCTTATGTCCCATTATTTGTTTCAGAAACAAAACTTCTCCCCTATATTCAGTGGCTTATGTCTCATTATTTGTGTCAAAATCAAAACTTCTTCTCAACTTTGAGCTGCTTATGTCCCATTATTTGTGTCAGAAACAAGACTTATCAGCATTCAGTGTATTATGTGTCCATATTCGTGTCAGAAACAATACTTCTCCGCAACTATGAGGTGCTAATGTCCCATTATCTGGTTCAGAAACAAACCTTCTCAACAATGAGCTGCTTATATCTCATTATTTGTGTCAGAAACAATACTTCTCGTCAACAATGAGGTGCTAATGTCCCATTATCTGGGTCAGAAATAAAAGTTCTCAACAATGAGCTGCTTATGTCTCATTATTTGTGTCAGAAACAATACTTCTGCTCAACAATGAGGTTCTAGTTTCCCATTATCTGGTTCAGAAATAAAAGTTCTCAACAATGAGCTGCTTATATCTCATTATTTGTGTCAGAAACAAAACTTCTCCTCAACAACAGTTACTTATGTCTCATTATTTGTGTCAGAAACAAAACTTCTCAACATTCAGATGCTTATGTCTCATTATTTATGTCAGAAACAAAACTTCTCAACATTGAGCTGCTTATGTCTCATTATTTGTTTCATAAACAAAACTTCTCCTCAACATTCAGTGCCTTATGTCTCATTATTTGTGTCAGAAACAAAATTTCTCCTCAACATTGAGCTGCTTATGTTCAATTATTTGTTTCTGAAACAAAACTTCTCAACATTCAGTGTCTTATGTCTCATTATTTGTGTCAGAATCAAAATTTCTCCTCAACATTGAGCTGTTTATGTCCCATTATTTGTTTCAGAAACAAAACTTCTCCTCAACATTCAGTGCCTTATGTCTCATTATTTGTGTCAGAAACAAAATTTCTCCTCAACATTGAGCTGCTTATGTTCAATTATTTGTTTCTGAAACAAAACTTCTTAACATTCAGTGTCTTATGTGTCATTATTTGTGTCAGAAACAAAATTTCTCCTCAACATTGAGCTGCTTATGTTCAATTATTTGTTTCTGAAACAAAACTTCTCAACATTCAGTGTCTTATGTCTCATTATTTGTGTCAGAAACAAAATTTCTCCTCAACATTGAATGCTTATGTTCAATTATTTGTTTCTGAAACAAAACTTCTCAATATTCAGTGCCTTATGTCTAATTATTTGTTTCAGAAACAAAACTTCTCAACATTCAGAGTCTTATGTCTCATTATTTGTTTCAGAAACAAAACTTATCAACATTCAGTGTCTTATGTCTCATTATTTGTGTCAGAATCAAAATTTCTCCTCAACATTGAGCTGCTTATGTCTCATTATTTGTTTCAGAAACAAAACTTCTCCTCAACATTCAGTGCCTTATGTCTCATTATTTGTGTCAGAAACCAAATTTCTCCTCAACATTGAGCTGCTTATGTTCAATTATTTGTTTCTGAAACAAAACTTCTCAACATTCAGTGTCTTATGTCTCATTATTTGTGTCAGAATCAAAATTTCTCCTCAACATTCAGCTGTTTATGTCCCATTATTTGTTTCAGAAACAAAACTTCTCAACATTCAGTGTCTTATGTCTCATTATTTGTGTCAGAATCAAAACTTCTCCTCAACTTTGAGCTGCTTATATCCCATTATTTGTGTCAGAAACAAGACTTCTCAGCATTCAGTGTCTTATGTCTCATTATTTGTGTCAGAAAGAATACTTCTCCTCAAGGTTGAGCTGCTTATGTCATTATTTGTTTCAGAAACAAAACTTCTCCTCAACATTGAGTGTCTTATGTCTCATTATTTGAGTCAGAAACAAAACTTCTCCTCAACATAGAGCTGCTTGTGTCCCATTATTTGTTTCAGAAACAAAACTTCTCAACATTCAGTGTCTTATTCTCATTATTTGTTTTAGAAACAAAACTTCTAAACTTTCAGTGTCTTATGTCTCATTATTTGTCTCAGAAACCAAATTTCTCCTCAACAGTGAGCTACTTATGTCCCATTATTTGTTTCAGAAACAAAACGTCTCCCCAACATTCTTTGTCTTATACCTCATTATTTGTGTCAGAATCAAAACTTCTTCTCCACAATGAGCTGCTAATGTCCCATTACTTGTTTCAGAAACAAAACTTCTCAACATTCAGTGTCTTATGTCTCATTATTTGTGTCAGAAACAATACTTCTCCTGAAAAATGATGTGCTAATGTCCCATTATCTGGGTCAGAACCAAAACTTCTCAACAATGAGCTGCTTATATCTCATTATTTGTGTCAGAACCATTACTTCTCCTCAACAATGATGTGCTAATATCCCATTAACTGGGTCAGAAATAAAAGTTCTAGACAATGAGCTGCTTATATCTCATTGTTTGTGTAAGAAACAAAACGTCTCCTCAACATACAGTTACTTATGTCCCATTATTTGTGTGAGTAACAAAACTTCTCCTCAACATTCAGCTGCTTATGTCCCATTATTTGTGTCAGAAACAAAACTTCTCCTCAGCATTCAGTTACTTATATCCCATTATTTGTGTCCGAAACAAAAGTTCTCAACAATGAGCTGCTAATGTCTCATTATTTGTTTTAGAAACAAAACTTCTCCTCAACATTCAGTTACGTATGTCCCATTAATTGTGTCAGAAATAAAACTTCTCCTCAATATTCAGTTGCTTATGTCCTATTATTTGTGTCAGAAACAAAACTTCTCCTCAGCATTCATTACTTATGTCCCATTATTTGTGTCCGAAACAAAAGTTCTCAACAATGAGCTGCTAATGTCTCATTATTTGTTTTAGAAACAAAACTTCTCCTCAACATTCAGTTACGTATGTCCCATTAATTGTGTCAGAAACAAAACTTCTGCTCAACATTCAGCTGCTTATGTCCCATTATTTGTGTCAGAAACAAAACTTATCCTCAGCATTCAGTTACTTATGTCCCATTATTTGTGTCCGAAACAAAAGTTCTCAACAATGAGCTACTTATGTCCCATTATTTATATCACAAACAAAACTTCTCCTCAGTATTCAGTTACTTATGTCTCATTATTTGTGTCAGAAACAAAACTTCTCAACAATGAGCTGCTTACGTCTTTTTATATGTTTTAGAATCATAACTTCTCAACATTCAGCTGCTTAGGTCCCATTATTTGTTTCAGAAAGAAAACTGCTCCTCAACATTCAGTGTCTTATGTCTCATTAGTTGTGTCAGAAACAAGGCTTCTCCTCAACATTGAGCTGCTTCTGTCTCATTATTTGTTTCAGAAAAAAAACTTCTCCTCAACATTGAGCTGCTTATGTCATATCATTTGTTTCAGAAACAAAACCTCTCCTCAACATTCAGTGTCTTATGTCTCATTATTTGTGTCAGAATCAAAATTTCTCTTCAACATTGAGCTGCTTATGTCCCATTATTTGTTTCAGAAACAAAACTTCTCCCCTATATTCAGTGGCTTATGTCTCATTATTTGTGTCAGAATCAAAACTTCTTCTCAACTTTGAGCTGCTTATGTCCCATTATTTGTGTCAGAAACAAGACTTATCAGCATTCAGTGTATTATGTGTCATTATTCGTGTCAGAAACAATACTTCTCCGCAACAATGAGGTGCTAATGTCCCATTATCTGGGTCAGAAACAAACCTTCTCAACAATGAGCTGCTTATATCTCATTATTTGTGTCAGAAACAATACTTCTCGTCAACAATGAGGTGCTAATGTCCCATTATCTGGGTCAGAAATAAAAGTTCTCAACAATGAGCTGCTTATGTCTCATTATTTGTGTCAGAAACAAAATTTCTCCTCAACATTCAGCTGCTTATGTTCAATTATTTGTTTCTGAAACAAAACTTCTTAACATTCAGTGTCTTATGTGTCATTATTTGTGTCAGAAACAAAATTTCTCCTCAACATTGAGCTGCTTATGTTCAATTATTTGTTTCTGAAACATAACTTCTCAACATTCAGTGTCTTATGTCTCATTATTTGTTTTAGAAACAAAACTTCTAAACTTTCAGTGTCTTATGTCTCATTATTTGTCTCAGAAACCAAATTTCTCCTCAACAGTGAGCTACTTATGTCCCATTATTTGTTTCAGAAACAAAACGTCTCCCCAACATTCAGTGTCTTATACCTCATTATTTGTGTCAGAATCAAAACTTCTTCTCCACATTGAGCTGCTAATGTCCCATTACTTGTTTCAGAAACAAAACTTCTCAACATTCAGTGTCTTATGTCTCATTTTTTGTGTCAGAAACAATACTTCTCCTGAAAAATGATGTGCTAATGTCCCATTATCTGGGTCAGAACCAAAACTTCTCAACAATGAGCTGCTTATATCTCATTGTTTGTGTAAGAAACAAAACGTCTCCTCAACATACAGTTACTTATGTCCCATTATTTGTGTGAGTAACAAAACTTCTCCTCAACGTTCAGCTGCTTATGTCCCATTATTTGTGTCAGAAACAAAACTTCTCCTCTGCATTCAGTTACTTATGTCCCATTATTTGTGTCCGAAACAAAAGTTCTCAACAATGAGCTGCTAATGTCTCATTATTTGTTTTAGAAACAAAACTTCTCCTCAACATTCAGTTACGTATGTCCCATTAATTGTGTCAGAAATAAAACTTCTCCTCAATATTCAGTTGCTTATGTCCTATTATTTGTGTCAGAAACAAAACTTCTCCTCAGCATTCAGTTACTTATGTCCCATTATTTGTGTCCGAAACAAAAGTTCTCAACAATGAGCTGCTAATGTCTCATTATTTGTTTTAGAAACAAAACTTCTCCTCAACATTCAGTTACGTATGTCCCATTAATTGTGTCAGAAACAAAACTTCTCCTCAACATTCAGCTGCTTATGTCCCATTATTTGTGTCAGAAACAAAACTTATCCTCAGCATTCAGTTACTTATGTCCCATTATTTGTGTCCGAAACAAAAGTTCTCAACAATGAGTTGCTTATGTCGCATTATTTGTTTTAGAAACAAACCTTCTCCTCAACATACAGTTACTTATGTCCTATTATTTGTGTGAGAAACAAAACTTCTCCTCAACATTCAGCTGCTTATGTCCCATTATTTGTGTCAGAAACAAAACTTCTCCTCAGCATTCAATTACTTATGTCCTATTATTTGTGTCAGAAACAAAAGTTCTCAATAATGAGCTGCTTATGTCTCATTATTTGTTTTAGAAACAAAACTTCTCCTCAACTTTCAGTTACTTATGTCCCATTAATTGTGTCAGAAATAAAACTTCTCATCAATATTCAGCTGCTTATTTTCCATTATTTGTGTCAGAAACAAGACTTCTCAGCATTCAGTGTCTTATGTCCCATTATTTGTGTCAGAAACAATACTTCTTCTCAAAAATGATGTGCTAATGTCGCATTATCTGGGTCAGAACCAAAACTTCTCAACAATGAGCTGCTTATATCTCTTTATTTGTGTCAGAAACAATACTTCTCCTCAACAATGAGGTGCTAATATCCCATTAAATGGGTCAGAAATAAAAGTTCTCAATATTGAGCTGCTAATGTCATATTATTTGTTTCAGAAACAAAACTTCTCCTCAACATTCAGTGTCTTCTGTCTCATTAATTTAGTCAGAAACAAAACTTCTCCTCAACTTTGAGCTGCTTATGACCCATTTTTTGTGTCAGAAACAAGACTTCTCCTTAACATTGAGCTGCTTATGTCCCATTATTTGTGTCAGAATCAAAACTTCTCCTCAACATTGAGCTGCTTATGTCCCATTACTTGTTTCAGAAAGAAAACTTCTCAACATTCATTGTCTTATGTCTCATTATTTGTGTCAGAAACAATACTTCTTCTCAAAAATGATGTGCTAATGTCGCATTATCTGGGTCAGAAAAAGAACTTCTCAACAATGAGCTGCTTATGTCCTATTATTTGATTCAGAAACAAAACTTCTCAACAATGAGCTGCTTATGTCCAATTATTTGTGTCAGAATCAAAATTTCTCCACAACATTGAGCTGTTTATGTCCCATTATTTGATTCAGAAACAAAACTTCTCAAAATTCAGTGTCTTATGTCTCATTATTTGTTTCAGAAACAAAACTTCTCAACATTCAGTGTCTTATGTCTCATTATTTGTTTCAGAAAAAAAACTTCTCAACATTCAGTGTCTTATGTCTCATTATTTGTGTCAGAAACCAAATTTCTCCTCAACATTGAGCTGCTTATGTCCCATTATTTGTTTCAGAAACAAAACTTCTCCCCAACATTCAGTGTCTTATGTCTCATTATTTGTGTCAGAATCAAAACTTCTCCTCAACTTTAAGCTGCTTATGTCATATTATTTGTTTCAGAAACAAAACTTCTCCTCAGCATTTAGTGTCTTATGCCTCATTATTTGAGTCAGAAACAAAACTTCTCGTCAACATTGAGCTGCTTCTGTCCCATTATTTGTTTCAGAAACAAAACTTCTCAACATTCAGTGTCTTATGTCTCATTATTTGTGTCAGAATCAAAACTTCTCCTCAACTTTGAGCTGCTTGTGTCCCATTTTTTGTGTCAGAAACAAGACTTCTCCTCAACATTGAGCTGCTTATGTCCCATTATTTGTGTCAGAAACAAGACTTCTCCTCAACATTGAGCTACTTATGTCCCATTATTTGTGTCTGAATCAAAACTTCTCCTCAACATTGAGCTGCTTATGTCCCATTACTTGTTTCAGAAACAAAACTTCTCAACATTCAGTGTCTTATGTCTCATTATTTGTGTCAGAAACAATACTTCCTCTCAAAAATGATGTGCTAATGTCGCATTATCTGGGTCAGATCCAAAACTTCTCATCAATGAGCTGCTTATATCTCATTATTTGTGTCAGAAACAATACTTCTCCTCAACAATGAGGTGCTAATATCCCATTAACTGGGTCAGAAATAAAAGTTCTCAACATTGAGCTGCTTATGTCATATTATTTGTTTCACAAACAAAAATTCTCCTCAACATTCAGTGTCTTATGTCTCATTATTTGAGTCAGAAACAAAACTTCTCCTCAACATTGAGCTGCTTTTGTCCCATTATTTGTTTCAGAAACAAATCTTCTCAACATTCAGTGTCTTATGTCTCATTATTTGTGTCAGAATCAAAACTTCTCCTCAACTTTGAGCTGCTTATGTCCCATTGTTTGTGTCAGAAACAAGACTTCTCCTCAACATCGAGCTGCTTATGTCCCAATATTTGTTTCAGAAACAAGACTTCTCTTCAACATTGAGCTGCTTATGTCGCATTATTTGTGTCAGAATCAAAACTTCTCCTCAACACTGAGCTGCTTATGTCCTATTACTTGTTTCAGAAACAAAACTTCTCAACATTCAGTGTTAATGTCTCATTATTTGTGTCAGAAACAATACTTCTTCTCAAAAATGATGTGCTAATGTCGCATTATCTGGGTCAGAACCAAAACTTCTCAACAATGAGCTGCTTATATCTCTTTATTTGTGTCAGAAACTATACTTCTCCTCAACAATGAGGTGCTAATATCCCATTAAATGGGTCAGAAATAAAAGTTCTCAATATTGAGCTGCTAATGTCATATTATTTGTTTCAGAAACAAAACTTCTCCTCAACATTCAGTGTCTTCTGTCTCATTAATTTAGTCAGAAACAAAACTTCTCCTCAACTTTGAGCTGCTTATGACCCATTTTTTGTGTCAGAAACAAGACTTCTCCTTAACATTGAGCTGCTTATGTCCCATTATTTGTGTCAGAATCAAAACTTCTCCTCAACATTGAGCTGCTTATGTCCCATTACTTGTTTCAGAAAGAAAACTTCTCAACATTCATTGTCTTATGTCTCATTATTTGTGTCAGAAACAATACTTCTTCTCAAAAATGATGTGCTAATGTCGCATTATCTGGGTCAGAAAAAGAACTTCTCAACAATGAGCTGCTTATGTCCTATTATTTGAGTCAGAAACAAAACTTCTCAACAATGAGCTGCTTATGTCCAATTATTTGTGTCAGAATCAAAATTTCTCCACAACATTGAGCTGTTTATGTCCCATTATTTGATTCAGAAACAAAACTTCTCAAAATTCAGTGTCTTATGTCTCATTATTTGTTTCAGAAACAAAACTTCTCAACATTCAGTGTCTTATGTCTCATTATTTGTTTCAGAAAAAAAACTTCTCAACATTCAGTGTCTTATGTCTCATTATTTGTGTCAGAAACCAAATTTCTCCTCAACATTGAGCTGCTTATGTCCCATTATTTGTTTCAGAAACAAAACTTTTCCCCAACATTCAGTGTCTTATGTCTCATTATTTGAGTCAGAATCAAAACTTCTCCTCAACTTTAAGCTGCTTATGTCATATTATTTGTTTCAGAAACAAAACTTCTCCTCAGCATTTAGTGTCTTATGCCTCATTATTTGAGTCAGAAACAAAACTTCTCCTCAACATTGAGCTGCTTCTGTCCCATTATTTGTTTCAGAAACAAAACTTCTCAACATTCAGTGTCTTATGTCTCATTATTTGTGTCAGAATCAAAACTTCTCCTCAACTTTGAGCTGCTTGTGTCCCATTTTTTGTGTCAGAAACAAGACTTCTCCTCAACATTGAGCTGCTTATGTCCCATTATTTGTGTCAGAAACAAGACTTCTCCTCAACATTGAGCTGCTTATGTCCCATTATTTGTGTCTGAATCAAAACTTCTCCTCAACATTGAGCTGCTTATGTCCCATTACTTGTTTCAGAAACAAAACTTCTCAACATTCAGTGTCTTATGTCTCATTATTTGTGTCAGAAACAATACTTCCTCTCAAAAATGATGTGCTAATGTCGCATTATCTGGGTCAGATCCAAAACTTCTCATCAATGAGCTGCTTATATCTCATTATTTGTGTCAGAAACAATACTTCTCCTCAACAATGAGGTGCTAATATCCCATTAACTGGGTCAGAAATAAAAGTTCTCAACATTGAGCTGCTTATGTCATATTATTTGTTTCACAAACAAAACTTCTCCTCAACATTCAGTGTCTTATGTCTCATTATTTGAGTCAGAAACAAAACTTCTCCTCAACATTGAGCTGCTTTTGTCCCATTATTTGTTTCAGAAACAAATCTTCTCAACATTCAGTGTCTTATGTCTCATTATTTGTGTCAGAATCAAAACTTCTCCTCAACTTTGAGCTGCTTATGTCCCATTGTTTGTGTCAGAAACAAGACTTCTCCTCAACATCGAGCTGCTTATGTCCCAATATTTGTTTCAGAAACAAGACTTCTCCTCAACATTGAGCTGCTTATGTCGCATTATTTGTGTCAGAATCAAAACTTCTCCTCAACACTGAGCTGCTTATGTCCTATTACTTGTTTCAGAAACAAAACTTCTCAACATTCAGTGTTAATGTCTCATTATTTGTGTCAGAAACAATACTTCTTCTCAAAAATGATGTGCTAATGTCGCATTATCTGGGTCAGAACCAAAACTTCTCAACAAGGAGCTGCTTATATCTCATTATTTGTGTCAGAAACAATATTTCTCCTCAAAAATGAGGCGCTAATAACCCATTATCTGGGTCAGAAATAAAAGATCTCAACAATGAGCTGCTTATTTCTCATTATTTGTGTCAGAAACAAGACTTCTCAGCATTCAGTGTCTTATGTCTCATTATTTGTCTCAGAAACAAAACTTCTCAACATTCAGCTGCTTATATCTCATTATTTGTGTCAGAAACAAAACTTCTCAACAATGAGCTGCTTACGTCTCATTATATGTGTTAGAATCAAAACTTCTCGGCATTCAGCTGCTTATGTCCCATTATTTGTTTCAGAAACAAAACCTCTCCTCAACATTCAGTGTTTTATGTCTCATTATTTGTGTCAGGAACAAAATTTCTCCTCAACATTGAGCTGCTTATGTCTCATTATTTGTTTCAGAAACAAAACTTCTCCTCAACATTAAGCTGCTTATGTCATATTATTTGTTTCAGAAACAAAACCTCTCCTCAACATTCAGTGTTTTATGTCTCATTATTTGTGTCAGGAACAAAATTTCTCCTCAACATTGAGCTTCTTATGTCCCATTATTTGTTTCAGAAACAAAACTTCTCAACATTCGGTGTCTTATGTCTCATTATTTGTGTCAGGAACAAAATTTCTCCTCAACATTGAGCTGTTTATGTCTCATTATTTGTTTCAGAAACAAAACTTCTCCTCAACATTAAGCTGCTTATGTCATATTATTTGTTTCAGAAACAAAACCTCTCCTCAACATTCAGTGTTTTATGTCTCATTATTTGTGTCAGGAACAAAATTTCTCCTCAACATTGAGCTTCTTATGTCCCATTATTTGTTTCAGAAACAAAACTTCTCAACATTCGGTGTCTTATGCCTCATTATTTGTGTCAGAATCAAAATTTCTCCGCAACATTGAGCTGTTTATGTCGCATTATTTGTTTCAGATACAAAACTTTTTAACATTCAGTGTCTTATGTCTCATTATTTGTTTCAGAAACAAAACTTCTCAACATTCAGTGTCTTATGTCTCATTATTTGTGTCAGAAACCAAATTTCTCCTCAACAGTGAGCTTCTTATGTCCCATTATTTGTTTCAGAAACAAAACTTCTCCTCAACTTTGAGCTGCTTATGTCCCATTATTTGTGTTAGAAACAAGACTTCTCCTCAACTTTGAGCTGCTTATGTCCCATTATTTGTGTTAGAAACAAGACTTCTCAGCATTCAGTGTTTAATGTTTCATTATTTGTGTCAGAAACAATACTTCTCCTCAACATTGAGCTGCTTATATCATATTATTTGTTTCAGAAACAAAACTTCTCCTCAACATTCAGTGTCTTATGTCTCATTATTTGAGTAGGAAACAAAACTTCTCCTCATCATTGAGCTGCTTGTGTCCCATTATTTGTGTCAGAAACAATACTTTTCCGCAACAATGAGGTGCTAATATCCCATTATCTGGGTCAGAAACAAAACTTCTCAACAATGAGCTGCTTATATCTCATTATTTGTGTCAGAAACAATACTTCTCCTCAACAATGAGGTGCTAATGTCCCATTATCTGGTTCAGAAATAAAAGTTCTCAACAATGAGCTGCTTATATCTCCTTATTTGTGTCAAAAACAAAACTTCTCCTCAACAACAATTACTTATGTCTCATTATTTGTGTCAGAAACAAAACTTTTCAACATTCAGATGCTTATGTCTCATTATTTATGTCAGAAACAAAACTTGTCAAAATTGAGCTGCTTATGTCTCATTATTTGTGCCAGAAACAAAACTTCTCCTCAACATTCACCTGCTTATGTCTCATTATTTATGTCAGTAACCTAACTTCTCAACATTCAGATGGTTAACTCTCATTATTTGTGTCAGAAACAAAACTTCTCAACATTCAGCTGCTTATGTGTCATTATTTGTGTCAGAAATAAAACTTCTCCACATTCAGTGTCTTATGTCTCATTGTTTGTGTCAGAAACAAAACTTCTCAACATTCAGCTGCTTATGTCTCATTATTTGTGTCAGAAAAAAAACTTCTCAACATTCAGCTGCTTTTGTCTCATTATTATGTCAGAAACAAAACTTCTCAACATTCAGCTGCTTATGTCCCATTATTTGTGTCAGAAACAAAACTTCTCAATATTGAGCTGCTTATGTCTCATTATTTGTTTCAGAAACAATACTTCTCCTCAACAATGAGGTGCTAATGTCCCATTATCTGGTTCAGAAATAAAAGTTCTAACAATGAGCTGCTTATATCTCATTATTTGTGTCAGAAACAAAACTTCTCCTCAATATACAGTTACTTATGTCCCATTATTTGTGTGAGAAACAAAACTTCTCCTCAACATTCAGCTGCTTATGTCCCATTATTTGTGTCAGAAACAAAACTTCTCCTCAGCATTCAGTTACTTATGTCCCATTATTTGTGTCAGAAACAAAAGTTCTCAACAATGATCTGCTTATGTCTCATTATTTGTTTCAGAAACAAAACTTCTCCTCAACATTAAGCTGCTTATGTCATATTATTTGTTTCAGAAACAAAACCTCTCCTCAACATTCAGTGTTTTATGTCTCATTATTTGTGTCAGGAACAAAATTTCTCCTCAACATTGAGCTTCTTATGTCCAATTATTTGTTTCAGAAACAAAACTTCTCAACATTCAGTGTCTTATGTCTCATTATTTGTGTTTCTTCTCAACATTGAGCTGTTTATGTCCCATTATTTGTGTCAGAATCAAAATTTCTCCTCAACATTCAGCTGTTTATGTCCCATTATTTGTTTCAGAAACAAAACTTCTCAACATTCAGTGTCTTATGTCTCATTATTTGTTTCAGAAACAAAACTTCTCCCTAACATTCAGTGTCTTATGTCTCATTATTTGTGTTAGAATCAAAACTTCTCCTCAACTTTGAGCTGCTTATATCCCATTATTTGTGTCAGAAACAATACTTCTCCTCAACATTGACCTGCTTATGTCATATTATTTGTTTCAGAAACAAAACTTCTCCTCAACATTCAGTGTCTTATGTCTCATTATTTGCGTCAGAAACAAAACTTCTCCTCAACATTGAGCTGCTTGTGTCCCATTATTTGTGTCAGAAACAAGACTTCTCCTGAACATTGAGCTGCTTATGTCCCATTATTTGTGTCAGAATCAAAACTTCTCCTCAACATTGAGCTGCTTATGTCCCATTATTTGTGTCAGAAACAAGACTTCTCCTCAACTTTGAGCTGCTTATGTCCCATTATTTGTGTCAGAAACATGACTTCTCCAGAACATTGAGCTGCTTATGTCCCATTATTTGTGTCAGAATCATAACTTCTCCTCAACATTGAGCTGCTTATGTGCCATTATTTATGTCAGAAACAATACTTCTTCTCAAAAATGATGTGCTAATAACCCATTAACTGGGTCAGAAATAAAAGTTCTCAACAATGAGCTGCTTATATCTCATTATTTGTGTCAGAAACAATACTTCTCCTCAACAATGAGGTGCTAATGTCCCATTATCTGGGTCAGAAATAAAAGTTCTCATCAATGAGCTGCTTATATCTCATTATTTGTGTCAGAAACAAAACTTCTCGTCAGCATTCAGTTACTTATGTCCCATTATTTGTGTCAGAAGCAAAAGTTCTCAACAATGAGCTGCTTATATCTCATTATTTGTGTCAGAAACAATACTTCTCCTCAACAATGAGGTGCTAATGTCCCATTATCTGGGTCAGAAATAAAAGTTCTCAACAATGAGCTGCTTATATCTCATTATTTGTTTTAGACACAAAACTTCTCATCAACATTCAGTTACTTATGTCCCATTAATTGTGTCACAAATAAAACTTCTCCTCAATATTCAGTTGCTTATGTCCCATTATTTGTGTCAAACAAAACTCAGGAATGAGTTGCTTATGTCTCATTATTTGTTTTAGAAACAAACCTTCTCCTCAATATTCAGTTACTTATGTCCCATTAATTGTGTCAGAAACAAAACTTCTCCTCAACATTCAGTTGCTTATGTCCCATTAATTGTGTCAGAAATAAAACTTCTCATCAATATTCAGCTGCTTATGTCCTATTATTTGTGTCAGAAACAAGACTTCTCAGCATTCAGTGTCTTATGTCCCATTATTTGTGTCAGAAACAAGACTTTTCAGCATTCAGTTACTTATGTCCCATTATTCGTGTCAGAAACAAGACTTTTCAGCATTCAGTGTCTGATGTCTGATTATTTGTTTCAGAAACAAAACTCAGTAATGAGCTGCTTATGTCCCATTAATTGTGTCAGAAACAAAACTTCTTCTCAACATTCAGCTGCTTATGTCTCATTATTTGCTTCAGAAACAAAACTTCTCCTCAGTATTCAGTTGCTTATGTCCCATTATTTATATCAGAAACAAAACTTCTCCTCAGTATTCAGTTGCTTACGTTCCATTATTTATGTCAGAAACAACACTTCTCAGCATTCAGTGTCTTAAGTCTCATTATTTGTGTCAGAAATAAAACTCAGCAATGAGTTGCTTATGTCCCATTGTTTACGTCAGTAACAAAACCTCTCAACATTCAGCTGCTTATGTCGCATTATTTGTGTCAGAATTAAGACTTCTCAACATTCAGCTGCTTATGTCTCATTATTTGTGTCAGAAGGAAACCTTCTAAACATTGAGCTGCTTATGTCTCATTATTTATGTCAGAAACAAAACTTCTCAACATTCAGCTGCTTATGTCTCATTATTTGTGTCAGAAACAAAACTTCTCAACATTCAGCTGCTTATGTCGCATTATTTGTGTCAGAACAAAACTTCTCAACATTCAGCTGCTTAAGCCTCTTTATTTATGTCAGTAACAAAACTTCTCAACATTCAGCTGCTTAAGCCTCATCATTTATGTCAGTAACAAAATTTCTCAACATTCAGCTGCTTATGTCGCATTAATTGTGTCAGAAACAAAACTTCTCAACATTCAGCTGCTTAAGCCTCATTATTTATGTCAGTAACAAAACTTCTCAACATTCAGCTGCTTAAGCCTCATTATTTATGTCAGTAACAAATCTTCTCAACATTCAGCTGCTTATGTCGCATTATTTGTGTCAGAAACAAAACTTCTGAACATTCAGCTGCTTATGTCTCATTATTTGTGTCAGAAACAAAACTTCTCAACATTCAGCTGCTTAAGCCTCATTATTTATGTCAGTAACAAAACTTCTCAACATTCAGCCGCTTATGTCGCATTATTTGTGTCAGAAAGAAAGCTTCTCGACAGTGAGCTGCTTATGTCTCATTATTTATGACAGAAATAAAACTTCTCAATATTCAGTGTCTTATGTCTCATTATTTATCTCAGAAACAAAACTTCTCAACATTCAGCTGCTTAAGCCTCATTATTTGTGTCAGAAACAAAACTTCTCAACATTCAGCTGCTTATGTCTCATTATTTGTGTCAGAAAAAAACTTCTCAACAATGAGCTGGTTATGTTCCATTATTTGTGTCAGAAACAAAACTTTTCAACAATGAGCATCTTATGTCTCATTATTTGTGTCAGAAACAAAACTTCTCAACAATGAGCTACTTATGTCCCATTATTTTAGTCAGAAACAAATTTCTCAGCAATGAGCTGCATATGTCTCATTATTTATATCAGAAACAAAACTTCTCCTCAGTATTCAGTTACTAATGTCTCATTATTTGTGTCAGAAACAAGAGTTCTCAGCATTCAGTGTCTTATGTCTCATTATTTGTGTCAGATACAAAACTTCTCAACATTCAGCTGCTTATGTCTCATTATTTCTGTCAGAAACAAAACTTCTCAACAATGAGCTGCTTACATCTCATTATATGTGTTAGAATCAAAACTTCTCAACATTCAGCTGCTAATGTCCCATTATTTGTCTCAGAAACAAAACTTCTCCTCAGCATTCAGTTACTTATGTCCCATTATTTGTGTCCGAAACAAAAGTTCTCAACAATGAGTTGCTTATGTCGCATTATTTGTTTTAGAAACAAACCTTCTCCTCAACATACAGTTACTTATGTCCTATTATTTGTGTGAGAAACAAAACTTCTCCTCAACATTCAGCTGCTTATGTCCCATTATTTGTTTCAGAAACAAAACTTCTCCTCAGCATTCAATTACTTATGTCCTATTATTTGTGTCAGAAACAAAAGTTCTCAATAATGAGCTGCTTATGTCTCATTATTTGTTTTAGAAACAAAACTTCTCCTCAACATTCAGTTACTTATGTCCCATTAATTGTGTCAGAAATAAAACTTCTCATCAATATTCAGCTGCTTATGTTCCATTATTTGTGTCAGAAACAAGACTTCTCAGCATTCAGTGTCTTATGTCCCATTATTTGTGTCAGAAACAATACTTCTTCTCAAAAATGATGTGCTAATGTCGCATTATCTGGGTCAGAACCAAAACTTCTCAACAATGAGCTGCTTATATCTCATTATTTGTGTCAGAAACAATACTTCTCCTCAACAATGAGGTGCTAATATCCCATTAAATGGGTCAGAAATAAGAGTTCTCAATATTGAGCTGCTTATGTCATATTATTTGTTTCAGAAACAAAACTTCTCCTCAACAATCAGTGTCTTCTGTCTCATTATTTGAGTCAGAAACAAAACTTCTCCTCAACTTTGAGTTGCTTATGACCCATTTTTTGTGTCAGAAACAAGACTTCTCCTCAACATTGAGCTGCTTATGTCCCATTATTTGTGTCAGAAACAAGACTTCTCCACAACATTGAGCTGCTTATGTCCCATTATTTGTGTCAGAATCAAAACTTCTCCTCAGCATTGAGCTGCTTATGTCCCATTACTTGTTTCAGAAAGAAAACTTCTCAACATTCAGTGCCTTATGTCTTATTAGTTCTGTCAGAAACAAAACCTCTCCTCAACATTCAGTGTCTTATGTCTCATTATTTGTGTCAGAAACAAAATTTCTCCTCAACATTGAGCTGCTTATGTCCCATTATTTGTTTCAGAAACTAAACTTCTCAACATTCAGTGTCTTATATCTCGTTATTTGTGTCAGAATCAAAATATCTCCTCAACGTTGAGCTGTTTATGTCCCATTATTTGTTTCAGAAATATAACTTCTCAACATTCAGTGTCTTATGCCTCATTATTTGTTTCAGAAACAAAACTTCTCAAGATCAGTGTCTTATGTCTCATTATTTGTATCAGAATCCAAATTTCTCCTCAACATTGAGCTGCTTATGTCCCATTATTTGTTTCAGAAACAAAACTTCTCCCCAACATTCAGTGTCTTATGTCTCATTATTTGTGTCAGAATCAAAACTTCTCCTCAACTTTGAGCTGCTTATGTCCCATTATTTGTGCCATAAACAAGACTTCTCAGCATTCAGTGTCTTATGTCTCATTATTTGTGTCAGAAACAACACTTCTCCGCAACAATGAGGTGCTAATGACCCATTATCTGGTTCAGAAATAAAAGTTCTCAACAATGAGCTGCTTATGTCTCGTTATTTGTGTCAGAAACAAAACTTCACCTCAACAACAGTTACTTATGTCTCATTATTTGTGTCAGAAACAAAACCTCTCAACATTCAGTAGCTTATGTCCCATTATTTGTGTCAGAAACAAGACTTCTCAGCATTGGGTGTCTTATGTCCCATTATTTGTGTCAGAAACAAGACTTCTCAGCATTCAGTTACTTATGTCCCATTATTTGTGTCAAAAACAAGACTTCTCAGCATTCAGTGTCTTATGTCTCATTATTTGTGTCAGAAACAAGACTTTGCAGCATTCAGTTACTTATGTCCTATTATTTGTGTCAGAAACAAGACTTCTCAGCATTCAGTGTCTTATGTCTTATTATTTGTGTCAGAAACAAAACTCAGCAATGAGCTGCTTATGTCCTATTATATGTGTCAGAAACAAACCTTCTCCTCAGTATTAAGTTGCTTATGTCCCATTATTTATATCAGAAACAAAACTTCTCCTCAGTATTCAGTTGCTTATGTCCCATTATTTATGTCAGAAAGAAGACTTCTCAGCATTCAAGGTCTTAAGTCTAATTATTTGTGTCAGAAATAAAACTCAGCAATGAGTTGCTTATGTCCCATTGTTTACGTCAGTAACAATACTTCTCAACATTCAGCTGCTTATGTCGCATTATTTGTGTCAGAAAGAAAGCTTCTCAACAGTGAGCTGCTTATGTCTCATTATTTATGTCAGAAATAAAACTTCTCAATATTCAGTGTCTTATGTCTCATTATTTTTGTCAGAAACAAAACTTCTCAACATTCAGCTCCTTATGTCTCATTATTTGTGTCAGAAAAAAAAACTTCTCAACAATGAGCTGCTTATGTCCCATTATTTGTGTCAGAAACAAAATTTCTCCTCAACATTGAGCTGCTTATGTCCAATTATTTGTTTCACAAACAAAACTTCTCAACATTGAGTGTCTTATGTCTCATTATTTGTGTCAGAATCAAAATTTCTCCTCAACATTGAGCTGTTTATGTCCCATTATTTGTTTCAGAAACAAAACTTCTCAACATTCAGTGTCTTATGTCTCATTATTTGTTTCAGAAACAATACTTCTCCTCAACAATGAGGTGCTAATGTCCCATTATCTGGGTCAGAAATAAAAGTTCTAACAATGAGCTGCTTATATCTCATTATTTGTGTCAGAAACAAAACTTCTCCTCAATATACAGTTACTTATGTCCCATTATTTGTGTGAGAAACAAAACTTCTCCTCAACATTCAGCTGCTTATGTCCCATTATTTGTGTCAGAAACAAAACTTCTCCTCAGCATTCAGTTACTTATGTCCCATTATTTGTGTCAGAAACAAAAGTTCTCAACAATGAGCTGCTTATGTCTCATTATTTGTTTCAGAAACAAAACTTCTCCTCAACATTAAGCTGCTTATGTCATATTATTTGTTTCAGAAACAAAACCTCTCCTCAACATTCAGTGTTTTATGTCTCATTATTTGTGTCAGGAACAAAATTTCTCCTCAACATTGAGCTTCTTATGTCCCATTATTTGTTTCAGAAACAAAACTTCTCAACATTCAGTGTCTTATGTCTCATTATTTGTGTCAGAATCAAACTTTCTTCTCAACATTGAGCTGTTTATGTCCCATTATTTGTGTCAGAAACAAAATTTCTCCTCAACATTGAGCTGCTTATGTTCAATTATTTGTTTCTGAAACAAAACTTCTCAACATTCAGTGTCTTATGTCTCATTATTTGTGTCAGAATCAAAATTTCTCCTCAACATTGAGCTGCTTATGTCTCATTATTTGTTTCAGAAACAAAACTTCTCCTCAACATTCAGTGCCTTATGTCTCATTATTTGTGTCAGAAACAAAATTTCTCCTCAACATTGAGCTGCTTATGTTCAATTATTTGTTTCTGAAACAAAACTTCTCAACATTCAGTGTCTTATGTCTCAATATTTGTGTCAGAATCAAAATTTCTCCTCAACATTAAGCTGTTTATGTCCCATTATTTGTTTCAGAAACAAAACTTCTCAACATTCAGTGTCTTATGTCTCATTATTTGTTTCAGAAACAAAACTTCTCCCTAACATTCAGTGTCTTATGTCTCATTATTTGTGTCAGAATCAAAACTTCTCCTCAACTTTGAGCTGCTTATATCCAATTATTTGTGTCAGAAACAAGACTTCTCAGCATTTAGTGTCTTATGTCTCATTATTTGTGTCAGAAACAATACTTCTCCTCAACATTGACCTGCTTATGTCATATTATTTGTTTCAGAAAAAATACTTCTCCTCAACATTCAGTGTCTTATGTCTCATTATTTGCGTCAGAAACAAAACTTCTCCTCAACATTGAGCTGCTTGTGTCCCATTATTTGTGTCAGAAACAAGACTTCTCCTGAACATTGAGCTGCTTATGTCCCATTATTTGTGTCAGAATCAAAACTTCTCCTCAACATTGAGCTGCTTATGTCCCATTATTTGTGTCAGATACAAGACTTCTCCTCAACTTTGAGCTGCTTATGTCCCATTATTTGTGTCATAAACATGACTTCTCCTGAACATTGAGCTGCTTATGTCCCATTATTTGTGTCAGAATCAAAACTTCTCCTCAACATTGAGCTGCTTATGTGCCATTATTTATGTCAGAAACAATACTTCTTCTCAAAAATGATGTGCTAATAACCCATTAACTGGGTCAGAAATAAAAGTTCTCAACAATGAGCTGCTTATATCTCATTATTTGTGTCAGAAACAATACTTCTCCTCAACAATGAGGTGTTAATGTCCCATTATCTGGGTCAGAAATAAAAGTTCTCATCAATGAGCTGCTTATATCTCATTATTTGTGTCAGAAACAAAACTTCTCGTCAGCATTCAGTTACTTATGTCCCATTATTTGTGTCAGAAACAAAAGTTCTCAACAATGAGCTGCTTATATCTCATTATTTGTGTCAGAAACAATACTTCTCCTCAACAATGAGGTGCTAATGTCCCATTATCTGGGTCAGAAATAAAAGTTCTCAACAATGAGCTGCTTATATCTCATTATTTGTTTTAGACACAAAACTTCTCATCAACATTCAGTTACTTATGTCCCATTAATTGTGTCACAAATAAAACTTCTCCTCAATATACAGTTGCTTATGTCCCATTATTTGTGTCAAACAAAACTCAGGAATGAGTTGCTTATGTCTCATTATTTGTTTTAGAAACAAACCTTCTCCTCAATATTCAGTTACTTATGTCCCATTAATTGTGTCAGAAACAAAACTTCTCCTCAACATTCAGTTGCTTATGTCCCATTAATTGTGTCAGAAATAAAACTTCTCATCAATATTCAGCTGCTTATGTCCTATTATTTGTGTCAGAAACAAGACTTCTCAGCATTCAGTGTCTTATGTCCCATTATTTGTGTCAGAAACAAGACTTTTCAGCATTCAGTTACTTATGTCCCATTATTCGTGTCAGCAACAAGACCTTTCAACATTCAGTGTCTGATGTCTGATTATTTGTTTCAGAAACAAAACTCAGTAATGAGCTGCTTATGTCCCATTAATTGTGTCAGAAACAAAACTTCTTCTCAACATTCAGCTGCTTATGTCTCATTATTTGCATCAGAAACAAAACTTCTCCTCAGTATTCAGTTGCTTATGTCCCATTATTTATATCAGAAACAAAACTTCTCCTCAGTATTCAGTTGCTTACGTTCCATTATTTATGTCAGAAACAACACTTCTCAGCATTCAGTGTCTTAAGTCTCATTATTTGTGTCAGAAATAAAACTCAGCAATGAGTTGCTTATGTCGCATTGTTTACGTCAGTAACAAAACCTCTCAACATTCAGCTGCTTATGTCGCATTATTTGTGTCAGAATTAAGACTTCTCAACATTCAGCTGCTTATGTCTCATTATTTGTGTCAGAAGGAAACCTTCTAAACATTGAGCTGCTTATGTCTCATTATTTATGTCAGAAATAAAACTTCTCAATATTCAGTGTCTTATGTCTCATTAGTTATGTCAGAAACAAAACTTCTCAACATTCAGCTGCTTATGTCTCATTATTTGTGTCAGAAACAAAACTTCTCAACATTCAGCTGCTTATGTCGCATTATTTGTATCAGAAACAAAACTTCTCAACATTCAGCTGCTTAAGCCTCATTATTTATGTCAGTAACAAAATTTCTCAACATTCAGCTGCTTATGTCGCATTATTTGTGTCAGAAACAAAACTTCTCAACATTCAGCTGCTTAAGCCTCATTATTTATGTCAGTAACAATACTTCTCAACATTCAGCTGCTTATGTCGCATTATTTGTGTCAGAAACAAAACTTCTCAACATTCAGCTGCTTAAGCCTCATTATTTATGTCAGTAACAAATCTTCTCAACATTCAACTGCTTATGTCGCATTATTTGTGTCAGAAACAAAACTTCTCAACATTCAGCTGCTTATGTCTCATTATTTGTGTCAGAAACAAAACTTCTCAACATTCAGCTGCTTAAGCCTCATTATTTATGTCAGTAACAAAACTTCTCAACATTCAGCCGCTTATGTCGCATTATTTGTGTCAGAAAGAAAGCTTCTCGACAGCGAGCTGCTTATGTCTCATTATTTATGACAGAAATAAAACTTCTCAATATTCAGTGTCTTATGTCTCATTATTTATGTCAGAAACAAAACTTCTCAACATTCAGCTGCTTAAGCCTCATTATTTGTGTCAGAAACAAAACTTCTCAACATTCAGCTGCTTATGTCTCATTATTTGTGTCAGAAAAAAACTTCTCAACAATGAGCATCTTATGTCTCATTATTTGTGTCAGAAACAAAACTTCTCAACAATGAGCTACTTATGTCCCATTATTTTAGTGAGAAACAAATTTCTCAGCAATGAGCTGCATATGTCTCATTATTTATATCAGAAACAAAACTTCTCCTCAGTATTCAGTTACTAATGTCTCATTATTTGTGTCAGAAACAAGAGTTCTCAGCATTCAGTGTCTTATGTCTCATTATTTGTGTCAGAAACAAAACTTCTCAACATTCAGCTGCTTATGTCTCATTATTTCTGTCAGAAACAAAACTTCTCAACAATGAGCTGCTTACATCTCATTATATGTGTTAGAATCAAAACTTCTCAACATTCAGCTGCTTATGTCCCATTATTTGTCTCAGAAACAAAACTTCTCCTCAGCATTCAGTTACTTATGTCCCATTATTTGTGTCCGAAACAAAAGTTCTCAACAATGAGTTGCTTATGTCGCATTATTTGTTTTAGAAACAAACCTTCTCCTCAACATACAGTTACTTATGTCCTATTATTTGTGTGAGAAACAAAACTTCTCCTCAACATTCAGCTGCTTATGTCACATTATTTGTGTCAGAAACAAAACTTCTCCTCAGCATTCAATTACTTATGTCCTATTATTTGTGTCAGAAACAAAAGTTCTCAATAATGAGCTGCTTATGTCTCATTATTTGTTTTAGAAACAAAACTTCTCCTCAACATTCAGTTACTTATGTCCCATTAATTGTGTCAGAAATAAAACTTCTCATCAATATTCAGCTGCTTATGTCCCATTATTTGTGTCAGAAACAATACTTCTTCTCAAAAATGATGTGCTAATGTCGCATTATCTGGGTCAGAACCAAAACTTCTCAACAATGAGCTGCTTATATCTCATTATTTGTGTCAGAAACAATACTTCTCCTCAACATTCAGTGTCTTCTGTCTCATTATTTGAGTCAGAAACAAAACTTCTCCTCAACTTTGAGCTGCTTATGACCCATTTTTTGTGTCAGAAACAAGACTTCTCCTCAACATTGAGCTGCTTATGTCCCATTATTTGTGTCAGAAACAAGACTTCTCCACAACATTGAGCTGCTTATGTCCCATTATTTGTGTCAGAATCAAAACTTCTCCTCAACATTGAGCTGCTTATGTCCCATTACTTGTTTCAGAAAGAAAACTTCTCAACATTCAGGGCCTTATGTCTTATTAGTTGTGTCAGAAACAAAGCTTGTCTTCAACATTGAGCTGCTTATGTCTCATTATTTGTTTCAGAAACAAAACTTCTACTTCAACATTGAGCTGCTTATGTCATTTTATTTGTTTCAGAAACAAAACCTCTCCTCAACATTCAGTGTCTTATGTCTCATTATTTGTGTCAGAAACAAAATTTCTCCTCAACATTGAGCTGCTTATGTCCCATTATTTGTTTCAGAAACAAAACTTCTCAACATTCAGTGTCTTATATCTCGTTATTTGTGTCAGAATCAAAATATCTCCTCAACGTTGAGCTGTTTATGTCCCATTATTTGTTTCAGAAATATAACTTCTCAACATTCAGTGTCTTATGTCTCATTATTTGTTTCAGAAACAAAACTTCTAAAGATCTATGTCTTATGTCTCATTATTTGTATCAGAAACCAAATTTCTCCTCAACATTGAGCTGCTTATGTCCCATTATTTGTTTCAGAAACAAAACTTCTCCCCAACATTCAGTGTCTTATGTCTCATTATTTGTGTCAGAATCAAAACTTCTCCTCAACATTGAGCTGCTTATGTCCCATTATTTGTGCCATAAACAAGACTTCTCAGCATTCAGTGTCTTATGTCTCATTATTTGTGTCAGAAGCAACACTTCTCCACAACATTGAGGTGCTAATGACCCATTATCTGGGTCAGAAATAAAAGTTCTCAACAATGAGCTGCTTATGTCTCGTTATTTGTGTCAGAAACAATACTTCTGCTCAACAATGAGGTGCTAGTTTCCCATTATCTGGTTCAGAAATAAAAGTTCTCAACAATGAGCTGCTTATATCTCATTATTTGTGTCAGAAATAAAACTTCTCCTCAACAACAGTTACTTATGTCTCATTATTTGTGTCAGAAACAAAACCTCTCAACATTCAGATGCTTATGTCCCATTATTTGTGTCAGAAACAAGACTTCTCAGCATTCGGTGTCTTATGTCCCATTATTTGTGTCAAAAACAAGACTTCTCAGCATTCAGTGTCTTATGTCTCATTATTTGTGTCAGAAACAAGACTTTGCAGCATTCAGTTGTTTATGTCCTATTATTTGTGTCAGAAACAAGACTTCTCAGCATTCAGTGTCTTATGTCTCATTATTTGTGTCAGAAACAAAACTCAGCAATGAGCTGCTTATGTCCCTTTATATGTGTCAGAAACAAAACTTCTCCTCAACATTCAGCTGCTTATGTCTCATTATTTGTATCAGAAACAAACCTTCTCCTCAGTATTAAGTTGCTTAAGTCCCATTATTTATATCAGAAACAAAACTTCTCCTCAGTATTCAGTTGCTTATGTCCCATTATTTATGTCAGAAAGATGACTTCTCAGCATTCAAGGTCTTAAGTCTCATTATTTGTGTCAGAAATAAAACTCAGCAATGAGTTGCTTATGTCCCATTGTTTACGTCAGTAACAATACTTGTCAACATTCAGCTGCTTATGTCGCATTATTTGTGTCAGAAAGAAAGCTTCTCAACAGTGAGCTGCTTATGTCTCATTATTTATGTCAGAAATAAAACTTCTCAATATTCAGTGTCTTATGTCTCATTATTTTTGTCAGAAACAAAACTTCTCAACATTCAGCTCCTTATGTCTCATTATTTGTGTCAGAAAAAAAAACTTCTCAACAATGAGCTGCTTATGTCCCATTATTTGTGTCAGAAACACAATTTCTCCTCAACATTGAGCTGCTTATGTCCAATTATTTGTTTCAGAAACAAAACTTCTCAACATTGAGTGTCTTATGTCTCATTATTTGTGTCAGAATCAAAATTTCTCCTCAACATTGAGCTGTTTATGTCCCATTATTTGTTTCAGAAACAAAACTTCTCAACATTCAGTGTCTTATGTCTCATTATTTGTTTCAGAAACAATACTTCTCCTCAACAATGTGGTGCTAATGTCCCATTATCTGGGTCAGAAATAAAAGTTCTAACAATGAGCTGCATATATCTCATTATTTGTGTCAGAAACAAAACTTCTCCTCAATATACAGTTACTTATGTCCCTTTATTTGTGTGAGAAACAAAACTTCTCCTCAACATTCAGCTGCTTATGTCCCATTATTTGTGTCAGAAACAAAACTTCTCCTCAGCATTCAGTTACTTATGTCTCATTATTTGTGTCAGAATCAAAACTTCTCCTCAACTTTGAGCTGCTTATGTCCCATTATTTGTGTTAGAAACAAGACTTCTGTGCATTCAGTGTTTTATGTTTCGTTATTTGTGTCAGAAATAATACTTCTCCTCAACATTGAGCTGCTTATATCATATTATTTGTTTCAGAAACAAAACTTCACCTCAACATTCAGTGTCTTATGTCTCATTATTTGAGTCAGAAACAAAACTTCTCCGCAGCATTGAGCTGCTTGTGTCCCATTATTTGTTTCAGAAACAAGACTTCTCAGCATTCAGTGTCTTATGTCTCATTATTTGTGTCAGAAACAACACTTCTCCGCAACAATGTGGTGCTAATGACCCATTATCTGGGTCAGAAATAAAAGTTCTCAACAATGAGCTGCTTATGTCTCGTTATTTGTGTCAGAAACAATACTTCTGCTCAACAATGAGGTGCTAGTTTCCCATTATCTGGTTCAGAAATAAAAGTTCTCAACAATGAGCTGCTTATATCTCATTATTTGTGTCAGAAACAAAACTTCTCCTCAACAACAGTTACTTATGTCTCTTTATTTGTGTCAGAAACAAAACCTCTCAACATTCAGATGCTTATGTTCCATTATTTGTGTCAGAAACAAGACTTCTCAGCATTCGGTGTCTTATGTCCCATTATTTGTGTCAGAAACAAGACTTCTCAGCATTCAGTTACTTATGTCCCATTATTTGTGTCAAAAACAAGACTTCTCAGCATTCAGTGTCTTATGTCTCATTATTTGTGTCAGAAACAAGACTTTGCAGCATTCAGTTACTTATGTCCTATTATTTGTGTCAGAAACAAGACTTCTCAGCATTCAGTGTCTTATGTCTCATTAGTTGTGTCAGAAACAAGGCTTCTCCTCAACATTGAGCTGCTTATGTCTCATTGTTTGTTTCAGAAACAAAACTTCTCCTCAACCTTGAGCTGCTTATGTCATATCATTTGTTCGAGAAACAAAACCTCTCCTCAACATTCAGTGCCTTATGTCTCATTATTTGTGTCAGAAACAAAATTTCTCCTCAACATTGAGCTGCTTATGTCCCATTATTTGTTTCAGAAACAATATTTCTCAACATTCAGTGTCTTTTGTCTCATTATTTGTGTCAGAATCAAAATTTCTCCTCAACATTGAGCTGTTTATGTTCCATTATTTGTTTCAGAAACAAAACTTCTCAACATTCAGTGTCTTATGTCTCATTATTTGTGTCAGAATCAAAACTTCTTCTCAACTTTGAGCTGCTTATGTCCCATTATTTGTGTCAGAAACAAGACTTATCAGCATTCAGTGTATTATGTGTCATTATTCGTGTCAGAAACAATACTTCTCCGCAACAATGAGGTGCTAATGTCCCATTATCTGGGTCAGAAACAAACCTTCTCAACAATGAGCTGCTTATATCTCATTATTTGTGTCAGAAACAATACTTCTCCTCAACAATGAGGTGCTAATATCCCATTATCTGGGTCAGAAATAAAAGTTCTCAACAATGAGCTGCTTATGTCTCATTATTGTGTCAGAAACAATACTTCTGCTCAACAATGAGGGGCTAGTTTCCCATTATCTGGTTCAGAAATAAAAGTTCTCAACAATGAGCTGCTTATAACTCATTATTTGTGTCAGAAACAAAACTTCTCCTCAACAACAGTTACTTATGTCTCATTATTTATGTCAGAAACAAAACTTCTCAACATTGAGCTGCTTATGTCTCATTATTTGTTTCAGAAACAAAACTTCTCCTCAACATTCAGTGCCTCATGTCTCATTATTTGTGTCAGAAACAAAATTTCTCCTCAACATTGAGCTGCTTATGTTCAATTATTTGTTTCTGAAACAAAACTTCTCAACATTCAGTGTCTTATGTCTCATTATTTGTGTCAGAATCAAAATTTCTCCTCAACATTGAGCCGCTTATGTCCCATTATTTGTTTCAGAAACAAAACTTCTCAACATTCAGTGTCTTATGTCTCATTATTTGTTTCAGAAACAAAACGTCTCCCTAACATTCAGTGTCTTGTCTCATTATTTGTGTCAGAGTCAAAACTCCTCAACTTTGAGCTGCTTATATCCCATTATTTGTGTTAGAAACAAGACTTCTCAGCATTTAGTGTCTTATGTCTCATTATTTGTGTCAGAAACATACCTTCTCCTCAACATTGAGCTGCTTGTGTCCCATTATTTGTTTCAGAAACAAAACTTCTCAATATTCAGTGTCTTATGTCTCATTATTTGTGTCAGAATCATAACTTCTCCTCAACTTTGAGCTGCTTATGTCCCATTATTTGTGTCAGAAACAAGACTTCTCCTGAACATTGAGCTGCTTATGTACCATTATTTGTGTCAGAATCAAAACTTCTGCTCAACATTGAGCTGCTTATGTCCCATTATTTGTGTCAGAAACAATACTTCTCCTCAACAATGAGGTGCTAATGTCCCATTATCTGGGTCAGAAATAAAAGTTCTCAACAATGAGCTGCTTATATCTCATTTTTTGTGTCAGAAACAAAACTTCTCGTCAGCATTCAGTTACTTATGTCCCATTATTTGTGTCAGAAAACAAAGTTCTCAACAATGAGCTGCTTATGTCTCATTATTTGTTTTAGACACAAAACGTCTCATCAACATTCAGTTACTTATGTCCCATTAATTGTGTCACAAATAAAACTTCTCCTCAATATTCAGTTGCTTATGTCCCATTATTTGTGTCAAACAAAACTCAGGGATGAGTTGGTTATGTCTCATTATTTGTTCTAGAAACAAACCTTCTCCTCAATATTCTGTTACTTGTCCCATTAATTGTGTCAGAAACAAAACTTCTCCTCAACATTCAGTTGCTTATGTCCCATTAATTGTGTCAGAAATAAAACTTCTTATCAATATTCCACTGCTTATGTCCTATTATTTGTGTCAGAAACAAGACTTCTCAGCATTCAGTGTCTTATGTCAAATTATTTGTGTCAGAAACAAGACTTTTCAGCATTCGGTTACTTATGTCCCATTATTCGTGTCAGAAACAAGACTTTTAGCATTCAGTGTCTGATGTCTGATTATTTGTGTCAGAAACAAAACTCAGTAATGAGCTGCTTATGGCCCATTAATTGTGTCAGAAACAATACTTCTTCTCAACATTCAGCTGCTTATGTCTCATTATTTATATCAGAAACAAAACTTCTCCTCAGTATTCAGTTGCTTATGTCCCATTATTTATATCAGAAACAAAACTTCTCCTCAGTATTCAGTTGCTTACGTTCCATTATTTATGTCAGAAACAACACTTCTCAGCATTCAGTGTCTAAAGTCTCATTATTTGTGTCAGAAATAAAACTCAGCAATGAGTTGCTTATGTCCCATTGTTTACGTCAGTAACAAAACTTCTCAACATTCAGCTGCTTATGTCCCATTATTTGTGTCAGAAACAAAACTTCTCCTCTGCATTCAGTTACTTATGTCCCATTATTTGTGTCAGAAACATAAGTTCTCAACAATGAGCTGCTTATGTCCCATTATTTGTTTTAGAAACAAAACTTCTCAACATTCAGTGACTTATGTCCCATTATTTGTGTCAGAAACAAAACTTCTCAACAATGAGCTACTTATGTCCCATTATTTATATCACAAACAAAACTTCTCCTCAGTATTCAGTTACTTATGTCTCATTATTTGTGTCAGAAACAAAACTTCTCAACATTCAGCTGCTTGTGTCTCATTATTTGTGTCAGAAACAAAACTTCTCAACAATGAGCTGCTTACGTCTTTTTATATGTGTTAGAATCATAACTTCTCAACATTCAGCTGCTTATGTCCCATTATTTGTTTCAGAAAGAAAACTGCTCCTCAACATTGAGCTGCTTATGTCCCATTATTTGTTTCAGAAACAATATTTCTCAACATTCAGTGTCTTTTGTCTCATTATTTGTGTCAGAATCAAAACTTCTCCTCAACATTGAGCTGTTTATGTTCCATTATTTGTTTCAGAAACAAAACCTCTCAACATTCAGTGTCTAAAGTCTCATTATTTGTGTCAGAAACCAAATTTCTCCTCAACATTGAGCTGCTTATGTCCCATTATTTGTTGCAGAAACAAAACTTCTCCCCTACATTCAGTGGCTTATGTCTCATTATTTGTGTCAGAATCAAAACTTCTTCTCAACTTTGAGCTGCTTATGTCCCATTATTTGTGTCAGAAACAAGACTTCTCAGCATTCAGTGTATTATGTGTCATTATTCGTGTCAGAAACAATACTTCTCTGCAACAATGAGGTGCTAATGTCCCATTATCTGGGTCAGAAACAAACCTTCTCAACAATGAGCTGCTTATATCTCATTATTTGTGTCAGAAACAATAATTCTCCTCAACAATGAGGTGCTAATGTCCCATTATCTGGGTCAGAAATAAAAGTTCTCAACAATGAGCTGCTTATGTCTCATTATTTGTGTCAGAAACAATACTTCTGCTCAACAATGAGGTGCTAGTTTCCCATTATCTGGTTCAGAAATAGAAGTTCTCAACAATGAGCTGCTTATATCTCATTATTTGTGTCAGAAACAAAACTTCTCCTCAACAACAGTTACTTATGTCTCATTATTTATGTCAGAAACAAAACTTCTCCACATTGAGCTACTTATGTCTCATTATTTGTTTCGAAACAAAATTTCTCCTCAACATTGAGCAGCTTATGTTCAATTATTTGTTTCTGAAACAAAACTTCTCAACATTCAGTGTCTTATGTCTCATTATTTGTGTCAGAATCAAAATTTCTCCTCAACGTTGAGCTGCTTATGTTCAATTATTTGTTTCAGAAACAAATCTTCTCCCTAACTTTCAGTGTTTTATGTCTCATTAATTCTGTCAGAATCAAAACTTCTCCTCAACTTTGAGCTGCTTATATCCCATTATTTGTGTCAGAAACAAGACTTCTCAGCATTTAGTGTCTTATGTCTCATTATTTGTGTCAGAAACAATACTTCTCCTCAACATTGACCTGCTTATGTCATATTATTTGTTTCAGAAACAAAACTTCTCGTCAACATTCAGTGTCTTATGTCTCATTATTTGCGTCAGAAACAAAACTTCTCCTCAACATTGAGCTGCTTGTGTCCCATTATTTGTTTAAGAAACAAAACTTCTCAACGGTCAGTGTCTTATGTCTCATTAGTTGTGTCGGAATCATAACTTCTCCTCAACTTTGAGCTGCTTATGTCCCATTATTTGTGTCAGAAACAAGACTTCTGCTGAACATTGAGCTGCTTATGTCCCATTATTTGTGTCAGAATCAAAACTTCTCCTCAACATTGAGCTGCTTATGTCCCATTATTTATGTCAGATACAATACTTCTTCTCAAAAATGATGTGCTAATATCCCATTAACTGGGTCAGAAATAAAAGTTCTCAACAATGAGCTGCTTATATCTCATTATTTGTGTCAGAAACAATACTTCTCCTCATCAATGAGGTGCTAATGTCCCATTATCTTAGTCAGAAATAAAAGTTCTCAACAATGAGCTGCTTATATCTCATTATTTGTGTCAGAAACAAAACTTCTCGTCAGCATTCAGTTACTTATGTCCCATTATTTGTGTCAGAAACAAAAATTCTCAACAATGAGCTGCTTATGTCTCATTATTTGTTTTAGAAACAAAACTTCTCATCAACATTCAGTTACTTATGTCCCATTAATTGTGTCAGAAATAAAACTTCTCCTCAATATTCAGTTGCTTATGTCCCATTATTTGTGTCAAACAAAACTCAGGAATGAGTTGGTTATGTCTCATTATTTGTTTTAGAAACAAACCTTCTCCTCAATATTCAGTTACTTATGTCCCATTAATTGTGTCAGAAACAAAACTTCTCCTCAACATTCAGTTGCTTATGTTCCATTAATTGTGTCAGAAATAAAACTTCTCAACAATACTCAGCTGCTTATGTCCCATTATTTGTGTCAAAAACAAGACTTCTCGGCATTCAGTGTCTTATGTCTCAATATTTGTGTCAGAAAGAAGCATTTTCAGCACTCAGTTACTTATGTCCCATTATTTGTGTCAGAAACAAGACTTTTCAGCATTCAGTTACTTATGTCCCTTTATTCGTGTCAGAAACAAGACTTTTCAGCATTCAGTGTCTGATGTCTTATTATTTGTGTCAGAAACAAAACTCAGTAATGAGCTGCTTATGTCCTATTAATTGTGTCAGAAACAAAACTTCTTCTCAACATTCAGCTGCTTATGTCTCATTATTTGCATCAGAAACAAAACTTCTCCTCAGTATTCAGTTGCTTATGTCCCATTATTTATATCAGAAACAAAACTTCTCCACAGTATTCAGTTGCTTACGTTCCATTATTTATGTCAGAAACAACACTTCTCAGCATTCAGTGTCTTAAGTCTCATTATTTGTGTCAGAAATAAAACTCAGCAATGAGTTGCTTATGTCCCATTGTTTACGTCAGTAACAAAACTTCTCAACATTCAGCTGCTTATGTCGCATTATTTGTGTCAGAATTAAGACTTCTCAACATTCAGCTGCTTATGTCTCATTATTTGTGTCAGAAGGAAAGCTTCTAAACATTGAGCTGCTTATGTCTCATTATTTATCTCAGAAAAAAAACTTCTCAATATTCAGTGTCTTATGTCTCATTATTTGTGTCAGAAACAAAACTTCTCAACATTCAGCTGCTTATGTCTCATTATTTGTGTCAGAAAAAAAACTTCTCAACAATGAGCTACTTATGTCCCATTATTTAAGTCAGAAACAAATTTCTCAGCAATGGGCTGCATATGTCTCATTATTTATATTAGAAACAAAACTTCCCCTCAGTATTCAGTTACTAATGTCTCATTATTTGTGTCAGAAACAAGAGTTCTCAGCATTCAGTGTCTTATGTGTCATTATTTGTGTCAGAAACAAAACTTCTCAACATTCAGCTGCTTATGTCTCATTATTTCTGTCAGAAACAAAACTTCTCAACAATGAGCTGCTTACATCTCATTATATGTGTTACAATCAAAACTTCTCAACATTCAGCTTCTTATGTCCCATTATTTGTGTCAGAAACAAAACTGCTCCTCAACATTCAGTGCCTTATATCTTATTAGTTGTGTCAGAAACAAAGCTTGTCCTCAACATTGAGCTGCTTATGTCTCATTATTTGTTTCAGAAACAAAACTTCTCTTCAACATTGAGCTGCTTATGTCATATTATTTGTTTCAGAAAGAAAACCTCTCCTTAACATTCAGTGTCTTAAGTCTCATTATTTGTGTCAGAATCAAAATTTCTCCTCAATGTTGAGCTGTTTATGTCCCATTATTTGTTTCAGAAATATAACTTCTCAACATTCAGTGTCTTATGTCTCATTATTTGTTTCAGAAACAAAACTTCTCAAGATCAGTGTCTTATGTCTCATTATTTGTATCAGAAACCAAATTTCTCCTCAACATTGAGCTGCTTATGTCCCATTATTTGTTTCAGAAACAAAACTTCTCCCCAACATTCAGTGTCTTATGTCTCATTATTTGTGTCAGAATCAAAACTTCTCCTCAACTTTGAGCTGCTTATGTCCCATTATTTGTGCCAGAAACAAGACTTCTCAGCATTCAGTGTCTTATGTCTCATTATTTGTGTCAGAAACAACACTTCTCCGCAACAATGAAGTGCTAATGTCCTATTATTTGGGTCAGAAATAAAAGTTCTCAACAATGAGCTGCTTATGTCTCATTATTTGTGTCAGAAACAATACTTCTGCTCAACAATGAGGTGCTAGTTTCCCATTATCTGGTTCAGAAATAAAAGTTCTCAACAATGAGCTGCTTATATCTCATTATTTGTGTCAGAAACAAAACTTCTCCTCAACAACAGTTACTTATGTCTCATTATTTGTGTCAGAAACAAAACCTCTCAACATTCAGATGCTTATGTCCCATTATTTGTGTCAGAAACAAGACTTCTCAGCATTCGGTGTCTTATGTCCCATTATTTGTGTCAGAAACAAGACTTCTCAGCATTCAGTTACTTATGTCCCATTATTTGTGTCAAAAACAAGACTTCTCAGCATTCAGTGTCTTATGTCTCATTATTTGTGTTAGAAACAAAACTCAGCAATGAGCTGCTTATGTCCCATTAATTGTGTCAGAAACAAAACTTCTCCTTACATTCAGCTGCTTATGGCTCATTATTTGTATCAGAAACAAACCTTCTCCTCAGTATTAAGTTGCTTATGTCCCATTATTTATATCAGAAACAAAACTTCTCCTCAGTATTCAGTTGCTTATGTCCCATTATTTATGTCAGAATGAAGACTTCTCAGCATTCAAGATCTTAAGTCTCAATATTTTTGTCAGAAATAAAACTCAGCAACGAGTTGCTTATGTACCATTGTTTACGTCAGTAACAAAACTTCTCAACATTCAGCTGCTTATGTCGCATTATTTGTGTCAGAAAGAAAGCTTCTCAACAGTGAGCTGCTTATGTCTCATTATTTATGTCAGAAATAAAGCTTCTCAATATTCAGTGTCTTATGTCTCATTATTTTTGTCAGAAACAAAACTTCTCAACATTCAGCTGCTTATGTCTCATTATTTATGTCAGAAATAAAACTTCTCAACATTCACCTGCTTATGTCTCATTATTTTTGTCAGAAACAAAACTTCTCAACATTCAGCTTCTTATGTCTCATTATTTGTATCAGAAACAAAACTTCTCCTCAGTATTCAGTTGCTTATGTCCCATTATTTATGTCAGAAAGAAGACTTCTCAGCATTTAAGATCTTAAGTCTCATTATTTGTGTCAGAAATAAAACTCAGCAATGAGTTGCTTATGTACCATTGTTTACGTCAGTAACAAAACATCTCAACATTCAGCTGCTTATGTCGCATTATTTGTGTCAGAAGGAAAGCTTCTCAACAGTGAGCTGCTTATGTCTCATTATTTATGTCAGAAATAAAACTTCTTAATATTTAGTGTCTTATGTCTCATTATTTTTCTCAGAAACAAAACTTCTCAACATTTAGCTGCTTATGTCTCATTATTTGTATCAGAAAAAAAACTTCTCAACAATGAGCTGCTTATGTCCCATTATTTGTGTCAGAAACAAAACTTCTCAACAATGAGCTGCTTATGTCTCATTATTTGTGTCAGAAACAAAATTTCTCCTCAGCATTGAGCTTCTTATGTCCAATTATTTGTTTCAGAAACAAAACTTCTCAACATTCAGTGCCTTATGTCTCATTATTTGTGTCAGAATCAAAATTTCTCCTCAACATTGAGCTGTTTATGTCCCATTATTTGTTTCAGAAACAAAACTTCTCAACATTCAGTGTCTTATGTCTCATTATTTGTTTCAGAAACAAAACTACTCCCTAACATTCAGTGTCTTATGTCTCATTATTTGTGTCAGAATCAAAACTTCTCCTCAGCTTTGAGCTTCTTATATCCCATTATTTGTGTCAGAAACAAGACTTCTCAGCATTTAGTGTCTTATGTCTCATTATTTGTGTCAGAAACAATACTTCTCCTCAACATTGACCTGCTTATGTCATATTATTTGTTTCAGAAACAAAACTTCTCCTCAACATTCAGTGTCTTATGTCTCATTATTTGCGTCAGAAACAAAACTTCTCCTCAACATTGAGCTGCTTGTGTCCCATTATTTGTTTCAGAAACAAAACTTCTCAACGGTCAGTGTCTTATGTCTCATTAGTTGTGTCAGAATCATAACTTCTCCTCAACTTTGAGCTGCTTATGTCCCATTATTTGTGTCAGAAACAAAACTTCTGCTGAACATTGAGCTGCTTATGTCCCATTATTTGTGTCAGAATCAAAACTTCTCCTCAACATTGAGCTGCTTATGTCCCATTATTTGTGTCAGAAACAAGACTTCTCCTGAACATTGAGCTGCTTATGTCCCATTATTTGTGTCAGAATCAAAACTTCTCCTCAACATTGAGCTGCTTATGTCCCATTATTTATGTCAGAAACAATACTTCTTCTCATAAATGATGTGCTAATATCCCATTAACTGGGTCAGAAATAAAAGTTCTCAACAATGAGCTTCTTATATCTCATTATTTGTGTCAGAAACAAAACTTCTCAGCATTCAGTGTCTTAAGTCTCATTATTTGTGTCGGAAATAAAACTCAGCAATGAGTTGCTTATGTCCCATTGTTTACGTCAGTAACAAAACTTCTCAACATTCAGCTGCTTATGTCTCATTATTTGTGTCAGAAGGAAAGCTTCTAAACATTGAGCTGCTTATGTCTCATTATTTATGTCAGAAACAAAACTTCTCAACATTCAGCTGTTTAAGCCTCATTATTTGTGTCAGAAACAAAACTTCTCAACATTCAGCTGCTTATGTCTCATTATTTGTGTCAGAAAAAAACTTCTCAACAATGAGCTGCTTATGTCCCATTATTTGTGTCAGAAACAAAACTTCTCATCAATGAGCTGCTTATGTCTCATTATTTGTGTCAGAAACAGAACTTCTCAACAATGAGCTACTTATGTCCCATTATTTATGTCAGAAACAAATTTCTCAGCAATGAGCTGCATATGTCTCATTATTTATATCAGAAACAAAATTTCTCCTCAGTATTCAGTTACTTATGTCTCATTATTTGTGTCAGAATCAAGAGTTCTCAGCATTCAGTGTCTTATGTCTCATTATTTGTGTCAGAAACAAAACTTCTCAACAATGAGCTGCTTACATCTCATTATATGTGTTAGAATCAAAACTTCTCAACATTCAGCTGCTTATGTCTCATTATTTGTGTCAGAAACAAAACTGCTCCTCAACATTCAGTGCCTTTTGTCTTATTAGTTGTGTCAGAAACAAAGCTTGTCCGCAACATTGAGCTGCTTATGTCTCATTATTTGTTTCAGAAACAAAACTTCTCAACATTGAGCTGCTTATGTCATATTATTTGTTTCAGAAACAAAACCTCTCCTCAACATTCAGTGTCTTATGTCTCATTATTTGTGTCAGAAACAAAATTTCTCCTCAACATTGAGCGGCTTATGTCCCATTATTTGTTTCAGAAACAAAACTTCTCAACATTCAGTGTCTTATATCTCGTTATTTGTGTCAGAATCAAAATTTCTCCTCAACGTTGAGCTGTTTATGTCCCATTATTTGTTTCAGAAATATAACTCCTCAACATTGAGCTGCTTATGTCCCATTATTTGTTTCAGAAACAAAACTTCTCCCCAACATTCAGTGTCTTATGTCTCATTATTTGTGTCAGAATCAAAACTTCTCCTCAACTTTGAGCTGCTTATGTCCCATTATTTGTGCCAGAAACAAGACTTCTCAGCATTCAGTGTCTTATGTCTCATTATTTGTGTCAGAAACAATACTTCTCCTCAACAATGAGGTGCTAATGTCCCATTATCTGGGTCAGAAATAAATGTTCTCAACAATGAGCTGCTTATGTCTCATTATTTGTGTCAGAAACAATACTTCTGCTCAACAATGAGGTGCTAGTTTCCCATTATCTGGTTCAGAAATAAAAGTTCTCAACAACGAGCTGCTTATATCTGATTATTTGTGTCAGAAACAAAACTTCTCCTCAACAACAGTTACTTATGTCTCATTATTTGTGTCAGAAACATAACCTCTCAACATTCAGATGCTTATGTCCCATTAATTGTGTCAAAAATAAAACTTGTCATCAATATTCAGCTGCTTATGTCCCATTATTTGTGTCAGAAACAAGACTTCTCAGCATTCGGTGTCTTATGTCCCATTATTTGTGTCAGAAACAAGACTTTTCAGCATTCAGTTACTTATGTCCCATTATTTGTGTCAGAAACAAGACTTCTCAGCATTCAGTGTCTTATGTCTCATTATTTGTGTCAGAAACAAAACTCAGCAATGAGCTGCTTATGTCCCATTAATTGTGTCAGAAACAAAACTTCTCCTCACCATTCAGCTGCTTATGTCTCATTATTTGTATCAGAAACAAACCTTCTCCTCATTATTAAGTTGCTTATGTCCCATTATTTATATCAGAAACAAAACTTCTCCTCAGTATTCAGTTGCTTATGTCCCATTATTTATGTCAGAAAGAAGACTTCTGAGCATTCAAGGTCTTAAGTCTCATTTTTTGTGTCAGAAATAAAACTCAACAATGAGCTGCTTATGTCTCATTATTTGTGTCAGAAACAAAATTTCTCCTCAACATTGAGCTGCTTATGTCCAATTATTTGTTTCAGAAACAAAACTTCTCACATTCAGTGTCTTATGTCTCATTATTTGTGTCAGAATCAAAACTCCTCCTCAACTTTGAGCTGCTTATGTCCCATTTTTTGTCAGAAACAAGACTTCTCCTCATAATTGAGCTGCTTATGTCCCATTATTTGTTTCAGTAACAAGACTTCTCCTCAACATTGAGCTGCTTATGTCCCATTATTTGTGTCAGAAACAAGACTTCTCCACAACATTGAGCTGCTTTTGTCCTATTATTTGTGTCGGAATAAAAACTTCTCCTCAACATTGAGCTGCTTATGTCCCATTACTTGCTTCAGAAACAAAACTTCTCCACATTCAGTGTCTTATGTCTCATTATTTGTGTCAGAAACAATACTTCTTCTCAAAAATGATGTGCTAATATCCCATTAATTGGGTCGGAAATAAAAGTTCACAACAATGAGCTGCTTATATTTCATTTGTGTCAGAAGCAATACTTCTCCTCAACAATGAGGTGCTAATGTCCCATTATCTGGGTCAGAAATAAAAGTTCTCAACAATGAGCTGCTTATGTGTCATTATTTGTGTCAGAAACAATACTTCTCAACAATGAGTTGCTTACGTCTCATTATATGTGTTAGAATCAATACATCTCAACATTCAGCTGCTTATGTCCCATTAATTGTGTCAGAAACAAAACTTCTCAACAATATCTGCTTACGTCTCATTATATGTGTTAGAATCAAAACTTCTCAACATTCAGCTGCTTATGTCCCATTAATTGTGTCAGAAACAAAACTTCTCAACAATGAGTTGCTTACGTCTCATTATATGTGTTCGAATCAAAACTTCTCAACATTCAGCTGCTTATGTCCCATTATTATTTGTCAGAAACAAAACTGCTCCTCAACATTCAGTGCCTTATGTCTCATTAGTTGTGTCAGAAACAAAGCTTCTCCTCAACTTTGAGCTGCTTAATGCTCACTATTTGTTTCAGAAACAAAACTTCTCCTCAACATTGAGCTGCTTATGTCATATTATTTGTGTCAGAAACAAAATGTTTCCTCAACATTGAGCATCTTATGTTCCATTATTTGTTTCAGAAACAAAACTTCTCAACATTCAGTGTCTTATGTCTCATTATGTGTGTCAGAATCAAAATTTCTCCTCAACATTGAGCTGTTTATGTCCCATTATTTGCTTCAGAAACAAAACTTCTCAACATTCAGTGTCTTATGTCTCATTATTTGTTTCAGAAACAAAACTTCTCAACATTCAGTGTCTTATGTCTCATTATTTGTGTCAGAAACCAAATTTCTCCTCAACATTCAGCTGCTTATGTCCCATTATTTGTTTCAGAAACAAAACTTCTCCCCAACATTCAGTGTCTTATGTCCCATTATTTGTGTCAGAAACAAGACTTCTCAGCATTCAGTGTCTTATGTCTCATTATTTGTGTCAGATAGAATACTTCTCCGCAACAATGAGGTGCTAATGTCCCCTTATCTGGGTCAGAAATAAAAGATCTCAACAATGACCAGCTTATGTCTCATTATTTGTGACAGAAACAATACTTCTGCTGAACAATGAGGTGCTAGTTTCCCATTATATGGTTCAGAAATAAAAGTTCTCAACAGTGTGCTGCTTATATCTCATTATTTGTGTCAGAAACAAAACTTCTCCTCAACAACAGTTTTTTATGTCTAATTATTTATGTCAGAAACAAAACTTCTCAACATTGAGCTGCTTATGTCTCATTATTTGTGTCAGAAACAAAACTTCTCCTAAACATTCACCTGCTTATGTCTCATTATTTTTGTCAGTAACAAAACTTCTCAACATTCAGATTCTTAACTCTCATTATTTGTGTCAGAAACAAAACTTCTCAACAGTGAGCTGCTTATGTGTCATTATTTATGTCAAAAATTAAACTTCTCAACATTCAGTGTCTTATGTCTCATTGTTTTTAATCAGAAACAAAACTTCTCAACATTCAGCTGCTTATGTCTCATTATTTGTGTCAGAAAAAAAACTTCTCCACATTCAGCTGCTTATGTCTCATTATTTATGTCAGAAACAAAACTTCTCAACATTCAGCTGCTTATGTGTCATTATTTGTGTCAGAAACAAAACTGCTCCTCGAGATTCAGTGTCTTATTTCTCATTAGTAGTGTCAGAAACAAAACATCTCCTCATCATTGAGCTGCTTATGTCTCAATATTTGTTTCAGAAACACAACTCCTCCTCAATATTCAGTGTCTTCTGTCGCATTATTTGTGTCACAAACAAAACTTCTCCTCAACATTGAGCTGCTTATGTCATATTATTTGTTTCAGAAACAAAACTTCTCCTCAACTTTCAGTGCCTTATGTCTCATTATTTGGGTCAGAAACCAAATTTCTCGTCGACATTGAGCTGCTTATGTCCAATTATTTGTTTCAGAAACAAAACTTCTACCATTCAGTGTCTTATGTCTCGTTATTTCTGTCAGAAAAGAAGCTTCTCCTCAACAGTGAGCTGCTTATGTCCCATTATTTGTTTCAGAAACAAAACTTCTCCCCAACATTCAGTTTATTATGTCTCATTATTTGTGTCAGAATCAAAAATTCTCCTCAACTTTGAGCTGCTTATGTCCCATTATTTGTGTCACAAACAAGACTTCTCAGCATTCAGTGTCTTATGTCTCATTATTTGTGTCAGAAACAATACTTCTCCTCAACAATGAGGTGCTAATGTCCCATTATCTGGGTCAGAAATAAAAGTTCTCAACAATGAGCTGCTTATGTCTCATTATTTGTGTCAGAAGCAATACTTCTGCTCAACAATGAGGTGCTAGTTTCCCATTATCTGGTTCAGAAATAAAAGTTCTCAACAATGAGCTGCCTATATCTGATTATTTGTGTCAGAAACGAAACTTCTCCTCAACAACAGTTACTTATGTCTCATTATTTGTGTCAGAAACAAAACCTCTCAACATTCAGATGCTTATGTCCCATTAATTGTGTCAAAAATAAAACTTGTCATCAATATTCAGCTGCTTATGTCCCATTATTTGTGTCAGAAACAAGACTTCTCAGCATTCGGTGTCTTATGTCCCATTATTTGTGTCAGAAACAAGACTTTTCAGCATTCAGTTACTTATGTCCCATTATTTGTGTCAGAAACAAGACTTCTCAGCATTCAGTGTCTTATGTCTCATTATTTGTGTCAGAAACAAAACTCAGCAATGAACTGCTTATGTCCCATTAATTGTGTCAGAAACAAAACTTCTCCTCAACATTCAGCTGCTTATGTCTCATTATTTGTATCAGAAACAAACCTTCTCCTCATTATTAAGTTGCTTATGTCCCATTATTTATATCAGAAACAAAACTTCTCCTCAGTATTCAGTTGCTTATGTCCCATTATTTATGTCAGAAAGAAGACTTCTGAGCATTCAAGGTCTTAAGTCTCATTATTTGTGTCAGAAATAAAACTCAACAATGAGCTGCTTATGTCTCATTATTTGTGTCAGAAACAAAATTTCTCCTCAACATTGAGCTGCTTATGTCCAATTATTTGTTTCAGAAACAAAACTTCTCAACATTCAGTGTCTTATGTCTCATTATTTGTGTCAGAATCAAAACTCCTCCTCAACTTTGAGCTGCTTATGTTCATTTTTTGTCAGAAACAAGACTTCTCCTCAACATTGAGCTGCTTATGTCCCATTATTTGTTTCAGTAACAAGACTTCTCCTCAACATTGAGCTGCTTATGTCCCATTATTTGTGTCAGATACAAGACTTCTCCACAACATTGAGCTGCTTTTGTCCCATTATTTGTGTCGGAATCAAAACTTCTCCTCAACATTAAGCTGCTTATGTCCCATTACTTGCTTCAGAAACAAAACTTCTCAACATTCAGTGTCTTATGTCTCATTATTTGTGTCAGAAACAATACTTCTTCTCAAAAATGATGTGCTAATATCCCATTAAGTGGGTCAGAAATAAAAGTTCACAACAATGAGCTGCTTATATTTCATTTGTGTCAGAAGCAATACTTCTCCTCAACAATGAGGTGCTAATGTCCCATTATCTGGGTCAGAAATAAAAGTTCTCAACAATGAGCTGCTTATGTGTCATTAGTTGTGTCAGAAACAAAACTTCTCAACAATGAGTTGCTTACGTCTCATTATATGTGTTAGAATCAATACATCTCAACATTCAGCTGCTTATGTCCCATTAATTGTGTCAGAAACAAAACTTCTCAACAATATCTGCTTACGTCTCATTATATGTGTTAGAATCAAAACTTCTCAACATTCAGCTGCTTATGTCCCATTAATTGTGTCAGAAGCAAAACTTCTCAACAATGAGTTGCTTACGTCTCATTATATGTGTTCGAATCAAAACTTCTCAACATTCAGCTGCTTATGTCCCATTATTATTTGTCAGAAACAAAACTGCTCCTCAACATTCAGTGCCTTATGTCTCATTAGTTGTGTCAGAAACAAAGCTTCTCCTCAACTTTGAGCTGCTTAATGCTCATTATTTGTTTCAGAAACAAAACTTCTCAACATTGAGCTGCTTATGTCATATTATTTGTGTCAGAAACAAAATGTTTCCTCAACATTGAGCATCTTATGTTCCATTATTTGTTTCAGAAACAAAACTTCTCAACATTCAGTGTCTTATGTCTCATTATGTGTGTCAGAATCAAAATTTCTCCTCAACATTGAGCTGTTTATGTCCCATTATTTGCTTCAGAAACAAAACTTCTCAACATTCAGTGTCTTATGTCTCATTATTTGTTTCAGAAACAAAACTTCTCAACATTCAGTGTCTTATGTCTCATTATTTGTGTCAGAAACCAAATTTCAACTCAACATTTAGCTGCTTATGTCCCATTATTTGTTTCAGAAACAAAACTTCTCCCCAACATTCAGTGTCTTATGTCCCATTATTTGTGTCAGAAACAAGACTTCTCAGCATTCAGTGTCTTCTGTCTCATTATTTGTGTCAGATACAATACTTCTCCGCAACAATGAGGTGCTAATGTCCCCTTATCTGGGTCAGAAATAAAAGATCTCAACAATGACCAGCTTATGTCTCATTATTTGTGACAGAAACAATACTTCTGCTGAACAATGAGGTGCTAGTTTCCCATTATATGGTTCAGAAATAAAAGTTCTCAACAGTGTGCTGCTTATATCTCATTATTTGTGTCAGAAACAAAACTTCTCCTTAACAACAGTTTTTTATGTCTAATTATTTATGTCAGAAACAAAACTTCTCAACATTGAGCTGCTTATGTCTCATTATTTGTGTCAGAAAAAAAATTCTCCTAAACATTCACCTGCTTATGTCTCATTATTTATGTCAGTAACAAAACTTCTCAACATTCAGATTCTTAACTCTCATTATTTGTGTCAGAAACAAAACTTCTCAACAGTGAGCTGCTTATGTGTCATTATTTATGTCAAAAATTAAACTTCTCAACATTCAGTGTCTTATGTCTCATTGTTTTTAATCAGAAACAAAACTTCTCAACACTCAGCTGCTTATGTCTCATTATTTGTGTCAGAAAAAAAACTTCTCAACAATCAGCTGCTTATGTCTCATTATTTATGTCAGAAACAAAACTTCTCAACATTCAGCTGCTTATGTGTCATTATTTGTGTCAGAAACAAAACTGCTCCTCGAGATTCAGTGTCTTATTTCTCATTAGTAGTGTCAGAAACAAAACATCTCCTCAACATTGAGCTGCTTATGTCTCAATATTTGTTTCAGAAACACAACTCCTCCTCAATATTCAGTGTCTTCTGTCGCATTATTTGTGTCACAAACAAAACTTCTCCTCAACATTGAGCTGCTTATGTCATATTATTTGTTTCAGAATCAAAACTTCTCCTCAACTTTCAGTGCCTTATGTCTCATTATTTGTGTCAGAAACAAAATTTCTCGTCGACATTGAGCTGCTTACGTCCAATTATTTGTTTCAGAAACAAAACTTCTACCATTCAGTGTCTTATGTCTCGTTATTTCTGTCAGAAAAGAAGCTTCTCCTCAACAGTGAGCTGCTTATGTCCCATTATTTGTTTCAGAAACAAAACTTCTCCCCAACATTCAGTTTATTATGTCTCATTATTTGTGTCAGAATCAAAAATTCTCCTCAACTTTGAGCTGCTTATGTCCCATTATTTGTGTCACAAACAAGACTTCTCAGCATTCAGTGTCTTATGCCTCATTATTTGTGTCAGAAACAAAACTTATCCTAAACATTGAGCTGCTTGTGTCCCATTATTTGTTTCAGAAACAAAACTTCTCAACATTCAGTGTCTTATGTCTCATTATTTGTGTCAGAATAAAAACTTCTCCTCAACTTTGAGCTGCTTATGTCCCATTTTTTGTTGTCAGAAACAAGACTTCTCCTCAACATTGAGCTGCTTATGTCCCATTATTTGTTTCAGAAACAAGACTACTACTCAACATTGAGCTTCTTATTTCCCATTATTTGTGTCAGAATCAAAACTTCTCCTCAACATTGAGCTGCTTATGTTCCATTACTTGTTTCAGAAACAAAACTTCTCAACATTCAGTGTCTAATGTCTCATTATTTGTGTCAGAATCAAAACTTCTCCTCAACATTGAGCTGCTTATGTCCCATTACTTGTTTCAGAAACAAAACTTCTCATAATTCAGTGTCTTATGTCGCATTATCTGGGTCAAAACCAAAACTTCTCAACAATGAGCTGCTTATATCTCATTATTTGTGTCAGAAACAAAACTTCTCCTCAACATTGAGCTGCTTATGTCCCATTACTTGTTTCAGAAACAAAACTTCTCAACATTCGTTGTCTTATGTCGCATTATCTGGGTCAGAATCAAAACTTCTCAACATTGAGCTGCTTATGTCCCATTACTTGTTTCAGAAACAAAACTTCTCAGCATTCAGTGTCTTATGTCTCATTATTTGTGTCAGAAACAATACTTCTCCTCAACAATGAGGTGCTAATTTCCCATTATCTGGGTCAGAAATAAAAGTTCTCAACAATGAGCTGCTTATATCTCATTATTTGTTTCAGAAGCAAAACTTCTCCTCAACATACAGTTACCTATGTCCCATTATTTGTGTGAGAAACAAAACTTCTCAGCAATGACCTGCTTTTGTCTCATTATTTATATCAGAAACAAAACTTCTCCTCAGTATTCAGTTACTTATGTCTCATGATTAATATCAGAAACAAAACTTCTCCTCAGTATTCAGTTACTTATGTCTCATTATTTTTGTCAGAAACAAGACCTCTCAGCATTCAGTGTCTTATGTCTCATTATTTGTGTCAGAAACAAAACTTCTCAACATTCACCTGCTTATGTCTCATTATTTGTGTCAGAAATAAAACTTCTCAACAATGAGCTGCTTACGTCTCATTATATGTGTTAGAATCACAACTCTCGTAACATTCAGCTGTTTATGTCCCATTATTTGTGTCAGAAACAAAACTTCTCCTCAGCATTCAGTTACATATGTCCCATTATTTGTGTCAGAAACAAAAGTTCTCAGCAATGAACTGCTTATGTCTCATTATTTGTTTTAGACTCAAAACTTCTCAGCATTCAGTTACGTATGTCCCATTATTTGTGATAGAAACAAAACTTCTCAACAATGAGCTACTTATCTCCCATTATTTGTGGCAAACAAAACTTCTCAGCAATGAGCTGCTTATGTCTCATTATTTATATCTGAAACAAAACTTCTCCTCAGTATTCAGTTGCTTATGTCCCATTATTTATGTCAGAAAGAAGACTTCTGAGCATTCAAGGTCTTAAGTCTCATTATTTGTGTCAGAAATAAAACTCAACAATGAGCTGCTTATGTCTCATTATTTGTGTCAGAAACAAAATTTCTCCTCAACATTGAGCTGCTTATGTCCAATTATTTGTTTCAGAAACAAAACTTCTCAACATTCAGTGTCTTATGTCTCATTATTTGTGTCAGAATCAAAACTCCTCCTCAACTTTGAGCTGCTTATGTCCCATTTTTTGTCAGAAACAAGACTTCTCCTCAACATTGAGCTGCTTATGTCCCATTATTTGTTTCAGTAACAAGACTTCTCCTCAACATTGAGCTGCTTATGTCCCATTATTTGTGTCAGAAATAAGACTTCTCCACAACATTGAGCTGCTTTTGTCCCATTATTTATGTCGGAATCAAAACTTCTCTTCAACATTGAGCTGCTTATGTCCCATTACTTGCTTCAGAAACAAAACTTCTCATCATTCAGTGTCTTATGTCTCATTATTTGTGTCAGAATCAAAACTCCTCCTCAACGTTGAGCTGCTTATGTCCCATTTTTTGTCAGAAACAAGACTTCTCCTTAACATTGAGCTGCTTATGTCCCATTATTTGTTTCAGTAACAAGACTTCTCCTCAACATTGAGCTGCTTATGTCCCATTATTTGTGTCAGAAATAAGACTTCTCCACAACATTGAGCTGCTTTTGTCCCATTATTTGTGTCAGAATCAAAACTCCTGCTCAACTTTGAGCTGCTTATGTTCCATTTTTTGTCAGAAACAAGACTTCTCCACAACATTGAGCTGCTTTTGTCCCATTATTTGTGTCGGAATCAAAACTTCTCCTCAACATTGAGCTGCTTATGTCCCATTACTTGCTTCAGAAACAAAACTTCTCCACATTCAGTGTCTTATGTCTCATTATTTGTGTCAGAAACAATACTTCTTCTCAAAAATGATGTGCTAATATCCCATTAAGTGGGTCAGAAATAAAAGTTCACAACAATGAGCTGCTTATATTTCATTTGTGTCAGAAGCAATACTTCTCCTCAACAATGAGGTGCTAATGTCCCATTATCTGGGTCAGAAACAAAACTTCTTAACAATGAGCTGCTTATGTCTCATTATTTGTGTCAGAAACAAAACTTGTCAACAATGAGTTGCTTACGTCTCATTATATGTGTTAGAATCAATACATCTCAACATTCAGCTGCTTATGTCCCATTAATTGTGTCAGAAACAAAACTTCTCAACAATATCTGCTTACGTCTCATTATATGTGTTAGAATCAAAACTTCTCAACATTCAGCTGCTTATGTCCCATTAATTGTGTCAGAAACAAAACTTCTCAACAATGAGTTGCTTACGTCTCATTATATGTGTTCGAATCAAAACTTCTCAACATTCAGCTGCTTATGTCCCATTATTATTTGTCAGAAACAAAACTGCTCCTCAACATTCAGTGCCTTATGTCTCATTAGTTGTGTCAGAAACAAAGCTTCTCCTCAACTTTGAGCTGCTTAATGCTCATTATTTGTTTCAGAAACAAAACTTCTCCTCAACATTGAGCTGCTTATGTCATATTATTTGTGTCAGAAACAAAATGTTTCCTCAACATTGAGCATCTTATGTTCCATTATTTGTTTCAGAAACAAAACTTCTCAACATTCAGTGTCTTATGTCTCATTATGTGTGTCAGAATCAAAATTTCTCCTCAACATTGAGCTGTTTATGTCCCATTATTTGCTTCAGAAACAAAACTTCTCAACATTCAGTGTCTTATGTCTCATTATTTGTTTCAGAAACAAAACTTCTCAACATTCAGTGTCTTATGTCTCATTATTTGTGTCAGAAACCAAATTTCTCCTCAACATTGAGCTGCTTATGTCCCATTATTTGTTTCAGAAACAAAACTTCTCCCCAACATTCAGTGTCTTATGTCCCATTATTTGTGTCAGAAACAAGACTTCTCAGCATTCAGTGTCTTATGTCTCATTATTTGTGTCAGATACAATACTTCTCCGCAACAATGAGGTGCTAATGTCCCCTTATCTGGGTCAGAAATAAAAGATCTCAACAATGACCAGCTTATGTCTCATTATTTGTGACAGAAACAATACTTCTGCTGAACAATGAGGTGCTAGTTTCCCATTATATGGTTCAGAAATAAAAGTTCTCAACAGTGTGCTGCTTATATCTCATTATTTGTGTCAGAAACAAAACTTCTCCTCAACAACAGTTTTTTATGTCTAATTATTTATGTCAGAAACAAAACTTCTCAACATTGAGCTGCTTATGTCTCATTATTTGTGTCAGAAACAAAACTTCCCCTAAACATTCACCTGCTTATGTCTCATTATTTATGTCAGTAACAAAACTTCTCAACATTCAGATTCTTAACTCTCATTATTTGTGTCAGAAACAAAACTTCTCAACACTGAGCTGCTTATGTGTCATTATTTATGTCAAAAATTAAACTTCTCAACATTCAGTGTCTTATGTCTCATTGTTTTTAATCAGAAACAAAACTTCTCAACATTCAGCTGCTTATGTCTCATTATTTGTGTCAGAAAAAAAACATCTCAACATTCAGCTGCTTATGTCTCAGTATTTATGTCAGAAACAAAACTTCTCAACATTCAGCTGCTTATGTGTCATTATTTGTGTCAGAAACAAAACTGCTCCTCGAGATTCAGTGTCTTATTTCTCATTAGTAGTGTCAGAAACAAAACATCTCCTCAACATTGAGCTGCTTATGTCTCAATATTTGTTTCAGAAACACAACTCCTCCTCAATATTCAGTGTCTTCTGTCGCATTATTTGTGTCACAAACAAAACTTCTCCTCAACATTGAGCTGCTTATGTCATATTATTTGTTTCAGAAACAAAACTTCTCCTCAACTTTCAGTGCCTTATGTCTCATTATTTGTGTCAGAAACAAAATTTCTCGTCGACATTGAGCTGCTTATGTCCAATTATTTGTTTCAGAAACAAAACTTCTACCATTCAGTGTCTTATGTCTCGTTATTTCTGTCAGAAAAGAAGCTTCTCCTCAACAGTGAGCTGCTTATGTCCCATTATTTGTTTCAGAAACAAAACTTCTCCCCAACATTCAGTTTATTATGTCTCATTATTTGTGTCGGAATCAAAAATTCTCCTCAACTTTGAGCTGCTTATGTCCCATTATTTGTGTCACTAACAAGACTTCTCAGCATTCAGTGTCTTATGTCTCATTATTTGTGTCAGAAACAAAACTTATCCTAAACATTGAGCTGCTTGTGTCCCATTATTTGTTTCAGAAACAAAACTTCTCAACATTCAGTGTCTTATGTCTCATTATTTGTGTCAGAATAAAAACTTCTCCTCAACTTTGAGCTGCTTATGTCCCATTTTTTGTTGTCAGAAACAAGACTTCTCCTCAACATTGAGCTGCTTATGTCCCATTATTTGTTTCAGAAACAAGACTACTACTCAACATTGTGCTTCTTATTTCCCATTATTTGTGTCAGAATCATAACTTCTCCTCAACATTGAGCTGCTTATGTTCCATTACTTGTTTCAGAAACAAAACTTCTCAACATTCAGTGTCTTATGTCTCATTATTTGTGTCAGAATCAAAACTTCTCCTCAACATTGAGCTGCTTATGTCCCATTACTTGTTTCAGAAACAAAACTTCTCAACATTCAGTGTCTTATGTCGCATTATCTGGGTCAAAACCAAAACTTCTCAACAATGAGCTGCTTATATCTCATTATTTGTGTCAGAAACAAAACTTCTCCTCAACATTGAGCTGCTTATGTCCCATTACTTGTTTCAGAAACAAAACTTCTCAGCATTCAGTGTCTTATGTCTCATTATTTGTGTCAGAAACAATACTTCTCCTCAACAATGAGGTGCTAATATCCCATTAACTGGGTCAGAAATAAAAGTTCTCAACAATGAGCTGCTTATATATCATTATTTGTGTCAGAAACAATACTTCTCCTCAACAATGAGGTGCTAATTTCCCATTATCTGGGTCAGAAATAAAAGTTCTCAACAATGAGCTGCTTATATCTCATTATTTGTTTCAGAAACAAAACTTCTCCTCAACATACAGTTACCTATGTCCCATTATTTGTGTGAGAAACAAAACTTCTCAGCAATGACCTGCTTTTGTCTCATTATTTATATCAGAAACAAAACTTCTCCTCAGTATTCAGTTACTTATGTCTCATGATTTATATCAGAAACAAAACTTCTCCTCAGTATTCAGTTACTTATGTCTCATTATTTTTGTCAGAAACAAGACCTCTCAGCATTCAGTGTCTTATGTCTCATTATTTGTGTCAGAAACAAAACTTCAAAACATTCACCTGCTTATGTCTCATTATTTGTGTCAGAAATAAAACTTCTCAACAATGAGCTGCTTACGTCTCATTATATGTGTTACAATCACAACTCTCGTAACATTCAGCTGTTTATGTCCCATTATTTGTGTCAGAAACAAAACTTCTCCTCAGCATTCAGTTACATATGTCCCATTATTTGTGTCAGAAACAAAAGTTCTCAGCAATGAGCTGCTTATGTCTCATTATTTGTTTTAGACTCAAAACTTCTCAGCATTCAGTTATGTATGTCCCATTATTTGTGATAGAAACAAAACGTCTCAACAATGAGCTACTTATGTCCCATTATTTGTGGCAAACAAAACTTCTCAGCAATGAGCTGCTTATGTCTCATTATTTATATCTGAAACAAAACTTCTCCTCAGTATTCAGTTATTTGTGTCTCATTATTTGTGTCAGAAACAAGACTTCTCAGCATTCAGTGTCTTATGTCTCATTATTTGTGTCAGAAACAAAACTTCTCAACATTCAGCTGCTTACGTCTCATATGTGTTAGAATCAAAACTTCTCAACATTGAGCTGCTTATGTCCCATTATTTGTGTCAGAAACAAAACTGCTCCTCAACATTCAGTGTCTTATGTCTCATTAGTTGTGTCAGAAAAGAAGCTTCTCCTCAACATTGAGCTGCTTATGTCTCATTATTTGTTTCAGAAACAAAACTTCTCCTCAACATTGAGCTGCTTATGTTATATTATTTATTTCAGAAACAAAACCTGTCCTCAACATTGAGCTGCTTATGTCCCATTATTTGTTTCAGAAACAAAACTTCTCAACATTCAGTGTCTTATGTTTCATTATTTGTGTGAGAATCAAAATTTCTCCTCAACATTGAGCTGTTTATGTCCCAATATTTGATTTAGAAACATAACGTCTCAACATTCAGTGTCTTATGTCTCATTATTTGTTTCAGAAACAAAACTTCTCAGTATTCAGTGTCTTATGTCTCATTATTTGTGTCAGAAACAATACTTCTCTGCAACAATGAGGTGCTAATGTCCCTTTATCTGTGTCAGAAACATAACGTTTAAACAATGAGCTGCTCATATCTCATTATTTGTGTCAGAAACAATACTTCTCCTCAACAATGAAGTGCTAATGTCCCATTATCGGGGTCAGAAATGAAAGTTCTCAACAATGAGCTGCTTATGTCTCATTATTTGTGTCAGAAACAAAACTTCTCATCATTCAGATGTTTATGTCTCATTATTTATGTCAGTAACAAAACTTCTCAACATTCAGATGCTTAACTCTCATTGTTTGTGTCAGAAACAAAACTTCTCAACAGTGAGCTCCTCATGCATCATTATTTATGTCAGAAATAAAACTTCTCAACATTCAGTGCCTTATGTCTCCATTTTTGTGTCAGAAACAAAACTTCTCAACATTCAGCTGCTTATGTCTCATTATTTGTGTCAGAAACAAAACTTCTCAACATTCAGCTGCTTATGTCTCATTATTTATGTCAGAAACAAAACTTCTCAACATTCAGCTGCTTATGTCTCATTATTTATATCAGAAACAAAACTTCTCAACATTCAGCTGCTTATGTCTCATTATTTGTGTCAGAAACAAAACTTCTCAACATTCAGCTGCTTATGTCTCATTATTTGTGTCAGAAACAAAACTTCTCAACATTCAGCTGCTTATGTCTCATTATTTATCTCAGAAACAAACCTTCGCAACATTCAGCTGCTTATGTCTCATTATTTCTGTCAGAAACAAAACTGCTCCTCGACATTCAGTGTCTTATTTCTCATTAGTTGTGTCAGAAACAAAACTTCCCCTCAACATTGAGCTGCTTATGTCTAATTATTTGTTTCTGAAACAAAACTTCTCCTCAATATTCAGTGTCTTATGTCGCATTATTTGTGTCAGAAACAAAACTTCTCCTCAACATTGAGCTGCTTATGTCACATTATTTGTCTCAGAAACAAAGCTTCTCAACAGTGAGCTGCTTGTGTCTCATTATTTATGTCAGAAATAAAGCTTCTCAATATTCAGTGTCTTATGTCTCATTATTTTTGTCAGAAACAAAACTTCTCAACATTCAGCTGCTTTTGTCTCATTATTTGTGTCAGAAACAAAACTTCTCAACATTCAGCTGCTTATGTCTCATTATTTGTGTTAGAATCAAAACTTCTCAAAATTCTGCTGCTTATGTCCCATTATTTCTGTCAGAAACAAAACTGCTCCTCAACATTCAGTGTCTTATGTCTCATTAGTTGTGTCAGAAACAAAACTTCTCCTCAACATTGAGCTACTTATGTCTCATTATTTGTGTCAGAAACAAAATTTCTCCTCAACATTGAGCTGCTTATGTCCCATTATTTGTTTCAGAAACAAACTTCTCAACATTCAGTGTCTTATGTCTCATTATTTGTGTCAGAATCAAAATTTCTCCTCAACATTGAGCTCTTTATGTCCCATTATTTGTTTCAGAAACAAAACTTCTCAACATTCAGTGTCTTATGTGTCATTATTTGTTTCAGAAACAAAACTTCTCAACATTCAGTGTCTTATGTCTCATTATTTGTGTCAGAATCAAAATTTCTCCTCAACATTGAGCTGCTTATGTCCGATTATTTGTTTCAGAAACAAAACTTCTCCCCAACATTAAGTGTCCTATGTCTCATTATTTGTATCAGAATCAAAACTTCTCCTCACCTTTGAGCTGCTTGTGTCCCATTATTTGTGTCAGAAACAAGACTTCTCAGCATTCAGTGTCTTATGTCTCTATTATTTGTGGCAGAAACAATACTTCTCCTCAACAATGATGTGCTAATGTCCCATTATCTGGGTCAGAACCAAAACTTCTCAACAATGAGCTGCTTATATCTCATTATTTGTGTCAGAAACAATACTTCTCCTCAACAATGAGGTGCTAATGTCCCATTATCTGGGTCAGAAATAAAAGTTCTCAACAATGAGCTGCAAATATCTCATTATTTGTGTCAGAAACAAAACTGCTCCTCAACATACTGTTACTTATCACCCATAATTTGTGTGAGAAACAAAACTTCTCCTCAACATTCAGCTGCTTATGTCCCATTATTTGTGTCAGAAACAAAACTTCTCCTCAGCATTCAGTTACTTATGTCCCATTATTTGTATCAGAGACAAAAGTTCTCAACAATGAGCTGATTATGTCTCATTATTTGTTTTAGAAACAAAACTTCTCAACATTCAGTTACTTATGTCCCATTATTTGGGTCAGAAACAAAACATCTCCTCAGCATTCAGTTACTTATGTCCCATTATTTGTGTCAGAAATAAAACTTCTCCTCAATATTCAGTACTTATGTCTTAGTATTTGTGTCAGAAACAAAACTTCTCAACATTCAGCTTCTTATGTCTCATTATTTGTGTCAGAAACAAAATTTCTCAACATTCAGTGTCTTATGTCTCATTATTTGTGTCAGAAACAAAACTTCTCAACATTCAGCTGCTTATGTCTAAATATTTCCGTCAGAAGCAAAACTTCTCAACAATGAGCTGCTTATGTCTCATTATTTGTGTCAGAAACAAAACTTCTTAACAATGAGCTGCTTATGTCTCATTATTTGTGTCAGAAACAAAACTTGTCAACAATGAGTTGCTTACGTCTCATTATATGTGTTAGAATCAATACATCTCAACATTCAGCTGCTTATGTCCCATTAATTGTGTCAGAAACAAAACTTCTCAACAATATCTGCTTACGTCTCATTATATGTGTTAGAATCAAAACTTCTCAACATTCAGCTGCTTATGTCCCATTAATTGTGTCAGAAACAAAACTTCTCAACAATGAGTTGCTTACGTCTCATTATATGTGTTCGAATCAAAACTTCTCAACATTCAGCTGCTTATGTCCCATTATTATTTGTCAGAAACAAAACTGCTCCTCAACATTCAGTGCCTTATGTCTCATTAGTTGTGTCAGAAACAAAGCTTCTCCTCAACTTTGAGCTGCTTAATGCTCATTATTTGTTTCAGAAACAAAACTTCTCCTCAACATTGAGCTGCTTATGTCATATTATTTGTGTCAGAAACAAAATGTTTCCTCAACATTGAGCATCTTATGTTCCATTATTTGTTTCAGAAACAAAACTTCTCAACATTCAGTGTCTTATGTCTCATTATGTGTGTCAGAATCAAAATTTCTCCGCAACATTGAGCTGTTTATGTCCCATTATTTGCTTCAGAAACAAAACTTCTCAACATTCAGTGTCTTATGTCTCATTATTTGTTTCAGAAACAAAACTTCTCAACATTCAGTGTCTTATGTCTCATTATTTGTGTCAGAAACCAAATTTCTCCTCAACATTGAGCTGCTTATGTCCCATTATTTGTTTCAGAAACAAAACTTCTCCCCAACATTCAGTGTCTTATGTCCCATTATTTGTGTCAGAAACAAGACTTCTCAGCATTCAGTGTCTTATGTCTCATTATTTGTGTCAGATACAATACTTCTCCGCAACAATGAGGTGCTAATGTCCCCTTATCTGGGTCAGAAATAAAAGATCTCAACAATGACCAGCTTATGTCTCATTATTTGTGACAGAAACAATACTTCTGCTGAACAATGAGGTGCTAGTTTCCCATTATATGGTTCAGAAATAAAAGTTCTCAACAGTGTGCTGCTTATATCTCATTATTTGTGTCAGAAACAAAACTTCTCCTCAACAACAGTTTTTTATGTCTAATTATTTATGTCAGAAACAAAACTTCTCAACATTGAGCTGCTTATGTCTCATTATTTGTGTCAGAAACAAAACTTCTCCTAAACATTCACCTGCTTATGTCTCATTATTTATGTCAGTAACAAAACTTCTCAACATTCAGATTCTTAACTCTCATTATTTGTGTCAGAAACAAAACTTCTCAACAGTGAGCTGCTTATGTGTCATTATTTATGTCAAAAATTAAACTTCTCAACATTCAGTGTCTTATGTCTCATTGTTTTTAATCAGAAACAAAACTTCTCAACATTCAGCTGCTTATGTCTCATTATTTGTGTCAGAAAAAAAACATCTCAACATTCAGCTGCTTATGTCTCAGTATTTATGTCAGAAACAAAACTTCTCAACATTCAGCTGCTTATGTGTCATTATTTGTGTCAGAAACAAAACTGCTCCTCGAGATTCAGTGTCTTATTTCTCATTAGTAGTGTCAGAAACAAAACATCTCCTCAACATTGAGCTGCTTATGTCTCAATATTTGTTTCAGAAACACAACTCCTCCTCAATATTCAGTGTCTTCTGTCGCATTATTTGTGTCACAAACAAAACTTCTCCTCAACATTGAGCTGCTTATGTCATATTATTTGTTTCAGAAACAAAACTTCTCCTCAACTTTCAGTGCCTTATGTCTCATTATTTGTGTCAGAAACAAAATTTCTCGTCGACATTGAGCTGCTTATGTCCAATTATTTGTTTCAGAAACAAAACTTCTACCATTCAGTGTCTTATGTCTCGTTATTTCTGTCAGAAAAGAAGCTTCTCCTCAACAGTGAGCTGCTTATGTCCCATTATTTGTTTCAGAAACAAAACTTCTCCCCAACATTCAGTTTATTATGTCTCATTATTTGTGTCGGAATCAAAAATTCTCCTCAACTTTGAGCTGCTTATGTCCCATTATTTGTGTCACAAACAAGACTTCTCAGCATTCAGTGTCTTATGTCTCATTATTTGTGTCAGAAACAAAACTTATCCTAAACATTGAGCTGCTTGTGTCCCATTATTTGTTTTAGAAACAAAACTTCTCAACATTCAGTGTCTTATGTCTCATTATTTGTGTCAGAATAAAAACTTCTCCTCAACTTTGAGCTGCTTATGTCCCATTTTTTGTTGTTAGAAACAAGACTTCTCCTCAACATTGAGCTGCTTATGTCCCATTATTTGTTTCAGAAACAAGACTACTACTCAACATTGTGCTTCTTATTTCCCATTATTTGTGTCAGAATCAAAACTTCTCCTCAACATTGAGCTGCTTATGTTCCATTTCTTGTTTCAGAAACAAAACTTCTCAACATTCAGTGTCTTATGTATCATTATTTGTGTCAGAATCAAAACTTCTCCTCAACATTGAGCTGCTTATGTCCCATTACTTGTTTCAGAAACAAAACTTCTCAACATTCAGTGTCTTATGTCGCATTATCTGGGTCAAAACCAAAACTTCTCAACAATGAGCTGCTTATATCTCATTATTTGTGTCAGAAACAAAACTTCTCCTCAACATTGAGCTGCTTATGTCCCATTACTTGTTTCAGAAACAAAACTTCTCAGCATTCAGTGTCTTATGTCTCATTATTTGTGTCAGAAACAATACTTCTCCTCAACAATGAGGTGCTAATATCCCATTAACTGGGTCAGAAATAAAAGTTCTCAACAATGAGCTGCTTATATATCATTATTTGTGTCAGAAACAATACTTCTCCTCAACAATGAGGTGCTAATTTCCCATTATCTGGGTCAGAAATAAAAGTTCTCAACAATGAGCTGCTTATATCTCATTATTTGTTTCAGAAACAAAACTTCTCCTCAACATACAGTTACCTATGTCCCATTATTTGTGTGAGAAACAAAACTTCTCAGCAATGACCTGCTTTTGTCTCATTATTTATATCAGAAACAAAACTTCTCCTCAGTATTCAGTTACTTATGTCTCATGATTTATATCAGTAACAAAACTTCTCCTCAGTATTCAGTTACTTATGTCTCATTATTTTTGTCAGAAACAAGACCTCTCAGCATTCAGTGTCTTATGTCTCATTATTTGTGTCAGAAACAAAACTTCTAAACATTCACCTGCTTATGTCTCATTATTTGTGTCAGAAATAAAACTTCTCAACAATGAGCTGCTTACGTCTCATTATATGTGTTACAATCACAACTCTCGTAACATTCAGCTGTTTATGTCCCATTATTTGTGTCAGAAACAAAACTTCTCCTCAGCATTCAGTTACATATGTCCCATTATTTGTGTCAGAAACAAAAGTTCTCAGCAATGAGCTGCTTATGTCTCATTATTTGTTTTAGACTCAAAACTTCTCAGCATTCAGTTACGTATGTCCCATTATTTGTGATAGAAACAAAACGTCTCAACAATGAGCTACTTATGTCCCATTATTTGTGGCAAACAAAACTTCTCAGCAATGAGCTGCTTATGTCTCATTATTTATATCTGAAACAAAACTTCTCCTCAGTATTCAGTTACTTGTGTCTCATTATTTGTGTCAGAAACAAGACTTCTCAGCATTCAGTGTCTTATGTCTCATTATTTGTGTCAGAAACAAAACTTCTCAACATTCAGCTGCTTACGTCTCATATGTGTTAGAATCAAAACTTCTCAACATTGAGCTGCTTATGTCCCATTATTTGTGTCAGAAACAAAACTGCTCCTCAACATTCAGTGTCTTATGTCTCATTAGTTGTGTCAGAAAAGAAGCTTCTCCTCAACATTGAGCTGCTTATGTCTCATTATTTGTTTCAGAAACAAAACTTCTCCTCAACATTGAGCTGCTTATGTCATATTATTTATTTCAGAAACAAAACCTCTCCTCAACATTCAGTGTCTTATGTCTCATTATTTGTGTCAGAAACAAAAGTTCTCCTCAACATTGAGCTGCTTATGTCCCATTATTTGTTTCAGAAACAAAACTTCTCAACATTCAGTGTCTTATGTTTCATTATTTGTGTGAGAATCAAAATTTCTCCTCAACATTGAGCTGTTTATGTCCCAATATTTGATTTAGAAACATAACGTCTCAACATTCAGTGTCTTATGTCTCATTATTTGTTTCAGAAACAAAACTTCTCAGTATTCAGTGTCTTATGTCTCATTATTTGTGTCAGAAACAATACTTCTCTGCAACAATGAGGTGCTAATGTCCCTTTATCTGTGTCAGAAACATAACGTTTAAACAATGAGCTGCTCATATCTCATTATTTGTGTCAGAAACAATACTTCTCCTCAACAATGAAGTGCTAATGTCCCATTATCGGGGTCAGAAATAAAACTTCTCAACAATGAGCTGCTTATGTCTCATTATTTGTGTCAGAAACAAAACTTCTCCTCAACAACAGTTACTTATGTCTCATTATTTGTGTCAGAAACAAAACTTCTCATCATTCAGATGTTTATGTCTCATTATTTATGTCAGTAACAAAACTTCTCAACATTCAGATGCTTAACTCTCATTGTTTGTGTCAGAAACAAAACTTCTCAACAGTGAGCTCCTCATGCATCATTATTTATGTCAGAAATAAAACTTCTCAACATTCAGTGCCTTATGTCTCCATTTTTGTGTCAGAAACAAAACTTCTCAACATTCAGCTGCTTATGTCTCATTTTTTGTGTCAGAAACAAAACTTCTCAACATTCAGCTGCTTATGTCTCATTATTTATGTCAGAAACAAAACTTCTCAACATTCAGCTGCTTCTGTCTCATTATTTATATCAGAAACAAAACTTCTCAACATTCAGCTGCTTATGTCTCATTATTTGTGTCAGAAACAAAACTTCTCAACATTCAGCTGCTTATGTCTCATTATTTCTGTCAGAAACAATACTTCTCAACATTCAGCTGTTTATGTCTCATTATTTATCTCAGGAACAAACCTTCGCAACATTCAGCTGCTTATGTCTCATTATTTCTGTCAGAAACAAAACTGCTCCTCGACATTCAGTGTCTTATTTCTCATTAGTTGTGTCAGAAACAAAACTTCCCCTCAACATTGAGCTGCTTATGTCTAATTATTTGTTTCTGAAACAAAACTTCTCCTCAATATTCAGTGTCTTATGTCGCAGTATTTGTGTCAGAAACAAAACTTCTCCTCAACATTGAGCTGCTTATGTCATATTATTTGTTTCAGAAACAAAACTTCTCCTCATTATTCAGTGCCTTATGTGTCATTATTGCATCACAAACAAAATTTCTCCTCAACATTGAGCTGCTTATGTCCAATTATTTGTTTCAGAAACAAAACTTCTCGACATTCAGTGTCTTATGTCTCATTATTTGTGTCAGAATCAAAATTACTCCTCAACATTGAGCTGTTTATGTCCCAATATTTGTTTCATTAACAAAACTTCTCAACATTCAGTGTCTTATGTCTCATTATTTGTTTGAGAATCAAAACTTCTCAACTTTGAGCTGCTTATGTCTCATTATTTGTGTCAGAAACAAGACTTCTCAGCATTCAGTTTCTTATGTCTCATAATTTGTGTCAGAAACAAAACTTCTCCTCAACATTCAGTGTCTTATGTCTCATTATTTGAGTCAGAAACAAAACTTCTCCTCAACATTGAGCTGCTTGTGTCCTATTATTTGTTTCAAAACAAATCTTCTCAACATTCAGTGTCTTATGTCTCATTATTTGTGTCAGAAGCAAAACTTCTCGTCAACTTTGAGCTGCTTATGTCCCATTTTTTGTGTCAGAAACAAGACTTCTCCTCAACATTGAGCTGCTTTTGTCCTATTATTTGTTTCAGAAACAAGACTTCTCCTCAACATTGAGCTGCTTATGTCCCATTATTTGTGTCACAATCAAAACTTCTCGTCAACATTGAGCTGCTTATGTCCCATTACTTGTTTCAGAAACAAAGCTTCTCAACATTCAGTGTCTTGTGTCTCATTATTTGTGTCAGAAACAATACTTCACCTCAAAAATGATGTGCTAATATCCCATTATCTAGGTCAGAACCAAGACTTCTCAACAATGAGCTGCTTATATCTCATTATTTGTGTCAGAAACAATACTTCTCCTCAACTATGAGGTGCTAATAATCCATTAACTGGGTCAGAAATAAAAGTTCTCAACAATGAGCTGCTTATACCTCTTTATTTGTGTCAGAAACAATACTTTTCCTCAACAATGAGGTGCTAATATCCCATTTCCTGGGTCAGAAATAAAACTTCTCAACAATGAGCTGCTTATATCTCATTATTTGTGTGAGAAACAAAACTTCTCTTTAACATACAGTTACTTATGTATCATTATTTGTGTGAGAAACAAAACGTCTCCTCAACATTCAGCTGCTTATGTCCCATTATTTGTGTCAGAAACAAAACTTCTCCTCAGCATTCAGTTACTTATGTCCCATTATTTGTGTCAGAAACAAAAGTTCTCAACAATTAGCTGCTTATGTCTCATTATTTGTTTTAGAAACAAAACTTCTCCTCAACATTCAGTTACTTTTGTCCCATTAATTGTGTCAGAAATAAAACTTCTCCTCAATATTCAGTTGCTTATGTCCCATTATTTGTGTCAGAAACAAGACTTCTCAGCATTCAGTGTCTTATGTCTCATTATTTGTGTCAGAAACAAAACTTCTCAACATTCAGCAGCTTATGTCTCATTATTTGAATCAGAAACAAAACTTCTAACAATGAGCGGCTTATGTCTCATTATATGTGTTAGAATCGAAACTTCTCAACATTCAGCTGCTTATGTCCCTTTATTTGTGTCAGAAACAAAACTGCTCCTCAACATTCAGTGTCTTATGTCTCATTAGTTGTGTCAGAAACAAAACTTCTCCTCAACATTCAGTTACTTATGTCCCTTTAATTGTGTCAGAAATAAAACTTCTCCTCAATATTCAGTTGCTTATGTCCCATTATTTGTGTCAGGAACAAAACTCAGGAATGAGTTGCTTATGTCTCATTATTTGTTTTAGAAACAAACCTTCTCCTCAATATTCAGTTACTTATGTCCCATTAATTGTGTCAGAAACAAAACTTCTCCTCAACATTCAGTTACTTATGTCCCATTAATTGTGAGAGAAATAAAGCTTCTCCTTAACATTCTGCTGCTTATGTCTCATTATTTGTATCAGAAACAAAACTTCTCCTCAGTATTCAGTTGCTTATTTCCCATTATTTATATCAGAAACAAAACTTCTCCTCAGTATTCAGTTGCTTATGTCCCATTATTTATGTCAGAAACAAGACTTCTCAGCATTCAGTGTCTTAGGTCTCATTATATGTGTCAGAAATAAAACTCAGAAATGAGTTGTTTATGTCCCATTGTTTACGTCAGTAACAAAGCTTCTCAACATTCAGCTGCTTATGTCACATTATTTGTCTCAGAAACAAAGCTTCTCAACAGTGAGCTGCTTGTGTCTCATTATTTATGTCAGAAATAAAGCTTCTCAATATTCAGTGTCTTATGTCTCATTATTTTTGTCAGAAACAAAACTTCTCAACATTCAGCTGCTTTTGTCTCATTATTTGTGTCAGAAACAAAACTTCTCAACATTCAGCTGCTTATGTCTCATTATTTGTGTTAGAATCAAAACTTCTCAAAATTCTGCTGCTTATGTCCCATTATTTCTGTCAGAAACAAACTGCTCCTCAACATTCAGTGTCTTATGTCTCATTAGTTGTGTCAGAAACAAAACTTCTCCTCAACATTGAGCTACTTATGTCTCATTATTTGTGTCAGAAACAAAATTTCTCCTCAACATTGAGCTGCTTATGTCCCATTATTTGTTTCAGAAACAAACTTCTCAACATTCAGTGTCTTATGTCTCATTATTTGTGTCAGAATCAAAATTTCTCCTCAACATTGAGCTCTTTATGTCCCATTATTTGTTTCAGAAACAAAACTTCTCCCCAACATTAAGTGTCCTATGTCTCATTATTTGTATCAGAATCAAAACTTCTCCTCACCTTTGAGCTGCTTGTGTCCCATTATTTGTGTCAGAAACAAGACTTCTCAGCATTCAGTGTCTTATGTCTCTATTATTTGTGGCAGAAACAATACTTCTCCTCAACAATGATGTGCGAATGTCCCATTATCTGGGTCAGAACCAAAACTTCTCAACAATGAGCTGCTTATATCTCATTATTTGTGTCAGAAACATTACTTCTCCTCAACAATGAGGTGCTAATATCCCATTAACTGGGTCAGAAATAAAAGTTCTCAACAATGAGCTGCTTCTATCTCATTATTTGTGTCAGAAACAATACTTCTCCTCAACAATGAGGTGCTAATGTCCCATTATCTGGGTCAGAAATAAAAGTTCTCAACAATGAGCTGCAAATATCTCATTATTTGTGTCAGAAACAAAACTGCTCCTCAACATACTGTTACTTATCACCCATAATTTGTGTGAGAAACAAAACTTCTCCTCAACATTCAGCTGCTTATGTCCCATTATTTCTGTCAGAAACAAAACTTCTCCTCAGCATTCAGTTACTTATGTCCCATTATTTGTATCAGAAACAAAAGTTCTCAACAATGAGCTGATTATGTCTCATTATTTGTTTTAGAAACAAAACTTCTCAACATTCAGTTACTTATGTCCCATTATTTGGGTCAGAAACAAAACATCTCCTCAGCATTCAGTTACTTATGTCCCATTATTTGTGTCAGAAACAAAAGTTCTCAACAATGAGCTGCTTATGTCTCATTATTTGTTTTAGAAACAAAACTTCTCCTCAACATTCAGTTACTCATGTCCCATTAATTGTGTCAGAAATAAAACTTCTCCTCAATATTCAGTACTTATGTCTTAGTATTTGTGTCAGAAACAAAACTTCTCAACATTCAGCTTCTTATGTCTCATTATTTGTGTCAGAAACAAAATTTCTCAACATTCAGTGTCTTATGTCTCATTATTTGTGTCAGAAACAAAACTTCTCAACATTCAGCTGCTTATGTCTAAATATTTCTGTCAGAAGCAAAACTTCTCAACAATGAGCTGCTTATGTCTCATTATTTGTGTCAGAAACAAAACTTCTCAACAATGAGCTGCTTATGTCTCATTATTTGTGTCAGAAGCAAAACGTCTCAACAATGAGGTGCTTATGTGTCATTATTTGTGTCAGAAATAAAACATCTCAACAATCAGCTGCTTTTGTCCCATTATTTGTGTCAGAAACAAAACTTCTCAACAATGAGGTGCTTATGTGTCATTATTTGTGTCAGAAATAAAACTTCTCAACAATGAGCTGCTTATGTCCCATTATTTGTGTCAGAAACAAAACTTCTCAACAATGAGCTACTTATGTCTGATTATTTGTGTCAGAAACAAAACTTCTCAACAAGGAACTGCTTATGTCCCATTATTTGTGTCAGAAACAAAACTGCTCCTCAACATTCAGTGTCTTATGTCTCATTATTTGTGTCAGAAACAAAACTTCTCCTCTACATTGAGCTGCTAATGTCCCATTATTTATGCAGAAACAAAACTTCTCAACAATGAGTATCTTATGTCTCATTATTTGTGTCAGAAACAAAACTGCTCCTCAACATTCAGTGTCTTATGTCACATTATTTGTCAGAAACAAAACTTCTCAACAATGAGTATCTTATGTCACGTTATTTGTATCAGAAACAAAACTTCTCAACAATGAGTATCTTATGTCACATTATTTGTGTCAGAAATAAAACTTCTCTACAATGAGTATCTTATGTCACATTATTTGTGTCAGAAATAAAACTTCTCAACAATGAGCTGCTTATGTCTCATTATTTGTGTCAGAAACAAAACTTCTCAACAAAGAGCTACTTATGTCTCATTATTTGTCTCAGAAACAAAACTTCTCCTCAGCATTCAGTTACTTATGTCCCATTATTTGTGCCAGAAATAAAACTTCTCCTCAACATTCAGCTGCTTATGTTCTATTATTTGTGTCAGAAACAAAAGTTCTCCTCAACAATGAGCTGCTTATATCTCATTATTTGTGTCAGACACAAAACTTCTCCTCAGCATTCAGTTACTGATGTCCCATTATTTGTGTCAGAAACAAAAGTTCTCAACAATGAGTTGCTTATGTCTCATTATTTGATTTAGAAACAAAACTTCTCTTCAACATTCAGTTACTTATGTGCCATTAATTGTGTCAGAAATATAACTTCTCCTCAATATTCAGTTGCTTATGTCCCATTATTTGTGTCAGGAACAAAACTCAGCAATGAGTTGCTTATGTCTCATTATTTGTCCTAGAAACAAAACTTCTCCTCAACATTCATTTACTTATGTCCCATTAAATGTGTCAGAAATAAAACTTCTCATCAATATTCAGCTGCTTATGTCCCATTATTTGTGTCAGAAACAAGACTTCTCAGCATTCAATGTCATATGTCCCATTATTTGTGCTAGAAACAACACTTCTCAGCATTCAGTTTCTTATGTCCCATTATTTGTGTCAAAAACAAGACTTCTCAGCATTCAGTGTCATATGTCCCATTATTTGTGTCAAAAACAAGACTTCTCAACATTCAGTGTCTTATGCATCATTATTTGTGTCAGAAACAAGACTTCTCAGCATTCAGTTACTTATGTCTCATTATTTGTGTCAGAAACAAAACTCAGCAATGAGCTGCTTATGTCCCATTAATTATGTCAGAAACAAACCTTCTCCTCAACATTCAGCTGCTTATGTCTCATTATTTGTATCAGAAACAAAACTTCTCCTCAGTATTCAGTTGCTTATGTCCCATTATTTGTATCAGAAGCAAAACTTCTCCTCAGTATTCAGTTGCTTATGTCCCATTATTTATGTCAGAAACAAGACTTCTCAGCATTCAGTTTCTTCAGTCTCATTATTTGTGTCAGAAACAAAACTCAGCAATGAGTTGCTTATGTCTCATTATTTGTATCAGAAACAAAACTTCTCCTCAGTATTCAGTTGCTTATGTCCCATTATTTATATCAGAAACAAAACTTCTCCTTAGTATTCAGTTGCTTATGTCCCATAATTTATGTCAGAAACAAGTCTTCTCAGCATTCAGTTTCTTAAGTCTCATTATTTGTGTCAGAAATAAAACTCAGCAATGAGTTGCTTATGTCCCATTGTTTACGTCAGTAACAAAACTTCTCAACATTCAGCTGCTTATGTCGCATTATTTGTGTCAGAAAGAAAGCTTCTCAACAGTGAGCTGCTTATGTCTCATTATTTATGTCAGAAATAAAACTTCTCAATATTCAGTGTCTTATGTCTCATTATTTTTGTCAGAAACAAAACTTCTCAAAATTCAGATGCTTATGTCGCATTATTTGAGTCAGAAAGAAAGCTTCTCAACAGTGAGCTGCTTATGTCTCATTATTTATGTCAGAAATAAAACTTCTCAATATTCAGTGTCTTATGTCTCATTATTTTTGTCAGAAACTAAACTTCTCTACATTCAGATGCTTATTTCTCATTATTTGTGTCAGAAACAAAACTTCTCAATATTCAGTGTCTTATGTCTCATTATTTTTGTCAGAAACAAAACATCTCAGCATACAGTGTCTTATGTCTCATTATTTTTGTCAGAAACAAAACTTCTCAACATTCAGCTGCTTAAGCCTCATTATTTGTGTCAGAAACAAATCTTCACAACATTCAGCTGCTTAAGCCTCATTATTTGTATCAGAAGCAAAACTTCTCCTCAGTATTCAGTTGCTTATGTCCCATTATTTATGTCAGAAACAAGACTTCTCAGCATTCAGTTACTTAGGTCTTATTATTTGTGTCAGAAACAAGACTTCTCAACATTCAGTGTCTTATGCATCATTATTTGTGTCAGAAACAAGACTTCTCATCATTCAGTGTCTTATGTCTCATTATTTGTGTCAGAAATAAAACTCACCAATGAGTTGCTTATGTCTCATTATTTATGTCAGAAACTAAACTTCTCAACAGTGAGCTGCTTATGTCTCTTTATTTATGTCAGAAACAAAACTTCTCAACAATTAACAGCTTATGTCTCATTATTTGTGTCAGAAACAAAACTACCCACTATTCAGCTGCTTATGTCTCATTATTTGTGTCAGAAACAAAACTTCTGAACAATGAGCTGCTTATGTCCCATTAGTCGTGTCTGAAACAAAACTTCTCAACAATGAGCTGCTTATGTGTCATTATTTGTGTCAGAAACAAAACTTTTTAACTATGAGCTGCTTATGTCGCATTATTTGTGTCAGAAACAAAACCTTTCAACAATGAGCTGCTTATGTCTCATTATTTGTGTCAGAAACAAAACTTCTCAACAATGAGGTGCTTATGTCCCATTATTTGTGTCAGAAACAAAACTTCTCAACAATGAGTTGCTTATGTCTCATTATTTGTGTCAGAAGCAAAACTTCTCAACAATGAGCTGCTTATGTCTCATTATTTGTCTCAGAAACAAAACTTCTCATCAGCATTCAGTTAATTATGTCCCATTATTTGTGCCAGAAATAAAACTTCTCCTCAACATTCAGCTGCTTATGTTCTATTATTTGTGTCAGAAACAAAAGTTCTCCTCAACAATGAGCTGCTTATGTCTCATTATTTGTGTCAGACACAAAACTTCTCCTCAGCATTCAGTTACTGATGTCCCATTATTTGTGTCAGAAACAAAAGTTCTCAACAATGAGTTGCTTATGTCTCATTATATATTTCAGAAACAAAACTTTCCAACATTCAGTTACTTATGTCCCATTAATTGTGTCAGAAATAAAACTTCTCCTCAATATTCAGTTGCTTATGTCCCATTATTTGTGTCAGGAACAAAACTCAGCAATGAGTTGCTTATGTCTCATTATTTGTCTTAGAAACAAAACTTCTCCTCTACATTCATTTACTTATGTCCCATTAATTGTGTCAGAAACAAAACTTCTCCTCAACATTCAGTTACTTATGTCCCATTAATTGTGTCAGAAATAAAACTTCTCATCAATATTCAGCTGCTTATGTCCCATTATTTGTGTCAGAAACAAGACTTCTCAGCATTCAATGTCATATGTCCCATTATTTGTGCTAGAAACAACACTTCTCAGCATTCGGTTTCTTATGTCCCATTATTTGTGTCAAAAACAAGACTTCTCAGCATTCAGTGTCATATGTCCCATTATTTGTGTCAGAAACAAGACTTCTCAGCATTCAGTTACTTATGTGCCATTATTTGTGTCAAAAACAACACTTCTCAGCATTCGGTTTCTTATGTCCCATTATTTGTGTCAAAAACAACACTTCTCAGCATTCGGTTTCTTATGTCCCATTATTTGTGTCAAAAACAACACTTCTCAGCATTCGGTTTCTTATGTCCCATTATTTGTGTCAAAAACAACACTTCTCAGCATTCGGTTACTTATGTCCCATTATTTGTGTCAGAAACAACACTTCTCAGCATTCGGTTTCTTATGTCCCATTATTTGTGTCAAAAACAAGACTTCTCAGCATTCAGTGTCATATGTCCCGTTATTTGTGTCAGAAACAAGACTTCTCAGCATTCAGTTACTTATGTGCCATTATTTGTGTCAGAAACAAGACTTCTCAGCATTCAGTTACTTATGTCTCATTATTTGTGTCAGAAACAAAACTCAGCAAGGAGCTGCTTATGTCCCATTAATTATGTCAGAAACAAACCTTCTCCTCAACAATCAGCTGCTTATGTCTCATTATTTGTATCAGAAACAAAACTTCTCCTCAGTATTCAGTTGCTTATGTCCCATTATTTATATCAGAAACAAAACTTCTCCTCAGTATTCAGTAACTTATGTCCCATTATTTATGTCAGAAGCAAGTCTTATCAGCATTCAGTGTCTTATGTCTCATTATTTGTGTCAAATAAAACTCTCCAATGAGTTGCTTATGTCCCATTATTTATGTCAGAAACAAAACTTCTCAACAGTGAGCTGCTTATGTCTCATTATTTATGTCAGAAACAAAACTTCTGAACAATGAGCTGCTTATGTCCCATTAGTTGTGTCAGAAACAAAACTTCTCAACAATGAGCTGCTTATGTGTCATTATTTGTGTCAGAAACAAAACTTTTTAACAATGAGCTGCTTATGTCCTATTATTTGTGTCAGAAACAAAACCTTTCAACAATGAGCTGCTTATGTCTCATTATTTGTGTCAGAAACAAAACTTCTCAACAATGAGCTGCTTATGTTCCATTATTTGTGTCAGAAACAAAACTTCTCAACAATGAGCTGCATATGTCTCATTATTTGTGTCAGAAGCAAAACTTCTCAACAATGAGCTGCTTATGTCTCATTATTTGTGTCAGACTTAAAACTTCTCAACATTTAGCTGCTTATGTCTCATAATTTGTGTCAGAAACAAAACTTCTCAACATTCAGCTGCTTATGTCTAAATAATTGTGTCAGAAGCAAAACTTCTCAACAATGAGCTGCTTATGTCTCATTATTTGTGTCAGAAACAAAACTTCTCAACAATGAGGTGCTTATGTGTCATTATTTGTGTCAGAAATAAAACTTCTCAACAATGAGCTGCTCATGTCCCATTTTTGTTTCAGAAACAAATTTTCTCAACAATGAGCTACTTATGTCTCATTATTTGTGTCAGAAACAAAACTTCTCAACAAGGAACTGCTTATGTCCCATTATTTGTGTCAGAAACAAAACTGCTCCTCAACATTCAGTGTCTTATGTCTCATTATTTGTGTCAGAAGCAAAACTTCTCCTCTACATTGAGCTGCTAATGTCCCATTATTTATGTCAGAAACAAAACTTCTCAACAATGAGTATCTTATGTCTCATTATTTGTGTCAGAAACAAAACTGCTCCTCAACATTCAGTGTCTTATGTCACATTATTTGTCAGAAACAAAACTTCTCAACAATGAGTATCTTATGTCACGTTATTTGTATCAGAAACAAAACTTCTCAACTATGAGTATCTTATGTCACATTATTTGTGTCAGAAATAAAACTTCTCAACAATGAGTATCTTATGTCACATTATTTGTGTCAGAAATAAAACTTCTCAACAATGAGCTGCTTATGTCTCATTATTTGTGTCAGAAACAAAACTTCTCAACAATGAGCTACTTATGTCTCATTATTTGTCTCAGAAACAAAACTTCTCCTCAGCATTCAGTTACTTATGTCCCATTATTTGTGCCAGAAATAAAACTTCTCCTCAACATTCAGCTGCTTATGTTCTATTATTTGTGTCAGAAACAAAAGTTCTCCTCAACAATGAGCTGCTTATATCTCATTATTTGTGTCAGACACAAAACTTCTCCTCAGCATTCAGTTACTGATGTCCCATTATTTGTGTCAGAAACAAAAGTTCTCAACAATGAGTTGCTTATGTCTCATTATTTGTTTCAGAAACAAAACTTCTCAACATTCAGTTACTTATGTTCCATTATTTGTGACAGAAACAAATCTTTTCCTCAACGTTCAGTTAGGTATGTCCCATTATTTGTGTCAGAAACAAAAGTTCTCAACAATGAGCTGCTTATGTCTCATTATTTGATTAAGAAACAAAACTTCTCTTCAACATTCAGTTACTTATGTCCCATTAATTGTGTCAGAAATAAAACTTCTCCTCAATATTCAGTTGCTTATGTCCCATTATTTGTGTCAGGAACAAAACTCAGCAATGAGTTGCTTATGTCTCATTATTTGTCCTAGAAACAAAACTTCTCCTCAACATTCATTTACTTATGTCCCATTAATTGTGTCAGAAACAAAACTTCTCCTCAACATTCAGTTACTTATGTCCCATTAATTGTGTCAGAAATAAAACTTCTCATCAATATTCAGCTGCTTATGTCCCCTTATTTGTGTCAGAAACAAGACTTCTCAGCATTCAATGTCATATGTCCCATTATTTGTGCTAGAAACAACACTTCTCAGCATTCAGTTTCTTATGTCCCATTATTTGTGTCAAAAACAAGACTTCTCAGCATTCAGTGTCATATGTCCCATTATTTGTGTCAGAAACAAGACTTCTCAGCATTCAGTTACTTATGTGCCATTATTTGTGTCAAAAACAAGACTTCTCAACATTCAGTGTCTTATGCATCATTATTTGTGTCAGAAACAAGACTTCTCAGCATTCAGTTACTTATGTCTCATTATTTGTGTCAGAAACAAAACTCAGCAATGAGCTGCTTATGTCCCATTAATTATGTCAGAAACCAACCTTCTCCTCAACATTCAGCTGCTTATGTCTCATTATTTATATCAGAAACAAAACTTCTCCTCAGTATTCAGTTGCTTATGTCCCATTATTTATATCAGAAACAAAACTTCTCCTTAGTATTCAGTTGCTTATGTCCCATTATTTGTGTCAGAAACAAGACTTTTCAGCATTCAATGTCTTATGTCTCATTATTTGTGTCAGAAACAAAACTCGGCAATGAGCTGCTTATTTCCATTAATTGTGTCAGAAACAAACCTTCTCCTCAACATTCAGCTGCTTATGTCTCATTATTTGTATCAGAAACAAAACTTCTCCTCAGTATTCAGTTGCGTATGTCCCATTATTTATATCAGAAACAAAACTTCTCCTTAGTATTCAGTTGCTTATGTCCCATTATTTATGTCAGAAACAAGACTTCTCAGCATTCAGTTTCTTAAGTCTCATTATTTGTGTCAGAAATAAAATTCAGCAATGAGTTGCTTATGTCCCATTGTTTACGTCAGTAACAAAACTTCTCAACATTCAGCCGCTTATGTCGCATTATTTGTGTCAGAAAGAAAGCTTCTCAACAGTGAGCTGCTTATGTCTCATTATTTATGTCAGAAATAAAACTTCTCAATATTCAGTGTCTTATGTCTCATTATTTTTGTCAGAAACAAAACTTCTCAACATTCAGCTGCTTATGTCTCATTATTTGTGTCAGAAAAAAAACTTCTCAACATTCAGCTGCTTATGTCTCATTATTTTTGTCAGAAACAAAACTTCTCAACATTCAGCTGCTTAGGTCTCATTATTTGTGTCAGAAAAAAAACTTCTCAACATTCAGCTGCTTATGTCTCATTATTTTTGTCAGAAACAAAACTTCTCAACATTCAGCTGCTTATGTCTCATTATTTTTGTCAGAAACAAAACTTCTCAACATTCAGCTGCTTAAGCCTCATTATTTGTGTCAGAAACAAATCTTCACAACATTCAGCTGCTTAAGCCTCATTATTTGTATCAGAAACAAAACTTCTCCTCAGTATTCAGTTGCTTATGTCCCATTATTTATATCAGAAACAAAACTTCTCCTCAGTATTCAGTAATTTATGTCCCATTATTTATGTAAGAAACAAGTCTTCTCAGCATTCAGTGTCTTATGTCTCATTATATGTGTCAGAAATAAAACTCACCAATGAGTTGCTTATGTCCCATTATTTATGTCAGAAACTAAACTTCTCAAAAGTGAGCTGCTTATGTCTCTTTATTTATGTCAGAAACAAAACTTCTCAACAATGAGCAGCTTATGTCTCATTAATTGTGTCAGAAACAAAACTGCTCACTATTCAGCTGCTTATGTCTCATTATTTGTGTCAGAAACAAAACTTCTGAACAATGAGCTGCTTATGTCCCTTTAGTTGTGTCTGAAACAAAACTTCTCAACAATGAGCTGCTTATGTGTCATTATTTGTGTCAGAAACAAAACTTTTTAGCAAAGAGCTGCTTATGTCCCATTATTTGTGTCAGAAACAAAACCTTTCAACAATGAGCTGCTTATGTCTCATTATTTGTGTCAGAAACAAAACTTCTCAACAATGAGCTGCTTATGTCCCATTATTTGTGTCAGAAACAAAACTTCTCAACAATGAGCTGCTTATGTCTCATTATTTGTGTCAGAAGCAAAACTTCTCAACAATGAGCTGCTTATGTCTCATTTGTGTCAGAATTAAAACTTCTCAACATTTAGCTGCTTATGTCTCATAATTTGTGTCAGAAACAAAACTTCTCAACAATAAGCTGCTTATGTCTCATAATTTGTGTCAGAAACTAAACTTCTCAACATTCAGTGTCTTATGTATCATAATTTGTGTCAGAAACAAAACTTCTCAACAATGAGCTGCTTATGTCTCATTATTTGTGTCACAAACTAAACTTCTCAACATTCAGTGTCTTATGTCACATTACTTGTGTCAGAAAGTAAATTTCTCAACATTTAGTGTCTTATGTCTCCTTATTTGTGTCAGAAACAAAATTTCTCAACATTCAGTGTCTTATGTCTCATTATTTGTGTCAGAAACAAAACTTCTCAACATTCGGCTGCTTATGTCTAATTATTTGTGTCAAAAGCAAAACTTCTCAACAACGAGCTGCTTATATCCCATTATTTGTGTCAGAAACAAAACTGCTCCTCAACATTCAAATCTTATGTCTCATTAGTTGTGTCAGAAACAAAACTTGTCAACAATGAGCTGCTTATGTCTCATTATTTGTGTTAGAAGCAAAACTTCTCAACAATGAGCTGCTTATGTCTCATTATTTGTGTCAGAATTAAAACTTCTGATCATTTAGCTATAAATGTCTTATAATTTTTGTCAGAAATAAAACTTCTCAACAATGAGCTGCTTTTGTCCCATTATTTGTGTCAGAAATAAAACTTCTCAACAATGAGCTGCTTTTGTCCCATTATTTGTGTCAGAAAAAAAAACTTCTCAACAATGAGGTGCTTATGTGTCATTATTGTGTCAGAAATAACACTTCTCAACAATGAGCTGCTTATGTCCCATTATTTGTGTCAGAAACAAAACTTCTCCTCAACATTCATTTACTTATGTCCCATTAATTGTGTCAGAAACAAAACTTCTCCTCAACATTCAGTTACTTATGTCCCATTAATTGTGTCAGAAATAAAACATCTCATCAATATTCAGCTGCTTATGTCCCATTATTTGTGTCAGAAACAAGACTTCTCAGCATTCAATGTCATATGTCCCATAATTTGTGCTAGAAACAACACTTCTCAGCATTCAGTTTCTTATGTCCCATTATTTGTGTCAAAAACAAGACTTCTCAGCATTCAGTGTCATATGTCCCGTTATTTGTGTCAGAAACAAGACTTCTCAGCATTCAGTTACTTATGTGCCATTATTTGTGTCAGAAACAAGACTTCTCAGCATTCAGTTACTTATGTCTCATTATTTGTGTCAGAAACAAAACTCAGCAATGAGCTGCTTATGTCCCATTAATTATGTCAGAAACAAACCTTCTCCTCAACATTCAGCTGCTTATGTCTCATTATTTGTATCAGAAACAAAACTTCTCCTCAGTATTCAGTTGCTTATGTCCCATTATTTATATCAGAAACAAAACTTCTCCTCAGTATTCAGTAACTTATGTCCCATTATTTATGTCAGAAGCAAGTCTTCTCAGCATTCAGTGTCTTATGTCTCATTATTTGTGTCAAATAAAACTCTCCAATGAGTTGCTTATGTCCCATTATTTATGTCAGACACAAAACTTCTCAACAGTGAGCTGCTTATGTCTCATTATTTATGTCAGAAACAAAACTTCTCAACAGTGAGCTGCTTATGTCTCATTTTTTATGTCAGAAACAAAACTTTTCCACAGTGAGCTGCTTATGTCTCATTATTTATGCCAGAAACATAACTTCTGAACAATGAGCTGCTTATGTCTCATTATTTGTGTCAGAAAATAAACTACTCACTATTCAGCTGCTTATGTCCCAATTTTTGTGTCAGAAACAAAACTTCTGAACAATGAGCTGCTTATGTCCCATTAGTTGTGTCAGAAACAAAACTTCTCAACAATGAGCTGCTTATGTGTCATTATTTGTGTCAGAAACAAAACTTTTTAACAATGAGCTGCTTATGTCCTATTATTTGTGTCAGAAACAAAACCTTTCAACAATGAGCTGCTTATGTCTCATTATTTGTGTCAGAAACAAAACTTCTCAACAATGAGCTGCTTATGTTCCATTATTTGTGTCAGAAACAAAACTTCTCAACAATGAGCTGCATATGTCTCATTATTTGTGTCAGAAGCAAAACTTCTCAACAATGAGCTGCTTATGTCTCATTATTTGTGTCAGACTTAAAACTTCTCAACATTTAGCTGCTTATGTCTCATAATTTGTGTCAGAAACAAAACTTCTCAACATTCAGCTGCTTATGTCTAAATATTTGTGTCAGAAGCAAAACTTCTCAACAATGAGCTGCTTATGTCTCATTATTTGTGTCAGAAACAAAACTTCTCAACAATGAGCTGCTTATGTGTCATTATTTGTGTCAGAAACAAAACTTCTCAACAATGAGGTGCTTATGTGTCATTATTTGTGTCAGAAATAAAACTTCTCAACAATGAGCTGCTTATGTCCCATTTTTGTTTCAGAAACAAAACTTCTCAACAATGAGCTACTTATGTCTCATTATTTGTGTCAGAAACAAAACTTCTCAACAAGGAACTGCTTATGTCCCATTATTTGTGTCAGAAACAAAACTGCTCCTCAACATTCAGTGTCTTATGTCTCATTATTTGTGTCAGAAGCAAAACTTCTCCTCTACATTGAGCTGCTAATGTCCCATTATTTATGTCAGAAACAAAACTTCTCAACAATGAGTATCTTATGTCTCATTATTTGTGTCAGAAACAAAACTGCTCCTCAACATTCAGTGTCTTATGTCACATTATTTGTCAGAAACAAAACTTCTCAACAATGAGTATCTTATGTCACGTTATTTGTATCACAAACAAAACTTCTCAACTATGAGTATCTTATGTCACATTATTTGTGTCAGAAATAAAACTTCTCAACAATGAGTATCTTATGTCACATTATTTGTGTCAGAAATAAAACTTCTCAACAATGAGCTGCTTATGTCTCATTATTTGTGTCAGAAACAAAACTTCTCAACAATGAGCTACTTATGTCTCATTATTTGTCTCAGAAACAAAACTTCTCCTCAGCATTCAGTTACTTATGTCCCATTATTTGTGCCAGAAATAAAACTTCTCCTCAACATTCAGCTGCTTATGTTCTATTATTTGTGTCAGAAACAAAAGTTCTCCTCAACAATGAGCTGCTTATATCTCATTATTTGCGTCAGACACAAAACTTCTCCTCAGCATTCAGTTACTGATGTCCCATTATTTGTGTCAGAAACAAAAGTTCTCAACAATGAGTTGCTTATGTCTCATTATTTGTTTCAGAAACAAAACTTCTCAACATTCAGTTACTTATGTTCCATTATTTGTGTCAGAAACAAATCTTTTCCTCAACGTTCAGTTAGGTATGTCCCATTATTTGTGTCAGAAACAAAAGTTCTCAACAATGAGCTGCTTATGTCTCATTATTTGATTTAGAAACAAAACTTCTCTTCAACATTCAGTTACTTATGTCCCATTAATTGTGTCAGAAATAAAACTTCTCCTCAATATTCAGTTGCTTATGTCCCATTATTTGTGTCAGGAACAAAACTCAGCAATGAGTTGCTTATGTCTCATTATTTGTCCTAGAAACAAAACTTCTCCTCAACATTCATTTACTTATGTCCCATTAATTGTGTCAGAAACAAAACTTCTCCTCAACATTCAGTTACTTATGTCCCATTAATTGTGTCAGAAATAAAACTTCTCATCAATATTCAGCTGCTTATGTCCCCTTATTTGTGTCAGAAACAAGACTTCTCAGCATTCAATGTCATATGTCCCATTATTTGTGCTAGAAACAACACTTCTCAGCATTCAGTTTCTTATGTCCCATTATTTGTGTCAAAAACAAGACTTCTCAGCATTCAGTGTCATATGTCCCATTATTTGTGTCAGAAACAAGACTTCTCAGCATTCAGTTACTTATGTGCCATTATTTGTGTCAAAAACAAGACTTCTCAACATTCAGTGTCTTATGCATCATTATTTGTGTCAGAAACAAGACTTCTCAGCATTCAGTTACTTATGTCTCATTATTTGTGTCAGAAACAAAACTCAGCAATGAGCTGCTTATGTCCCATTAATTATGTCAGAAACCAACCTTCTCCTCAACATTCAGCTGCTTATGTCTCATTATTTATATCAGAAACAAAACTTCTCCTCAGTATTCAGTTGCTTATGTCCCATTATTTATATCAGAAACAAAACTTCTCCTTAGTATTCAGTTGCTTATGTCCCATTATTTGTGTCAGAAACAAGACTTTTCAGCATTCAATGTCTTATGTCTCATTATTTGTGTCAGAAACAAAACTCGGCAATGAGCTGCTTATTTCCATTCATTGCGTCAGAAACAAACCTTCTCCTCAACATTCAGCTGCTTATGTCTCATTATTTGTATCAGAAACAAAACTTCTCCTCACTATTCAGTTGCGTATGTCCCATTATTTATATCAGAAACAAAACTTCTCCTTAGTATTCAGTTGCTTATGTCCCATTATTTATGTCAGAAACAAGACTTCTCAGCATTCAGTTTCTTAAGTCTCATTATTTGTGTCAGAAATAAAATTCAGCAATGAGTTGCCTATGTCCCATTGTTTACGTCAGTAACAAAACTTCTCAACATTCAGCCGCTTATGTCGCATTATTTGTGTCAGAAAGAAAGCTTCTCAACAGTGAGCTGCTTATGTCTCATTATTTATGTCAGAAATAAAACTTCTCAATATTCAGTGTCTTATGTCTCATTATTTTTGTCAGAAACAAAACTTCTCAACATTCAGCTGCTTATGTCTCATTATTTGTGTCAGAAAAAAAACTTCTCAACATTCAGCTGCTTATGTCTCATTATTTTTGTCAGAAACAAAACTTCTCAACATTCAGCTGCTTAGGTCTCATTATTTGTGTCAGAAAAAAAACTTCTCAACATTCAGCTGCTTATGTCTCATTATTTTTGTCAGAAACAAAACTTCTCAACATTCAGCTGCTTATGTCTCATTATTTTTGTCAGAAACAAAACTTCTCAACATTCAGCTGCTTAAGCCTCATTATTTGTGTCAGAAACAAATCTTCACAACATTCAGCTGCTTAAGCCTCATTATTTGTATCAGAAACAAAACTTCTCCTCAGTATTCAGTTGCTTATGTCCCATTATTTATATCAGAAACAAAACTTCTCCTCAGTATTCAGTAATTTATGTCCCATTATTTATGTAAGAAACAAGTCTTCTCAGCATTCAGTGTCTTATGTCTCATTATTTGTGTCAGAAATAAAACTCACCAATGAGTTGCTTATGTCCCATTATTTATGTCAGAAACTAAACTTCTCAAAAGTGAGCTGCTTATGTCTCTTTATTTATGTCAGAAACAAAACTTCTCAACAATGAGCAGCTTATGTCTCATTAATTGTGTCAGAAACAAAACTACTCACTATTCAGCTGCTTATGTCTCATTATTTGTGTCAGAAACAAAACTTCTGAACAATGAGCTGCTTATGTCCCTTTAGTTGTGTCTGAAACAAAACTTCTCAACAATGAGCTGCTTATGTGTCATTATTTGTGTCAGAAACAAAACTTTTTACCAAAGAGCTGCTTATGTCCCATTATTTGTGTCAGAAACAAAACCTTTCAACAATGAGCTGCTTATGTCTCATTATTTGTGTCAGAAACAAAACTTCTCAACAATGAGCTGCTTATGTCCCATTATTTGTGTCAGAAACAAAACTTCTCAACAATGAGCTGCTTATGTCTCATTATTTGTGTCAGAAGCAAAACTTCTCAACAATGAGCTGCTTATGTCTCATTTGTGTCAGAATTAAAACTTCTCAACATTTAGCTGCTTATGTCTCATAATTTGTGTCAGAAACAAAACTTCTCAACAATAAGCTGCTTATGTCTCATAATTTGTGTCAGAAACTAAACTTCTCAACATTCAGTGTCTTATGTATCATAATTTGTGTCAGAAACAAAACTTCTCAACAATGAGCTGCTTATGTCTCATTATTTGTGTCACAAACTAAACTTCTCAACATTCAGTGTCTTATGTCACATTACTTGTGTCAGAAAGTAAATTTCTCAACATTTAGTGTCTTATGTCTCCTTATTTGTGTCAGAAACAAAATTTCTCAACATTCAGTGTCTTATGTCTCATTATTTGTGTCAGAAACAAAACTTCTCAACATTCGGCTGCTTATGTCTAATTATTTGTGTCAAAAGCAAAACTTCTCAACAACGAGCTGCTTATATCCCATTATTTGTGTCAGAAACAAAACTGCTCCTCAACATTCAAATCTTATGTCTCATTAGTTGTGTCAGAAACAAAACTTGTCAACAATGAGCTGCTTATGTCTCATTATTTGTGTTAGAAGCAAAACTTCTCAACAATGAGCTGCTTATGTCTCATTATTTGTGTCAGAATTAAAACTTCTGATCATTTAGCTATAAATGTCTTATAATTTTTGTCAGAAATAAAACTTCTCAACAATGAGCTGCTTTTGTCCCATTATTTGTGTCAGAAATAAAACTTCTCAACAATGAGCTGCTTTTGTCCCATTATTTGTGTCAGAAAAAAAAACTTCTCAACAATGAGGTGCTTATGTGTCATTATTGTGTCAGAAATAACACTTCTCAACAATGAGCTGCTTATGTCCCATTATTTGTGTCAGAAACAAAACTTCTCCTCAACATTCATTTACTTATGTCCCATTAATTGTGTCAGAAACAAAACTTCTCCTCAACATTCAGTTACTTATGTCCCATTAATTGTGTCAGAAATAAAACATCTCATCAATATTCAGCTGCTTATGTCCCATTATTTGTGTCAGAAACAAGACTTCTCAGCATTCAATGTCATATGTCCCATAATTTGTGCTAGAAACAACACTTCTCAGCATTCAGTTTCTTATGTCCCATTATTTGTGTCAAAAACAAGACTTCTCAGCATTCAGTGTCATATGTCCCGTTATTTGTGTCAGAAACAAGACTTCTCAGCATTCAGTTACTTATGTGCCATTATTTGTGTCAGAAACAAGACTTCTCAGCATTCAGTTACTTATGTCTCATTATTTGTGTCAGAAACAAAACTCAGCAATGAGCTGCTTATGTCCCATTAATTATGTCAGAAACAAACCTTCTCCTCAACATTCAGCTGCTTATGTCTCATTATTTGTATCAGAAACAAAACTTCTCCTCAGTATTCAGTTGCTTATGTCCCATTATTTATATCAGAAACAAAACTTCTCCTCAGTATTCAGTAACTTATGTCCCATTATTTATGTCAGAAGCAAGTCTTCTCAGCATTCAGTGTCTTATGTCTCATTATTTGTGTCAAATAAAACTCTCCAATGAGTTGCTTATGTCCCATTATTTATGTCAAAAACAAAACTTCTCAACAGTGAGCTGCTTATGTCTCATTATTTATGTCAGAAACAAAACTTCTCAACAGTGAGCTGCTTATGTCTCATTTTTTATGTCAGAAACAAAACTTTTCCACAGTGAGCTGCTTATGTCTCATTATTTATGCCAGAAACATAACTTCTGAACAATGAGCTGCTTATGTCTCATTATTTGTGTCAGAAAATAAACTACTCACTATTCAGCTGCTTATGTCCCAATTTTTGTGTCAGAAACAAAACTTCTGAACAATGAGCTGCTTATGTCCCATTAGTTGTGTCAGAAACAAAACTTCTCAACAATGAGCTGCTTATGTGTCATTATTTGTGTCAGAAACAAAACTTTTTAACAATGAGCTGCTTATGTCCTATTATTTGTGTCAGAAACAAAACCTTTCAACAATGAGCTGCTTATGTCTCATTATTTGTGTCAGAAACAAAACTTCTCAACAATGAGCTGCTTATGTTCCATTATTTGTGTCAGAAACAAAACTTCTCAACAATGAGCTGCATATGTCTCATTATTTGTGTCAGAAGCAAAACTTCTCAACAATGAGCTGCTTATGTCTCATTATTTGTGTCAGACTTAAAACTTCTCAACATTTAGCTGCTTATGTCTCATAATTTGTGTCAGAAACAAAACTTCTCAACATTCAGCTGCTTATGTCTAAATATTTGTGTCAGAAGCAAAACTTCTCAACAATGAGCTGCTTATGTCTCATTATTTGTGTCAGAAACAAAACTTCTCAACAATGAGCTGCTTATGTGTCATTATTTGTGTCAGAAACAAAACTTCTCAACAATGAGGTGCTTATGTGTCATTATTTGTGTCAGAAATAAAACTTCTCAACAATGAGCTGCTTATGTCCCATTTTTGTTTCAGAAACAAAACTTCTCAACAATGAGCTACTTATGTCTCATTATTTGTGTCAGAAACAAAACTTCTCAACAAGGAACTGCTTATGTCCCATTATTTGTGTCAGAAACAAAACTGCTCCTCAACATTCAGTGTCTTATGTCTCATTATTTGTGTCAGAAGCAAAACTTCTCCTCTACATTGAGCTGCTAATGTCCCATTATTTATGTCAGAAACAAAACTTCTCAACAATGAGTATCTTATGTCTCATTATTTGTGTCAGAAACAAAACTGCTCCTCAACATTCAGTGTCTTATGTCACATTATTTGTCAGAAACAAAACTTCTCAACAATGAGTATCTTATGTCACGTTATTTGTATCACAAACAAAACTTCTCAACTATGAGTATCTTATGTCACATTATTTGTGTCAGAAATAAAACTTCTCAACAATGAGTATCTTATGTCACATTATTTGTGTCAGAAATAAAACTTCTCAACAATGAGCTGCTTATGTCTCATTATTTGTGTCAGAAACAAAACTTCTCAACAATGAGCTACTTATGTCTCATTATTTGTCTCAGAAACAAAACTTCTCCTCAGCATTCAGTTACTTATGTCCCATTATTTGTGCCAGAAATAAAACTTCTCCTCAACATTCAGCTGCTTATGTTCTATTATTTGTGTCAGAAACAAAAGTTCTCCTCAACAATGAGCTGCTTATATCTCATTATTTGCGTCAGACACAAAACTTCTCCTCAGCATTCAGTTACTGATGTCCCATTATTTGTGTCAGAAACAAAAGTTCTCAACAATGAGTTGCTTATGTCTCATTATTTGTTTCAGAAACAAAACTTCTCAACATTCAGTTACTTATGTTCCATTATTTGTGTCAGAAACAAATCTTTTCCTCAACGTTCAGTTAGGTATGTCCCATTATTTGTGTCAGAAACAAAAGTTCTCAACAATGAGCTGCTTATGTCTCATTATTTGATTTAGAAACAAAACTTCTCTTCAACATTCAGTTACTTATGTCCCATTAACTGTGTCAGAAATAAAACTTCTCCTCAATATTCAGTTGCTTATGTCCCATTATTTGTGTCAGGAACAAAACTCAGCAATGAGTTGCTTATGTCTCATTATTTGTCCTAGAAACAAAACTTCTCCTCAACATTCATTTACTTATGTCCCATTAATTGTGTCAGAAACAAAACTTCTCCTCAACATTCAGTTACTTATGTCCCATTAATTGTGTCAGAAATAAAACTTCTCATCAATATTCAGCTGCTTATGTCCCCTTATTTGTGTCAGAAACAAGACTTCTCAGCATTCAATGTCATATGTCCCATTATTTGTGCTAGAAACAACACTTCTCAGCATTCAGTTTCTTATGTCCCATTATTTGTGTCAAAAACAAGACTTCTCAGCATTCAGTGTCATATGTCCCATTATTTGTGTCAGAAACAAGACTTCTCAGCATTCAGTTACTTATGTGCCATTATTTGTGTCAAAAACAAGACTTCTCAACATTCAGTGTCTTATGCATCATTATTTGTGTCAGAAACAAGACTTCTCAGCATTCAGTTACTTATGTCTCATTATTTGTGTCAGAAACAAAACTCAGCAATGAGCTGCTTATGTCCCATTAATTATGTCAGAAACCAACCTTCTCCTCAACATTCAGCTGCTTATGTCTCATTATTTATATCAGAAACAAAACTTCTCCTCAGTATTCAGTTGCTTATGTCCCATTATTTATATCAGAAACAAAACTTCTCCTTAGTATTCAGTTGCTTATGTCCCATTATTTGTGTCAGAAACAAGACTTTTCAGCATTCAATGTCTTATGTCTCATTATTTGTGTCAGAAACAAAACTCGGCAATGAGCTGCTTATTTCCATTCATTGCGTCAGAAACAAACCTTCTCCTCAACATTCAGCTGCTTATGTCTCATTATTTGTATCAGAAACAAAACTTCTCCTCAGTATTCAGTTGCGTATGTCCCATTATTTATATCAGAAACAAAACTTCTCCTTAGTATTCAGTTGCTTATGTCCCATTATTTATGTCAGAAACAAGACTTCTCAGCATTCAGTTTCTTAAGTCTCATTATTTGTGTCAGAAATAAAATTCAGCAATGAGTTGCCTATGTCCCATTGTTTACGTCAGTAACAAAACTTCTCAACATTCAGCCGCTTATGTCGCATTATTTGTGTCAGAAAGAAAGCTTCTCAACAGTGAGCTGCTTATGTCTCATTATTTATGTCAGAAATAAAACTTCTCAATATTCAGTGTCTTATGTCTCATTATTTTTGTCAGAAACAAAACTTCTCAACATTCAGCTGCTTATGTCTCATTATTTGTGTCAGAAAAAAAACTTCTCAACATTCAGCTGCTTATGTCTCATTATTTTTGTCAGAAACAAAACTTCTCAACATTCAGCTGCTTAGGTCTCATTATTTGTGTCAGAAAAAAAACTTCTCAACATTCAGCTGCTTATGTCTCATTATTTTTGTCAGAAACAAAACTTATCAACATTCAGCTGCTTATGTCTCATTATTTTTGTCAGAAACAAAACTTCTCAACATTCAGCTGCTTAAGCCTCATTATTTGTGTCAGAAACAAATCTTCACAACATTCAGCTGCTTAAGCCTCATTATTTGTATCAGAAACAAAACTTCTCCTCAGTATTCAGTTGCTTATGTCCCATTATTTATATCAGAAACAAAACTTCTCCTCAGTATTCAGTAATTTATGTCCCATTATTTATGTAAGAAACAAGTCTTCTCAGCATTCAGTGTCTTATGTCTCATTATTTGTGTCAGAAATAAAACTCACCAATGAGTTGCTTATGTCCCATTATTTATGTCAGAAACTAAACTTCTCAAAAGTGAGCTGCTTATGTCTCTTTATTTATGTCAGAAACAAAACTTCTCAACAATGAGCAGCTTATGTCTCATTAATTGTGTCAGAAACAAAACTACTCACTATTCAGCTGCTTATGTCTCATTATTTGTGTCAGAAACAACACTTCTGAACAATGAGCTGCTTATGTCCCTTTAGTTGTGTCTGAAACAAAACTTCTCAACAATGAGCTGCTTATGTGTCATTATTTGTGTCAGAAACAAAACGTTTTACCAAAGAGCTGCTTATGTCCCATTATTTGTGTCAGAAACAAAACCTTTCAACAATGAGCTGCTTATGTCTCATTATTTGTGTCAGAAACAAAACTTCTCAACAATGAGCTGCTTATGTCCCATTATTTGTGTCAGAAACAAAACTTCTCAACAATGAGCTGCTTATGTCTCATTATTTGAGTCAGAAGCAAAACTTCTCAACAATGAGCTGCTTATGTCTCATTTGTGTCAGAATTAAAACTTCTCAACATTTAGCTGCTTATGTCTCATAATTTGTGTCAGAAACAAAACTTCTCAACAATAAGCTGCTTATGTCTCATAATTAGTGTCAGAAACTAAACTTCTCAACATTCAGTGTCTTATGTATCATAATTTGTGTCAGAAACAAAACTTCTCAACAATGAGCTGCTTATGTCTCATTATTTGTGTCACAAACTAAACTTCTCAACATTCAGTGTCTTATGTCGCATTATTTGTGTCAGAAAGTAAATTTCTCAACATTTAGTGTCTTATGTCTCATTATTTGTGTCAGAAACAAAATTTCTCAACATTCAGTGTCTTATGTCTCATTATTTGTGTCAGAAACAAAACTTCTCAACATTCGGCTGCTTATGTCTAATTATTTGTGTCAAAAGCAAAACTTCTCAACAACGAGCTGCTTATGTCCCATTATTTGTGTCAGAAACAAAACTGCTCCTCAACATTCAAATCTTATGTCTCATTAGTTGTGTCAGAAACAAAACTTCTCAACAATGAGCTGCTTATGTCTCATTATTTGTGTTAGAAGCAAAACTTCTCAACAATGAGCTGCTTATGTCTCATTATTTGTGTCAGAATTAAAACTTCTGATCATTTAGCTATAAATGATTTATAATTTTTGTCAGAAATAAAACTTCTCAACAATGAGCTGCTTTTGTCCCATTATTTGTGTCAGAAATAAAACTTCTCAACAATGAGCTGCTTTTGTCCCATTATTTGTGTCAGAAAAAAAAACTTCTCAACAATGAGGTGCTTATGTGTCATTATTGTGTCAGAAATAACACTTCTCACAATGAGCTGCTTATGTCCCATTATTTGTGTCAGAAACAAAACTTCTCAACAATGAGGTGCTTATGTGTCATTATTGTGTCAGAAACAAAACTTCTCAACAATGGGGTGCTTATGTGTCATTATTGTGTCAGATACAAAACTTCTCAGCAATGAGCTGCCTATGTCCCATTATTTGTGTCAGAAACAAAACTTCTTAACAATGAGGTGCTTATGTGTCATTATTGTGTAAGAAAAAAAACTTCTCAACAATGAGCTACTTATGTCTCATCATTTGTGTCAGAAACAAAACTTCTCAACAATGAGCTACTGATGTCTCATTATTTGTGTCAGAAACAAAACTACTCAACAAGGAACTGCTTATTACCCATTATTTGTGTAAGAAACAAAACTTCTCAACAATGAGCTACTTATGTCTCATTATTTGTGTCAGAAACAAAACTTCTCAACATTCAGTTACTTATGTCCCATTATTTGTGTCAGAAACAAAACATTTCCGCAACATTCAGTTAGGTATGTCCCATTATTTGTGTCAGAAACAAACGTTCTCAACAATGAACTGCTTATGTCTCATTATTTGTTTTAGAAACAAAACTTCTCTTCAACATTCAGTTACTTATGTCCCATTAATTGTGTCAGAAATAAAACTTCTCCTCAATATTCAGTTGCTTATGTCCCATTATTTGTGTCAGGAACAAAACTGAGCAATGAGTTGCTTATGTCTCATTATTTGTCTTAGAAACAAAACTTCTCCTCAACATTCATTTACTTATGTCCCATTAATTGTGTCAGAAATAAAACTTCTCATCAATATTCAGCTGCTTATGTCCCATTATTTGTGTCAGAAACAAGACTTCTCGGCATTCAATGTCATATGTCCCATTATTTGTGCTAGAAACAAAACTCAGCAATGAGCTGCTTATGTCCCATTAATTATGTCAGAAACAAACCTTCTCCTTAACATTCAGCTGCTTATGTCTCATTATTTGTATCAGAAACAAAACTTCTCCTCAGTATTCAGTTGCTTATGTCCCATTATTTGTATCAGAAGCAAAACTTCTCCTCAGTATTCAGTTGCTTATGTCCCATTATTTATGTCAGAAACAAGACTTCTCAGCATTCAGTTTCTTCAGTCTCATTATTTGTGTCAGAAACAAAACTCAGCAATGAGTTGCTTATGTCTCATTATTTGTATCAGAAACAAAACTTCTCCTCAGTATTCAGTTGCTTATGTCCCATTATTTATATCAGAAACAAAACTTCTCCTTAGTATTCAGTTGCTTATGTCCCATAATTTATGTCAGAAACAAGTCTTCTCAGCATTCAGTTTCTTAAGTCTTATTATTTGTGTCAGAAATAAAACTCAGCAATGAGTTGCTTATGTCCCATTGTTTACGTCAGTAACAAAACTTCTCAACATTCAGCTGCTTATGTCGCATTATTTGTGTCAGAAAGAAAGCTTCTCAACAGTGAGCTGCTTATGTCTCATTATTTATGTCAGAAATAAAACTTCTCAATATTCAGTGTCTTATGTCTCATTATTTTTGTCAGAAACAAAACTTCTCAAAATTCAGATGCTTATGTCGCATTATTTGAGTCAGAAAGAAAGCTTCTCAACAGTGAGCTGCTTATGTCTCATTATTTATGTCAGAAATAAAACTTCTCAATATTCAGTGTCTTATGTCTCATTATTTTTGTCAGAAACTAAACTTCTCTACATTCAGATGCATATTTCTCATTATTTGTGTCAGAAACAAAACTTCTCAATATTCAGTGTCTTATGTCTCATTATTTTTGTCAGAAGCAAAACATCTCAGCATACAGTGTCTTATGTCTCATTATTTTTGTCAGAAACAAAACTTCTCAACATTCAGCTGCTTAAGCCTCATTATTTGTGTCAGAAACAAATCTTCACAACATTCAGCTGCTTAAGCCTCATTATTTGTATCAGAAACAAAACTTCTCCTCAGTATTCAGTTGCTTATGTCCCATTATTTATATCAGAAACAAAACTTCTCCTCCGTATTCAGTAATTTATGTCCCATTATTTATGTCAGAAACAAGACTTCTCAGCATTCAGTTACTTAGGTCTTATTATTTGTGTCAGAAACAAGACTTCTCAACATTCAGTGTCTTATGCATCATTATTTGTGTCAGAAACAAGACTTCTCATCATTCAGTGTCTTATGTCTCATTATTTGTGTCAGAAATAAAACTCACCAATGAGTTGCTTATGTCTCATTATTTATGTCAGAAACTAAACTTCTCAACAGTGAGCTGCTTATGTCTCTTTATTTATCTCAGAAACAAAACTTCTCAACAATTAACAGCTTATGTCTCATTATTTGTGTCAGAAACAAAACTACTCACTATTCAGCTGCTTATGTCTCATTATTTGTGTCAGAAACAAAACTTCTGAACAATGAGCTGCTTATGTCCCATTAGTCGTGTCTGAAACAAAACTTCTCAACAATGAGCTGCTTATGTGTCATTATTTGTGTCAGAAACAAAACGTTTTAACAATGAGCTGCTTATGTCCCATTATTTGTGTCAGAAACAAAACCTTTCAACAATGAGCTGCTTATGTCTCATTATTTGTGTCAGAAACAAAACTTCTCAACAATGAGGTGCTTATGTCCCATTATTTGTGTCAGAAACAAAACTTCTCAACAATGAGCTGCTTATGTCTCATTATTTGTGTCAGAAGCAAAACTTCTCAACAATGAGCTGCTTATGTCTCATTATTTGTCTCAGAAACAAAACTTCTCCTCAGCATTCAGATAATTATGTCCCATTATTTGTGCCAGAAATAAAACTTCTCCTCAACATTCAGCTGCTTATGTTCTATTATTTGTGTCAGAAACAAAAGTTCTCCTCAACAATGAGTTGCTTATGTCTCATTATATATTTCAGAAACAAAACTTCTCAACATTCAGTTACTTTTGTTCCATTATTTGTGTCAGAAACAAATCTTTTCCTCAACATTCAGTTAGGTATGTCTCATTATTTGTTTTAGAAACAAAACTTCTCTTCAACATTCAGTTACTTATGTCCCATTAATTGTGTCAGAAATAAAACTTCTCCTCAATATTCAGTTGCTTATGTCCCATTATTTGTGTCAGGAACAAAACTCAGCAATGAGTTGCTTATGTCTCATTATTTGTCTTAGAAACAAAACTTCTCCTCAACATTCATTTACTTATGTCCCATTAATTGTGTCAGAAACAAAACTTCTCCTCAACATTCAGTTACTTATGTCCCGATAATTGTGTCAGAAATAAAACTTCTCATCAATATTCAGCTGCTTATGTCCCATTATTTGTGTCAGAAACAAGACTTCTCAGCATTCAATGTCATATGTCCCATTATTTGTGCTAGAAACAACACTTCTCAGCATTCAGTTTCTTATGTCCCATTATTTGTGTCAAAAACAAGACTTCTCAGCATTCAGTGTCATATGTCCCGTTATTTGTGTCAGAAACAAGACCTCTCAGCATTCAGTTACTTATGTGCCATTATTTGTGTCAGAAACAAGACTTCTCAGCATTCAGTTACTTATGTCTCATTATTTGTGTCAGAAACAAAACTCAGCAATGAGCTGCTTATGTCCCATTAATTATGTCAGAAACAAACCTTCTCCTCAACATTCAGCTGCTTATGTCTCATTATTTGTATCAGAAACAAAACTTCTCCTCAGTATTCAGTTGCTTATGTCCCATTATTTATATCAGAAACAAAACTTCTCCTCAGTATTCAGTAACTTATGTCCCATTATTTATGTCAGAAGCAAGTCTTCTCAGCATTCAGTGTCTTATGTCTCATTATTTGTGTCAAATAAAACTCTCCAATGTGTTGCTTATGTCCCATTATTTATGTCAGAAACAAAACTTCTCAACAGTGAGCTGCTTATGTCTCATTATTTATGTCAGAAACAAAACTTCTCAACCGTGAGCTGCTTATGTCTCATTTTTATGTCAGAAACAAAACTTTTCCACAGTGAGCTGCTTATGTCTCATTATTTATGCCAGAAACATAACTTCTGAACAATGAGCTGCTTATGTCTCATTATTTGTGTCAGAAAATAAACTACTCACTATTCAGCTGCTTATGTCTTAATTTTTGTGTCAGAAACATAACTTCTGAACAATGAGCTGCTTATGTCCCATTAGTTGTGTCAGAAACAAAACTTCTCAACAATGAGCTGCTTATGTGTCACTATTTGTGTCAGAAACAAAACTTTTTAACAATGAGCTGCTTATGTCCTATTATTTGTGTCAGAAACAAAACCTTTCAACAATGAGCTGCTTATGTTTCATTATTTGTGTCAGAAACAAAACTTCTCAACAATGAGCTGCTTATGTCCCATTATTTGTGTCAGAAACAAAACTTCTCAACAATGAGCTGCATATGTCTCATTATTTGTGTCAGAAGCAAAACTTCTCAACAATGAGCTGCTTATGTCTCATTATTTGTGTCAGACTTAAAACTTCTCAACATTTAGCTGCTTATGTCTCATAATTTGTGTCAGAAACAAAACTTCTCAACATTCAGCTGCTTATGTCTAAATATTTGTGTCAGAAGCAAAACTTCTCAACAATGAGCTGCTTATGTCTCATTATTTGTGTCAGAAACAAAACTTCTCAACAATGAGCTGCTTATGTGTCATTATTTGTGTCAGAAACAAAACTTCTCAACAATGAGGTGCTTATGTGTCATTATTTGTGTCAGAAATAAAACTTCTCAACAATGAGCTGCTTATGTCCCATTTTTGTTTCAGAAACAAAACTTCTCAACAATGAGCTACTTATGTCTCATTATTTGTGTCAGAAACAAAACTTCTCAACAAGGAACTGCTTATGTCCCATTATTTGTGTCAGAAACAAAACTGCTCCTCAACATTCAGTGTCTTATGTCTCATTATTTGTGTCAGAAGCAAAACTTCTCCTCTACATTGAGCTGCTAATGTCCCATTATTTATGTCAGAAACAAAACTTCTCAACAATGAGTATCTTATGTCTCATTATTTGTGTCAGAAACAAAAGTGCTCCTCAACATTCAGTGTCTTATGTCACATTATTTGTCAGAAACAAAACTTCTCAACAATGAGTATCTTATGTCACGTTATTTGTATCAGAAACAAAACTTCTCAATTATGAGTATCTTATGTCACATTATTTGTGTCAGAAATAAAACTTCTCAACAATGAGTATCTTATGTCACATTATTTGTGTCAGAAATAAAACTTCTCAACAATGAGCTGCTTATGTCTCATTATTTGTGTCAGAAACAAAACTTCTCAACAATGAGCTACTTATGTCTCATTATTTGTCTCAGAAACAAAACTTCTCCTCAGCATTCAGTTACTTATGTCCCATTATTTGTGCCAGAAATAAAACTTCTCCTCAACATTCAGCTGCTTATGTTCTATTATTTGTGTCAGAAACAAAAGTTCTCCTCAACAATGAGCTGCTTATATCTCATTATTTGTGTCAGACACAAAACTTCTCCTCAGCATTCAGTTACTGATGTCCCATTATTTGTGTCAGAAACAAAAGTTCTCAACAATGAGTTGCTTATGTCTCATTATTTGTTTCAGAAACAAAACTTCTCAACATTCAGTTACTTATGTTCCATTATTTGTGTCAGAAACAAATCTTTTCCTCAACGTTCAGTTAGGTATGTCCCATTATTTGTGTCAGAAACAAAAGTTCTCAACAATGAGCTGCTTATGTCTCATTATTTGATTTAGAAACAAAACTTCTCTTCAACATTCAGTTACTTATGTACCATTAATTGTGTCAGAAATAAAACTTCTCCTCAATATTCAGTTGCTTATGTCCCATTATTTGTGTCAGGAACAAAACTCAGCAATGAGTTGCTTATGTCTCATTATTTGTCCTAGAAACAAAACTTCTCCTCAACATTCATTTACTTATGTCCCATTAATTGTGTCAGAAACAAAACTTCTCCTCAACATTCAGTTACTTATGTCCCATTAATTGTGTCAGAAATAAAACTTCTCATCAATATTCAGCTGCTTATGTCCCATTATTTGTGTCAGAAACAAGACTTCTCAGCATTCAATGTCATATGTCCCATTATTTGTGCTAGAAACAACACTTCTCAGCATTCAGTTTCTTATTTCCCATTATTTGTGTCAAAAACAAGACTTCTCAGCATTCAGTGTCATATGTCCCATTATTTGCGTCAGAAACAAGACTTCTCAGCATTCAGTTACTTATGTGCCATTATTTGTGTCAAAAACAAGACTTCTCAGCATTCAGTTACTTATGTCTCGTTATTTGTGTCAGAAACAAAACTCAGCAAGGAGCTGCTTATGTCCCATTAATTATGTCAGAAACAAACCTTCTCCTCAACATTCAGCTGCTTATGTCTCATTATTTGTATCAGAAACAAAACTTCTCCTAAGTATTCAGTTGCTTATGTCCCATTATTTATATCAGAAACAAGACTTTTCAGCATTCAATGTCTTATGTCTCATTATTTGTGTCAGAAACAAAACTCGGCAATGAGCTGCTTATTTCCATTAATTGTGTCAGAAACAAACCTTCTCCTCAACATTCAGCTGCTTATGTCTCATTATTTGTATCAGAAACAAAACTTCTCCTCAGTATTCAGTTGCGTATGTCCCATTATTTATATCAGAAACAAAACTTCTCCTTAGTATTCAGTTGCTTATGTCCCATTATTTATGTCAGAAACAAGACTTCTCAGCATTCAAGGTCTTAAGTCTCATTATTTGTGTCAGAAATAAAATTCAGCAATGAGTTGCTTATGTCCCATTGTTTACGTCAGTAACAAAACTTCTCAACATTCAGCCGCTTATGTCGCATTATTTGTGTCAGAAAGAAAGCTTCTCAACAGTGAGCTGCTTATGTCTCATTATTTATGTCAGAAATAAAACTTCTCAATATTCAGTGTCTTATGTCTCATTATTTTTGTCAGAAACAAAACTTCTCAACATTCAGCTGCTTATGTCTCATTATTTGTGTCAGAAAAAAAACTTCTCAACATTCAGCTGCTTATGTCTCATTATTTTTGTCAGAAACAAAACTTCTCAACATTCAGCTGCTTAGGTCTCATTATTTGTCTCAGAAAAAAAACTTCTCAACATTCAGCTGCTTATGTCTCATTATTTTTGTCAGAAACAAAACTTCTCAACATTCAGCTGCTTATGTCTCATTATTTTTGTCAGAAACAAAACTTCTCAACATTCAGCTGCTTAAGCCTCATTATTTGTGTCAGAAACAAATCTTCACAACATTCAGCTGCTTAAGCCTCATTATTTGTATCAGAAACAAAACTTCTCCTCAGTATTCAGTTGCTTATGCCCCATTATTTATATCAGAAACAAAACTTCTCCTCAGTATTCAGTAATTTATGTCCCATTATTTATGTAAGAAACAAGTCTTCTCAGCATTCAGTGTCTTATGTCTCATTATTTGTGTCAGAAATAAAACTCACCAATGAGTTGCTTATGTCCCATTATTTATGTCAGAAACTAAACTTCTCAAAAGTGAGCTGCTTATGTCTCTTTATTTATGTCAGAAACAAAACTTCTCAACAATGAGCAGCTTATGTCTCATTAATTGTGTCAGAAACAAAACTACTCACTATTCAGCTGCTTATGTCTCATTATTTGTGTCAGAAACAAAACTTCTGAACAATGAGCTGCTTATGTCCCTTTAGTTGTGTCTGAAACAAAACTTCTCAACAATGAGCTGCTTATGTGTCATTATTTGTGTCAGAAACAAAACTTTTTACCAAAGAGCTGCTTATGTCCCATTATTTGTGTCAGAAACAAAACCTTTCAACAATGAGCTGCTTATGTCTCATTATTTGTGTCAGAAGCAAAACTTCTCAACAATGAGCTGCTTATGTCCCATTATTTGTGTCAGAAACAAAACTTCTCAACAATGAGCAGCTTATGTCTCATTATTTGTGTCAGAAGCAAAACTTCTCAACGATGAGCTGCTTATGTCTCATTATTTGTGTCAGAATTAAAACTTCTCAACATTTAGCTGCTAATGTCTCATAATTTGTGTCAGAAACAAAACTTCTCAACAATAAGCTGCTTATGTCTCATAATTTGTGTCAGAAACTAAACTTCTCAACATTCAGTGTCTTATGTAACATAATTTGTGTCAGAAACAAAACTTCTCAACAATGAGCTGCTTATGTCTCATTATTTGTGTCACAAACTAAACTTCTCAACATTCAGTGTCTTATGTCGCATTATTTGTGTCAGAAAGTAAATTTCTCAACGTTTAGTGTCTTATGTCTCATTATTTGTGTCAGAAACAAAATTTCTCAACATTCAGTGTCTTATGTCTCATTATTTGTGTCAGAAACAAAACTTCTCAACATTCGGCTGCTTATGTCTAATTATTTGTGTCAAAAGCAAAACTTCTCAACAACGAGCTGCTTATGTCCCATTATTTGTGTCAGAAACAAAACTGCTCCTCAACATTCAAATCTTATGTCTCATTAGTTGTGTCAGAAACAAAACTTCTCAACAATGAGCTGCTTATGTCTCATTATTTGTGTTAGAAGCAAAACTTCTCAACAATGAGCTGCTTATGTCTCATTATTTGTGTCAGAATTAAAACTTCTGATCATTTAGCTATAAATGTCTTATAATTTTTGTCAGAAATAAAACTTCTCAACAATGAGCTGCTTTTGTCCCATTATTTGTGTCAGAAAAAAAAACTTCTCAACAATGAGGTGCTTATGTGTCATTATTGTGTCAGAAATAACACTTCTCAACAATGAGCTGCTTATGTCCCATTATTTGTGTCAGAAACAAAACTTCTCAACAATGAGGTGCTTATGTGTCATTATTGTGTCAGAAACAAAACTTCTCAACAATGAGGTGCTTATGTGTCATTATTGTGTCAGAAACAAAACTTCTCAACAATGAGCTGCCTATGTCCCATTATTTGTGTCAGAAACAAAACTTCTCAACAATGAGGTGCTTATGTGTCATTATTGTGTAAGAAAAAAAACTTCTCAACAATGAGCTACTTATGTCTCATCATTTGTGTCAGAAACAAAACTTCTCAACAAGGAACTGCTTAGTACCCATTATTTGTGTCAGAAACAAAACTTCTCAACAATGAGCTACTTATGTCTCATTATTTGTGTCAGAAACAAAACTTCTCAACATTCAGTTACTTATGTCCCATTATTTGTGTCAGAAACAAAACATTTCATCAACATTCAGTTAGGTATGTCCCATTATTTGTGTCAGAAACAAACGTTATCAACAATGAACTGCTTATGTCTCATTATTTGTTTTAGAAACAAAACTTCTCTTCAACATTCAGTTACTTATGTCCCATTAATTGTGTCAGAAATAAAACTTCTCCTCAATATTCAGTTGCTTATGTCCCATTATTTGTGTCAGGAACAAAACTGAGCAATGAGTTGCTCATGCCTCATTATTTGTCTTAGAAACAAGACTTCTCAGTATTCAATGTCATTAGTCCCATTATTTGAGTCAGAAACAACACTTCTCAGCATTCAGTTTGTTATGTCCCATTATTTGTGTCAGAAACAAGACTTCTCAGCATTCAATGTCATTAGTCCCATTATTTGAGTCAGAAACAACACTTCTCAGAATTCAGTTTGTTATGTCCCATTATTTGTGTCAAAAACAAGACTTCTCAGCATTCAGTGTCATATGTCCCATTATTTGTGACAGAAACAAGACTTCTCAGCATTCAGTTACTTATGTGCCATTATTTGTGTCAAAAACAAGACTTCTCAACATTCAGTGTCTTATGTCTCGTTATTTGTGTCAGAAACAAGACTTCTCAGCATTCAGTTACTTATGTCTCGTTATTTGTGTCAGAAACAAAACTTAGCAATGAGCTGCTTATGTCCCATTAATTATGTCAGAAACAAACCTTCTCCTCAACATTCAGCTGCTTATGTCTCATTATTTGTATCAGAAACAAAACTTCTCCTCAGTATTCAGTTGCTTATGTCCCATTATTTATATCAGAAACAAAACTTCTCAGCATTCAGTGTCTTAAGTCTCATTATTTGTGTCAGAAACAAGACTACTCAGCATTCAGTTACTTATGTCCCATTAATTATGTCAGAAACAAACCTTCTCCTCAACATTCAGCTGCTTATGTCTCATTATTTGTGTCAGAAACAAAACTTCTCCTCAGTATTCAGTTGCTTATGTCCCATTATTTATATCAGAAACAACACTTCTCCTCAGTATTAAGTTGCTTATGTCCCATTATTTATGTCAGAAACAAGACTTCTCAGCATTCAGTGTCTTAAGTCTCATTATTTGTGTCAGAAATAAAACTCAGCAATGAGCTGCTTATGTCCCATTGTTTACGTCAGTAACAAAACTTCTCAACATTCAGCTGCTTATGTCGCATTATTAGTGTCAGAAAGAAAGCTTCTCAACAGTGAGCTGCTTATGTCTCATTATTTATGTCAGAAATAAAACTTCTCAATATTCAGTGTCTTTTGTCTCATTATTTTTGTCAGAAACAAAACTTCTCAACATTCAGCTGCTTATGTCCCATTATTTGTGTCAGAAAAAAAACTTCTCAACATTCAGCTGCTTATGTCTCATTATTTTTGTCAGAAACAAAACTTCTCAACATTCAGCTGCTTATGTCTCATTATTTTTGTCAGAAACAAAACTTCTCAACATTCAGCTGCTTATGTCTCATTATTTTTGTCAGAAACAAAACTTCTCAACATTCAGCTTCTTAAGCCTCATTATTTGTGTCACAAAAAAAAATTCTCAACATTCAGCTGCTTATGTCTCATTATTTTTGTCAGAAACAATACTTCTCAACATTCAGCTGCTTAGGTCTCATTATTTGTGTCAGAAAAAAAACTTCTCAACATTCAGCTGCTTATGTCTCATTATTTTTGTCAGAAACAAAACTTCTCAACATTCAGCTGCTTATGTCTCATTATTTTTGTCAGAAACAAAACTTCTCAACATTCAGCTGCTTAAGCCTCATTATTTGTATCAGAAACAAATCTTCTCAACATTCAGCTGCTTAAACCTCATTATTTGTATCAGAAACAAAACTTCTCCTCAGTATTCAGTTGCTTATGTCCCATTATTTATGTCAGAAACAAATCTTCTCCTCAGTATTCAGTAATTTATGTCCCATTATTTATGTCAGAAACAAGTCTTCTCAGCATTCAGTGTCTTATGTCTCATTATTTGTGTCAGAAATAAAACTCACCAATGAGTTGCTTATGTCCCATTATATATGTCAGAAACAAAACTTCTCAACAGTGCGCTGCTTATGTCTCATTATTTATGTCAAAAACAAAACTTCTCAACAATGAGCAGCTTATGTCTCATTATTTGTGTCAGAAACAAAACTACTCACTATTCAGCTTCTTATGTCTCATTAGTTGTGTCAGAAACAAAACTTCTGAACAATGAGCTGCTTATGTCCCATTAGTAGTGTCAGAAACAAAACTTCTCAACAATGAGCTGCTTATGTCTCATTATTTGTGTCAGAATTAAAAGTTCTGATCATTTAGCTATAAATGTCTTATAATTTTTGTCAGAAACAAAACGTCTCAACAATGAGCTGCTTATGTCTCATTATTTGTGTCAGAAACTAAACTTCTCAACATTCAGTGTCTTATGTCTCATTATTTGTGTCAGAAACAAAATTTCTCAACATTCAGTGTCTTATGTCTCATTATTTGTGTCAGAAACAAAACTTCTCAACATTCAGCTGCTTATGTATAATTATTTGTGTCAGAAGCAAAACTTCTCAACAATGAGGTGCTTATGCGTCATTATTTGTGTCAGAAATAAAACTTCTCAACAATGAGCTGCTTTTGTCCCATTATTTGTGTCAGAAAAAAAAACTTCTAAACAATGAGGTGCTTATGTGTCATTATTGTGTCAGAAACAAAACTTCTCAACAATGAGGTGCTTATGTGTCATTATTGTGTCAGAAACAAAACTTCTCAACAAAGAGCTGCCTATGTCCCATTATTTGTGTCAGAAACAAAACTTCTAAACAATGAGGTGCTTATGTGTCGTTATTGTGTCAGAAACAAAACTTCTCAACAATGAGCTGCTTATGTCCCATTATTTGTGTCTGAAACAAAATTCTCAACAATGAGGTGCTTATGTGTCATTATTGTGTAAGAAAACAAACTTCTCAACAATGAGCTACTTATGTCTCATCATTTGTGTCAGAAACAAAACTTCTCAACAATGAGCTACTGATGTCTCATTATTTGTGTCAGAAACAAAACTTCTCAACAAGGAACTGCTTATTACCCATTATTTGTGTCAGAAACAAAACTTCTCAACAATGAGCTACTTATGTCTCATTATTTGTGTCAGAAACAAAACTTCTCAACATTCAGTTACTTATGTCCCATTATTTGTGTCAGAAACAAAACTTTTCCTCAACATTCAGTTAGGTATGTCCCATTATTTGTGTCAGAAACAAAAGTTCTCAACAATGAGCTGCTTATGTCTCATTATTTGTTTTAGAAACAAAACTTCTCTTCAACATTCAGTTACTTATGTCCCATTAATTGTGTCAGAAATAAAACTTCTCCTCAATATTCAGTTGCTTATGTTCCATTATTTGTGTCAGGAACAAAACTCAGCAATGAGTTGCTTATGTCTCATTATTTGTCTTAGAAACAAAACTTCTCCTCAAAATTCATTTACTTATGTCCCATTAATTGTGTCAGAAACAAAACTTCTCCTCAACATTCAGTTACTTATGTCCCATTAATTGTGTCAGAAATAAAACTTCTCATCAATATTCAGCTGCTTATGTCCCATTATTTGTGTCAGAAACAAGACTTCTCAGCATTCAATGTCATTAGTCCCATTATTTGTGTCAGAAACAACACTTCTCAGCATTCAGTTTGTTATGTCCCATTATTTGTGTCCAAAACAAAACTTCTCAACACTGAGCTGCTTATGTCTCATTATTTGTCTCAGAAACAAAACTTCTCCTCAGCATTCAGTTAATTATATCCCATTATTTGTGCCAGAAATAAAACTTCTCCTCAACATTCAGCTGCTTATGTTCTATTATTTGTGTCAGAAACAAAAGTTCTCCTCAACAATGAGCTGCTTATGTCTCATTATTTGTGTCAGACACAAAACTTCTCCTCAGCATTCAGTTACCGATGTCCCATTATTTGTGTCAGAAACAAAAGTTCTCAACAATGAGTTGCTTATGTCTCATTATTTATTTCAGAAACAAAACTTCTCAACATTCAGTTACTTATGTTCCATTATTTGTGTCAGAAACAAATCTTTTCCTCAACATTCAGTTAGGTATGTCCCATTATTTGTGTCAGAAACAAAAGTTCTCAACAATGAGCTGCTTATGTCTCATTATTTGTTTTAGAATCAAAACTTCTCTTCAACATGCAGTTACTTATGTCCCATTAATTGTGTCAGAAATAAAACTTCTCCTCAATATTCAGTTGCTTATGTCCCATTATTTGTGTCAGGAACAAAACTCAGCAATGAGTTGCTTATGTCTCATTATTTGTCTTAGAAACAAAACTTCTCCTCAACATTCATTTGCTTATGTCCCATTAATTGTGTCAGAAACAAAACTTCTCCTCAACATTCAGTTACTTATGTCCCATTAATTGTGTCAGAAATAAAACTTCTCCTCAATATTCAGTTGCTTATGTCCAATTATTTGTGTCAGGAACAAAACTGAGCAATGAGTTGCTTATGTCTCATTATTTGTCTTAGAAACAAAACATCTCCTCAACATTCATTTACTTATGTCCCATTAATTGTGTCAGAAACAAAACTTCTCTTCAACATTCAGTTACTTATGTCCCATTAATTGTGTCAGAAATAAAACTTCTCCTCAATATTCAGTTGCTTATGTCCCATTATTTGTGTCAGGAACAAAACTGAGCAATGAGTTGCTTATGTCTCATTATTTGTCTTAGAAACAAAACTTCTCCTCAACATTCATTTACTTATGTCCCATTAATTGTGTCAGAAACAAAACTTCTCCTCAACATTCAGTTACTTATGTCCCATTAATTGTGTCAGAAATAAAACTTCTCATCAATATTCAGCTGCTTATGTCCCATTATTTGTGTCAGAAACAAGACTTCTCAGCATTCAATGGCATTAGTCCCATTATTTGAGTCAGAAACATTACTTCTCAGCATTCAGTTTGTTATGTCCCATTATTTGTGTCAAAAACAAGACTTCTCAGCATTCAGTGTCATATGTCCCATTATTTGTGTCAGAAACAAGACTTCTCAGCATTCAGTGTCATATGTCCCATTATTTGTGTCAGAAACAAAGCTTCTCAACATTCAGCTGCTTATGTCGCATTATTTGTGTCAGATAGAAAGCTTCTCAACAGTGAGTTGCTTATGTCTCATTATTTATGTCAGAAATAAAACTTCTCAATATTCAGTGTCTTATGTCTCATTATTTTTGTCAGAAATAAAACTTCTCAACATTCAGCTCCTTATGTCTCATTATTTATGTCAGAAATAAAACTTCTCAATATTCAGTGTCTTATGTCTCATTATTTTTGTCAGAAATAAAACTTCTCAATATTCAGTGTCTTATGTCTCATTATTTTTGTCAGAAATAAAACTTCTCAATATTCAGTGTCTTATGTCTCATTATTTTTGTCAGAAATAAAACTTAGCAATATTCAGTGTCTTATGTGTTATTATTTTTGTCAGAAATAAAACTTCTCAACATTCAGCTGCTTAAGCCTCATTATTTGTATCAGAAACAAATCTTCTCAACATTCAGCTGCTTAAACCTCATTATTTGTATCAGAAACAAAACTTCTCCTCAGTATTCAGTTGCTTATGTCCCATTATTTATGTCAGAAACAAATCTTCTCCTAGTATTCAGTAATTTATGTCCCATTATTTATGTCAGAAACAAGTCTTCTCAGCATTCAGTGTCTTATGTCTCATTATTTGTGTCAGAAATAAAACTCACCAATGAGTTGCTTATGTCCCATTATATATGTCAGAAACAAAACTTCTCAACAGTGCGCTGCTTATGTCTCATTATTTATGTCAAAAACAAAACTTCTCAACAATGAGCAGCTTATGTCTCATTATTTGTGTCAGAAACAAAACTACTCACTTTTCAGCTTTTTATGTCTCATTATTTGTGTCAGAAACAAAACTTCTGAACAATGAGCTGCTTATGTCTCATTAGTTGTGTCAGAAACAAAACTTCTCAACAATGAGCTGCTTATGTCTCATTATTTGTGTCAGAATTAAAACTTCTGATCATTTAGCTATAAATGTCTTATAATTTTTGTCAGAAACAAAACTTCTCAACAATGAGCTGCTTATGTCCCATTATTTGTGTCAGAAACTAAACTTCTCAACATTCAGTGTCTTATGTCTCATTATTTGTGTCAGAAACAAAATTTCTCAACATTCAGTGTCTTATGTCTCATTATTTGTGTCAGAAGCAAAACTTCTCAACAATGAGGTGCTTATGCGTCATTATTTGTGTCAGAAATAATACTTCTCAACAATGAGCTGCTTTTGTCCCATTATTTGTGTCAGAAAAAAAAACTTCTCAACAATGATGTGCTTATGTGTCATTATTGTGTCAGAAATAAAACTTCTCAACAATGAGCTGCTTATGTCCCATTATTTGTGTCAGAAACAAAACTTCTCAACAATGAGGTGCTTATGTGTCATTATTGTGTCAGAAACAAAACTTCTCAACAATGAGGTGCTTATGTGTCATTGTTGTTTCAGAAACACAACTTCTCAACAATGAGCTGCCTATGTCCCATTATTTGTGTCAGAAACAAAACTTCTAAACAATGAGGTGCTTATGTGTCATTATTGTGTCAGAAACAAAACTTCTCAACAATGAGCTGCTTATGTCCCATTATTTGTGTCAGAAACAAAACTTCTCAACAATGAGGTGCTTATGTGTCATTATTGTGTAAGAAAAAAAACTTCTCAACAATGAGCTACTTATGTCTCATCATTTGTGTCAGAAACAAAACTTCTCAACAATGAGCTACTGATGTCTCATTATTTGTGTCAGAAACAAAACTTCTCAACAAGGAACTGCTTATTACCCATTATTTGTGTCAGAAACAAAACTTCTCAACAATGAGCTACTTATGTCTCATTATTTGTGTCAGAAACAAAACTTCTCAACATTCAGTTACTTATGTCCCAGTATTTGTGTCAGAAACAAAACTTTTCCTCAACATTCAGTTAGGTATGTCCCATTATTTGTGTCAGAAACAAAAGTTCTCAACAATGAGCTGCTTATGTCTCATTATTTGTTTTAGAAACAAAACTTCTCTTCAACATTCAGTTACTTATGTCCCATTAATTGTGTCAGAAATAAAACGTCTCCTCAATATTAAGTTGCTTTGTCCCATTATTTGTGTCAGGAACAAAACTCAGCAATGAGTTGCTTATGTCTCATTATTTGTTTTAGAAACAAAACTTCTCCTCAACATTCATTTACTTATGTCCCATTAATTGTGTCAGAAACAAAACTTCTCCTCAACATTCAGTTACTTATGTCCCATTAATTGTGTCAGAAATAAAACTTCTCATCAATATTCAGCTGCTTATGTCCCATTATTTGTGTCAGAAACAAGACTTCTCAGCATTCAATGTCATTAGTCCCATTATTTGTGTCAGAAACAACACTTCTCAGCATTCAGTTTGTTATGTCCCATTATTTGTGTCAAAAACAAAACTTCTCAACATTCAGTGTCATATGTCCCATTATTTGTGTCAGAAACAAGACTTCTCGGCATTCAGTTACTTATGTGCCATTATTTGTGTCAAAAACAGGACTTCTCAGCATTCAGTGTCATATGTCCCATTATTTGTGTCAGAAACAAGACTTCTCAGCATTCAGTTACTTATGTCTCATTATTTGTGTCAGAAACAAAACTCAGCAATGAGCTGCTTATGTCCCATTAATTATGTCAGAAACAAACCTTCTCCTCAATATTCAGCTGCTTATGTCTCATTATTTGTATCAGAAACAAAACTTCTCCTCAGTATTCAGTTGCTTATGTCCCATTATTTATGTCAGAAGCAAGTCTTCTCAGCATTCAGTGTCTTATGTCTCATTTTTGTGTCAAATAAAACTCTCCAATGAGTTGCTTATGTCCCATTATTTATGTCAGAAACAAAACTTCTCAACAGTGAGCTGCTTATGTCTCATTATTTGTCAGAAACAAAACTTCTCAACAGTGAGCTGCTTATGTCTCATTATTTATGTCAGAAACAAAACTTCTCCACAGTGAGTTGCTTATGTCTCATTATTTATGCCAGAAACATAACTTCTGAACAATGAGCTGCTTATGTCTCATTATTTGTGTCAGAAAATAAACTACTCACTATTCAGCTGCTTATGTCTCAATTTTTGTGTCAGAAACAAAACTTCTGATCAATGAGCTGCTTATGTCCCATTAGTTGTGTCAGAAACAAAACTTCTAAACAATGAGCTGCTTATGTGTCATTATTTGTGTCAGAAACAAAACTTTTTAACAATGAGCTGCTTATGTCCTATTATTTGTGTCAGAAACAAAACCTTTCAACAATGAGCTGCTTATGTCTCATTATTTGTGTCAGAGACAAAACTTCTCAACAATGAGCTGCTTATGTCCCATTATTTGTGTCAGAAACAAAACATCTCAACAATGAGCTGCATATGTCTCATTATTTGTGTCAGAAGCAAAACTTCTCAACAATGAGCTGCTTATGTCTCATTATTTGTGTCAGACTTAAAACTTCTCAACATTTAGCTGCTTATGTCTCATAATTTGTGTCAGAAACAAAACTTCTCAACAATGAGCTGCTTATGGCCCATTATTTGTGTCAGAAACAAAACTTCTCAACAAGGAACTGCTTATGTCCCATTATTTGTGTCAGAAACAAAACTGCTCCTCAACATTCAGTGTCTTATGTCTCATTATTTGTGTCAGAAACAAAACTTCTCCTCTACATTGAACTGCTAATGTCCCATTATTTATGTCTGAAACAAAACTTCTCAACAATGAGTATCTTATGTCTCATTATTTGTGTCAGAAACAAAACTGCTCCTCAACATTCAGTGTCTTATGTCACATTATTTGTCAGAAACAAAACTTCTCAGCAATGAGTATCTTATGTCACGTTATTTGTCTCAGAAACAAAACTTCTCAACAATGAGTATCTTATGTCACATTATTTGTGTCAGAAATAAAACTTCTCAACAATGAGTATCTTATGTCACATTATTTGTGTCAGAAATAAAACTTCTCAACAATGAGCTGCTTATGTCTCATTATTTGTGCCAGAAATAAAACTTCTCCTCAATATTCAGCTGCTTATGTTTTATTTTTTGTGTCAGAAACAAAAGTTCTCCTCAACAATGAGCTGCTTATGTCTCATTATTTGGGTCAGACACAAAACTTCTCCTCAGCATTCAGTTACTGATGTCCCATTATTTGTGTCAGAAACAAAAGTTCTCAACAATGAGTTGCTTATGTCTCATTATTTGTTTCAGAAACAAAACTTCTCAACATTCAGTTACTTATGTTCCATTATTTGTGTCAGAAACAAATCTTTTCCTCAACATTCAGTTCGGTATGTCGCATTTTTTGTGTCAGAAACAAAAGTTCTCAACAATGAGCTGCTTATGTGTCATTATTTGTGTCAGAAACAATACTTTTTAACAATGAGCTGCTTATGTCCCATTATTTGTGTCAGAAACAAAACCTTTCAACAATGAGCTGCTTATGTCTCATTATTTGTGTCAGAAACAAAACTTCTCAACAATGAGCTGCTTATGTCCCATTATTTGTGTCAGAAACAAAACTTCTCAACAATGAGCTGCTTATGTCTCATTATTTGTGTCAGAAGCAAAACTTCTCAACATTCAGCTGCTTATGTCTCATTATTTGTGTCAGAATTAAAACTTCTCAACATTTAGCTGCTTATGTCTCATAATTTGTGTCAGAAACAAAACTTCTCAACAATGAGCTACTTATGTCTCATTATTTGTGTCAGAAACAAAACTTCTCAACATTCAGTTACTTATGTCCCAGTATTTGTGTCAGAAACAAAACTTTTCCTCAACATTCAGTTAGGTATGTCCCATTATTTGTGTCAGAAACAAAAGTTCTCAACAATGAGCTGCTTATGTCTCATTATTTGTTTTAGAAACAAAACTTCTCTTCAACATTCAGTTACTTATGTCCCATTAATTGTGTCAGAAATAAAACTTCTCCTCAATATTAAGTTGCTTATGTCCCATTATTTGTGTCAGGAACAAAACTCATCAATGAGTTGCTTATGTCTCATTATTTGTCTTAGAAACAAAACTTCTCCTCAACATTCATTTACTTATGTCCCATTAATTGTGTCAGAAACAAAACTTCTCCTCAACATTCAGTTACTTATGTCCCATTAATTGTGTCAGAAATAAAACTTCTCATCAATATTCAGCTGCTTATGTCCCATTATTTGTGTCAGAAACAAGACTTCTCAGCATTCAATGTCATTAGTCCCATTATTTGTGTCAGAAACAACACTTCTCAGCATTCAGTTTGTTATGTCCCATTATTTGTGTCAAAAACAAAACTTCTCAACAATGAGCTGCTTATGTCTCATTATTTGTCTCAGAAACAAAACTTCTCCTCAGCATTCAGTTAATTATGTCCCATTATTTGTGCCAGAGATAAAACTTCTCCTCAACATTCAGCTGCTTATGTTCTATTATTTGTGTCAGAAACAAAAGTTCTCCTCAACAATGAGCTGCTTATGTCTCATTATTTGTGTCAGACACAAAACTTCTCCTCAGCATTCAGTTACTGATGTCCCATTATTTGTGTCAGAAACAAAAGTTCTCAACAATGAGTTGCTTATGTCTCATTATTTATTTCAGAAACAAAACTTCTCAACATTCAGTTACTTATTTTCCATTATTTGTTTCAGAAACAAATCTTTTCCTCAACATTCAGTTAGGTATGTCCCATTATTTGTGTCAGAAACAAAAGTTCTCAACAATGAGCTGCTTATGTCTCATTATTTGTTTTAGAAACAAAACTTCTCTTCAACATTCAGTTACTTATGTCCCATTAATTGTGTCAGAAATAAAACTTCTCCTCAATATTCAGTTGCTTATGTCCCATTATTTGTGTCAGGAACAAAACTCAGCAATGAGTTGCTTATGTCTCATTATTTCTCTTAGAAACAAAACTTCTCCTCAACATTCATTTACTTATGTCCCATTAATTGTGTCAGAAACAAAACTTCTCCTCAACATTCAGTTACTTATGTCCCATTAATTGTGTCAGAAATAAAACTTCTCATCAATATTCAGCTGCTTATGTCCCATTATTTGTGTCAGAAACAAGACTTCTCAGCATTCAATGTCATATGTCCCATTATTTGTGCTAGAAGCAACACTTCTCAGCATTCAGTTTCTTATGTCCCATTATTTGTGTCAATAACAAGACTTCTCAGCATTCAGTGTCATATGTCCCATTATTTGTGTCAGAAACAAGACTTCTCAGCATTCAGTTACTTATGTGCCATTATTTGTGTCAGAAACAAGACTTCTCAGCATTCAGTTACTTATGTCTCATTATTTGTGTCAGAAACAAAACTCAGCAATGAGCTGCTTATGTCCCATTAATTATGTCAGAAACAAACCTTCTCCTCAACATTCAGCTGGTTATGTCTCATTATTTGTATCAGAAACAAAACTTCTCCTCAGTATTCAGTTGCTTATGTCCCATTATTTATATCAGAAACAAAACTTCTCCTCAGTATTCAGTAACTTTTGTCCCATTATTTATGTCAGAAGCAAGTCTTTTCAGCATTCAGTGTCTTATGTCTCATTTTTTGTGTCAAATAAAACTCTCCAATGAGTTGCTTATGTCCCATTATTTATGTCAGAAACAAAACTTCTCAACAGTGAGCTGCTTATGTCTCATTATTTGTCAGAAACAAAACTTCTCAACAGTGAGCTGCTTATGTCTCATTATTTATGTCAGAAACAAAACTTCTCCACAGTGAGTTGCTTATGTCTCATTATTTATGCCAGAAACATAACTTCTGAACAATGAGCTGCTTATGTCTCATTATTTGCGTCAGAAAATAAACTACTCACTATTCAGCTGCTTATGTCTCAATTTTTGTGTCAGAAACAAAACTTCTGATCAATGAGCTGCTTATGTCCCATTAGTTGTGTCAGAAACAAAACTTCTAAACAATGAGCTGCTTATGTGTCATTATTTGTGTCAGAAACAAAACTTTTTAACAATGAGCTGCTTATGTCCTATTATTTGTGTCAGAAAAAAAACCTTTCAACAATGAGCTGCTTATGTCTCATTATTTGTGTCAGAAACAAAACTTCTCAACAATGAGCTGCTTATGTCCCATTATTTGTGTCAGAAACAAAACATCTCAACAATGAGCTGCATATGTCTCATTATTTGTGTCAGAAGCAAAACTTCTCAACAATGAGCTGCTTATGTCTCATTATTTGTGTCAGACTTAAAACTTCTCAACATTTAGCTGCTTATGTCTCATAATTTGTGTCAGAAACAAAACTTCTCAACAATGAGCTGCTTATGGCCCATTATTTGTGTCAGAATTAAAACTTCTCAACATATAGCTGCTTATGTCTCATTATTTGTGTCAGAAACTAAACTTCTCAATATTAAGTGTCTTATGTCTCATTATTTGTGTCAGAAACAAAATTTCTCAACATTCAGTGTCTTATGTCTCATTATTTGTGTCAGAAACAAAACTTCTCAACATTCAGCTGCTTATGTCTAAATATTTGTGTCAGAAGCAAAACTTCTCAACAATGAGCTGCTTATGTCTCATTATTTGTGTCAGAAACAAAACTTCTCAACAATGAGCTGCTTATGTCTCATTATTTGTGTCAGAAGCAAGACTTCTCAACAATGAGCTGCTTATGTGTCATTATTTGTGTCAGAAACAAAACTTCTCAACAATGAGGTGCTTATGTGTCATTATTTGTGTCAGAAATAAAACTTCTCAACAATGAGCTGCTTATGTCCCATTATTTGTTTCAGAAACAAAACTTCTCAACAATGAGCTACTTATGTCTCATTATTTGTGTCAGAAACAAAACTTCTCAACAAGGAACTGCTTATGTCCCATTATTTGTGTCAGAAACAAAACTGCTCCTCAACATTCAGTGTCTTATGTCTCATTATTTGTGTCAGAAACAAAACTTCTCCTCTACATTGAACTGCTAATGTCCCATTATTTATGTCTGAAACAAAACTTCTCAACAATGAGTATCTTATGTCTCATTATTTGTGTCAGAAACAAAACTGCTCCTCAACATTCAGTGTCTTATGTCACATTATTTGTCAGAAACAAAACTTCTCAGCAATGAGTATCTTATGTCACGTTATTTGTCTCAGAAACAAAACTTCCCAACAATGAGTATCTTATGTCACATTATTTGTGTCAGAAATAAAACTTCTCAACAATGAGTATCTTATGTCACATTATTTGTGTCAGAAATAAAACTTCTCAACAATGAGCTGCTTATGTCTCATTATTTGTGCCAGAAATAAAACTTCTCCTCAATATTCAGCTGCTTATGTTTTATTTTTTGTGTCAGAAACAAAAGTTCTCCTCAACAATGAGCTGCTTATGTCTCATTATTTGTGTCAGACACAAAACTTCTCCTCAGCATTCAGTTACTGATGTCCCATTATTTGTGTCAGAAACAAAAGTTCTCAACAATGAGTTGCTTATGTCTCATTATTTGTTTCAGAAACAAAACTTCTCAACATTCAGTTACTTATGTTCCATTATTTGTGTCAGAAACAAATCTTTTCCTCAACATTCAGTTTGGTATGTCGCATTTTTTGTGTCAGAAACAAAAGTTCTCAACAATGAGCTGCTTATGTCTCATTATTTGATTTAGAAACAAAACTTCTCTTAAACATTCAGTTACTTATGTCCCATTAATTGTGTCAGAAATAAAACTTCTCCTCAATATTCAGTTGCTTATGTCCCATTATTTGTGTCAGGAACAAAACTCAGCAATGAGTTGCTTATGTCTCATTATTTGTCTTAGAAACAAAACTTCTCCTCAACATTCATTTACTTATGTCCCATTAATTTTGTCAGAAACAAAACTTCTCCTCAACATTCAGTTACTTATGTCCCATTAATTGTGTCAGAAATAAAACTTCTCATCAATATTCAGCTGCTTATGTCCCATTATTTGTGTCAGAAACAAGACTTCTCAGCATTCATTGTCATATGTCCCATTATTTGTGCTAGAAACAACACTTCTCAGCATTCAGTTTCTTATGTCCCATAATTTGTGTCAAAAACAAGACTTCTCAGCATTCAGTGTCATATGTCCCATTATTTGTGTCAGAAACAAGACTTCTCAGCATTCAGTTACTTATGTGCCATTATTTGTGTCAGAAACAAGACTTCTCAGCATTCAGTTACTTATGTGCCATTATTTGTGTCAAAAACAAGACTTCTCAACATTCAGTGTTTTATGCATCATTATTTGTGTCAGAAACAAGAATTCTCAGCATTCAGTTACTTATGTGTCATTATTTGTGTCAGAAACAAAACACAGCAATGAGCTGCTTATGTCCCATTAATTATGTCAGAAACAAACCTTCTCCTCAACATTCAGCTGCTTATGTCTCATTATTTGTATCAGAAACGAAACTTCTCCTCAGTATTCAGTTGCTTATGTCCCATTATTTGTGTCAGAAACAAGACTTCTCAGCATTCATTGTCATATGTCCCATTATTTGTGCTAGAAACAACACTTCTCAGCATTCAGTTTCTTATGTCCCATAATTTGTGTCAAAAACAAGACTTCTCAGCATTCAGTGTCATATGTCCCATTATTTGTGTCAGAAACAAGACTTCTCAGCATTCAGTTACTTATGTGCCATTATTTGTGTCAGAAACAAGACTTCTCAGCATTCAGTTACTTATGTGCCATTATTTGTGTCAAAAACAAGACTTCTCAACATTCAGTGTTTTATGCATCATTATTTGTGTCAGAAACAAGAATTCTCAGCATTCAGTTACTTATGTGTCATTATTTGTGTCAGAAACAAAACACAGCAATGAGCTGCTTATGTCCCATTAATTATGTCAGAAACAAACCTTCTCCTCAACATTCAGCTGCTTATGTCTCATTATTTGTATCAGAAACGAAACTTCTCCTCAGTATTCAGTTGCTTATGTCCCATTATTTATATCAGAAACAAAACTTCTCCTTAGTATTCAGTTGCTTATGTCCCATTATTTATGTCAGAAACAAGACTTCTCAGCATTCAGTTTCTTAAGTCTCATTATTTGTGTCAGAAATAAAATTCAGCAATGAGTTGCTTATGTCCCATTGTTTACGTCAGTAACAATACTTCTAGCCATTCAGCTGCTTATGTCGCATTATTAGTGTCAGAAAGAAAGCTTCTCAACAGTGAGCTGCTTATGTCTCATTATTTATGTCAGAAATAAAACTTCTCAATATTCAGTGTCTTTTGTCTCATTATTTTTGTCAGAAACAAAACTTCTCAACATTCAGCTGCTTATGTCCCATTATTTGTGTCAGAAAAAAAACTTCTCAACATTCAGCTGCTTATGTCTCATTATTTTTGTCAGAAACAAAACTTCTCAACATTCAGCTGCTTATGTCTCATTATTTTTGTCAGAAACAAAACTTCTCAACATTCAGCTGCTTAAGCCTCATTATTTGTGTCACAAAAAAAAATTCTCAACATTCAGCTGCTTATGTCTCATTATTTTTGTCAGAAACAAAACTTCTCAACATTCAGCTGCTTAGGTCTCATTATTTGTGTCAGAAAAAAAACTTCTCAACATTCAGCTGCTTATGTCTCATTATTTTTGTCAGAAACAAAACTTCTCAACATTCAGCTGCTTATGTCTCATTATTTTTGTCAGAAACAAAACTTCTCAACATTCAGCTGCTTAAGCCTCATTATTTGTGTCAGAAACAAATCTTCACAACATTCAGCTGCTTAAGCCTCATTGTTTGTATCAGAAACAAAACTTCTCCTCAGTATTCAGTTGCTTATGTCCCATTATTTATATCAGAAACAAAACTTCTCCTCAGTATTCAGTCATTTATGTCCCATTATTTATGTCAGAAACAAGTCTTCTCAGCATTCAGTGTCTTATGTCTCATTATTTGTGTCAGAAATTAAACTCACCATTGAGTTGCTTATGTCCCATTATTTATGTCAGAAACTAAACTTCTCAACAGTGAGCTGCTTATGTCTCTTTATTTATGTCAGAAACAAAACTTCTCAACAATGAGCAGCTTATGTCTCTTTAATTGTGTCAGAAACAAAACTACTCACTATTCAGCTGCTTATGTCTCATTATTTGTGTCAGAAACAAAACGTCTGAACAGTGAGCTGCTTATGTCCCTTTAGTTGTGTCTGAAACAAAACTTATCAACAATGAGCTGCTTATGTGTCATTATTTGTGTCAGAAACAATACTTTTTAACAATGAGCTGCTTATGTCCCATTATTTGTGTCAGAAACAAAACCTTTCAACAATGAGCTGCTTATGTCCCATTATTTGTGTCAGAAACAAAACTTCTCAACAATGAGCTGCTTATGTCCCATTATTTGTGTCAGAAACAAAACTTCTCAACAATGAGCTGCTTATGTCTCAAAATTTGTGTCAGAAGCAAAACTTCTCAACATTCAGCTGCTTATGTCTCATTATTTGTGTCAGAATTAAAACTTCTCAACATTTAGCTGCTTAAGTCTCATTATTTGTGTCAGAAACAAAACTTATCAACAATAAGCTGCTTATGTCTCATTATTTGTGTCAGAAACTAAACTTCTCAACATTTAGTGTCTTATGTATCATAATTTGTGTCAGAAACAAAACTTCTCAACAATGAGCTGTTTATGTCTCATTATTTGTGTCAGAAACTAAACTTCTCAACATTCAGTGTCTTATGTCTCATTATTTGTGTCAGAAACTAAACTTCTCAACATTCAGTGTCTTATGTCGCATAATTTGTGTCAGAAACTAAATTTCTCAACATTTAGTGTCTTATGTCTCATTATTTGTGTCAGAAACAAAATTTCTCAACATTCAGTGTCTTATGTCTCATTATTTGTGTCAGAAACAAAACTTCTCAACATTCGGCTGCTTATGTCTAATTATTTGTGTCAAAAGCAAAACTTCTCAACAACGAGCTGCTTATGTCCCATTATTTGTGTCAGAAACAAAACTGCTCCTCAACATTCAAATCTTATGTCTCATTAGTTGTGTCAGAAACAAAACTTATCAACAATGAGCTGCTTATGTCTCATTATTTGTGTTAGAAGCAAAACTTCTCAACAATGAGCTGCTTATGTCTCATTATTTGTGTCAGAATTAAAACTTCTGATCATTTAGCTATAAATGTCTTATAATTTTTGTCAGAAACAAAACCTCTCAACAATGAGCTGCTTATGTCTCATTATTTATGTCAGAAACTAAACTTCTCAACATTCATTGTCTTATGTCTCATTATTTGTGTCAGAAAGAAAATTTCTCAACATTCAGTGTCTTATGTCTCATTATTTGTGTCAGAAACAAAACTTCTCAACATTCAGCTGCTTATGTATAATTATTTGTGTCAGAAGCAAAACTTCTCAACAATGAGGTGCTTATGCGTCATTATTTGTGTCAGAAATAAAACTTCTAAACAATGAGCTGCTTTTGTCCCATTATTTGTGTCAGAAATAAAACTTCTCAACAATGAGCTGCTTTTGTCGCATTATTTGTGTCAGAAAGAAAAACTTCTCAACAATGAGGTGCTTATGTGTCATTATAGTGTCAGAAATAAAACTTCTCAACAATGAGCTGCTTATGTCCCATTATTTGTGTCAGAAACAAAACTTCTCAACAATGAGGTGCTTATGTGTCATTATTGTGTCAGAAACAAAACTTCTCAACAATGAGGTGCTTATGTGTCATTATTGTGTCAGAAACAAAACTTCTCAACAATGAGCTGCCTATGTCCCATTATTTGTGTCAGAAACAAAACTTCTCAACAATGAGGTGCTTATGTGTCATTATTGTGTCAGAAACAAAACTTCTCAACAATGAGCTGCTTATGTCCCATTACTTGTTTCAGAAACAAAACTTCTCAACAATGAGGTGCTTATGTGTCATTATTGTGTAAGAAAGAAAATTTCTCAACAATGAGCTTCTTATGTCTCATAATTTGTGTCAGAAACAAAACTTCTCAACAATGAGCTACTGATGTCTCATTATTTGTGTCAGAAACAAAACTTCTCAACAAGGAACTGCTTATTACCCATTATTTGTGTCAGAAACAAAACTTCTCAACAATGAGCTACTTATGTCCCATTATTTGTGTCATAAACAAAACATTTCCTCAACATTCAGTTAGGTATGTCCCCTTATTTGTGTCAGAAACAAAAGTTCTCAACAATGAGCTGCTTATGTCTCATTATTTGTTTTAGAAACAAAACTTCTCTTCAACATTCAGTTACTTATGTCCCATTAATTGTGTCAGAAATAAAACTTCTCATCAATATTCAGTTGCTTATGTTCCATTATTTGTGTCAGGAACAAAACTCAGCAATGAGTTGCTTATGTCTCATTATTTGTCTTAGAAACAAAACTTCTCCTCAACATTCATTTACTTATGTCCCATTAATTGTGTCAGAAACAAAACTTCTCCTCAACATTCAGTTACTTATGTCCCATTAATTGTGTCAGAAATTAAACTTCTCATCAATATTCAGCTGCTTATGTCCCATTATTTGTGTCAGAAACAAGACTTCTCAGCATTCAATGTCATTAGTCCCATTATTTGAGTCAGAAACAACACTTCTCAGCATTCAGTTTGTTATGTCCTATTATTTGTGTCAAAAAGAAGACTTTTCAGCATTCAGTGTCATATGTCCCATTATTTGTGTCAGAAACAAGACTTCTCAGCATTCAGTTACTTATGTGCCCTTATTTGTGTCAAAAACAAGACTTCTCAGCATTCAGTTACTTATGTCTCGTTATTTGTGTCAGAAACAAAACTTCTCCTAAGTATTCAGTTGCTTATGTCCCATTATTTATATCAGAAACAAAACTTCTCAGCATTCAGTGTCTTAAGTCTCATTATTTGTTTCAGAAACAAGACTACTCAGCATTCAGTTACTTATGTCCCATTAATTATGTCAGAAACAAACCTTCTCCTCAACATTCAGCTGCTTATGTCTCATTATTTGTGTCAGAAACAAAACTTCTCCTCAGTATTCAGTTGCTTATGTCCCATTATTTATATCAGAAACAACACTTCTCCTCAGTATTCAGTTGCTTATGTCCCATTATTTATGTCAGAAACAAGACTTCTCAACATTCAGCTGCTTAAGCCTATTATTTGTGTCAGAAACAAAACCTTTCCACAATGAGCTGCTTATGTCTCATTATTTGTGTCAGAAACAAAACTTCTCAACAATGAGCTGCTTATGTCCCATTATTTGTGTCAGAAACAAAACTTCTCAACAATGAGCTGCATATGTCTCATTATTTGTGTCAGAAGCAAAACTTCTCAACAATGAGGTGCTTATGTCTCATTATTTGTGTCAGACTTAAAACTTCTCAACATTTAGCTGCTTATGTCTCATAATTTGTGTCAGAAACAAAACTTCTCAACAATGAGCTGCTTATGGCCCATTATTTGTGTCAGAATTAAAACTTCTCAACATTTAGCTGCTTATGTCTCATTATTTGTGTCAGAAACAAAACTTCTCAACATTCAGCTGCTTATGTCTAAATATTTGTGTCAGAAGCAAAACTTCTCAACAATGAGCTGCTTATGTCTCATTATTTGTGTCAGAAACAAAACTTCTCAACAATGAGCTGCTTATGTCTCATTATTTGTGTCAGAAGCAAAACTTCTCAACAATGAGCTGCTTATGTGTCATTATTTGTGTCAGAAACAAAACTTCTCAACAATGAGGTGCTTATGTGTCATTATTTGTGTCAGAAATAAAACTTCTCAACAATGAGCTGCTTATGTCCCATTATTTGTTTCAGAAACAAAACTTCACAACAATGAGCTACTTATGTCTCATTATTTGTGTCAGAAACAAAACTTCTCAACAAGGAACTGCTTATGTCCCATTATTTGTGTCAGAAACAAAACTGCTCCTCAACATTCAGTGTCTTATGTCTCAATATTTGTGTCAGAAACAAAACTTCTCCTCTACATTGAGCTGCTAATGTCCCATTATTTATGTCTGAAACAAAACTTCTCAACAATGAGTATCTTATGTCTCATTATTTGTGTCAGAAACAAAACTGCTCCTCAACATTCAGTGTCTTATGTCACATTATTTGTCAGAAACAAAACTTCTCAACAATGAGTATCTTATGTCACGTTATTCGTGTCAGAAACAAAACTTCTCAACAATGAGTATCTTATGTCACATTATTTGTGTCAGAAATAAAACTTCTCAACAATGAGCTGCTTATGTCTCATTATTTGTGTCAGAAACAAAACTTCTCAACAATGAGCTGCTTATGTCTCATTATTTGTCTCAGAAACCAAACTTCTCCTCAGCATTCAGTTACTTATGTCCCATTATTTGTGCCAGAAATAAAACTTCTCCTCAATATTCAGCTGCTTATGTTTTATTTTTTGTGTCAGAAACAAAAGTTCTCCTCAACAATGAGCTGCTTATGTCTCATTATTTGTGTCAGACACAAAACTTCTCCTCAGCATTCAGTTACTGATGTCCCATTATTTGTGTCAGAAACAAAAGTTCTCAACAATGAGTTGCTTATGTCTCATTATTTGTTTCAGAAACAAAACTTCTCAACATTCAGTTACTTATGTTCCATTATTTGTGTCAGAAACAAATCTTTTCCTCAACATTCAGTTCAGTATGTCGCATTTTTTGTGTCAGAAACAAAAGTTCTCAACAATGAGCTGCTTATGTCTCATTATTTGATTTAGAAACAAAACTTCTCTTCAACATTCAGTTACTTATGTCCCATTAATTGTGTCAGAAATAAAACTTCTCCTCAATATTCAGTTGCTTATGTCCCATTATTTGTGTCAGGAACAAAACTCAGCAATGAGTTGCTTATGTCTCATTATTTGTCTTAGAAACAAAACTTCTCCTCAACATTCATTTACTTATGTCCCATTAATTGTGTCAGAAACAAAACTTCTCCTCAACATTCAGTTACTTATGTCCCATTAATTGTGTCAGAAATAAAACTTCTCATCAATATTCTGCTGCTTATGTCCCATTATTTGTGTCAGAAACAAGACTTCTCAGCATTCAATGTCATATGTCCCATTATTTGTGCTAGAAACAACACTTCTCAGCATTCAGTTTCTTATGTCCCATTATTTGTGTCAAAAACAAGACTTCTCAGCACTCAGTGTCATATGTCCCATTATTTGTGTCAGAAACAAGACTTCTCAGCATTCAGTTACTTATGTGCCATTATTTGTGTCAAAAACAAGACTTCTCAACATTCAGTGTTTTATGCATCATTATTTGTGTCAGAAACAAGACTTCTCAGCATTCAGTTACTTATGTCTCATTATATGTGTCAGAAACAAAACTCAGCAATGAGCTGCTTATGTCCCATTAATTATGTCAGAAACAAACCTTCTCCTCAACATTCAGCTGCTTATGTCTCATTATTTGTATCAGAAACAAAACTTCTCCTCAGTATTCAGTTGCTTATGTCCCATTATTTATATCAGAAACAAAACTTCTCCTTAGTATTCAGTTGCTTATGTCCCATTATTTGTGTCAGAAACAAGACTTTTCAGCATTCAATGTCTTATGTCTCATTATTTGTGTCAGAAACAAAACTCGGCAATGAGCTGCTTATTTCCATTAATTGTGTCAGAAACAAACCTTCTACTCAACATTCAGCTGCTTATGTCTCATTATTTGTATCAGAAACAAAACTTCTCCTCAGTATTCAGTTGCGTATGTCCCATTATTTATATCAGAAACAAAACTTCTCCTTAGTATTCAGTTGCTTATGTCCCATTATTTATGTCAGAAACAAGACTTCTCAGCATTCAGTTTCTTAAGTCTCATTATTTGTGTCAGAAATAAAATTCAGCAATGAGTTGCTTATGTCCCATTGTTTACGTCAGTAACAAAACTTCTCAACATTCAGCCGCTTATGTCGCATTATTTGTGTCAGAAAGAAAGCTTCTCAACAGTGAGCTGCTTATGTCTCATTATTTATGTCAGAAATAAAACTTCTCAATATTCAGTGTCATTATGTCTCATTATTTTTGTCAGAAACAAAACTTCTCAACATTCAGCTGCTTATGTCTCATTATTTGTGTCAGAAAAAAAACTTCTCAACATTCAGCTGCTTATGTCTCATTATTTTTGTCAGAAACAAAACTTCTCAACATTCAGCTGCTTATGTCTCATTATTTTTGTCAGAAAAAAACTTCTCAACATTCAGCTGCTTATGTCTCATTATTTTTGTCAGAAACAAAACTTCTCAACATTCAGCTGCTTAAGCCTCATTATTTGTGTCAGAAAAAAAACTTCTCAACATTCAGCTGCTTATGTCTCATTATTTTTGTCAGAAACAAAACTTCTCAACATTCAGCTGCTTAGGTCTCATTATTTGTGTCAGAAAAAAAACTTCTCAACATTCAGCTGCTTATGTCTCATTATTTTTGTCAGAAACAAAACTTCTCAACATTCAGCTGCTTATGTCTCATTATTTTTGTCAGAAACAAAACTTTTCAACATTCAGCTGCTTAAGCCTCATTATTTGTGTCAGAAACAAATCTTCACAACATTCAGCTGCTTAAGCCTCATTGTTTGTATCAGAAACAAAACTTCTCCTCACTATTCAGTTGCTTATGTTCCATTATTTATATCAGAAACAAAACTTCTCCTCAGTATTCAGTCATTTATGTCCCATTATTTATGTCAGAAACAAGTCTTCTCAGCATTCAGTGTCTTATGTCTCATTATTGTGTCAGAAATAAAACTCACCATTGAGTTGCTTATGTCCCATTATTTATGTCAGAAACTAAACTTCTCAACAGTGAGCTGCTTATGTCTCTTTATTTATGTCAGAAACAAAACTTCTCAACAATGAGCAGCTTATGTCTCTTTAATTGTGTCAGAAACAAAACTACTCACTATTCAGCTGCTTATGTCTCATTATTTGTGTCAGAAACAAAACTTCTGAACAATGAGCTGCTTATGTCCCTTTAGTTGTGTCTGAAACAAAACTTATCAACAATGAGCTGCTTATGTGTCATTATTTGTGTCAGAAACAATACTTTTTAACAATGAGCTGCTTATGTCTCATTATTTGTGTCAGAAACAAACCCTTTCAACAATGAGCTGCTTATGTCTCATTATTTGTGTCAGAAATAAAACTTCTAAACAATGAGCTGCTTTTGTCCCATTATTTGTGTCAGAAATAAAACTTCTCAACAATGAGCTTCTTTTGTCCCATTATTTGTGTCAGAAAAAAAAAACTTCTCAACAATGAGGTGCTTATGTGTCATTATTGTGTCAGAAACAAAACTTCTCAACAATGAGGTGCTTATGTGTCATTATTGTGTCAGAAACAAAACTTCTCAACAATGAGGTGCTTATGTGTCATTATTGTGTCAGAAACAAAACTTCTCAACAATGAGGTGCTTATGTGTCATTATTGTGTCAGAAACAAAACTTCTCAACAATGAGCTGCCTATGTCCCATTATTTGTGTCAGAAACAAAACATCTCAACAATGAGGTGCTTATGTGTCATTATTGTGTCAGAAACAAAACTTCTCAACAATGAGCTGCTTATGTCCCATTACTTGTGTCAGAAACAAAACTTCTCAACAATAAGGTGCTTATGTGTCATTATTGTGTAAGAAAGAAAACTTCTCAACAATGAGCTACTTATGTTTCATCATTTGTGTCAGAAACAAAACTTCTCAACAATGAGCTACTGATGTCTCATTATTTGTGTCAGAAACAAAACTTCTCAACAAGGAACTGCTTATTACCCATTATTTGTGTCAGAAACAAAACTTCTCAACAATGAGCTGCTTATGTCTCATTATTTGTGTCAGAAACAAAACTTCTCAACATTCAGTTACTTATGTCCCATTATTTGTGTCATAAACAAAACATTTCCTCAACGTTCAGTTAGGTATGTCCCTTTATTTGTGTCAGAAACAAAAGTTCTCAACAATGAGCTGCTTATGTCTCATTATTTGTCTTAGAAACAAAACTTCTCCTCAACATTCATTTACTTATGTCCCATTAATTGTGTCAGAAACAAAACTTCTCCTCAACATTCAGTTACTTATGTCCCATTAATTGTGTCAGAAATAAAACTTCTCATCAATATTCAGCTGCTTATGTCCCATTATTTGTGTCAGAAACAAGACTTCTCAGCATTCAATGTCATTAGTCCCATTATTTGAGTCAGAAACAACACTTCTCAGCATTCAGTTTGTTATGTCCTATTATTTGTGTCAAAAACAAGACTTCTCAGCATTCAGTGTTATATGTCCCATTATTTGTGTCAGAAACAAGACTTCTCAGCATTCAGTTACTTATGTGCCCTTATTTGTGTCAAAAACAAGACTTCTCAGCATTCAGTTACTTATGTCTCGTTATTTGTGTCAGAAACAAAACTCAGCAATGAGCTGCTTATGTCCCATTAATTATGTCAGAAACAAACCTTCTCCTCAACATTCAGCTACTTATGTCTCATTATTTGTATCAGAAACAAAACTTCTCAGCATTCAGTGTCTTAAGTCTCATTATTTGTGTCAGAAACAAGACTACTCAGCATTCAGTTACTTATGTCCCATTAATTATGTCAGAAACAAACCTTCTCCTCAACATTCAGCTGCTTATGTCTCATTATTTGTGTCAGAAACAAAACTTCTCCTCAGTATTCAGTTGCTTATGTCACATTATTTATATCAGAAACAACACTTCTCCTCAGTATTCAGTTGCTTATGTCCCATTATTTATGTCAGAAACAAGACTTCTCAGCATTCAGTGTCTTAAGTCTCATTATTTGTGTCAGAAATAAAACTCAGCAATGAGCTGCTTATGTCCCATTGTTTACGTCAGTAACAAAACTTCTCAACATTCAGCTGCTTATGTCCTATTATTTGTGTCAGAAACAAAACCTTTCCACAATGAGCTGCTTATGTCTCATTATTTGTGTCAGAAACTAAACTTTTCAACATTAAGTGTCTTATGTCTCATTATTTGTGTCAGAAAAAAAATTTCTCAACATTCAGTGTCTTATGTCTCATTATTTGTGTCAGAAACAAAACTTCTCAACATTCAGCTGCTTATGTCTAAATATTTGTGTCAGAAGCAAAACTTCTCAACAATGAGCTGCTTATGTCTCATTATTTGTGTCAGAAACAAAACTTCTCAACAATGAGCTGCTTATGTCTCATTATTTGTGTCAGAAGCAAAACTTCTCAACAATGAGCTGCTTATGTGTCATTATTTGTGTCAGAAACAAAACTTCTCAACAATGAGGTGCTTATGTGTCATTATTTGTGTCAGAAATAAAACTTCTCAACAATGAGCTGCTTATGTCCCATTATTTGTTTCAGAAACAAATCTTCTCAACAATGAGCTACTTATGTCTCATTATTTGTGTCAGAAACAAAACTTCTCAACAAGGAACTGCTTATGTCCCATTATTTGTGTCAGAAACAAAACTGCTCCTCAACATTCACTGTCTTATGTCTCATTATTTGTGTCAGAAACAAAACTTCTCCTCTACATTGAGCTGCTAATGTCCCATTATTTATGTCTGAAACAAAACTTCTCAACAATGAGTATCTTATGTCTCATTATTTGTGTCAGAAACAAAACTGCTCCTCAACATTCAGTGTCTTATGTCACATTATTTGTCATAAACAAAACTTCTCAACAATGAGTATCTTATGTCACGTTATTTGTGTCAGAAACAAAACTTCTCAACAATGAGTATCTTATGTCACATTATTTGTGTCAGAAATAAAACTTCTCAACAATGAGCTGCTTATGTCTCATTATTTGTCTCAGAAACTAAACTTCTCCTCAGCATTCAGTTACTGATGTCCCATTATTTGTGTCAGTAACAAAAGTTCTCAACAATGAGTTGCTTATGTCTCATTATTTGTTTCAAAAACAAAACTTCTCAACATTCAGTTACTTATGTTCCATTATTTGTGTCAGAAACAAATCTTTTCCTCAACATTCAGTTCGGTATGTCGCATTTTTTGTGTCAGAAACAAAAGTTCTCAACAATGAGCTGCTTATGTCTCATTATTTGATTTAGAAACAAAACTTCTCTTCAACATTCAGTTACTTATGTCCCATTAATTGTGTCAGAAATAAAACTTCTTCTCAATATTCAGTTGCTTATGTCCCATTATTTGTGTCAGGAACAAAACTCAGCAATGAGTTGCTTATGTCTCATTATTTGTCTTAGAAACAAAACTTCTCCTCAACATTCATTTACTTATGTCCCATTAATTGTGTCAGAAACAAAACTTCTCCTCAACATTCAGTTACTTATGTCCCATTAATTGTGTCAGAAATAAAACTTCTCATCAATATTCAGCTGCTTATGTCCCATTATTTGTGTCAGAAACAAGACTTCTCAGCATTCAATGTCATATGTCCCATTATTTGTGCTAGAAACAACACTTCTCAGCATTCAGTTTCTTATGTCCCATTATTTGTGTCAAAAACAAGACTTCTCAGCATTCAGTGTCATATGTCCCATTATTTGCGTCAGAAACAAGACTTCTCAGCATTCAGTTACTTATGTGCCATTATTTGTGTCAAAAACAAGACTTCTCAACATTCAGTGTTTTATGCATCATTATTTGTGTCAGAAACAAGACTTCTCAGCATTCAGTTACTTATGTCTCATTATATGTGTCAGAAACAAAACTCAGCAATGAGCTGCTTATGTCCCATTAATTATGTCAGAAACAAACCTTCTCCTCAACATTCAGCTGCTTATGTCTCATTATTTGTATCAGAAACAGAACTTCTCCTCAGTATTCAGTTGCTTATGTCCCATTATTTATATCAGAAACAAAACTTCTCCTTAGTATTCAGTTGCTTATGTCCCATTATTTGTGTCAGAAACAAGACTTTTAAGCATTCAATGTCTTATGTCTCATTATTTGTGTCAGAAACAAAACTCGGCAATGAGCTGCTTATTTCCATTAATTGTGTCAGAAACAAACCTTCTCCTCAACATTCAGCTGCTTATGTCTCATTATTTGTATCAGAAACAAAACTTCTCCTCAGTATTCAGTTGCGTATGTCCCATTATTTATATCAGAAACAAAACTTCTCCTTAGTATTCAGTTGCTTATGTCCCATTATTTATGTCAGAAACAAGACTTCTCAGCATTCAGTTTCTTAAGTCTCATTATTTGTGTCAGAAATAAAATTCAGCAATGAGTTGCTTATGTCCCATTGTTTACGTCAGTAACAAAACTTCTCAACATTCAGCCGCTTATGTCGCATTATTTGTGTCAGAAAGAAAGCTTCTCAACAGTGAGCTGCTTATGTCTCATTATTTATGTCAGAAATAAAACTTCTCAATATTCAGTGTCTTATGTCTCATTATTTTTGTCAGAAACAAAACTTCTCAACATTCAGCTGCTTATGTCTCATTATTTTTGTCAGAAACAAAACTTCTCAACATTCAGCTGCTTATGTCTCATTATTTTTGTCAGAAACAAAACTTCTCAACATTCACCTGCTTATGTCTCATTATTTTTGTCAGAAACAAAACTTCTCAACATTCAGCTGCTTAAGCGTCATTATTTGTGTCAGAAAAAAAACTTCTCAACATTCAGCTGCTTATGTCTCATTATTTTTGTCAGAAACAAAACTTCTCAACATTCAGCTGCTTAGGTCTCATTATTTGTGTCAGAAAAAAAACTTCTCAACATTCAGCTGCTTATGTCTCATTATTTTTGTCAGAAACAAAACTTCTCAACATTCAGCTGCTTATGTCTCATTATTTTTGTCAGAAACAAAACTTCTCAACATTCAGCTGCTTAAGCCTCATTATTTGTGTCAGAAACAAATCTTCACAACATTCAGCTGCTTAAGCCTCATTGTTTGTATCAGAAACAAAACTTCTCCTCAGTATTCAGTTGCTTATGTTCCATTATTTATATCAGAAACAAAACTTCTCCTCAGTATTCAGTCATTTATGTCCCATTATTTATGTCAGAAACAAGTCTTCTCAGCATTCAGTGTCTTATGTCTCATTATTTGTGTCAGAAATAAAACTCACCATTGAGTTGCTTATGTCCCATTATTTATGTCAGAAACTAAACTTCTCAACAGTGAGCTGCTTATGTCTCTTTATTTATGTCAGAAACAAGACTTCTCAACAATGAGCAGCTTATGTCTCTTTATTTGTGTCAGAAACAAAACTACTCACTATTCAGCTGCTTATGTCTCATTATTTGTTTCAGAAACAAAACTTCTGAACAATGAGCTGCTTATGTCCCTTTAGTTGTGTCTGAAACAAAACTTATCAACAATGAGCTGCTTATGTGTCATTATTTGTGTCAGAAACAAAACCTTTCAACAATGAGCTGCTTATGTCTCATTATTTGTGTCAGAAACAAAACTTCTCAACAATGAGCTGCTTATGTCCCATTATTTGTGTCAGAAACAAAACTTCTCAACAATGAGCTGCTTATGTCCCATTATTTGTATCAGAAACAAAACTTCTCAACAATGAGCTGCTTATTTCTCATTATTTGTGTCAGAAGCAAAACTTCTCAACAATGAGCTGCTTATGTCTCATTATTTGTGTCAGAATTAAAACTTCTCAACATTTAGCTGCTTATGTCTCATAATTTGTGTCAGAAACAAAACTTCTCAACAATAAGCTGCTTATGTCTCATTATTTGTGTCAGAAACTAAACTTCTCAACATTCAGTGTCTTATGTCTCATTAATTGTGTCAGAAACTGAACTTCTCAACATTCAGTGTCTTATGTCGCATTATTTGTGTCAGAAACTAAATTTCTCAACATTTAGTGTCTTATGTCTCATTATTTGTGTCAGAAACAAAATTTCTCAACATTCAGTGTCTTATGTCTCATTATTTGTGTCAGAAACAAAACTTCTCAACATTCGGCTGCTTATGTCTAATTATTTGTGTCAAAAGCAAAACTTCTCAACAACGAGCTGCTTATGTCCCATTATTTGTGTCAGAAACAAAACTGCTCCTCAACATTCAAATCTTATGTCTCATTAGTTGTGTCAGAAACAAAACTTCTCATCAATGATCTGCTTATGTCTCATTATTTGTGTTAGAAGCAAAACTTCTCAACAATGAGCTGCTTATGTCTCATTATTTGTGTCAGAATTAAAACTTCTGATCATTTAGCTATAAATGTCTTATAATTTTTGTCAGAAACAAAACTTCTCAACAATGAGCTGCTTATGTCTCATTATTTATGTCAGAAACTAAAGTTCTCAACATTCATTGTCTTATGTCTCATTATTTGTGTCAGAAAGAAAATTTCTCAACATTCAGTGTCTTATGTCTCATTATTTGTGTCAGAAACAAAACTTCTCAACATTCAGCTGCTTATGTATAATTATTTGTGTCAGAAGCAAAACTTCTCAACAATGAGGTGCTTATGCGTCATTATTTGTGTCAGAAATAAAACTTCTAAACAATGAGCTGCTTTTGTCCCATTATTTTTGTCAGAAATAAACCTTCTCAACAATGAGCTGCTTTTGTCCCATTATTTGAGTCAGAAAAAAAAACTTCTCAACAATGAGGTGCTTATGTGTCATTATTGTGTCAGAAATAAAACTTCTCAACAATGAGCTGCTTATGTCCCATTATTTGTGTCAGAAACAAAACTTCTCAACAATGAGGTGCTTATGTGTCATTATTGTGTCAGAAACAAAACTTCTCAACAATGAGGTGCTTATGTGTCATTATTGTGTCAGAAACAAAACTTCTCAACAATGAGGTGCCTATGTCCCATTATTTGTGTCACAAACAAAACTTCTCAACAATGAGGTGCTTATGTGTCATTATTGTGTCAGAAACAAAACTTCTCAACAATGAGCTGCTTATGTCTCATTATTTGTGTCAGACACAAAACTTCTCCTCAGCATTCAGTTACTGATGTCCCATTATTTGTGTCAGAAACAAAAGTTCTCAACAATGAGTTGCTTATGTCTCATTATTTGTTTCAGAAACAAAACTTCTCAACATTCAGTTACTTATGTTCCATTATTTGTGTCAGAAACAAATCTTTTCCTCAACATTCAGTTCGGTATGTCGCATTTTTTGTGTCAAAAACAAAAGTTCTCAACAATGAGCTGCTTATGTCTCATTATTTGATTTAGAAACAAAACTTCTCTTCAACATTCAGTTACTTATGTCCCATTAATTGTGTCAGAAATAAAACTTCTCCTCAATATTCAGTTGCTTATGTCCCATTATTTGTGTCAGGAACAAAACTCAGCAATGAGTTGCTTATGTCTCATTATTTGTCTTAGAAACAAAACTTCTCCTCAACATTCATTTACTGATGTCCCATTAATTGTGTCAGAAACAAAACTTCTCCTCAACATTCAGTTACTTATGTCCCATTAATTGTGTCAGAAATAAAACTTCTCATCAATATTCAGCTGCTTATGTCCCATTATTTGTGTCAGAAACAAGACTTCTCAGCATTCAATGTCATATGTCCCATTATTTGTGCTAGAAACAACACTTCTCAGCATTCAGTTTCTTATGTCCCATTATTTGTGTCAAAAATAAGACTTCTCAGCATTCAGTGTCATATGTCCCATTATTTGTGTCAGAAACAAGACTTCTCAGCATTCAGTTACTTATGTGCCATTATTTGTGTCAAAAACAAGACTTCTCAGCATTCAGTGTCATATGTCCCATTATTTGTGTCAGAAACAACACTTCTCAGCATTCAGTTTCTTATGTCCCATTATTTGTGTGAAAAACAAGACTTCTCAGCATTCAGTGTCATATGTCCCATTATTTGTGTCAGAAACAAGACTTCTCAGCATTCAGTTACTTATGTGCCATTATTTGTGTCAAAAACAAGACTTCTCAGCATTCAGTGTCATATGTCCCATTATTTGTGTCAGAAACAAGACTTCTCAGCATTTAGTTACTTATGTCTCATTATTTGTGTCAGAAACAAAACTCAGCAATGAGCTGCTTATGTCCCATTAATTATGTCAGAAACAAACCTTCTCCTCAACATTCAGCTGCTTATGTCTCATTATTTGTATCAGAAACAAATCTTCTCCTCAGTATTCAGTTGCTTATGTCCCATTATTTATATCAGAAACAAAACTTCTCCTTAGTATTCAGTTGCTTATGTCCCATTATTTATGTCAGAAACAAGACTTCTCAGCATTCAGTTTCTTAAGTCTCATTATTTGTGTCAGAAATAAAATTCAGCAATGAGTTGCTTATGTCCCATTGTTTATGTCAGTAACAAAACTTCTCAACATTCAGCCGCTTATGTCGCATTATTTGTGTCAGAAAGAAAGCTTCTCAACAGTGAGCTGCTTATGTCTCATTATTTATGTCAGAAATAAAACTTCTCAATATTCAGTGTCTTATGTCTCATTATTTTTGTCAGAAACAAAACTTCTCAACATTCAGCTGCTTATGTCTCATTATTTGTGTCAGAAAAAAAAACTTCTCAACAATGAGGTGCTTATGTGTCATTATTGTGTCAGAAACAAAACTTCTCAACAATGAGGTGCTTATGTGTCATTATTGTGTCAGAAACAAAACTTCTCAACAATGAGCTGCCTATGTCCCATTATTTGTGTCACAAACAAAACTTCTCAACAATGAGGTGCTTATGTGTCATTATTGTGTCAGAAACAAAACTTCTCAACAATGAGCTGCGTATGTCCCATTACTTGTGTCAGAAACAAAACTTCTCAACAATGAGGTGCTTATGTGTCATTATTGTGTAAGAAAGAAAACTTCTCAACAATGAGCTACTTATGTCTCATCATTTGTGTCAGAAACAAACTTTCTCAACAATGAGCTACTGATGTCTCATTATTTGTGTCAGAAACAAAACTTCTCAACAAGGAACTGCTTATTACCCAGTATTTGTGTCAGAAACAAAACTTCTCAACAATGAGCTACTTATGTCTCATTATTTGTGTCATAAACAAAACATTTCCTCAACATTCAGTTAGGTATGTCCCTTTATTTGTGTCAGAAACAAAAGTTCTCAACAATGAGCTGCTTATGTCTCATTATTTGTTTTAGAAACAAAACTTCTCTTCAACATTCAGTTACTTATGTCCCATTAATTGTGTCAGAAATAAAACTTCTCCTCAATATTCAGTTGCTTATGTCCCATTATTTGTGTCAGGAACAAAACTGAGCAATGAGTTGCTTATGTCTCATTATTTGTCTTAGAAACAAAACTTCTCCTCAACATTCATTTACTTATGTCCCATTAATTGTGTCAGAAACAAAACTTCTCCTCAACATTCAGTTACTTATGTCCCATTAATTGTGTCAGAAATAAAACTTCTCATCAATTATCAGCTGCTTATGTCCCATTATTTGTGTCAGAAACAAGACTTCTCAGCATTCAATGTCATTAGTCCCATTATTTGAGTCAGAAACAACACTTCTCAGCATTCAGTTTGTTATGTCCCATTATTTGTGTCAAAAACAAGACTTCTCAGTATTCAGTGTCATATGTCCCATTATTTGTGTCAGAAACAAGACTTCTCAGCATTCAGTTACTTATGTGCCCTTATTTGTGTCAAAAACAAGACTTCTCAGCATTCAGTTACTTATGTCTCGTTATTTGTGTCAGAAACAAAACTCAGCAATGAGCTGCTTATGTCCCATTAATTATGTCAGAAACAAACCTTCTCCTCAACATTCAGCTGCTTATGTCTCACTATTTGTATCAGAAACAAAACTTCTCCTAAGTATTCAGTTGCTTATGTCCCATTATTTATATCAGAAACAAAACTTCTCAGCATTCAGTGTCTTAAGTCTCATTATTTGTGTCAGAAACAAGACTACTCAGCATTCAGTTACTTATGTCCCATTAATTATGTCAGAAACAAACCTTCTCCTCAACATTCAGCTGCTTATGTCTCATTATTTGTGTCAGAAACAAAACTTCTCCTCAGTATTCAGTTGCTTATGTCCCATTATTTATATCAGAAACAACACTTCTCCTGAGTATTCAGTTGCTTATGTCCCATTATTTATGTCAGAAACAAGACTTCTCAGCATTCAGTGTCTTAAGTCTCATTATTTGTGTCAGAAATAAAATTTAGCAATGAGTTGCTTATGTCCCGTTGTTTACGTCAGTAACAAAACTTCTCAACATTCAGCTGCTTATGTCGCATTATTTGTGTCAGAAAGAAAGCTTCTCAACAGTGAGTTGCTTATGTCTCATTATTTATGTCAGAAATAAAACTTCTCAATATTCAGTGTCTTATGTCTCATTATTTTTGTCAGAAATAAAACTTCTCAATATTCAGTGTCTTATGTCTCATTATTTTTGTCAGAAATAAATCTTCGCAATATTCAGTGTCTTATGTGTTATTATTTTTGTCAGAAATAAAACTTCTCAACAATCAGCTGCTTAAGCCTCATTATTTGTATCACAAACAAATCTTCTCAACATTCAGCTGCTTAAACCTCATTATTTGTATCAGAAACAAAACTTCTCCTCAGTATTCAGTTGCTTATGTCCCATTATTTATGTCAGAAACAAATCTTCTCCTCAGTATTCAGTAATTTATGTCCCATTATTTATGTCAGAAACAAGTCTTCTCAGCATTCAGTGTCTTATGTCTCATTATTTGTGTCAGAAATAAAACTCACCGATGAGTTGCTTATGTCCCATTATATATGTCAGAAACAAAACTTCTCAACAGTGCGCTGCTTATGTCTCATTATTTATGTCAAAAACAAAACTTCTCAACAATGAGCAGCTTATGTCTCATTATTTGTGTCAGAAACAAAACTACTCACTATTCAGCTGCTTATGTCTCATTATTTGTGTCAGAAACAAAACTTCTGAACAATGAGCTGCTTATGTCCCATTAGTTGTGTCAGAAACAAAACTTCTCAACAATGAGCTGCTTATGTCTCATTATTTGTGTCAGAATTAAAACTTCTGATCATTTAGCTATAAATGTCTTATAATTTTTGTCAGAAACAAAACTTCTCAACAATGAGCTGCTTATGTCTCATTATTTGTGTCAGAAACTAAACTTCTCAACATTCAGTGTCTTATGTCTCATTATTTGTGTCAGAAACAAAATTTCTCAACATTCAGTGTCTTATGTCTCATTATTTGTGTCAGAAACAAAACTTCTCAACATTCAGCTGCTTATGTATAATTATTTGTGTCAGAAGCAAAACTTCTCAACAATGAGGTGCTTATGCGTCATTATTTGTGTCAGAAATAAAACTTCTCAACAATGAGCTGCTTTTGTCCCATTATTTGTGTCAGAAAAAAAAACTTCTCAACAATGAGGTGCTTATGTGTCATTATTGTGTCAGAAATAAAACTTCTCAACAATGAGCTGCTTATGTCCCATTATTTGTGTCAGAAACAAAACTTCTCAACAATGAGGTGCTTATGTGTCATTATTGTGTCAGAAACAAAACTTCTCAACAATGAGGTGCTTATGTGTCATTATTGTGTCAGAAACAAAACTTCTCAACAATGAGCTGCCTATGTCCCATTATTTGTGTCAGAAACAAAACTTCTAAACAATAAGGTGCTTATGTGTCATTATTGTGTCAGAAACAAAACTTCTCAACAATGAGCTGCTTATGTCCCATTATTTGTGTCAGAAACAAAACTTCTCAACAATGAGGTGCTTATGTGTCCTTATTGTGTAAGAAAAAAAACTTCTCAGCAATGAGCTACTTATGTCTCATCATTTGTGTCAGAACCAAAACTTCTCAACAATGAGCTACTGATGTCTCATTATTTGTGTCAGAAACAAAACTTCTCAACAAGGAACTGCTTATTACCCATTATTTGTTCAGAAACAAAACTTCTCAACAATGAGGTGCTTATGTGTCATTATTTGTGTCAGAAATAAAACTTCTCAACAATGAGCTGCTTATGTCCTATTATTTGTTTCAGAAACAAAACTTCTCAACAATGAGCTACTTATGTCTCATTATTTGTGTCAGAAACAAAACTTCTCAACAAGGAACTGCTTATGTCCCATTATTTGTGTCAGAAACAAAACTGCTCCTCAACATTCAGTGTCTTATGTCTCATTATTTGTGTCAGAAACAAAACTTCTCCTCTACATTGAGCTGCTAAAGTCCCAGTATTTATGTCTGAAACAAAACTTCTCAACAATGAGTATCTTATGTCTCATTATTTGTGTCAGAAACAAAACTGCTCCTCAACATTCAGTGTCTTATGTCACATTATTTGTCAGAAACAAAACTTCTCAACAATGAGTATCTTATGTCACGTTATTTGTGTCAGAAACAAAACTTCTCAACAATGAGTATCTTATGTCACATTATTTGTGTCAGAAATAAAACTTCTCAACAATGAGTATCTTATGTCACATTATTTGTGTCAGAAATAAAACTTCTCAACAATGAGCTGCTTATGTCTCATTATTTGTGTCAGAAACAAAACTTCTCAACAATGAGCTGCTTATGTCTCATTATTTGTCTCAGAAACCAAACTTCTCCTCAGGATTCAGTTACTTATGTCCCATTATTTGTGCCAGAAATAAAACTTCTCCTCAACATTCAGCTGCTTATGTTTTATTTTTTGTGTCAGAAACAAAAGTTCTCCTCAACAATGAGCTGCTTATGTCTCATTATTTGTGTCAGACACAAAACTTCTCCTCAGCATTCAGTTACTGATGTCCCATTATTTGTGTCAGACACAAAAGTTCTCAACAATGAGTTGCTTATGTCTCATTATTTGTTTCAGAAACAAAACTTCTCAACATTCAGTTACTTATGTTCCATTATTTGTGTCAGAAACAAATCTTTTCCTCAACATTCAGTTCGGTATGTCGCATTTTTTGTGTCAAAAACAAAAGTTCTCAACAATGAGCTGCTTATGTCTCATTATTTGATTTAGAAACAAAACTTCTCTTCAACATTCAGTTACTTATGTCCCATTAATTGTGTCAGAAATAAAACTTCTCCTCAATATTCAGTTGCTTATGTCCCATTATTTGTGTCAGGAACAAAACTCAGCAATGAGTTGCTTATGTCTCATTATTTGTCTTAGAAACAAAACTTCTCCTCAACATTCATTTACTTATGTCCCATTAATTGTGTCAGAAACAAAACTTCTCCTCAACATTCAGTTACTTATGTCCCATTAATTGTGTCAGAAATAAAACTTCTCACCAATATTCAGCTGCTTATGTCCCATTATTTGTGTCAGAAACAAGACTTCTCAGCATTCAATGTCATATGTCCCATTATTTGTGCTAGAAACAACACTTCTCAGCATTCAGTTTCTTATGTCCCATTATTTGTGTCAAAAACAAGACTTCTCAGCATTCAGTGTCATATGTCCCATTATTTGTGTCAGAAACAAGACTTCTCAGCATTCAGTTACTTATGTGCCATTATTTGTGTCAAAAACAAGACTTCTCAGCATTCAGTGTCATATGTCCCATTATTTGTGTCAGAAACAACACTTCTCAGCATTCAGTTTCTTATGTCCCATTATTTGTGTCAAAAACAAGACTTCTCAGCATTCAGTGTCATATGTCCCATTATTTGTGTCAGAAACAAGACTTCTCAGCATTCAGTTACTTATGTGCCATTATTTGTGTCAAAAACAAGACTTCTCAGCATTCAGTGTCATATGTCCCATTATTTGTGTCAGAAACAAGACTTCTCAGCATTCAGTTACTTATGTCTCATTATTTGTGTCAGAAACAAAACTCAGCAATGAGCTGCTTATGTCCCATTAATTATGTCAGAAACAAACTTTCTCCTCAACATTCAGCTGCTTATGTCTCATTATTTGTATCAGAAACAAAACTTCTCCTCAGTATTCAGTTGCTTATGTCCCATTATTTATATCAGAAACAAAACTTCTCCTTAGTATTCAGTTGCTTATGTCCCATTATTTATGTCAGAAACAAGACTTCTCAGCATTCAGTTTCTTAAGTCTCATTATTTGTGTCAGAAATAAAATTCAGCAATGAGTTGCTTATGTCCCATTGTTTACGTCAGTAACAAAACTTCTCAACATTCAGCCGCTTATGTCGCATTATTTGTGTCAGAAAGAAAGCTTCTCAACAGTGAGCTGCTTATGTCTCATTATTTAGGTCAGAAATAAAACTTCTCAATATTCAGTGTCTTATGTCTCATTATTTTTGTCAGAAACAAAACTTCTCAACATTCAGCTGCTTATGTCTCATTATTTGTGTCAGAAAAAAAAACTTCTCAACAATGAGTTGCTTATGTGTCATTATTGTGTCAGAAATAAAACTTCTCAACAATGAGCTGCTTATGTCCCATTATTTGAGTCAGAAACAAGACTTCTCAACAATGAGGTGCTTATGTGTCATTATTGTGTCAGAAACAAAACTTCTCAACAATGAGGTGCTTATGTGTCATTATTGTGTCAGAAACAAAACTTCTCAACAATGAGCTGCCTATGTCCCATTATTTGTGTCACAAACAAAACTTCTCAACAATGAGGTGCTTATGTGTCATTATTGTGTCAGAAACAAAACTTCTCAACAATGAGCTGCTTATGTCCCATTACTTGTGTCAGAAACAAAACTTCTCAACAATGAGGTGCTTATGTGTCATTATTGTGTAAGAAAGAAAACTTCTCAACAATGAGCTACTTATGTCTCATCATTTGTGTCAGAAACAAACTTTCTCAACAATGAGCTACTGATGTCTCATTATTTGTGTCAGAAACAAAACTTCTCAACAAGGAACTGCTTATTACCCATTATTTGTGTCAGAAACAAAACTTATCAACAATGAGCTACTTATGTCTCATTATTTGTGTCATAAACAAAACATTTCCTCAACATTCAGTTAGGTATGTCCTTTTATTTGTGTCAGAAACAAAAGTTCTCAACAATGAGCTGCTTATGTCTCATTATTTGTTTTAGAAACAAAACTTCTCTTCAACATTCAGTTACTTATGTCCCATTAATTGTGTCAGAAATAAAACTTCTCCTCAATATTCAGTTGCTTATGTCCCATTATTTGTGTCAGGAACAAAACTGAGCAATGAGTTGCTTATGTCTCATTATTTGTCTTAGAAACAAAACTTCTCCTCAACATTCATTTACTTATGTCCCATTAATTGTGTCAGAAACAAAACTTCTCCTCAACATTCAGTTACTTATGTCCCATTAATTGTGTCAGAAATAAAACTTCTCATCAATATTCAGCTGCTTATGTCCCATTATTTGTGTCAGAAACAAGACTTCTCAGCATTCAATGTCATATGTCCCATTATTTGTGCTAGAAACAACACTTCTCAGCATTCAGTTTCTTATGTCCCATTATTTGTGTCAAAAACAAGACTTCTCAGCATTCAGTGTCATATGTCCCATTATTTGTGTCAGAAACAAGACTTCTCAGCATTCAGTTACTTATGTGCCATTATTTGTGTCAAAAACAAGACTTCTCAGCATTCAGTGTCATATGTCCCATTATTTGTGTCAGAAACAACACTTCTCAGCATTCAGTTTCTTATGTCCCATTATTTGTGTCAAAAACAAGACTTCTCAGCATTCAGTGTCATATGTCCCATTATTTGTGTCAGAAACAAGACTTCTCAGCATTCAGTTACTTATGTGCCATTATTTGTGTCAAAAACAAGACTTCTCAGCATTCAGTGTCATATGTCCCATTATTTGTGTCAGAAACAAGACTTCTCAGCATTCAGTTACTTATGTCTCATTATTTGTGTCAGAAACAAAACTCAGCAATGAGCTGCTTATGTCCCATTAATTATGTCAGAAACAAACCTTCTCCTCAACATTCAGCTGCTTATGTCTCATTATTTGTATCAGAAACAAAACTTCTCAGTATTCAGTTGCTTATGTCCCATTATTTATATCAGAAACAAAACTTCTCCTTAGTATTCAGTTGCTTATGTCCCATTATTTATGTCAGAAACAAGACTTCTCAGCATTCAGTTTCTTAAGTCTCATTATTTGTGTCAGAAATAAAATTCAGCAATGAGTTGCTTATGTCCCATTGTTTACGTCAGTAACAAAACTTCTCAACATTCAGCCGCTTATGTCGCATTATTTGTTTCAGAAAGAAAGCTTCTCAACAGTGAGCTGCTTATGTCTCATTATTTATGTCAGAAATAAAACTTCTCAATATTCAGTGTCTTATGTCTCATTATTTTTGTCAGAAACAAAACTTCTCAACATTCAGCTGCTTATGTCTCATTATTTGTGTCAGAAAAAAAAACTTCTCAACAATGAGGTGCTTATGTGTCATTATTGTGTCAGAAATAAAACTTCTCAACAATGAGCTGCTTATGTCCCATTATTTGTGTCAGAAACAAAACTTCTCAACAATGAGGTGCTTATGTGTCATTATTGTGTCAGAAACAAAACTTCTCAACAATGAGGTGCTTATGTGTCATTATTGTGTCAGAAACAAAACTTCTCAACAATGAGCTGCCTATGTCCCATTATTTGTGTCACAAACAAAACTTCTCAACAATGAGGTGCTTATGTGTCATTATTGTGTCAGAAACAAAACTTCTCAACAATGAGCTGCTTATGTCCCATTACTTGTGTCAGAAACAAAACTTCTCAACAATGAGGTGCTTATGTGTCATTATTGTGTAAGAAAGAAAACTTCTCAACAATGAGCTACTTATGTCTCATCATTTGTGTCAGAAACAAACTTTCTCAACAATGAGCTACTGATGTCTCATTATTTGTGTCAGAAACAAAACTTCTCAACAAGGAACTGCTTATTACCCATTATTTGTGTCAGAAACAAAACTTATCAACAATGAGCTACTTATGTCTCATTATTTGTGTCATAAACAAAACATTTCCTCAACATTCAGTTAGGTATGTCCTTTTATTTGTGTCAGAAACAAAAGTTCTCAACAATGAGCTGCTTATGTCTCATTATTTGTTTTAGAAACAAAACTTCTCTTCAACATTCAGTTACTTATGTCCCATTAATTGTGTCAGAAATAAAACTTCTCCTCAATATTCAGTTGCTTATGTCCCATTATTTGTGTCAGGAACAAAACTGAGCAATGAGTTGCTTATGTCTCATTATTTGTCTTAGAAACAAAACTTCTCCTCAACATTCATTTACTTATGTCCCATTAATTGTGTCAGAAACAAAACTTCTCCTCAACATTCAGTTACTTATGTCCCATTAATTGTGTCAGAAATAAAACTTCTCATCAATATTCAGCTGCTTATGTCCCATTATTTGTGTCAGAAACAAGACTTCTCAGCATTCAATGTCATATGTCCCATTATTTGTGCTAGAAACAACACTTCTCAGCATTCAGTTTCTTATGTCCCATTATTTGTGTCAAAAACAAGACTTCTCAGCATTCAGTGTCATATGTCCCATTATTTGTGTCAGAAACAAGACTTCTCAGCATTCAGTTACTTATGTGCCATTATTTGTGTCAAAAACAAGACTTCTCAGCATTCAGTGTCATATGTCCCATTATTTGTGTCAGAAACAACACTTCTCAGCATTCAGTTTCTTATGTCCCATTATTTGTGTCAAAAACAAGACTTCTCAGCATTCAGTGTCATATGTCCCATTATTTGTGTCAGAAACAAGACTTCTCAGCATTCAGTTACTTATGTGCCATTATTTGTGTCAAAAACAAGACTTCTCAGCATTCAGTGTCATATGTCCCATTATTTGTGTCAGAAACAAGACTTCTCAGCATTCAGTTACTTATGTCTCATTATTTGTGTCAGAAACAAAACTCAGCAATGAGCTGCTTATGTCCCATTAATTATGTCAGAAACAAACCTTCTCCTCAACATTCAGCTGCTTATGTCTCATTATTTGTATCAGAAACAAAACTTCTCCTCAGTATTCAGTTGCTTATGTCCCATTATTTATATCAGAAACAAAACTTCTCCTTAGTATTCAGTTGCTTATGTCCCATTATTTATGTCAGAAACAAGACTTCTCAGCATTCAGTTTCTTAAGTCTCATTATTTGTGTCAGAAATAAAATTCAGCAATGAGTTGCTTATGTCCCATTGTTTACGTCAGTAACAAAACTTCTCAACATTCAGCCGCTTATGTCGCATTATTTGTGTCAGAAAGAAAGCTTCTCAACAGTGAGCTGCTTATGTCTCATTATTTATGTCAGAAATAAAACTTCTCAATATTCAGTGTCTTATGTCTCATTATTTTTGTCAGAAACAAAACTTCTCAACATTCAGCTGCTTATGTCTCATTATTTGTGTCAGAAAAAAAAACTTCTCAACAATGAGGTGCTTATGTGTCATTATTGTGTCAGAAATAAAACTTCTCAACAATGAGCTGCTTATGTCCCATTATTTGTGTCAGAAACAAAACTTCTCAACAATGAGGTGCTTATGTGTCATTATTGTGTCAGAAACAAAACTTCTCAACAATGAGGTGCTTATGTGTCATTATTGTGTCAGAAACAAAACTTCTCAACAATGAGCTGCCTATGTCCCATTATTTGTGTCACAAACAAAACTTCTCAACAATGAGGTGCTTATGTGTCATTATTGTGTCAGAAACAAAACTTCTCAACAATGAGCTGCTTATGTCCCATTACTTGTGTCAGAAACAAAACTTCTCAACAATGAGGTGCTTATGTGTCATTATTGTGTAAGAAAGAAAACTTCTCAACAATGAGCTACTTATGTCTCATCATTTGTGTCAGAAACAAACTTTCTCAACAATGAGCTACTGATGTCTCATTATTTGTGTCAGAAACAAAACTTCTCAACAAGGAACTGCTTATTACCCATTATTTGTGTCAGAAACAAAACTTATCAACAATGAGCTACTTATGTCTCATTATTTGTGTCATAAACAAAACATTTCCTCAACATTCAGTTAGGTATGTCCTTTTATTTGTGTCAGAAACAAAAGTTCTCAACAATGAGCTGCTTATGTCTCATTATTTGTTTTAGAAACAAAACTTCTCTTCAACATTCAGTTACTTATGTCCCATTAATTGTGTCAGAAATAAAACTTCTCCTCAATATTCAGTTGCTTATGTCCCATTATTTGTGTCAGGAACAAAACTGAGCAATGAGTTGCTTATGTCTCATTATTTGTCTTAGAAACAAAACTTCTCCTCAACATTCATTTACTTATGTCCCATTAATTGTGTCAGAAACAAAACTTCTCCTCAACATTCAGTTACTTATGTCCCATTAATTGTGTCAGAAATAAAACTTCTCATCAATATTCAGCTGCTTATGTCCCATTATTTGTGTCAGAAACAAGACTTCTCAGCATTCAATGTCATTAGTCCCATTATTTGAGTCAGAAACAACACTTCTCAGCATTCAATGTCATTAGTCCCATTATTTGTGTCAGAAACAAGACTTCTCAGCATTCAATGTCATTAGTCCCATTATTTGTGTCAGAAACAAGACTTCTCAGCATTCAATGTCATTAGTCCCATTATTTGAGTCAGAAACAACACTTCTCAGCATTCAGTTTGTTATGTCCCATTATTTGTGTCAAAAACAAGACCTCTCAGTATTCAGTGTCATATGTCCCATTATTTGTGTCAGAAACAAGACTTCGCAGCATTCAGTTACTTATGTGCCCTTATTTGTGTCAAAAACAAGACTTCTCAGCATTCAGTTACTTATGTCTCGTTATTTGTGTCAGAAACAAAACTCAGCAATGAGCTGCTTATGTCCCATTAATTATGTCAGAAACAAACCTTCTCCTCAACATTCAGCTTCTTATGTCTCATTATTTGTATCAGAAACAAAACTTCTCCTAAGTATTCAGTTGCTTATGTCCCATTATTTATATCAGAAACAAAACTTCTCAGCATTCAGTGTCTTAAGTCTCATTATTTGTGTCAGAAACAAGACTACTCAGCATTCAGTTACTTATGTCCCATTAATTATGTCAGAAACAAACCTTCTCCTCAACATTCAGCTGCTTATGTCTCATTATTTGTGTCAGAAACAAAACTTCTCCTCAGTATTCAGTTGCTTATGTCACATTATTTATATCAGAAACAACACTTCTCCTCAGTATTCAGTTGCTTATGTCCCATTATTTATGTCAGAAACAAGACTTCTCAGCATTCAGTGTCTTAAGTCTCATTATTTGTGTCAGAAATAAAACTCAGCAATGAGCTGCTTATGTCCCATTGTTTACGTCAGTAACAAAACTTCTCAACATTCAGCTGCTTATGTCGCATTATTTGTGTCAGAAACAAAACTGTTCTTCAACATTCAGTGTCTTATGTCCCATTATTTATGTCAGAAACAAGACTTCTCAGCATTCAAGGTTTAAGTCTCATTATTTGTGTCAGAAATAAAATTTAGCAATGAGTTGCTTATGTCCCGTTGTTTACGTCAGTAACAAAACTTCTCAACATTCAGCTGCTTATGTCGCATTATTTGTGTCAGAAAGAAAGCTTCTCAACAGTGAGTTGCTTATGTCTCATTATTTATGTCAGAAATAAAACTTCTCAATATTCAGTGTCTTATGTCTCATTATTTTTGTCAGAAATAAAACTTCTCAATATTCAGTGTCTTATGTCTCATTATTTTTGTCAGAAATAAATCTTCGCAATATTCAGTGTCTTATGTGTTATTATTTTTGTCAGAAATAAAACTTCTCAACAATCAGCTGCTTAAGCCTCATTATTTGTATCACAAACAAATCTTCTCAACATTCAGCTGCTTAAACCTCATTATTTGTACCAGAAACAAAACTTCTCCTGAGTATTCAGTTGCTTATGTCCCATTATTTATGTCAGAAACAAATCTTCTCCTCAGTATTCAGTAATTTATGTCCCATTATTTATGTCAGAAACAAGTCTTCTCAGCATTCAGTGTCTTACGTCTCATTATTTGTGTCAGAAATAAAACTCACCAATGAGTTGCTTATGTCCCATTATATATGTCAGAAACAAAACTTCTCAACAGTGCGCTGCTTATGTCTCATTATTTATGTCAAAAACAAAACTTCTCAACAATGAGCAGCTTATGTCTCATTATTTGTGTCAGAAACAAAACTAGTCACTATTCAGCTGCTTATGTCTCATTATTTGTGTCAGAAACAAAACTTCTGAACAATGAGCTGCTTATGTCCCATTAGTTGTGTCAGAAACAAAACTTCTCAACAATGAGCTGCTTATGTCTCATTATTTGTGTCAGAATTAAAACTTCTGATCATTTAGCTATAAATGTCTTATAATTTTTGTCAGAAACAAAACTTCTCAACAATGAGCTGCTTATGTCTCATTATTTGTGTCAGAAACTAAACTTCTCAACATTCAGTGTCTTATGTCTCATTATTTGTGTCAGAAACAAAATTTCTCAACATTCAGTGTCTTATGTCTCATTATTTGTGTCAGAAACAAAACTTCTCAACATTCAGCTGCTTATGTATAATTATTTGTGTCAGAAGCAAAACTTCTCAACAATGAGGTGCTTATGCGTCATTATTTGTGTCAGAAATAAAACTTCTCAACAATGAGCTGCTTTTGTCCCATTATTTGTGTCAGAAAAAAAACCTTCTCAAGAATTAGGTGCTTATGTGTCATTATTGTGTCAGAAATAAAACTTCTCAACAATGAGCTGCTTATGTCCCATTATTTGTGTCAGAAACAAAACTTCTCAACAATGAGGTGCTTATGTGTCATTATTGTGTCAGAAACAAAACTTCTCAACAATGAGGTGCTTATGTGTCATTATTGTGTAAGAAAAAAAACTTCTCAACAATGAGCTACTGATGTCTCATTATTTGTGTCAGAAACAAAACTTCTCAACAAGGAACTTCTTATTACCCATTATTTGTGTCAGAAACAAAACTCCTCAACAATGAGGTGCTTATGTGTCATTATTTGTGTCAGAAATAAAACTTCTCAACAATGAGCTGCTTATGTCCTATTATTTGTTTCAGAAACAAAACTTCTCAACAATGAGCTACTTATGTCTCATTATTTGTGTCAGAAACAAAACTTCTCAACAAGGAACCTCTTATGTCCCATTATTTGTGTCAGAAACAAAACTTCTCCTCTACATTGAGCTGCTAATGTCCCAGTATTTATGTCTGAAACAAAACTTCTCAACAATGAGTATCTTATGTCTCATTATTTGTGTCAGAAACAAAACTGCTCCTCAACATTCAGTGTCTTATGTCACATTATTTGTCAGAAACAAAACTTCTCAACAATGAGTATCTTATGTCACGTTATTTGTGTCAGAAACAAAACTTCTCAACAATGAGTATCTTATGTCACATTATTTGTGTCAGAAATAAAACTTCTCAACAATGAGTATCTTATGTCACATTATTTGTGTCAGAAATAAAACTTCTCAACAATGAGCTGCTTATGTCTCATTATTTGTGTCAGAAACAAAACTTCTCAACAATGAGCTGCTTATGTCTCATTATTTGTCTCAGAAACCAAACTTCTCCTCAGCATTCAGTTACTTATGTCCAATTATTTGTGCCAGAAATAAAACTTCTCCTCAACATTCAGCTGCTTATGTTTTATTTTTTGTGTCAGAAACAAAAGTGCTCCTCAACAATGAGCTGCTTATGTCTCATTATTTGTGTCAGACACAAAACTTCTCCTCAGCATTCAGTTACTGATGTCCCATTATTTGTGTCAGACACAAAAGTTCTCAACAATGAGTTGCTTATGTCTCATTATTTGTTTCAGAAACAAAACTTCTCAACATTCAGTTACTTATGTTCCATTATTTGTGTCAGAAACAAATCTTTTCCTCAACATTCAGTTCGGTATGTCGCATTTTTTGTGTCAGAAACAAAAGTTCTCAACAATGAGCTGCTTATGTCTCATTATTTGATTTAGAAACAAAACTTCTCTTCAACATTCAGTTACTTATGTCCCATTAATTGTGTCAGAAATAAAACTTCTCCTCAATATTCAGTTGCTTATGTCCCATTATTTGTGTCAGGAACAAAACTCAGCAATGAGTTGCTTATGTCTCATTATTTGTCTTAGAAACAAAACTTCTCCTCAACATTCATTTACTTATGTCCCATTAATTGTGTCAGAAACAAAACTTCTCCTCAACATTCAGTTACTTATGTCCCATTAATTGTGTCAGAAATAAAACTTCTCATCAATATTCAGCTGCTTATGTCCCATTATTTGTATCAGAAACAAGACTTCTCAGCATTCAATGTCTTATGTCCCATTATTTGTGCTAGAAACAACACTTCTCAGCATTCAGTTTCTTATGTCCCATTATTTGTGTCAAAAATAAGACTTCTCAGCATTCAGTGTCATATGTCCCATTATTTGTGTCAGAAACAAGACTTCTCAGCATTCAGTTACTTATGTGCCATTATTTGTGTCAAAAACAAGACTTCTCAGCATTCAGTGTCATATGTCCCATTATTTGTTTCAGAAACAAGACTTCTCAGCATTCAGTTACTTATGTCTCATTATTTGTGTCAGAAACAAAACTCAGCAATGAGCTGCTTATGTCCCATTAATTATGTCAGAAACAAACCTTCTCCTCAACATTCAGCTGCTTATGTCTCATTATTTGTATCAGAAACAAAACTTCTCCTCAGTATTCAGTTGCTTATGTCCCATTATTTATATCAGAAACAAAACTTCTCCTTAGTATTCAGTTGCTTATGTCCCATTATTTGTGTCAGAAACAAGACTTTTCAGCATTCAATGTCTTATGTCTCATTATTTGTGTCAGAAACAAAACTCGGCAATGAGCTGCTTATTTCCATTAATTGTGTCAGAAACAAACCTTCTCCTCAACATTCAGCTGCTTATGTCTCATTATTTGTATCAGAAACAAAACTTCTCCTCAGTATTCAGTTGCATATGTCCCATTATTTATATCAGAAACAAAACTTCTCCTTAGTATTCAGTTGCTTATGTCCCATTATTTATGTCAGAAACAAGACTTCTCAGCATTCAGTTTCTTAAGTCTCATTATTTGTGTCAGAAATAAAATTCAGCAATGAGTTGCTTATGTCCCATTGTTTACGTCAGTAACAAAACTTCTCAACATTCAGCCACTTATGTCGCATTATTTGTGTCAGAAAGAAAGCTTCTCAACAGTGAGCTGCTTATGTCTCATTATTTATGTCAAAAATAAAACTTCTCAATATTCAGTGTCTTATGTCTCATTATTTTTGTCAGAAACAAAACTTCTCAACATTCAGCTGCTTATGTCTCATTATTTGTGTCAGAAAAAAAACTTCTCAACATTCAGCTGCTTATGTCTCATTATTTTTGTCAGAAACAAACCTTCTCAACATTCAGCTGCTTATGTCTCACTATTTTTGTCAGAAACAAAACTTCTCAACATTCAGCTGCTTATGTCTCATTATTTTTGTCAGAAACAAAACTTCTCAACATTCAGCTGCTTAAGCCTCATTATTTGTGTCAGAAAAAAAACTTCTCAACATTCAGCTGCTTATGTCTCATTATTTTTGTCAGAAACAAAACTTCTCAACATTCAGCTGCTTAGGTCTCATTATTTGTGTCAGAAAAAAAACTTCTCAACATTCAGCTGCTTATGTCTCATTATTTTTGTCAGAAACAAAACTTCTCAACATTCAGCTGCTTATGTCTCATTATTTTTGTCAGAAACAAAACTTCTCAACATTCAGCTGCTTAAGCCTCATTATTTGTGTCAGAAACAAATCTTCACAACATTCAGCTGCTTAAGCCTCATTGTTTGTATCAGAAACAAAACTTCTCCTCAGTATTCAGGTTCTTATGTCCCATTATTTATATCAGAAACAAAACTTCTCCTCAGTATTCAGTAATTTATGTCCCATTATTTATGTCAGAAACAAGTCTTCTCAGCATTCAGTGTCTTATGTCTCATTATTTGTGTCAGAAATAAAACTCACCATTGAGTTGCTTATGTCCCATTATTTATGTCAGAAACTAAACTTCTCAACAGTGAGCTGCTTATGTCTCTTTATTTATGTCAGAAACAAAACTTCTCAACAATGAGCAGCTTATGTCTCATTAATTGTGTCAGAAACAAAACTACTCACTATTCAGCTGCTTATGTCCCATTATTTGTGTCAGAAACAAATCTTCTGAACAATGAGCTGCTTATGTCCCTTTAGTTGTGTCTGAAACAAAACTTATCAACAATGAGCTGCTTATGTGTCATTATTTGTGTCAGAAACAATACTTTTTAACAATGAGCTGCTTATGTCCCATTATTTGTGTCAGAAACAAAACCTTTCAACAATTAGCTGCTTATGTCTCATTATTTGTGTCAGAAACAAAACTTCTCAACAATGAGCTGCTTATGTCCCATTATTTATGTCAGAAACAAAACTTCTCAACAATGAGCTGCTTATGTCTCATTATTTGTGTCAGAAGCAAAACTTCTCAACAATGAGCTGCTTATGTCTCATTATTTGTGTCAGAATTAAAACTTCTCAACATTTAGCTGCTTATGTCTCATAATTTGTGTCAGAAACAAAACTTCTCAACAATAAGGTGCTTATGTCTCATTATTTGTGTCAGAAACTAAACTTCTCAACATTCAGTGTCTTATGTATCATAATTTGTGACAGAAACAAAACTTCTCAACAATGAGCTGCTTATGTCTCATTATTTGTGTCAGAAACTAAACTTCTCAACATTCAGTGTCTTAAGTCTCATTATTTGTGTCAGAAACTAAACTTCTCAACATTCAGTGTCTTATGTCGCATTATTTGTGTCAGAAACTAAATTTCTCAACATTTAGTGTCTTATGTCTCATTATTTGTGTCAGAAACAAAATTTCTCAACATTCAGTGTCTTATGTCTCATTATTTGTGTCAGAAACAAAACTTCTCAACATTCGGCTGCTTATGTCTAATTATTTGTGTCAAAAGCAAAACTTCTCAACAATGAGCTGCTTATGTCCCATTATTTGTGTCAGAAACAAAACTGCTCCTCAACATTCAAATCTTATGTCTCATTAGTTGTGTCAGAAACAAAACTTCTCAACAATGAGCTGCTTATGTCTCATTATTGTTGTTAGAAGCAAAACTTCTCAACAATGAGCTGCTTATGTCTCATTATTTGTGTCAGAATTAAAACTTCTGATCATTTAGCTATAAATGTCTTATAATTTTTGTCAGTAACAAAACTTCTCAACAATGAGCAGCTTATGTCTCATTATTTATGTCAGAAACAAAGCTGCTCCTCAACATTCAGTGTCTTATGTCACATTATTTGTCAGAAACAAAACTTCTCAACAATGAGTATCTTATGTCACGTTATTTGTGTCAGAAACAAAACTTCTCAACAATGAGTATCTTATGTCACATTATTTGTGTCAGAAATAAAACTTCTCAACAATGAGTATCTTATGTCACATTATTTGTGTCAGAAATAAAACTTCTCAACAATGAGCTGCTTATGTCTCATTATTTGTGTCAGAAACAAAACTTCTCAACAATGAGCTGCTTATGTCTCATTATTTGTCTCAGAAACCAAACTTCTCCTCAGCATTCAGTTACTTATGTCCCATTATTTGTGCCAGAAATAAAACTTCTCCTCAACATTCAGCTGCTTATGTTTTATTTTTTGTGTCAGAAACAAAAGTTCTCCTCAACAATGAGCTGCTTATGTCTCATTATTTGTGTCAGACACAAAACTTCTTCTCAGCATTCAGTTACTGATGTCCCATTATTTGTGTCAGAAACAAAAGTTCTCAACAATGAGTTGCTTATGTCTCATTATTTGTTTCTGAAACAAAACTTCTCAACATTCAGTTACTTATGTTCCATTATTTGTGTCAGAAACAAATCTTTTCCTCAACATTCAGTTCGGTATGTCGCATTTTTTGTGTCAGAAACAAAAGTTCTCAACAATGAGCTGCTTATGTCTCATTATTTGTGTCAGAAACTAAACTTCTCAACATTCAGTGTCTTATGTCTCATTATTTGTGTCAGAAAGTAAACTTCTCAACATTCAGTGTCTTATGTCGCATTATTTGTGTCAGAAACTAAATTTCTCAACATTTAGTGTCTTATGTCTCATTATTTGTGTCAGAAACAAAATTTCTCAACATTCAGTGTCTTATGTCTCATTATTTGTGTCAGAAACAAAACTTCTCAACATTCGGCTGCTAATGTCTAATTATTTGTGTCAAAAGCAAAACTTCTCAACAACGAGCTGCTTATGTCCCATTATTTGTGTCAGAAACAAAACTGCTCCTCAACATTCAAATCTTATGTCTCATTAGTTGTGTCAGAAACAAAACTTCTCAACAATGAGCTGCTTATGTCTCATTATTTGTGTTAGAAGCAAAACTTCTGAACAATGAGCTGCTTATGTCTCATTATTTGTGTCAGAATTAAAACTTCTGATCATTTAGCTATAAATGTCTTATAATATTTGTCAGAAACAAAACTTCTCAACAATGAGCTGCTTATGTCTCATTATTTATGTCAGAAACTAATCTTCTCAACATTCATTGTCTTATGTCTCATTATTTGTGTCAGAAACAAAATTTTTCAACATTCAGTGTCTTATGTCTCATTATTTGTGTCAGAAACAAAACTTCTCAACATTCTGCTACTTATGTATAATTATTTGTGTCAGAAGCAAAACTTCTCAACAATGAGGTGCTTATGCGTCATTATTTGTGTCAGAAATAAAACTTCTAAACAAATAGCTGCTTTTGTCCCATTATTTGTGTCAGAAACAAAACTTCTCAACAATGAGCTGCTTATGTCTCATTATTTGTGTTAGAAGCAAAACTTCTGAACAATGAGCTGCTTATGTCTCATTATTTGTGTCAGAATTAAAACTTCTGATCATTTAGCTATAAATGTCTTATAATTTTTGTCAGAAACAAAACTTCTCAACAATGAGCTGCTTATGTCTCATTATTTATGTCAGAAACTAATCTTCTCAACATTCATTGTCTTATGTCTCATTATTTGTGTCAGAAACAAAATTTTTCAACATTCAGTGTCTTATGTCTCATTATTTGTGTCAGAAACAAAACTTCTCAACATTCTGCTGCTTATGTATAATTATTTGTGTCAGAAGCAAAACTTCTCAACAATGAGGTGCTTATGCGTCATTATTTGTGTCAGAAATAAAACTTCTAAACAATGAGCTGCTTTTGTCCCATTATTTGTGTCAGAAATAAAACTTCTCAACAATGAGCTGCTTTTGTCCCATTATTTGTGTCAGAAACAAAACTTCTGAACAATGAGCTGCTTATGTCCCATTAGTCGTGTCTGAAACAAAACTTCTCAACAATGAGCTGCTTATGTGTCATTATTTGTGTCAGAAACAAAACTTTTTAACAATGAGCTGCTTATGTCCCATTATTTGTGTCAGAAACAAAACCTTTGAACAATGAGCTGCTTATGTCTCATTATTTGTGTCAGAAACAAAACTTCTCAACAATGAGGTGCTTATGTCCCATTATTTGTGTCAGAAACAAAACTTCTCAACAATGAGCTGCTTATGTCTCATTATTTGTGTCAGAAGCAAAACTTCTCAACAATGAGCTGCTTATGTCTCATTATTTGTCTCAGAAACAAAACTTCTCCTCAGCATTCAGTTAATTATGTCCCATTATTTGTGCCAGAAATAAAACTTCTCCTCAACATTCAGCTGCTTATGTTCTATTATTTGTGTCAGAAACAAAAGTTCTCCTCAACAATGAGCTGCTTATGTCTCATTATTTGTGTCAGACACAAAACTTCTCCTCAGCATTCAGTTACTGATGTCCCATTATTTGTGTCAGAAACAAAAGTTCTCAACAATGAGTTGCTTATGTCTCATTATATATTTCAGAAACAAAACTTTTCAACATTCAGTTACTTATGTCCCATTATTTGTGTCATAAACAAAACATTTCCTCAACTTTCAGTTAGGTATGTCCCATTATTTGTGTCAGAAACAAAAGTTCTCAACAATGAGCTGCTTATGTCTCATTATTTGTGTCAGACACAAAACTTCTCCTCAGCATTCAGTTACTGATGTCCCATTATTTGTGTCAGAAACAAAACTTCTCAACAATGAGCTGCTTATGTCTCATTATTTGTGTCAGAAGCAAAACTTCTCAACAATGAGCTTTTTATGTCTCATTATTTGTCTCAGAAACAAAACTTCTCCTCAGCATTCAGTTACTTATGTCCCATTATTTGTGCCAGAAATAAAACTTCTCCTCAACATTCAGCTGCTTATGTTCTATTATTTGTGTCAGAAACAAAAGTTCTCCTCAACAATGAGCTGCTTATGTCTCATTATTTGTGTCAGACACAAAACTTCTCCTCAGCATTCAGTTACTGATGTCCCATTAATTGTGTCAGAAACAAAACTTCTCCTCAACATTCAGTTACTTATGTCCCATTAATTGTGTCAGAAATAAAACTTCTCATTAATATTCAGCTGCTTATGTCCCATTATTTGTGTCAGAAACAAGACTTCTCAGCATTCAATGTCATTAGTCCCATTATTTGAGTCAGAAACAACACTTCTCAGCATTCAGTTTGTTATGTCCTATTATTTGTGTCAAAAACAAGACTTCTCAGCATTCAGTGTCATATGTCCCATTATTTGTGTCAGAAACAAGACTTCTCAGCATTCAGTTACTTATGTGCCCTTATTTGTGTCAAAAACAAGACTTCTCAGCATTCAGTTACTTATGTCTCGTTATTTGTGTCAGAAACAAAACTCAGCAATGAGCTGCTTATGTCCCATTAATTATGTCAGAAACAAACCTTCTCTTCAACATTCAGCTGCTTATGTCTCATTATTTGTATCAGAAACAAAACTTCTCCTAAGTATTCAGTTGCTTATGTCCCATTATTTATATCAGAAACAAAACTTCTCAGCATTCAGTGTCTTAAGTCTCATTATTTGTGTCAGAAACAAGACTACTCAGCATTCAGTTACTTATGTCCCATTAATTATGTCAGAAACAAACCTTCTCCTCAACATTCAGCTGCTTATGTCTCATTATTTGTGTCAGAAACAAAACTTCTCCTCAGTATTCAGTTGCTTATGTCCCATTATTTATATCAGAAACAACACTTCTCCTCAGTATTCAGTTGCTTATGTCCCATTATTTATGTCAGAAACAAGACTTCTCAGCATTCAGTGTCTTAAGTCTCATTATTTGTGTCAGAAATAAAACTCAGCAATGAGCTGCTTATGTCCCATTGTTTACGTCAGTAACAAAACTTCTCAACATTCAGCTGCTTATGTCGCATTATTTGTGTCAGAAACAAAACTGCTCTTCAACATTCAGTGTCTTATGTCCCATTATTTATGTCAGAAACAAGACTTCTCAGCATTCAAGGTCTTAAGTCTCATTATTTGTGTCAGAAATAAAATTCAGCAATGAGTTGCTTATGTCCCATTGTTTACGTCAGTAACAAAACTTCTCAACATTCAGCTGCTTATGTCGCATTATTTGTGTCAGAAAGAAAGCTTCTCAACAGTGAGTTGCTTATGTCTCATTATTTATGTCAGAAATAAAACTTCTCAATATTCAGTGTCTTATGTCTCATTATTTTTGTCAGAAATAAAACTTCTCAATATTCAGTGTCTTATGTCTCATTATTTTTGTCAGAAATAAAACTTCTCAATATTCAGTGTCTTATGTCTCATTATTTTTGTCAGAAATAAAACTTCGCAATATTCAGTGTCTTATGTCTCATTATTTATGTCAGAAATAAAACTTCGCAATATTCAGTGTCTTATGTCTCATTATTTTTGTCAGAAATAAAACTTCTCAATATTCAGTGTCTTATGTCTCATTATTTTTGTCAGAAATAAAACTTCGCAATATTCAGTGTCTTATGTCTCATTATTTATGTCAGAAATAAAACTTAGCAATATTCAGTGTCTTATGTCTCATTATTTATGTCAGAAATAAAACTTAGCAATATTCAGTGTCTTATGTCTCATTATTTTTGTCAGAAATAAAACTTCGCAATATTCAGTGTCTTATGTCTCATTATTTATGTCAGAAATAAAACTTCGCAATATTCAGTGTCTTATGTCTCATTATTTATGTCAGAAATAAAACTTCGCAATATTCAGTGTCTTATGTCTCATTATTTTTGTCAGAAATAAAACTTCGCAATATTCAGTGTCTTATGTCTCATTAGTTATGTCAGAAATAAAACTTAGCAATATTCAGTGTCTTATGTGTTATTATTTTTGTCAGAAATAAAACTTCTCAACATTCAGCTGCTTAAGCCTCATAATTTGTATCAGAAACAAATCTTCTCAACATTCAGCTGCTTAAACCTCATTATTTGTATCAGAAACAAAACTTCTCAACATTCAGCTGCTTAAGCCTCATTATTTGTATCAGAAACAAAACTTCTCAACATTCAGCTGCTTAAACCTCATAATTTGTATCAGAAACAAATCTTCTCAACATTCAGCTGCTTAAGCCTCATTATTTGTATCAGAAACAAAACTTCTCCTCAGTATTCAGTAATTTATGTCCCATTATTTATGTCAGAAACAAGTCTTCTCAGCATTCAGTGTCTTATGTCTCATTATTTGTGTCAGAAATAAAACTCACCAATGAGTTGCTTATGTCCCATTATATATGTCAGAAATAAAACTTCTCAACAGTGCGCTGCTTATGTCTCATTATTTATGTCAAAAACAAAACTTCTCAACAATGAGCAGCTTATGTCTCATTATTTGTGTCAGAAACAAAACTACTCACTATTCAGCTGCTTATGTCTCATTATTTGTGTCAGAAACAAAACTTCTGAACAATGAGCTGCTTATGTCCCATTAGTTGTGTCAGAAACAAAACTTCTCAACAATGAGCTGCTTATGTCTCATTATTTGTGTCAGAATTAAAACTTCTGATCATTTAGCTATAAATGTCTTATAATTTTTGTCAGAAACAAAACTTCTCAACAATGAGCTGCTTATGTTTCATTATTTGTGTCAGAAACTAAACTTCTCAACATTCAGTGTCTTATGTCTCATTATTTGTGTCAGAAACAAAATTTCTCAACATTCAGTGTCTTATGTCTCATTATTTGTGTCAGAAACAAAACTTCTCAACATTCAGCTGCTTATGTATAATTATTTGTGTCAGAAGCAAAACTTCTCAACAATGAGGTGCTTAGGCGTCATTATTTGTGTCAGAAATAAAACTTCTCAACAATGAGCTGCTTTTGTCCCATTATTTGTGTCAGAAAAAAAACTTCTCAACAATGAGGTGCTTATGTGTCATTATTGTGTCAGAAATAAAACTTCTCAACAATGAGCTGCTTATGTCCCATTATTTGTGTCAGAAACAAAACTTCTCAACAATGAGGTGCTTATGTGTCATTATTGTGTCAGAAACAAAACTTCTCAACAATGAGGTGCTTATGTGTCATTATTGTGTCAGAAACAAAACTTCTCAACAATGAGCTGCCTATGTCCCATTATTTGTGTCAGAAACAAAACTTCTAAACAATGAGGTGCTTATGTGTCATTATTGTGTCAGAAACAAAACTTCTCAACAATGAGCTGCTTGTGTCCCATTATTTGTGTCAGAAACAAAACTTCTCAACAATGAGGTGCTTATGTGTCATTATTGTGTAAGAAAAAAAACTTCTCAACAATGAGCTACTTATGTCTCATCATTTGTGTCAGACACAAAACTTCTCAACAATGAGCTACTGATGTCTCATTATTTGTGTCAGAAACAAAACTTCTCAACATGGAACTGCTTATTACCCATTATTTGTGTCAGAAACAAAACTTCTCAACAATGAGCTACTTATGTCTCATTATTTGTGTCAGAAACAAAACTTCTCAACATTCAGTTACTTATGTCCCATTATATGTGTCAGAAACAAAACTTTTCCTCAACATTCAGTTAGGTATGTCCCATTATTTGTGTCAGAAACAAATTTCTCAACAATGAGCTGCTTATGTCTCATTATTTGTTTTAGAAACAAAACTTCTCTTCAACATTCAGTTACTTATGTCCCATTAATTGTGTCAGAAATAAAACTTCTCCTCAATATTCAGTTGCTTATGTCCCATTATTTGTGTCAGGAACAAAACTCAGCAATGAGTTGCTTATGTCTCATTATTTGTCTTAGAAACAAAACTTCTCCTCAACATTCATTTACTTATGTCCCATTAATTGTGTCAGAAACAAAACTTCTCCTCAACATTCAGTTACTTATGTCCCATTAATTGTGTCAGAAATAAAACTTCTCATCAATATTCAGCTGCTTATGTCCCATTATTTGTGTCAGAAACAAGACTTCTCAGCATTCAATGTCATTAGTCCCATTATTTGTGTCAGAAACAACACTTCTCAGCATTCAGTTTGTTATGTCCCATTATTTGTGTCAAAAACAAGAGTTCTCAGCATTCAGTGTCATATGTCCCATTATTTGTGTCAGAAACAAGACTTCTCAGCATTCAGTTACTTATGTGCCATTATTTGTGTCAAAAACAAGACTTCTCAACATTCAATGTCTTATGTCTCATTATTTGTGTCAGAAACAAGACTTCTCAGCATTCAGTTACTTATGTCTCGTTATTTGTGTCAGAAACAAAACTCAGCAATGAGCTGCTTATGTCCCATTAATTATGTCAGAAACAAACCTTCTCCTCAACATTTAGCTGCTTATGTCTCATTATTTGTGTCAGAAACAAGACTTCTCCTCAGTATTCAGTTGCTTATGTCCCATTATTTATGTCAGAAACAAGACTTCTCAGCATTCAGTGTCTTAAGTCTCATTATTTGTGTCAGAAATAAAACTCAGCAATGAGCTGCTTATGTCCCATTTTTTACGTCAGTAACAAAACTTCTCAACATTCAGCTGCTTATGTCGCATTATTTGTGTCAGAAACAAAACTGCTCTTCAACATTCAGTGTCTTATGTTCCATTATTTATGTCAGAAACAAGACTTCTCAGCATTCAAGGTCTTAAGTCTCATTATTTGTGTCAGAAATAAAGTTCAGCAATGAGTTGCTTATGTCCCATTGTTTACGTCAGTAACAAAACTTCTCAACATTCAGCTGCTTATTTCGCATTATTTGTGTCAGAAAGAAAGCTTCTCAACAGTGAGTTGCTTATGTCTCATTATTTATGTCAGAAATAAAACTTCTCAATATTCAGTGTCTTATGTCTCATTATTTTTGTCAGAAATAAAACTTCGCAATATTCAGTGTCTTATGTCTTATTATTTTTGTCAGAAATAAAACTTCTCAACATTCAGCTGCTTAAGCCTCATTATTTGTGTCAGAAACAAATCTTCTCAACATTCAGCTGCTTAAACCTCATTATTTGTATCAGAAACAAAACTTCTCCTCAGTATTCAGTTGCTTATGTCCCATTGTTTATGTCAGAAACAAATCTTCTCCTCAGTATTCAGTAATTTATGTCCCATTATTTATGTCAGAAACAAGTCTTCTCAGCATTCAGTGTCTTATGTCTCATTATTTGTGTCAGAAATAAAACTCACCAATGAGTTGCTTATGTCCCTTTATTTATGTCAGAAACAAAACTTCTCAACAGTGCGCTGCTTATGTCTCATTATTTATGTCAAAAACAAAACTTCTCAACAATGAGCAGCTTATGTCTCATTATTTGTGTCAGAAACAAAACTACTCACTATTCAGCTGCTTATGTCTCATTATTTGTGTCAGAAACAAGACTTCTGAACAATGAGCTGCTTATGTCCCATTAGTTGTGTCAGAAACAAAACTTCTCTACAATGAGCTGCTTATGTGTCATTATTTGTGTCAGAAACAAAACTTCTCAACAATAAGCTGCTTATGTCTCATTATTTGTGTCAGAAACTAAACTTCTCAACATTCAGTGTCTTATGTCTCATAATTTGTGTCAGAAACAAAACTTCTCAACAATGAGCTGCTTATGTCTCATTATTTGTGTCAGAAACTAAACTTCTCAACATTCAGTGTCTTATGTCTCATTATTTGTGTCAGAAACTAAACTTCTCAACATTCAGTGTCTTATGTCTCATTATTTGTGTCAGAAACTAAACTTCTCAACATTTAGTGTCTTATGTCTCATTATTTGTGTCAGAAACAAAATTTCTCAACATTCAGTGTCTTGTGTCTCATTATTTGTGTCAGAAACAAAACTTCTCAACATTCAGCTGCTTATGTCTAATTATTTGTGTCAAAAGCAAAACTTCTCAACATTGAGCTGCTTATGTGCCATTATTTGTGTCAGAAACAAAACTGCTCCTCAACATTCAATTTCTTATGTCTCATTAGTTGTGTCAGAAACAAAACTTCTTAACAATGAGCTTCTTATGTCGCATTATTTGTGTTAGAAGCAAAACTTCTCAACATTGAGCTGCTTATGCCTCATTATTTGTGTCAGAATTAAAACTTCTGATCATTTAGCTATAAATGTCTTATACTTTGTGTCAGAAACAAAACTTCTCAACAATGAGCTGCTTATGTCTCATTATTTGTGTCAGAAACTAAACTTCTCAACATTCACTGTCTTATGTCTCATTATTTGTGTCAGAAATAAAATTTCTCAACATTCAGTGTCTTATGTCTCATTATTTGTGTCAGAAACAAAACTTCTCAACATTCAGCTGCTTATGTCTAATTATTTGTGTCAGAAGCAAATCTTCTCAACAATGAGGTGCTTATGTGTCATTATTTGTGTCAGAAACAAAACTTCTCAACAATGAGCTGCTTATGTCCCATTATTTGTGTCAGAAACAAAACTTCTCAACCATGAGGTGCTTATGTGTCATTATTGTGTCAGAAACAAAACTTCTCAACAATGAGGTGCTTATGTGTCATTATTGTGTCAGAAACAAAACTTCTCAACAATGAGCTGCTTATGTCCCATTATTTGTGTCAGAAACAAAACTTCTCAACAATGAAGTGCTTATGTGTCATTATTGTGTCAGAAACAAAACTTCTCAACAATGAGCTGCTTATGTCCCATTATTTGTGTCAGAAACAAAACTTCTCAACAATGAGGTGCTTATGTGTCATTATTTTTCAGAAACAAAAGTTCTCAACAATGAGCTACTTATGTCTCATTATTTGTGTCAGAAACATAACTTCTCAACAAGGAACTGCTTATGTCCCATTATTTGTGTCAGAAACAAAACTTCTCAACTATGAGCTACTTGTGTCTGATTATTTGTGTAAGAAACAAAACTTCTCAACATTTAGCTGCTTATGTCCCATTATTTGTGTCAGAAACAAAACTGCTCCTCAACATTCAGTGTCTTATGTCTCATTATTTGTGTCAGAAACAAAACTTCTCCTCAACATTGAGCTGCTTATGCCCCATTATTTGTGTCAGAAACAAAACTTCTCAACAATGAGTATCTTATGTCTCATTATTTGTGTCAGAAACAAAACTGCTCCTCAACATTCAGTGTCTTATGTCACATTATTTGTCAGAAACAAAACTTCTCAACAATGAGTATCTTATGTCACATTATTTGTGTCAGAAACAAAACTTTTTAACAATGAGTATCTTATGTCACATTATACGTGTCAGAAATAAAACTTCTCAACAATGAGTATCTTATGTCACATTATTTGCGTCGGAAATAAAACGTCTCAACAATGAGCTGCTAATGTCTCATTATTTGTGTCAGAAACAAAACTTCTCAACAATCAGCTACTTATGTCTCATTATTTGTGTCAGAAGAAAAACTTCTCAACATTCAGTGTCTTATGTCTCATTATTTGTGTCAGAAACAAAACTTCTCCTCAACATTGAGCTGCTAATGTCATATTATTTGTTTCAGAAACAAAACTTCTCCTCAACATTCAGTGTCTTATGTCATATTATTTGTTTCAGAAACAAAACTTCTCCTCAACATTCAGTGTCTTATGTCTCATTATTTGTGTCAGAAACAAAACTTCTCCTCAACGTTGAGCTGCTTATGTCCCATTATTTGTTTCAGAAGCAAAACTTTTCAACATTCAGTGTCTTATGGCTCATTATTTGTGTCAGAATCAAAACTTCTCCTCAACATTGAGCTGCTTATGTCCCATTATTTGTGTCAGAAACAAAACTTTTCAACATTCAGTGTCTTATGTCTCAGTATTTGTGTCAGGATCAAAACTTCTCCTCAACATTGAGCTTCTTATGTCCCGTTATTTGTTTCAGAAACAAAACTTTTCAACATTCAGTATCTTATGTCTCATTATTTGTGTCAGAATAAAAACTTTTCAACATGCAATGTCTTATGTCTCATTATTTGTGTAAGAATCAAAAGTTCTCCTCAACATTGAGCTGCTTATGTCTCATTATTTGTGTCAAAAGAAAAACTTCTCAACATTCAGTGTCTTATGTCTCATTATTTGTCTCAGAAACAAATGTTTTCAACATTCAGTGTCTTATGTCTCATTATTTGTGTCAGAATCAAAACTTCTCCTCAACATTGAGCTGCTTATGTCCCATTATTTGTGTCAGAAACAAAACTTTTCAACATTCAGTGTCTTATGTCTCATTATTTGTGTCAGAATCAAAACTTCTCCTCAACATTGAGATGCTTATGTCCCATTATTTGTGTCAGAAACAAAACTTTTCAACATTCAGTGTCTTATGTCTGATTATTTGTGTCAGAATCAAAACTTCTCCTCAACATTGAGATGCTTATGTCCCATTATTTGTGTCAGAAACAAAAGTTTTCAACATTCAGTGTCTTATGTCTCATTATTTGTGTCAGAAGAAAACTTTCTCAACATTCAGTGTCTTATGTCTCATTATTTGTGTCAGAAACAAAACTTTTCAACATTCAGTGTCTTATGTCTCATTATTTGTGTCAGAATCAAAACTTTTCCTCAACATTGAGCTGCTTATGTCCCATTATTTGTGTCAGAAACAAAACTTTTCAACATTCAGTGTCTTATGTCCCATTATTTGTGTCAGAAACAAAACTTTTCAACATTCAGTGTCTTATGTCTCATTATTTGTCTCAGAAACAAAACTTTTCAACATTCAGTGTCTTATGTCCCATGATTTGTTTCAGAAACAAAACTTCTCCTCAACATTGAGCTGCTTATGTCTCATTATTTGTGTCAGAATCAAAACTTCTCCACAACATTGAGCTGCTTATGTCCCATTATTTGTGTCAGAAACAAAACTTTTCAACATTCAGTGTCTTATGTCTCATTATTTGTGTCAGAAACAAAACTTTTCAACATTCAGTGTCTTATGTCTCATTATTTGTGTCAGAATCAAAACTTCTCCACAACATTGAGCTGCTTATGTCCCATTATTTGTGTCAGAAACAAAACTTTTCAACATTCAGTGTCTTATGTCCCATTATTTGTGTCAGAAACAAATTTTTCAACATTCAGTGTCTTATGTCCCATTATTTGTGTCAGAAACAAAACTTTTCAACATTCAGTGTCTTATGTCCCATTATTTGTGTCAGAAACAAAACTTTTCAACATTCAGTGTCTTATGTCTCATTATTTGTGTCAGAAACAAAACTTTTCAACATTCAGTGTCTTATGTCCCATGATTTGTTTCAGAAACAAAACTTCTCCCCAACATGCATTGTCTTATGTCCCATTATTTGTGTCAGAATCAAAACTTCTCCTCAACATTGAGCTGCTTATGTCCCATTATTTGTGTCAGAAACAAAACTTTTCAACATTCAGTGTCTTATGTCCCATTATTTGTGTCTGAAACAAAACTTCTCCCCAACATTCAGTGTCTTATGTCTCATTATTTGTGTCAGAAATAAAACTTCTCCTCTACATTGAGCTGCTTATGTCTCATTATTTGAGTCAGAAACAATACTTCTCCTCAACAATGAGTTGCTTATGTCCCATTATTTGTGTCAGTAACAAAACTTCTCAACAATGAGCTACTTATGTCTCATTTTTTGTGTGAGAAACAAAACGTCTCAACATTCTGCTGCTTATGTCCCATTATTTGTGTCAGAAACAAAACTGCTCGTCAACATTCAGTATCTTATGTCTCATTATTTGTGTCAGAAACAAAACTTCTCCTGAACATTGAGCTGCTTATGTCCCATTATTTGTGTCAGAAACAAAACTTCTCCTCAACATTGAGCTGCTTATGTCATATTATTTGTTTCAGAAACAAAACTTCTCCTCAACATTCAGTGTCTTATGTCTCATTATTTGTGTCAGAAACAAAACTTCTCCTCAACATTGAGCTGCGTATGTCCCATTATTTGTTTCAGAAACAAAACTTTTCAACATTCAGTGTCTTATGTCCCATTATTTGTGTCAGAATCAATACTTCTCCTCAACATTGAGCTGCGTATGTCCCATTATTTGTGTTAGAAACAAAACTTTTCAACATTCAGTGTCTTATGTCTCATTATTTGTGTCAGAAACAAAACTTTTCAACATTCAGTGTCTTATGTCTCATGATTTGTTTCAGAAACAAAACTTTTCAACATTCAGTGTCTTATGTCTCATTATTTGTGTCAGAATCAAAACTTCTCCTCAACATTGAGCTGCGTATGTCCCATTATTTGTGTCAGAAACAAAACTTTTCAACATTCAGTGTCTTTTGTGTCATTATTTGTGTCAGAAACAAAACTTTTCAACATTCAGTGTCTTATGTCCCATGATTTGTTTCAGAAACAAAACTTTTCAACATTCAGTGTCTTATGTCCCATGATTTGTTTCAGAAACAATACTTTTCAACATTCAGTGTCTTATGTCCCATTATTTGTGTCAGAAACAAAACTTTTCAACATTCAGTGTCTTATGTCTCATTATTTGTGTCAGAAACAAAACTTTTCAACATTCAGTGTCTTATGTCCCATGATTTGTTTCAGAAACAAAACTTTTCAACATTCAGTGTCTTATGTCCCATGATTTGTTTCAGAAACAAAACTTTTCAACATTCAGTGTCTTATGTCCCATTATTTGTGTCAGAAACAAAACTTTTCAACATTCAGTGTCTTATGTCTCATTGTTTGTGTCAGAAACAATACTTTTCAACATTCAGTGTCTTATGTCCCATGATTTGTTTTAGAAACAAAACTTTTCAACATTCAGTGTCTTATGTCTCATTATTTGTGTCAGAATAAAAACTTTTCAACATGCAGTGTCTTATGTCTCATTATTTGTGTAAGAATCAAAAGTTCTCCTCAACATTGAGCTGCTTATGTCTCATTATTTGTGTCAAAAGAACAACTTCTCAACATTCAGTGTCTTATGTCTCATTATTTGTCTCAGAAACAAATGTTTTCAACATTCAGTGTCATATGTCTCATTATTTGTGTCAGAATCAAAACTTCTCCTCAACATTGAGCTGCTTATGTCCCATTATTTGTGTCAGAAACAAAAGTTTTCAACATTCAGTGTCTTATGTCTCATTATTTGTGTCAGAAGAAATCTTTCTCAACATTCAGTGTCTTATGTCTCTTTATTTGTGTCAGAAACAAAACTTTTCAACATTCAGTGTCTTATGTCTCATTATTTGTGTCAGAATCAAAACTTCTCCTCAACATTGAGCTGCTTATGTCCCATTATTTGTGTCAGAAACAAAACTTTTCAACATTCAGTGTCTTATGTCCCATGATTTGTTTCAGAAACAAAACATCTCCTCAACATTGAGCTGCTTATGTCTCATTATTTGTGTCAGAATCAAAACTTCTCCACAACATTGAGCTGCTTATGTCCCATTATTTGTGTCAGAAACAAAACTTTTCAACATTCAGTGTCTTATGTCTCATTATTTGTGTCAGAAACAAAACTTTTCAACATTCAGTGTCTTATGTCTCATTATTTGTGTCAGAATCAAAACTTCTCCTCAACATTGAGCTGCTAATGTCCCATTATTTGTGTCAGAAACAAAACTTTTCAACATTCAGTGTCTTATGTCCCATTATTTGTGTCAGAAACAAAACTTTTCAACATTCAGTGTCTTATGTCCCATTATTTGTGTCAGAAACAAAACTTTTCAACATTCAGTGTCTTATGTCCCATTATTTGTGTCAGAAACAAAACTTTTCAACATTCAGTGTCTTATGTCTCATTATTTGTGTCAGAAACAAAACTTTTCAACATTCAGTGTCTTATGTCCCATGATTTGTTTCAGAAACAAAATTTCTCCCCAACATGCAGTGTCTTATGTCCCATTATTTGTGTCAGAATCAAAACTTCTCCTCAACATTGAGCTGCTTATGTCCCATTATTTGTGTCAGAAACAAAACTTTTCAACATTCAGTGTCTTATGTCCCATTATTTGTGTCTGAAACAAAACTTCTCCCCAACATTCAGTGTCTTATGTCTCATTATTTGTGTCAGAAACAAAACTTCTCCTCTACATTGAGCTGCTTATGTCTCATTATTTGTGTCAGAAACAATACTTCTCCTCAACAATGAGTTGCTTATGTCCCATTATTTGTGTCAGTAACAAAACTTCTCAACAATGAGCTACTTATGTCTCATTTTTTGTGTGAGAAACAAAACGTCTCAACATTCTGCTGCTTATGTCCAATTATTTGTGTCAGAAACAAAACTGCTCGTCAACATTCAGTGTCTTATGTCTCATTATTTGTGTCAGAAACAAAACTTCTCCTGAACATTGAGCTGCTTATGTCCCATTATTTGTGTCAGAAACAAAACTTCTCCTCAACATTGAGCTGCTTATGTCATATTATTTGTTTCAGAAACAAAATTTCTCCTCAACATTCAGTGTCTTATGTCTCATTATTTGTGTCAGAAACAAAACTTCTCCTCAACATTGAGCTGCGTATGTCCCATTATTTGTTTCAGAAACAAAACTTTTCAACATTCAGTGTCTTATGTCCCATTATTTGTGTCAGAATCAATACTTCTCCTCAACATTGAGCTGCGTATGTCCCATTATTTGTGTTAGAAACAAAACTTTTCAACATTCAGTGTCTTATGTCTCATTATTTGTGTCAGAAACAAAACTTTTCAACATTCAGTGTCTTATGTCTCATGATTTGTTTCAGAAACAAAACTTTTCAACATTCAGTGTCTTATGTCTCATTATTTGTGTCAGAATCAAAACTTCTCCTCAACATTGAGCTGCGTATGTCCCATTATTTGTGTCAGAAACAAAACTTTTCAACATTCAGTGTCTTATGTGTCATTATTTGTGTCAGAAACAAAACTTTTCAACATTCAGTGTCTTATGTCCCATGATTTGTTTCAGAAACAAAACTTTTCAACATTCAGTGTCTTATGTCCCATGATTTGTTTCAGAAACAATACTTTTCAACATTCAGTGTCTTATGTCCCATTATTTGTGTCAGAAACAAAACTTTTCAACATTCAGTGTCTTATGTCTCATTATTTGTGTCAGAAACAAAACTTTTCAACATTCAGTGTCTTATGTCCCATTATTTGTGTCAGAAACAAAACTTTTCAACATTCAGTGTCTTATGTCTCATTGTTTGTGTCAGAAACAATACTTTTCAACATTCAGTGTCTTATGTCCCATGATTTGTTTTAGAAACAAAACTTTTCAACATTCAGTGTCTTATGTCTCATTATTTGTGTCAGAATAAAAACTTTTCAACATGCAGTGTCTTATGTCTCATTATTTGTGTAAGAATCAAAAGTTCTCCTCAACATTGAGCTGCTTATGTCTCATTATTTGTGTCAAAAGAACAACTTCTCAACATTCAGTGTCTTATGTCTCATTATTTGTCTCAGAAACAAATGTTTTCAACATTCAGTGTCATATGTCTCATTATTTGTGTCAGAATCAAAACTTCTCCTCAACATTGAGCTGCTTATGTCCCATTATTTGTGTCAGAAACAAAAGTTTTCAACATTCAGTGTCTTATGTCTCATTATTTGTGTCAGAAGAAATCTTTCTCAACATTCAGTGTCTTATGTCTCTTTATTTGTGTCAGAAACAAAACTTTTCAACATTCAGTGTCTTATGTCTCATTATTTGTGTCAGAATCAAAACTTCTCCTCAACATTGAGCTGCTTATGTCCCATTATTTGTGTCAGAAACAAAACTTTTCAACATTCAGTGTCTTATGTCCCATGATTTGTTTCAGAAACAAAACATCTCCTCAACATTGAGCTGCTTATGTCTCATTATTTGTGTCAGAATCAAAACTTCTCCACAACATTGAGCTGCTTATGTCCCATTATTTGTGTCAGAAACAAAACTTTTCAACATTCAGTGTCTTATGTCTCATTATTTGTGTCAGAAACAAAACTTTTCAACATTCAGTGTCTTATGTCTCATTATTTGTGTCAGAATCAAAACTTCTCCTCAACATTGAGCTGCTAATGTCCCATTATTTGTGTCAGAAACAAAACTTTTCAACATTCAGTGTCTTATGTCCCATTATTTGTGTCAGAAACAAAACTTTTCAACATTCAGTGTCTTATGTCCCATTATTTGTGTCAGAAACAAAACTTTTCAACATTCAGTGTCTTATGTCCCATTATTTGTGTCAGAAACAAAACTTTTCAACATTCAGTGTCTTATGTCTCATTATTTGTGTCAGAAACAAAACTTTTCAACATTCAGTGTCTTATGTCCCATGATTTGTTTCAGAAACAAAATTTCTCCCCAACATGCAGTGTCTTATGTCCCATTATTTGTGTCAGAATCAAAACTTCTCCTCAACATTGAGCTGCTTATGTCCCATTATTTGTGTCAGAAACAAAACTTTTCAACATTCAGTGTCTTATGTCCCATTATTTGTGTCTGAAACAAAACTTCTCCCCAACATTCAGTGTCTTATGTCTCATTATTTGTGTCAGAAACAAAACTTCTCCTCTACATTGAGCTGCTTATGTCTCATTATTTGTGTCAGAAACAATACTTCTCCTCAACAATGAGTTGCTTATGTCCCATTATTTGTGTCAGTAACAAAACTTCTCAACAATGAGCTACTTATGTCTCATTTTTTGTGTGAGAAACAAAACGTCTCAACATTCTGCTGCTTATGTCCAATTATTTGTGTCAGAAACAAAACTGCTCGTCAACATTCAGTGTCTTATGTCTCATTATTTGTGTCAGAAACAAAACTTCTCCTGAACATTGAGCTGCTTATGTCCCATTATTTGTGTCAGAAACAAAACTTCTCCTCAACATTGAGCTGCTTATGTCATATTATTTGTTTCAGAAACAAAATTTCTCCTCAACATTCAGTGTCTTATGTCTCATTATTTGTGTCAGAAACAAAACTTCTCCTCAACATTGAGCTGCGTATGTCCCATTATTTGTTTCAGAAACAAAACTTTTCAACATTCAGTGTCTTATGTCCCATTATTTGTGTCAGAATCAATACTTCTCCTCAACATTGAGCTGCGTATGTCCCATTATTTGTGTTAGAAACAAAACTTTTCAACATTCAGTGTCTTATGTCTCATTATTTGTGTCAGAAACAAAACTTTTCAACATTCAGTGTCTTATGTCTCATGATTTGTTTCAGAAACAAAACTTTTCAACATTCAGTGTCTTATGTCTCATTATTTGTGTCAGAATCAAAACTTCTCCTCAACATTGAGCTGCGTATGTCCCATTATTTGTGTCAGAAACAAAACTTTTCAACATTCAGTGTCTTATGTGTCATTATTTGTGTCAGAAACAAAACTTTTCAACATTCAGTGTCTTATGTCCCATGATTTGTTTCAGAAACAAAACTTTTCAACATTCAGTGTCTTATGTCCCATGATTTGTTTCAGAAACAATACTTTTCAACATTCAGTGTCTTATGTCCCATTATTTGTGTCAGAAACAAAACTTTTCAACATTCAGTGTCTTATGTCTCATTATTTGTGTCAGAAACAAAACTTTTCAACATTCAGTGTCTTATGTCCCATGATTTGTTTCAGAAACAAAACTTTTCAACATTCAGTGTCTTATGTCCCATGATTTGTTTCAGAAACAAAACTTTTCAACATTCAGTGTCTTATGTCCCATTATTTGTGTCAGAAACAAAACTTTTCAACATTCAGTGTCTTATGTCTCATTGTTTGTGTCAGAAACAATACTTTTCAACATTCAGTGTCTTATGTCCCATGATTTGTTTCAGAAACAAAACTTTTCAACATTCAGTGTCTTATGTCTCATTATTTGTGTCAGAATAAAAACTTTTCAACATGCAGTGTCTTATGTCTCATTATTTGTGTAAGAATCAAAAGTTCTCCTCAACATTGAGCTGCTTATGTCTCATTATTTGTGTCAAAAGAACAACTTCTCAACATTCAGTGTCTTATGTCTCATTATTTGTCTCAGAAACAAATGTTTTCAACATTCAGTGTCATATGTCTCATTATTTGTGTCAGAATCAAAACTTCTCCTCAACATTGAGCTGCTTATGTCCCATTATTTGTGTCAGAAACAAAAGTTTTCAACATTCAGTGTCTTATGTCTCATTATTTGTGTCAGAAGAAATCTTTCTCAACATTCAGTGTCTTATGTCTCTTTATTTGTGTCAGAAACAAAACTTTTCAACATTCAGTGTCTTATGTCTCATTATTTGTGTCAGAATCAAAACTTCTCCTCAACATTGAGCTGCTTATGTCCCATTATTTGTGTCAGAAACAAAACTTTTCAACATTCAGTGTCTTATGTCCCATTATTTGTGTCAGAAACAAAACTTTTCAACATTCAGTGTCTTATGTCTCATTATTTGTCTCAGAAACAAAACTTTTCAACATTCAGTGTCTTATGTCCCATGATTTGTTTCAGAAGCAAAACATCTCCTCAACATTGAGCTGCTTATGTCTCATTATTTGTGTCAGAATCAAAACTTCTCCACAACATTGAGCTGCTTATGTCCCATTATTTGTGTCAGAAACAAAACTTTTCAACATTCAGTGTCTTATGTCTCATTATTTGTGTCAGAAACAAAACTTTTCAACATTCAGTGTCTTATGTCTCATTATTTGTGTCAGAATCAAAACTTCTCCTCAACATTGAGCTGCTAATGTCCCATTATTTGTGTCAGAAACAAAACTTTTCAACATTCAGTGTCTTATGTCCCATTATTTGTGTCAGAAACAAAACTTTTCAACATTCAGTGTCTTATGTCCCATTATTTGTGTCAGAAACAAAACTTTTCAACATTCAGTGTCTTATGTCCCATTATTTGTGTCAGAAACAAAACTTTTCAACATTCAGTGTCTTATGTCTCATTATTTGTGTCAGAAACTAAACTTTTCAACATTCAGTGTCTTATGTCCCATGATTTGTTTCAGAAACAAAACTTCTCCCCAACATGCAGTGTCTTATGTCCCATTATTTGTGTCAGAATCAAAACTTCTCCTCAACATTGAGCTGCTTATGTCCCATTATTTGTGTCAGAAACAAAACTTTTCAACATTCAGTGTCTTATGTCCCATTATTTGTGTCTGAAACAAAACTTCTCCCCAACATTCAGTGTCTTATGTCTCATTATTTGTGTCAGAAACAAAACTTCTCCTCTACATTGAGCTGCTTATGTCTCATTATTTGTGTCAGAAACAATACTTCTCCTCAACAATGAGTTGCTTATGTCCCATTATTTGTGTCAGAAACAAAACTTCTCAACAATGAGCTACTTATGTCTCATTTTTTGTGTGAGAAACAAAACGTCTCAACATTCTGCTGCTTATGTCCCATTATTTGTGTCAGAAACAAAACTGCTCGTCAACATTCAGTGTCTTATGTCTCATTATTTGTGTCAGAAACAAAACTTCTCCTGAACATTGAGCTGCTTATGTCCCATTATTTGTGTCAGAAACAAAACTTCTCCTCAACATTGAGCTGCTTATGTCATATTATTTGTTTCAGAAACAAAACTTCTCCTCAACATTCAGTGTCTTATGTCTCATTATTTGTGTCAGAAACAAAACTTCTCCTCAACATTGAGCTGCGTATGTCCCATTATTTGTTTCAGAAACAAAACTTTTCAACACTCAGTGTCTTATGTCCCATTATTTCTTTCAGAAACAAAACTTTTCAACATTCAGTGTCTTATGTCCCATTATTTGTGTCAGAATCAAAACTTCTCCTCAACATTGAGCTGCGTATGTCCCATTATTTGTGTCAGAAACAAAACTTTTCAACATTCAGTGTCTTATGTCTCATTATTTGTGTCAGAAACAAAACTTTTCAACATTCAGTGTCTTATGTCTCATGATTTGTTTCAGAAACAAAACGTTTCAACATTCAGTGTCTTATGTCTCATTATTTGTGTCAGAAACAAAACTTTTCAACATTCAGTGTCTTATGTCTCATTATTTGTGTCAGAAACAAAACTTTTCAACATTCAGTGTCTTATGTCCCATGATTTGTTTCAGAAACAAAACTTTTCAACATTCAGTGTCTTATGCCCCATGATTTGTTTCAGAAACAAAACTTTTCAACATTCACTGTCTTATGTCCCATGATTTGTTTCAGAAACAATACTTTTCAACATTCAGTGTCTTATGTCCCATTATTTGTGTCAGAAACAAAACTTTTCAACATTCATTGTCTTATGTCTCATTATTTGTGTCAGAAACAAAACTTTTCAACATTCAGTGTCTTATGTCCCATGATTTGTTTCAGAAACAAAACTTTTCAACATTCAGTGTCTTATGTCCCATGATTTGTTTCAGAAACAAAACTTTTCAACATTCAGTGTCTTATGTCCCATTATTTGTGTCAGAAACAAAACTTTTCAACATTCAGTGTCTTATGTCTCATTGTTTGTGTCAGAAACAATACTTTTCAACATTCAGTGTCTTATGTCCCATGATTTGTTTCAGAAACAAAACCTTTCAACATTCAGTGTCTTATGTCCCATGATTTGTTTCAGAAACAAAACTTTTCAACATTCAGTGTCTTATGTCCCATTATTTGTGTCAGAAACAATACTTTTCAACATTCAGGTGTCTTATGTCTCATTATTTGTGTCAGAATCAAAACATCTCCTGAACTTTGAGCTGCTTGTGTCCCATTATTTGTTTCAGAAACAAAACTTTTCAACATTCAGTGTCTTATGTCTCATTATTTGTGTCAGAATCAAAACTTCTCCCCAACATTCAGTGTCTTATGTCCCATTATTTCTTTCAGAAACAAAACTTCTCAACATTCAGTGTCTTATGTCTCATTATTTGTGTCAGAATCAAAACTTCTCCTCAACATTGAGCTGCTTATGTCCCATTATTTGTGTCAGAAACAAAACTTTTCAACATTCAGTGTCTTATGTCTCATTATTTGTGTCAGAAGAAAAATTTCTCAACATTCAGTGTCTTATGTCTCATTATTTGTGTCAGAAACAAAGCTTTTCAACATTCAGTGTCTTATGTCTCATTATTTGTATCAGAATCAAAACTTCTCCTCAACATTGAGCTGCTTATGTCCCATTATTTGTGTCAGAAATAAAACTTTTCAACATTCAGTGTCTTATGTCCCATTATTTGTGTCAGAATCAAAACTTCTCCTCAACATTGAGCTGCTTATGTCATTATTTGTGTCAGAAACAAAACTTTTCAACATTCAGTGTCTTATGACCCATTATTTGTGTCTGAAACAGAACTTCTCCCCAACATTCAGTGTCTTATGTCTCATTATTTGTTTCAGAAACAAAACTTCTCCTCAACATTGAGCTGCTTATGTCTCATTATTTGTGTCAGAAACAATACTTCTCCTCAACAATGAGCTGCTTATGTCCCATTATTTGTGTCAGAAACAAAACTTCTCAACAATGAGCTACTTATGTCTCATTTTTTGTGTCAGAAACAAAACGTCTCAACATTCAGCTGCTTATGTCCCATTATTTGTGTCAGAAACAAAGCTGCTCGTCAACATTCAGTGTCTTATGTCTCATTATTTGTGTCAGAAACAAAACTTCTCCTGAACATTGAGCTGCTTATGTCCCATTATTTGTGTCAGAAACAAAACTTCTCCTGAACATTGAGCTGCTTATGTCATATTATTTGTTTCAGAAACAAAACTTCTCCTCAACATTCAGTGTCTTATGTCTCATTATTTGTGTCAGAAACAAAACTTCTCCTCAACATTGAGCTGCGTATGTCCCATTATTTCTTTCAGAAACTAAACTTTTCAGCATTCAGTGTCTTATGTCTCATTATTTGTGTCAGAAACAAAAAACCTTCTCCTCAACTTTGAGCTGCTTATGTCCCATTATTTGTTTCAGAAACAAAACTTTTCATCATTCAGTGTCTTATGTCACATTATTTGTGTCAGAAAAAAAACTTCTCCTCAACATTGAGGTCCTTATGTCCCATTATTTGTGTCAGAAACAACGCTTCTCAGCATTCAGTGTCTTATGTCTCATTAGTTGTGTCAGAAACAATACTTCTCCTTAACAATGAGGTGCTAATATCCCATTATCTGGGTCAGAAACAAAACTTCTCAACAATGCGCTGCTTATGTCTCATTATTTGTGTCAAAAACAAAACTTCTCCTCAACAATAAGCTGCTTATATACCATTATTTTTTTCAGAAACAAAACTTTTCAACATTCAGTGGCTTATGTCTCATTATTTGAGTCAGAATCAAAACTTCTCCTCAACTTTGAGCTGCTTATGTCTTATTATTTGTGTCAGAAACAAAACTTCTCAGCATTCAGTGTCTTATGTCTCATTATTTTTGTCAGAATCAAAACTTCTCCTCAACTTTGAGCTGCTTATGTCCCATTATTTGTATCAGAAACAAGACTTCTAAGCATTCAGTGTCTTATATCTGATTATTTGTGTCAGAAACAATACTCCTCAACAATGAGGTGCTAATGTCCCATTATCTGGGTCAGAAACAAAGCTTCTCAACAATGAGCTGCTAATATCTCATTATTTGTGTCAAAAACAAAACTTCTCCTCAACAATAAGCTGCTTATATACCATTATTTGTGTCAGAAACAAAACTTCACAACAATGAACTGCTTATGTCCCATTATTTGTATCAGAAACAAAACTTCTCAGCAATTTTCTGTGTATGTCTTCTTCTGTCTCATGAAAGATGACTGAAAGAACGACAATATATGAATGTTTGTTACAAAACTTTGGAAAATGAATAGTTTTATTATTCTTTTTCAGCTTTTTATGTTGGAAGACCAGAGAGAAAGAAAGTACAATTACTTTGCACGAGTTCTTCAGAATGCTTTCAGGAAATATTTTTCCAAACAACAGCACAATCGCCAGAAAGAGGAGGCAGCAGGTAATACTGCAGTTCAAGTTTCTTTCAATACTTTTTTTTCTTTTTGCAGTAAAATCCTATATTAATTACCTATTATGTCAGAAACTATTCAAAACACTTTCACAGGATGTAGATGCATGTGTGCTCATGTACTTTCATGCAATAAGTTTGCTTATTAAGCAAAATAGGGTATTTTCTTAAGTATGCTGTCTTTTGATTAAAATGATCACTAAGTATTACTTTGTCTACCATGTACATAGTAGGTAGAGAAAGTATTGCATTCTACCAAAAAATGTTATATCAAGCTTTCACCAGAAATGCATATTTTGAGATCCCCAGAATCAAAAAGGCATTTTTAGAAGAAGTCTTTGTGGGTAGGTGCGCGCATGCACACCAAAGTTTGTATTTAGGTTCAGTACCTTCAAGATATGTGACAGGAAGATTTTCAAGAAAGTCCCTTCACTACAGACCAACCTTTACATGGAACATTTTTAGAATTTTTTTATTTTCACAAAAGTGGCTGTAACAGTTTGGATTAAAATACCATCTATTAAAGATATTTACATGACAGATAAAATGTATGTCTAAATTTTCTGGCAAGTCCACTTCATTTGGAGGAAAATTTGTATCATTTTGCATAACTGGTAAACATTAAGTGATAGACCAAATAATGTAGATCTCTTAAAAATCTCTTTATTTCAAATAAAGTGCCATCAGCCGTTTCTGAGATATTTGTTAAAACATTTGACTATCGCTATGAAGTAGACCAGAAAATAAACTGTCATAAGAATAATTTTTATAGCCACTAATAAGGATATAGAGTAGAGAAGGTCATGTGTATGTAACAACACATCAGAGGTTGTTTTTCTAGAATAGCCAATCATGTTGTTATTAACAACAAAGTAGAGCCACTGGTTGTTTATAAGAAAATGTTATTCACAGACCGAGAAAGACTCAAACCAGTAGTAGGTAAAACTTTCCCTAAAACATGAGCTAAAGTTCACCTCTCTCTATTCCAAAGGGTGTAGGAGTTAGGACTTTTTTACTGTGATGTGATGCAATACTATGCCTACATTTATATACAAGTTTGTTTCCAAAAACAAATGAAATTTCCTTATATCTGAAGCTAGTTTCTAATGTTTTGCAAGTTGATTGCCATGTAATTGTTCGATTTCCTGCAATATTTTGTTAATGTTCATTTAAAGATCTTGTGTTTGCTCAAAAATGATTTGATTAGAGAACATTTCTGTGCCATGATTTTTTACGATTTTAAATCATCATTAATGCTTAAACAATGTGAAGATTGCCTTAGAAATGTGTTTGGCTGAGAAGCCCATCTTAGGCAACAATTTATAATTGATACAGCAAATTTAAAAGAGATTGGTTTATTCTTAGTGATGAAGTCATGAAGGATTCCCAAGAACTACTGTTAGTGATGAAAATATTGCCACTGTTTGAGCAATACTTGAAGAAGATCAATGGACATGTTATGAATTTACTTGCGTGACACTGGGCATTTATATGAGTTAAATGCAAAGCATTTTAATCAACAGTTAGACATGAGAAAAGTTTGTTGTCAATGGATTCCACATAAACTGACTTCTGATCAAAAACAGCCATGCATTGATTGGTGCAGAAAAACTCTGGCAAAATTCCAAGGCAGCACTTCAAATTTGCCTTGGAATATCATTACTGCTGATGAATCTTTGATTTATTGTTAAGATCCTGACAAGAAAAGTCAATGAGCTCTATGGGTCTTTCGAAGAGAACGTAAGCCTACAAAAGTGTGACAGTGCTGGTAAGAAGATGGTTGCATGGGCCATGTTGCATAGCATTTACCGTTACTGTCGACTGGTACACAAAAGTTTGTTTAGTGCAAGTTTTTTAAAAAGTTCATGAAAAACGCCCAAAAGGAAATATAATGGTACATTATGACAATGCATCGTCACATACAGAAAACTAACAACTGAGGTCAGCATCATAAACCCTCTACCATACAACCCTGATGTAGCTCCTTGTGGTTTGTTTTTGTCTCAGATGAAGCTGTGGAACATTATAAAAACCTTATTTCTGAAGTCCTCAGGAAGACTGGTATCATTGCTTAAGGTCTGGTTTCATTAAATACAAAAATGAAGGAGAATATTTTGAAAAACAATAAAATCATTTAATTTTTTAAAACTAATCTTTGTTTGATTTTCTAAAGCATTTTCAGCGTCACCCTTGTATGTATGTATATATGTCAAATTGAAGAGGAAATTCAATTTATAAGACTACATAAAAAGCTAAGAATGTTGCCAGTCTTCACTTTCCTGCAATGTATTCACTGCTCTTTGCAGTTTTACTTATAATTACAGAAATAGCATCATCTTAAACATAAAATTTGATGCAATGCAACACCCATTCTCTGATTAGATTGTCCATATAAGTTAAAAATAAAGTGGGACACAAACTGGAGCCCTGTTTACTGTATCTTCCAATTCCAACATTTATGATGATTGTTGTATCCTTATATACACATTTTAATACTTAAATGATTCAGATATCCTCAAATCATTATAATTACTTACACAATCAAATGCTTTTTCTTAGTCAATGAAGGCTATATGGGTTAACTTTAAATTCCCTTCTTGTTTAAGTGTAAAAGTTCCATCCGTACAGGATCATCCCCTTCTGAACCATTTTGTTCTTCTAACAATAACAGTTTGTAATCTTATGTTAAATGTTCTTGTATATACTGTAGAAACCTGCTTTATACGGGTCAGAGCTGTTTTGAATGCAAGGAACTGTATTACAAGTGCACATTAGAGATCAGTGACTGCATACAAAGTAACCGAGACCTCACAGTGACTTGGATTCTGGCATTGCTTAGGACTGTATAGATGATATAATGACATTCAGTAGCAAATGTGCACCCTTATTTAGCTAGTCTTGTGACAGTTTTATGGACCACCCAGTTTATCTACAGTCTGCCTACACAGGAAGTATTGCATTACATCCAAAAATTCAGATCAAAGGTTTACTGGAAATACATATTTTGAGGTCCCCTGACTCAAAGAAGAATTTTAAGAAACAGATCCGTGTCCAAACTCCTCTTACATTGAAGAACGTTTGTTATTTTTTATTTTCTCAAAAACGGTGATTTTGATTAAAATGCCGTATGTTTGAGATACTGGCATGATGGTAGCAGATGCTCTGAAAATATACATGATCTTTTGTTTATTCAAACAAAATATTTAACAGCTAGAAGTAGAAAAATTTATTTAAAAATAAATCTAGGTATAAAGCGAGTTAAATTCTAAAATGCAATATAATGCTTTTACTTGCTTATGTATTTTAAATTATTGAGCTGTAATTGAATTCTGTGCTTATGCTCTTATCACCATTATGTTTTCCTCCTCCTCCTTCTTCTTGATTTTTATTTCAAGGCATGAAAGAAGAGGTGAAATCATTTAATATATTTATTTATAAGTACCCAATTTATGATCATAAATGTAAATAAAAATTGACTCTTAAGTGTTGGGGAGTCTATTTTATTTATAGTTAACAAAAAAGAACTACCTGCTGTAATACATTCCACAAAAAGAAGTATTTTTGCTCTGCAGAATCCTTCCTAATAATTACTATTATAATTAATATTACTTAAGAAAAGTTTGTGTTTCAGCTTTTCCTTGTTTGTTTTTGTTTGTACAAGTAGTAATAAAAATATCATATTATGCTCATGGGTTTCATTTTTAAGGTTATTCTAAAGTCACGTATAATGTAATAATGTACTCTTTATTTTTAGTAAGTAATGCATTAATATTACCAACACTCAGTTGTATTGAAAACTACAGTTAAACATTTAGATACTATCTAATATGTTTATTTAAAACCTTGCAAATACAAACTGTATTAATGGGAACAATAAGGATTATTTCATATAATTACATTGTTTAATAATGAACACTTTTATTTTAAAACCAAACCTTTCCATGTTACCTGATGTAGTAAGACATTGTTCAGACAACTGAAAAATCTAATGCCATAGCCGGGATTTGAATCATGGATCTCCCAGTCTCCGTCCGGTAGCTCTAACCACTGAGCTACCATGGCAACTTGCCTGCACAACATTAAATTTTTGGTATTGAATTTTTCAGCCATATGATTCTACCTTTCCAACCCTGTCCAACACACGGCCTGTGTGGAAGAACAATTAATTGACCTAATAGTGGTTGAACTATCAAGCCCAGGACTTAAGTACTTACAACATTGTAAGTTGCCATTGGGGTATGTCATCTCAATACAATTTGAGATCTCCTTGTGGTTTACCAGGAAAACTACGAATCATTTGGAGAATTTAATGTTGTGCCAGCATGTTGCCATGGTAGCTCAGTGGTTAGAGCAACTGGATGGAGACAAGGAGATTCGTGGTTCAAATCCTGGCTATGGAATTGAATTTTTCAGCTGTCTGATTCTACCTTTCCAACCCTGTCCAACACACGGCTTGTGTGGAAGAAGAATTAATTCCATTTGTTCAAGCTAATTATTTTTTTTATTTCAGTGCAGTAAAATGATATGAGAAATTTCCTTTGATTTTGAATCCCTTAAATATCTTCATTATAGATGTGATAACTGTAAATTTGTATTTTTATAGAATCAACTAATTCTCTAAAGTGTACACAAAACTGCAACCCATCTGATATGATATACACAGTTAATGGACTTAAAACTACAAAAATAAATAAATAATTACAATATAGAACATGAAATTAATCAAGATAATAGATTATGTATACGAGTATAAATTGGGTATGCAATATCCAACAATTTGGGTATATAATAATGTTATAAATAAATGAAACACAGCAGTTTATAGAACAATGCAATTGTTTATAAATCGCCACCTCCAATAAAATCTCTAGTTTCACTGTACATATCTGCTCTTAAAAGTAGTGCCTCATTCTGATAAACTATGAGTTGCCGACAGTTGTATTACCACTGAGAGTGACAGCATTACACTTGCTTGCGAGCAACCAAGACTTTACCATAAACACTCGGATTCACAGACCTGTCTCGGCTGCCTTACATGACAACCGAAGGTGAGTCATGGTTGGTGGTTTTCATGAGAATGCAGATCTCCACTGCACACAGTATTAAAATATCCATTACAGTAGTATTTACAAAGACTTCATTAAAATCTGTAATTTTTTCTGAACTTCTTCTCCCAACACTATGTATGTCACCGTTTTATAAGCATTATATCTGTTGGTTAGGTTGATTCACCTTTCTTTTAGAAAATTCAAGTGAATCTAAAACAAGAAGTTTGGTGTTGTTGATGGTACCATAATTCAGTATTAAGACTTGCTAATGGATTTGTGTCTTTCTTGCCTGTAATACTTTGAATCCCTCATCTGCTGTCAGCTTCGAGTTTCTGTTCAATGCTTATTATAACTCATTTTCTTTTTGCGTAACACAAATAAACCACATTGACCAACACCAGCAGTAAAATAACATTGAATGCATGTGCAAGCAGTTAACACTTGTTACAGCTGTACAATATTTCTTGGGAGGTGGGATGGGCGCGAGGATAACTGCATTAACCCCCAAATATCTTTATTGAAATTGAGGGTTGGGGGAAAAACAACATTGTTAATTCTTGCAGCATTGTTGCCAGAGTGAATTTAGGGATCTTGTATTCATTCCATTGTGATTTTCTTTCTTACCTGGTTACCCTTCTCTGCAGTTTCAGTTAAATGCGTTTTGGTTTACTTTATATCCTGTATTTAAAATACTAATTCTCTTATAATTTTCACGTCTATTTCTAGTGCCTTCTTTGAACATAGATCTTGATATGTGTCATCCATTCCAACATATATTAAATTCAGGAGTCTCTGCTTTAATATTGTTCCATCATATTTCCATAGTTCTGAATTTATTCCCTTATCTGATGCACTCTTCGTGTTCATTTCTTTCAATGGTAATTCTAATTCCTCTAAGGTAATGGAATCTGCATTTCCATGTAAAGCTCATCTTTTTCCAAATCTTCCAAGAAATTGTCATACCAGATTACTTTCCAATGTTGTATCACATTTAGTTATTCCTCACTGTCCACGTGCATAAGCACTTTATAAGTCATCATTGTTCTCCCCTTTACATCGTCCTAGACAATACTGTACCATTCTCCAGTCTTCATTCTCAATTCACTTACTTCTCACTATCACTTTTTGATGTCATCCAGTTAAATTATCACTGTCAAATGTGATCTAGATTAATGTTCACTGTCAATTCACTTACTTCTCACTATAACTTTTTGATGTCATTCAGTTAAATTATCACTGTCAAATGTGATCTAGATTAATGTTCACTGTCAATTCACTTACTTCTCACTATCACTTTTTGATGTCATTCAGTTAAATTATCACTGTCACCTCACTAATGTGATCTAGATTACCGTTCACCTTCAATTCACTTACTTCACACTATCACTTTTTGATGTCATCCAGTTAAATTATCACTGTCACCTCACTAATGTGATCTAGATTAATGTTCACTGTCAATTCACTTACTTCTCACTATCACTTTTTGATGTCATTCAGTTAAATTATCACTGTCACCTCACTAATGTGATCTAGATTACCGTTCACCTTCAATTCACTTACTTCACACTATCACTTTTTGATGTCATCCAGTTAAATTATCACTGTCACCTCACTAATGTGATCTAGATTACCGTTCACGATCAATTCACTTACTTCACACTATCACTTTTTGATGTCATCCAGTTAAATTATCACTGTCACCTCACTAATGTGATCTAGATTACCATTCACGATCAATTCACTTAATTCACACTATCACTTTTTGATGTCATCCAGTTAAATTATCACTGTCACCTCACTAATGTGATCTAGATTACCATTCACGATCAATTCACTTAATTCACACTATCACTTTTTGATGTCATCCAGTTAAATTATCACTGTCACCTCACTAATGTGATCTAGATTACCGTTCACGATCAATTCACTTAATTCACACTATCACTTTTTGATGTCATCCAGTTAAATTATCACTGTCACCTCACTAATGTGATCTAGATTACCGTTCACCATCAATTCACTTAATTCACACTATCACTTTTTGATGTCATCCAGTTAAATTATCACTGTCACCTCACTAATGTGATCTAGATTACCGTTCACCATCAATTCACTTAATTCACACTATCACTTTTTGATGTCATCCAGTTAAATTATCACTGTCACCTCACTAATGTGATCTAGATTACCGTTCACCATCAATTCACTTAATTCACACTATCACTTTTTGATGTCATCCAGTTAAATTATCACTGTCACCTAACTAATGTGATCTAGATTACCGTAATGTAATCTAGTTTAATTTTCTGTCAATTCACTAATGTGATCCAGTTTAAATTTTTCTGTCAATTTTTTAATGTGATCTAATTTAATTTTCTCTGTCAATTTAGTAATGTGACCTAGTTTAATTTTCACTGCCAGTTCACTAATGTGTTCTAGTTTAATTTTCACTGCGAAGTTACTAATGTGATCTAGTTTAATTTTTACTATCAACTCACTAATGTCATCTAGTTCAAGTTTCTCTGCCAATTGATTAATTTGATCTAGTTCAATTTTGTCTGTCAATTTACTAATGTGATCTAGTTCATTTTTCACTATCCATTTACTAATGTGTTTTAGTTCATATTTCTCTGTCAGTTTACTAATGTGATCTACTTCAATTTTCACTATCAATTTACTAATGTGATCTAGTTCAATTTTCTCTGTCAATTGACCAATGTGATCTAGTTCAATTTTTACTGCCAATTTACTAATGTGATGTAGTTTAAGTTTCACTATCAATTTACAAATGTGATCTAGTTCAATTTTCTCTGTCAATTGACTAATGTGATCTAGTTTAATTTTCACTATCAATTTAGTAATGTGATCTAGTTTAATTTTCATTGCAAATTCACTAATGCTATCTATTTTAATTTTCACTGCCAATTTATTAATGTGATCTAGTTTAATTTTTACTATCGATTCACTAATGGGATCTAGTTCAATTTTCATTGTCAATTTACTAATGTGATCTAGTTTAATTTTATTATCAATTCACTAATGTGATCTAGTTCAATTTTCACTTCCATTTCACTTTTGTGATCTAGTTTAATTTTCGCTGTCATTTTACTAATGTGATCTAGTTTAATTTTCACTTCCAATTTACTAATGTGATCTAGTTCAACTTTCACTATCAATTTACTAATGTGATCTAGTTTAATTTTCACTGCCAATATACTATTGTGATCTAGTTTAATTTTCAATTATAACTAATATGATTTTCCGGGCTGTTATGCCGTGGTCTGCTGAAGAAAGATTTCCCAGACGTTTCGTCCACAACTGCGGTGGACATCTTCAGTGGCGCGGACGAAGTCTTCTCGGTGAAAGTATCGCAGCGTCTGATGCGTTGGCTTTTTTTTTTTTTTTTGTTGGGAAAACAGGAGTAAAGGTTTGAAGGAAAAACAAGAGTATGTATATAGGTGTAGAAAGGAAGAAGGAGGAGGAAAAGAAGGATTTGATTCTGTGATGGCGCAATTTAATTGGGGCATAGTGGTGATCATGTGGCTGGTACCGCCGAAGCAACCCTGCTGTTTGTGGGTGATTACTAAAAGTGGCGGAATCCTCCGCTGTGGTGGTCAGGTATCTGCCATGGCGGTTGCCCTGACAGGGACCTGTGACGGTGGTGAATTAACAGGAGATGCTGGCTCCAATCCCGGGCCTGTTACCTCCGGGAATTGGCTCTTTGATGTCGATGTGCTGGGCGTCTGTTGTTGCGTACCCGGGCTTTTACCTCCGGGCACGAGGATGAGGTGTTGCGGCGAGAGGTGATGCTGCGTGTGGAGAGGGGTTGTCTATGTGGTGGTGGAGGTTCGCCTCCATTCGCTTGTTCTGGTCTTGCAGTTTCTCAAAAGCTTCTGTCATCTGGTTGCTGCTTTCTGCTATGCGTTCCAAGGTCTGCTGGGTGGCTTTTTTGGAGATGTCGGTCATGCAGTTTTTCAGGATGCTCATGTGTCTGTAGAGGTTGACGTCGATGTACGTTTTGGTGGTGTCGTGCGACTCGGTGATTTTGCTGTCAACTTCCGAGAACTGTGTGCTGAGATGCTCTTCCAGGGCTGCTAGCCCACTGGCAAGGTTTAGCACCTCAGCGTGAAGGTCCTGGATGGCGTCGATGATGGGCTGGTTCGAAACTGCTGTCTGTGTTTGGTGCTGCGATGGGTCATTCAATGATGCGAAGTTCTGCGGTGTGGTTGTGAAGGTCTGCGGCGTAGTTGTGCTGTTTTGTGGCGTGTTCACGGAGTGCGGCGTAGCTCTACGTGGATAGAGCGGGCAGACGGCCTGACCTGTGTAGTGCCCCTTGCCCCCACAGGAGGCGCAGAAGCGGCGGCGGTGCGTCAGGTCGTGTGCCCTGCAGTCAGCGGTGAAGTTACCGCTATCACAGTAGTGGCAGCGGGGAGCGGCGTCACATGACGCGTCGGTGTGCCCGTACAGGCAACAGCGGTGGCATGGAGTCGGTCGAACACTGCGGCTGGCCTCAATCTCCAGGGTTTGCCCTAACAAGGGCATTCCTGCGTGTAGGGCCGCCGAGTAGTCTTCCTCCTCCATGAAGGTTAGGCGGACCAGCGGTGTGGGACCTCTGTCATTCCTAATCCTAGTCACCTTGGCCGCAGACGGCCAGAAGCGCTGGGCAGCGGTGAGTAACAAACTGTCCGGAAGCTGGCGATGCACTCCCCGGACAACTGCGGAGTAGCGTGCGGGCACGCTGGTCAGCGGTGTGTGGCTGGCTGTGCTGGCTGGTGAGATGGCGCTGGGCGCTTCGATTGGCGGTGGTGGCGGCGGCGGAGAGGCTGGAAGTTGTTCTTCGTCGGCGGTGGAGCTGGTAGTGCCTTCCTCTCGAGGAGGAGGCAAGGAGGCTGCGGTGGTCTTGACGGTCTTCTTCCTACCCATCTTGACTCGGCGAGAGCTCGAAGCGAAGTCTGCGTTGGCCGTTAGTGCCGCTCTCTTTATAGTGTGGGCGCTCTCTGCTGATTGGCCCGCTGGTATGTGGGGGCTGGCGCCGGCTGTGTCGTTCCTCTCTTCTGATTGGCTCGCAGTGTTTTTCGGTTTTGTATGACCTTTCTTGTTTTTGATGACTAGATGCCAGTTACTGTTGAGTTTCAATGCTTCTTCTTTCCTATTGAAATTATTGGGATGTTTATAAATCTCTATTGCTTCGCGTTGTAGCCGGGTATGGTAATGCTTTATGGAGGAAAGAATGTTGGTGTCCTGAAATCTAATAATGTGTTCGCCCTCGGCTTCAATGGCATGTTCGGCGACTGCCGATTTTTCTGTATGGCCCAGGCGGCAGTTTCTTTTGTGTTCGCTAAGTCTGGTGTTAGCGCTCCGCTGTGTGGTACCAATGTACACTGAACCACAGGAACAAGGAATACGGTAAACACCGGCCGATGACAGGGGATCTCGGGGGTCTTTGGAAGAGCGCAGTAGGCTGTTTAATTGTTTTGTAGGTTTGAATACTGTTTTGACGTTATGACGTTGAAGTATATGTTCAATACGGTCAGTGACATTTCTGAAATATGGCAGAAAGACAATGGACTTGCTTTTAGGTTGGTCCTGAGTAACCGGTCGGGGCTTGGCCGGACGGCAGGCTCTTCTCACCTCTTGGACTGAATAACCATTTGATTGTAGAGCTGTTTCCAGGTGTCGGATTTCTTGTGGAAGTAAGTGTGGTTCACAAATACGGGAAGCACGGTTTGCGAGTGTCTTAATCATAGCACGTTTTTGTCTAGGATGGTGGTTGGAGTTCTTGTTAAGGTAACGGTCTGTGTGTGTGTGGGTTTGCGGTAGACAGTATGACCCAGCGTGCCGTCAGCCTTCCTGCTAACGAGTACATCTAGAAAGGCTAGTTGGCCATCCTTTTCTTGTTCCATTGTGAACTGTATACGCTGATTGATGCTATTTAGATGTAACAAAAATCTTCACATGTACATCTTCAAGTAAGTAACTCACTACACACTGACAGAATCACCTACGGCTCCATGACATACAATCACAACAGCATGACCACTCGTCACAAGAAGAAGTTTGATGGCCTTAGTGCCTCCATCAAACCGCCGACTACTCTCAACCACTGCCGCACGGTAGTGAACTTATCTGATCACCAGCTGTCACCTGCTGAAACGTCACTCCTTGCTAAAGGAGGTAACTACGCTGTTGTCACTCCAACGTTGCCAGTTGAAGACATCATTTCTCACATTGAAGCAGGAATACGAGTTCTGCCAAGGCTTGCAGCTGATGAAATTCGCCGGGAATCTGCCAGGGTTCTCGAGAAGGCCAAACCTCCTACCAGTAATTTAACCAATCAAGAGATAACTGCATTAAAAAAGCTGAACTCCAACCGAGACATCATTGTTTGCTCAGCGGACAAGGGTAATGCCACAGTTATTCTTAACCAGCAAGACTATCAACAGAAAATCTCTGAACTCCTGCAACCAGCAACCTACCATAAGATTAAACGTGATCCGACAGCCCGTATTCTACGGAAAACTAATCTTTTGATCAAGAACTCCTCGCTTTCGAAGGAAGACAAACGCCGCCTTACCAAGTCCGAAGCTCAGCCACCTAGACTTTACGGGCTACCCAAGATCCATAAACCAGATGTTCCGCTCAGGCCCATTGTTAGTGGTATTGGTTTTCCCACATACGACATAGCTAAATACCTAACCGGTCTTCTACAACCCCATGTCGGCTTGTCCGACTCTTTCATCAAGGACTCTACTCATTTCATTCAAATTCTCCGCAACCTCAAATTGCTGCCTAAGGATTTACTAATTAGTTTTGACGTTGTGTCTCTATTCACCATGGTTCCAGTACAAGAAACTCTGAAGTTGTTACAACCCATCTTCTCTGATGATATCATTACACTTTTTCACCATGTCCTGACTACGACTTATTTCCAGTGGAACCGGTCATTCTACGAGCAAATAGACGGTGTTGCCATGGGCAGCCCCTTTAGCCCTGTTGTGGCCAATTTCTTCATGGAGGCATTTGAGTCAAAGGCACTAAACTCAGCTCCACTCAAACCAACAGCCTGGTTCCGCTATGTGGATGACACCTTCGTCATCTGGCTCCATTGTGAACAAGCTCTTCAAGATTTTTTGTTACATCTAAATAGCATCAATCAGCGTATACAGTTCACAATGGAACAAGAAAAGGATGGCCAACTAGCCTTTCTAGATGTACTCGTTAGCAGGAAGGCTGACGGCACGCTGGGTCATACTGTCTACCGCAAACCCACACACACAGACCGTTACCTTAACAAGAACTCCAACCACCATCCTAGACAAAAACGTGCTATGAGTAAGACACTCGCAAACCGTGCTTCCCGTATTTGTGAACCACACTTACTTCCACAAGAAATCCGACACCTGGAAACAGCTCTACAATCAAATGGTTATTCAGTCCAAGAGGTGAGAAGAACCTGCCGTCCGGCCAAGCCCCGACCGGTTACTCAGGACCAACCTAAAAGCAAGTCCATTGTCTTTCTGCCATATTTCAGAAATGTCACTGACCGTATTGAACATATACTTCAACGTCATAACGTCAAAACAGTATTCAAACCTACAAGACAATTAAACAGCCTACTGCGCTCTTCCAAAGACCCCCGAGATCCCCTGTCATCGGCCGGTGTTTACCGTATTCCTTGTTCCTGTGGTTCAGTGTACATTGGTACCACACAGCGGAGCGCTAACACCAGACTTAGCGAACACAAAAGAAACTGCCGCCTGGGCCATACAGAAAAATCGGCAGTCGCCGAACATGCCATTGAAGCCGAGGGCGAACACATTATTAGATTTCAGGACACCAACATTCTTTCCTCCATAAAGCATTACCATACCCGGCTACAACGCGAAGCAATAGAGATTTATAAACATCCCAATAATTTCAATAGGAAAGAAGAAGCATTGAAACTCAACAGTAACTGGCATCTAGTCATCAAAAACAAGAAAGGTCATACAAAACCGAAAAACACTGCGAGCCAATCCTGCTCACTCTCACCGTGACTATACGAAACATCGTCAAAGATGAACTCCGCTTCTTTAGGAAGCTTCAGCAAGAAGACGCCGATCCACAGGACTGGCCTGACGCATCTCCCAGAGGTCGCGTTAGGCACCCCAGACGTTACTGAACAGCATCGCACTCAACTACAGCGGCGGCATCCTGGGAACTTGCCAGCCAACACACTGTCTCTCCTTACTTTCCTTTACTTCTCACCCTGAATTCCCAAGGGCGCAAGTAGGGCCTTGGTCATGCTTGCGTCCTGGCGCCTCTCCTTCACCTGGCTGAGCCCTAGTGGCCAGCCAATATATCCTTACCCTGAATACGCCGGTGCAACAGCGGTACGGCCGCATCATCACACAGAATTCCTCTTTCTTCCTTCTTCCTTATTTCCATTCCGGTGGAGGAGTTTTTAGTGGGTATGCCGACTAGTGGTGATTCCCACACTCTCAGTCTCGACTCCCATCGGGGCTGGGGTAAGTGAATAAATCATTTTCTCCTCCACTCGAAAAAAAAAAAAAAGCCAATCAGAAGAGAGCAACAACACAGCCGGCGCCAGCCCCCTCATACCAGCGGGCCAATCAGCAGAGAGCGCCCACACTATAAAGAGAGCGGCACTAACGGCCAACGCATCAGACGCTGCGATACTTTCACCGAGAAGACTTCGTCCGCGCCACTGAAGATGTCCACCGCAGTTGTGGACGAAACGTCTGGGAAATCTTTCTTCAGCAGACCACGGCATAACAGCCCGGAAAATCATATTAGTTATAATTGTGACTCCGGCCGTGAAAACCTACGTTCTTACATAGTTTAATTTTCACTTATCAATTTACTAATGTGATCTAGTTTAGTTTTTACTATCAATTTACAAATGTGATGTAGTTTAATTTTCACTGCCAATTTACCAATGTGATCTAGTTTAATTTTCACTATCAATTTACTAATGTGATCTAGTTCAGTTTTCACTGTGAAGTAGATTATATTTCTTGGTAGTTGGAAAATGCTTCATGTTTATCTGCCCCACGTATGGGAGCCAATTTGTCGCGGTCACTTTGTGTTATCTATTGCTGGGCGCCTGTTATTGAATTAATATTTTTAATTTTGGGTTATTTGCCCTCTGGCTAGCTATTATTACTACTCAGTCGAGCAAATCTCTTAAACAGGGTGTGTAAACGGAAAGGACTTGTTACTAAAAGATAACGCTGATCAAAGAATTTGTTTTTACACTTTTATTGCCATCACACGTTATTCATTTCACATAATTGCTCTTGATACACGCCTGACTGAAACTGTTATATCTTCTTATGTTACTATAATCACTTATTTGCTGCACATTATTAATCCGCATATTTCACATTTATAACTTTACGACGTGAGAGATTCTATTAAACTGTGCGACGTGTAACCCGCGACTGATTCTGATGAACTGAGGGACGTTTGCCTTGTGAATTATTCTGTCAAACTTCGCGTTACCCGTCTCTGGCACGGAAGTTATACTCCCTCATCCCAATATCCCTAAAGATTATAACCTAGCTGCTATTTGTTAATAAAACGCGCCAACATTAGCGTCTATTTTTATACCCAATCAAAATTACGAACACAAATGCTCTAGGGAAGAAATTCCCTCCATTTCTACAGAAAAGCGCGCTAATCTGACATCATTTGCTTGTCTCTTCTAATTAATAAACAACTCACCCCCTTGCTCATTGTTGCCCGCTCCTATTGTCAGTTTCAGTGAGGCCGTGTAAAGTTATTTCCTAACAATGCTTATAATTAACAAACATCTCAAATCAATGTCATACAATAATGCTTATTTACACTACAATCACTCTAGCATTTACATTATTGTGATATAAAATACTGCCTCATATGCCCCACTAGAAACATAATTATAAATATTTACAACTGGTTTGGAAATTTTAAAATTGGGTTTTTAGTCTCCTGAATCTTGTAACACATGGTATTTATCACTTGCACTTAACACTGCACATCCATTTAGCACATGACATATATTTTGCCTTTTTCTCGCCACTATTCACTGGCTCTGGTCTAATGTGTTTATATACATGCATCTGACATTACAATTTTTTATAGCAAATACTGTACCCTGAACTATTTAGTTACAAAATATTTATACTTTATTAGATTATTGACATAGATATTTATGCACTCAAGATTTTTAACCTGGTTCATCTTGTAATTTTTGAACATATTTACCAAAATATTCATCCTTTACACAAATATATTTACATCTCTTAATTCTAGACACAATTTCACATTATCTGTGTGCTACATAAGTATTTGTTTTAATTATGTTTACCCTTTTTATTGTTTTGTGATTTATATTCACAATACTGTTTGAATTATATCTACGTACTTTTACTGTAATATTATATTAAGTTTTCATTATTACATGCTTCATTTCAAATGCTGTTACACTTTACTAAGAAATTGTTCTTTTTCTCCTTTAAACATTTATTTTTGTTCTGAATTTATTTCTCCTTTCTCATGACATATATACATAGATAACCCTCTTACATTCCAATACTTCGTTCTGCAGTTCAGCTTTAACTATCCAGAATCTACTTTTCATCATCTTGGTCTTCTGTGTCATCTTTATCCTCATTGTTGTATGGTTTCAGCATCTCAATATGGAACTTTCCAATGGCTTTTCGAGTTGTTGGGTTACATAATTCATATGTATTTGTTCCACATGCTTCAACAACTTCATATGGTCCATGATATTTTAGAAACATTCGCCAATAAAGTTTATTTGCCTTATCAGACAATTTCTTAGTTTTAACCAAAACTAAATGTCCTATCTTGATCCTCCATTCCTTTCTTTCCTTTTCTTCATGTTTCCTTTTTCTTTTTATGGCTTTTCTCTTCATCCTTTCGAATGCTTGTCGGAACATCTCTTCTTCCGTTTGTGGTATCATCTGGAATGGCTTCTGGAATTTTCTTACATATCGTATTTATCTTCTTTCCTAACTTAAGTTCATATGGTTTGTATCCTGTCACATTGTTTACTGTTTCGTTGAGTAGATTCTGAACGAAATTCACGTATCCATACCATTGGGTTTGTTTTCGATGACACAGCACCCTTAGGTAATTCAAAATTTCCTTAATTTCCCTCTCTACTGGGTTGGAGTTTGGTCTGTATCTTGACGAAAAATATTGTTTAATGCCATTTTCTTTCAGTCCCTCCATAAATTTTTTTCCTGTGAAGGACGAAGCATTATTGCTCAATACGGATTGGATTGGTCCTTCCTCTATCACATATAACTTGAGTAGCCTATTCAAACATGCTAAACTTGTAGGTTTTCTCAAAGGGTAAATTCTTACATATTTGCTGAATATATCATAACAGACAAATATATATTTGTTTCCAAATTGACTTGGAGGCATAGGACCATGAATGTCAATACTAGTTATGCACCTCGGCTTATCCCTTATAACCGAATTAGTCTCAAATGCATATGCTGCATTTATTTGCTTTGCCTTCTGACACAGGTTGCAGCACGATATAAATTTCCGAACTTTCTGACGCAATTTGGATATGTATAAATTTTCTAAAATCATAGAAGTTGTCCGGTCCGTCCCTGAGTGTGCTAATCCTTCATGAAAATTTTTAATTAGCTCCTTTTCCATACTTTTTGGAACCATTGTCTTCCAACTAGGCATTTCTTTTCCATGCTTCTTGTATAATGTTCCATTCCGAATTGCTACAATTTCTTTCTTTGCCTCTTCAATTAGTGGTGCATTTCCTTTAAGTTCAAATAATTTTGTGTCCTCATTTTGAATTTCCCCCATATTTTTCAATTTTCTTATCATTTCTTTACTTAAAGGAATTTCAATTGTCAATATTGTGGCATATGTAAGCATTGTTAGTACGTGACCTTGGCCGCCTGGATCGGGCATTACGTAAGAGAGTGGTGGGAGTAAACAAGCTTGTAGATAGTGTCCCACGCAAAGTAGCGTGGCGTGCTTACTAGTGATGGGTCGAGTGCGTTACTTTACCGGAACTACTTCCAACACTTCCACTCCGCAGTCGGAGTCGTTTCAAGGAAGTAGTTCCAGTTCCTCTCCGAGGAAGTAGTTCCGGCCTCTGGTGGAACTAGTTCCATTGGAAGTACTTCCACTTCCTCATTCCGGAGTATTGGTGAAAATACTTCCACTGTTTTACTCCGGAATGACTTCCCCTAGTCTATGAAGAGGAAGCTTTTCAAATATATTCAACGGGATACCACACATGTCTTTAACAATTAATGTCTCCTGTCACATGAGCAATTGTTTGTGATTTAATGGCTTGTAGTTCTACGCTAGTATGTTGTGTTTTTATCCCCGTTGTATAATGAACTACAAAGTAATATTGGTAATATCATATGTAGTGATGTAGACCCAACGTACTTGAATAATTTGTAATTCCATTTGCTGTAAAGCAAATATAATTAACGGAACGCTACACTGGCTTTAAGACTGAAACTTATGCCTAGATACTTAGTAAAATATTGTTGTATTGCGTGTTAAACATTTAGGTTATGAACAGTGTGGAGGTAAATTCTTTTGCAATAAATGTAGTTTCAGCAAATATAAAACATTACTTTTGGGAAATTAATTTAAATATACTCATAATCTTTAGGGGCTGCTTTTTATGTTATTGTGAAGCGGAACATTTTGAGAATTTAATAAAAAGTGGTATGCTCCGATTTACATTTATTTTATTTATCCTTCTGAACCGTAAGTCTGCGGGACAAAGTTTACTGCCTTAAGGCAGTTTAATAGTTTAAATTCTTAAGGTATTACTCTAACTTTGTGATGAAAAAAACTAGGTTATCAAATACAGAATAATGCAAATTACAAATTGGAATTAATTGTTCTTTCACACAAGCCGTGTGTTGGACAGGGTTGGAAAGGTAGAATCAGATGACTGAAACATTCAATGCCAAGCCGGGATTTGAACCACGGATCTCCCGGTCTCCGTCCGGTTAAATTAAAAATTGTTCGTCTTAGCTACAGCTGTATATGCAGAATTATCAGCTATTTTGCTGTTAGCGACTACTAACTACGTCATGGCACACAGCCAACAACGAAGCGGATAAGGAAAATGCGCAATGTAGAGTACCAACATTTTCAACAGAAATGAGGTTGGCGAAACTGGAAGTAATTTATCAGCTGATTTAAAATGAGGTTATGTGCTTATGTGACGTATGGCAATTCATAATTAAATACTATTGTAGCTTTGTCCTAATTATGGTGCTTTCAAGTTTTTTCTTGTTTCAAAAAGTTATTTTGCTCACAGCGACAATGTAACAAATGAAAAATATGTTTTAAATGGCTAATTAAGCATAATTCGTGCTGTTCACGTAAAGGGCTCACTATTAATTTTAAGGCTAAAACTAGCAATCAACATAAAATGTTGCTTTAGGGAGTTAAAATGCAATATTTGACTACAGACATACTGCAAAATTATATTATTATAACTGCTACATACGTGCGAAGTAGTAAGCGCACATGTAACTAGAAATTGGAATTCTCTCATAGAAGCATAATCGGAATTAAATGATTACACCAGAAAAAAAACAGGCTTCTGCGTGCTTTTGAAATTCTGTACATAACGTTCAACTTACTGCAATATTCCCTTATTAAAATCACGACTACATGACGTGGAAAGTACGAGCAGATGAAATATAACTAAAAAAAATGTTTTTTCTCGTGGAAGCATTATTGGTATTGAACCATACATCGGGGGAGGGGAGAAAGTTTATGCGTATTTTATAGAAGTCTGTATTAACGTTCAACTAAAGAGGTTCATTGCATTTGTCATATTCAATAGGGCATTTAACATCAATTTTGCATAAATGACACAAACCCGAATTCATCAATACTTGAGTCAGAATTGACTTAATTTACTTAAACATTTTTTCTCAAATTGCAACGTGACGCAGGCTGCATTAATACCATCTCATTTACCATAAAGGAAATGATATCCAATGTCATGGCGACTTCTAAATAATACCTACGCATAACGCAATACTGGTTAGGTATTGTACTGCCAATGGAATTGATGGAATGATGCAATTGGAAGTGGAAGTAACTCCGACGGAGTTGGAAGTAAATGTCTTGGAAGTACTCCAGCGGAATGGAAGTAAAACTGTTGTGGAAGTAACTCCGACGGAGATGGAAGTAAATGCCTTGGAAGTACTCTGGCGGAGTGGAAGTAAAACTGTTCTGGAAGTAACTCCGACGGAGTTGGAAGTGATTGGAAGTAAGGAAGTGCCAGTTCCGAATAGTGGAATGGTTACTTCACACTTCCAAAGGAGGAACCGTTCCTTTGAAACGACTCCGACTCCTTCGACCCATCACTAGTGCTTACAGTCAGTCAGTAGAGTCGCAGCTATCAGGCAGGTTGTGTGTACGTGCCACCCATACAAAAGTATGTATGGCGTCCTCACCGACGGACATGAAGCCAAGGAGGTATTGTACCCACTTTTATTAATACATCATCTTACCATCCACGTCTTCCCAGTGTAATTTATCATAGTATATAGATCCTTTCTCTCATCTGAACCATGTAGTAATCCTTTTATTAGATATTCTCTAATATTTTTTACTTTTCATTTAGCTGCGTCCCGTGACCTCGCCTTATATAAATTATTAACTTTCTGGTACCTCAGTAGTGAGTAGCCCTACCTCCCATTGAGTATTTGTTTAGAGGTCACGACAATATTTTTACTTCATTTCTAGGCCTTTCAATATTCTCGGGAATTTGTGGGTTGTAGTTTAATCTCGATAGCAAATCGCTGAAGGTATTATTCTTGCCAGGAATGTGTATAATCTCAATATCAAATGCAGATATTGCATGAATGTATCTAGCAAGTTTTCCACTACATAATCTACACCGTTGGATGAAAGTTAGGTTGATATGATCTGAATATACTTTCACCTTTTGCTGATAAATATAGGTCTTGAATCGAATTAATGAAAAATATAGTGCTCCAATTTCTAACTGAGTCACCGAAGAATTCCGCTCAATGTTTGTAAGTCCTCTAGAAGCTGTACTAATGACGTGAAACTCATTGTTGTGTCTCGCTGTCCTAAAATTCCGGCGAATCCTTGCAATGATGCGTCGACATAAATCTCGTATTTCAAATTTTCTCTGGGCCTCTCGAGCAATATGGACTTAGCAAATAGTTCTTTTACTCTCTCAAAACATGTTTGATGATCCTCTGTCCATCTCCACTTAATATTCTTTCGGAGTGTCTGCCACAGTGGTTCTATTTCAGCCGAATACCTTGGTACAACTTACTCTGAAAGTTCACCCCTAAGAGACGTCTAATTTGCTTTACGTTCTTTGGTGATGGAATTTTCATTATTGCTTCAATTCTCTTCTGGTCGGGTCTTATACCTCGTTCATCCACTACATAACCCAGAAAATTTATTTCCTTGACACAAAATTTTGATTTTAGTATATTTACAGTCATACCATGTTGTTGCAGTTTATTTAACACGTAATGTACATTATTCATATGTTCCTCAAATTTTTGACTAAAGATGAGGAAATCATCAATATACTTTATTAAAAAGTAATCTGCATAATTTCCAAAAATACTGTGAATTGCTCTCAAAAATCCACTTCCTGAGTTTTTTAAACCAAAAGGATTTACACAAAAACGATACTGGATCCCCGAGTATTGAAATGAAGTGTAATCACGCACTTGTGGATCTAATTTCACTTGCCAATATGACGCACTGAGGTCAATGGATGTTAAAAATCTCCCTCTTGAAAGTTTCGTGATTAGTTGTTCGATTCCTTCACTTTGAAAATGATCTGGCTTCATATATTGGTTGACATATCTACCATCTAATGTTAATCTTAAACTACCATCTCGTTTTATACTCCAACAAATTGAATTTATATATTGAGAATTACTTTGCTCAATAATCCCATTTTCTAACATCCTATTTATCAGTTTCTAGCTTTGTCCCTAAGACTTATAGGCAAATTGTCATATTTATGCCTATATGGTGGCACATCTTCTACCTGAAATGTATGTTGATATACATTACATCTACCTGGGATATTACTAAATACTGAACTATTGTTCATCAAAACGTCATGAAGGATTTGTTTTTGTGTTTTCGTAATGTTATAAGCTTCTTCACATTTGTGTAGTATTTCCTCATTTCTCTTCTCTTCCCAGTTGTTGTCTGTCTCGCTCGCACGGTCGTCTTTTGTTCGGGTTGTAAATTTCTCTACTTTCTCTGGCATTTCTACTAGCTGTTGAAAATATGGCGTGGTATTCCCTTCATATTTTGTGACTAATTGTTTTATCTGACTGTTTCCATCGGTTTCCGTTATTTGCACAAAAAATTCTTGGTCACAAAGATTTTCTTCATCCTTGGTCATCTCAATCACGGAAACTTTCTCTTTTATAAACGGTACCTTTATTTCTCTATTGTCTTTTGTCATTTTTAACTCCTCATGTTTAAAATCTATACGTGCTTCATATTCATGTAGGAAGTCACATCCTAAAATTATGTCACAAATCAGATGGTTTACAATTAGAAACATAACCTTGAAATTTTCTCCGCCGATAAGTACATTAAGTAGAGCTTGTGTTTTTATTACCTGTGTTGTTCTTCCGATTGCAACACGACAAACTAAATTACTAGTGGGAAGAGCCATAATTTTGTTACCTTCATTTATCAAATTTATATAAAATTTCTGCGAACAAATTGAAGCTGATGAACCGGAATCTATAGTTGCAATGATCTCTTTCGTAGCTGCAATCTTCTTACAGAGTGTGTGTGTGTGTGTGTGTGTGCGTGCGTGCGTGCGTGTGTGTGCATATTGTTTGTATTGGTAATGTATACTGAATTATTAAAGACGTCCTGAGAACCTACTGCACAGGAGTCTATTGACAGTTTTCCTGGTTACTTCCATGTTCATGTACGGGACTGCCATTCTTAATCGGCGCTAAATCTATCTCATTTTCGCTATCATTGTTTTGAGTTTCCCTTCCTCGAGTTCAAAATCCTCCATTTCTGAAATTATGTCCTCTTGGCACGTAATTTTCTTGCCGTTCCTCAGATCTTTCCCGGTTAGTGCTTTCCCTCCAGTGAGTGAAATTTCCACTTTGTCTAACGTAACGCCTTCCTTGATTTGGCCTTCTTTCCGCCAATCTTTCTGTCCTGACGTAATTTATTTGTTCCTGTCGACCTGGTCTCCCATGTATCCTCGGTCTTTCAAAATGTGGAACGTATGATTGGTACCGTTGCCTGGTATTATTCTCAAGACGTCTGTCTTGTCCTCTGCTTTGGTGATAATAACTACCTTGGTAATTTCGTCTATCTCGCACATCTAAAAATCTATGCTCCCACTCCCGAGATATATCTTCTTCCTGTTGTTCCAAAGCTGTCATTAATTTTGTCATCTCATAGATACTACGTGGTTTTGCAATTAATAAATAATTTTGTATCCTTAAAGGATAATGCCTTGTGAGCAAACTCACAAAATCTTCCTCATTAATCGGAGGTGACAAGTTCCTAACCTGACTTGCATGTTTCAGTAAGTAATCAGTCATTGATATTCCCTCTCGTGGATCAAATTGCCCATGACTAAGCATTGCTCGAATTCTGTGCTGTACCGTAACATTCCAAAATCTGTTCATGAATAGCCTCTTAAAGGATTCATATGAAATTTCACCCCCTGATACAATTTGTAACCAATCTAAAGTTTTCTGGTCCAAACATCTTTTGACAACTATCATTTTCAATGCTTCCGGTATCTTTTTAATTTGAAAATACTCTGACAAGTCTGCAATAAACTGTACTGGATTGGAGTTTTCATTAAATTTTGGAAGTGGAAAATCACTTAAGATATGATTATAGTTTTGAATGTCCCTTACTCCCATATTTAAATTTTCTAGTGTTACTTGTGCACTCTGAGTTTCAGCGTGAGCTATGGATGAAGCCGCCGCATCACTCACATTATTAGTCATACCTGAGGAACTACCTCTATCATTATTCTGTACATCAGATACATTAACATCACATATATTGACCCTTGAATTCAATTCTAACCTATTTACAGTACCTTGCAGACTTTCTATTGTCTGTTCCAATTTTTTATTGTTCTCATTTTGAACAGCTTGGTGCTTATTAATTTCAGAAGTTAATTTTTGATTATTTATAGACAAATTCGGACAATTTATTTCTTTGTGTTTCCGAATCCTTCTGAATTTCAGATATCTCACCTCTGAAATTAACTTGCACCTGCATTAAATCTGCATTCATCTCTCTTAGCTCACTTGAAATGCTGCTCATTCAACTTCCTAACTCTGTACATTTTACACTAACATGTTCAAACTTGGTATCAACCTCACTTTTTTGGTTAGATATTTCCCTGCTCATGTCTGACATTTTCTTTGAAACTTCCCCTATCTCATTTACTATCATTTCCTGATTTTCATTTCTCATTCTTATCATACTACTATCTAGCTCCATAAATTTCTTTTCAATTTCTTCCCTGTTTTGATCTAATTTATGCTCTAATTTCTCATTACTCTTACCCATTTCTTCCCTTAATTGATCTGTAATACTCTTACCAATATCTTCCCTTAATTCCCTATTATTCTTTTCCATATTCTGAGTTAGTTTTTCTAATTTCTCATTAGTCTTACCAATATCTTCCCTTAATTGATCTCTAAAATTTCTCAGCATTTCCATCATCATACTAGCATCAAAATTAACATTTCCTGCTATTCTATTCTGACTTTCTTCACTAACATTTCCTCCCTCAAATTCTACATTGTTTGACCTATTTTCTGTAACCTGTATTGAATTACAGCTAACTGTTACATTATCCCCTTCCATAATTGTTTCTTCAGTATTATTAGTAGACATCGTTTTCTTAATCCTACCACTTCTTAATAACATTTAAATTCTCACAATTTTTTTTAGGATACAAAAAAAATTACAGTTTTCTAACCTTTATGATGCTATCTGATGATGTTTTGATGTCCAGCTTCCTGCCCCTCTCTCCTAGATGTATATGTCGCCTCTGCGTCGTACTACGATGGATCTGCGTCGTCTCGCTGTTTCGGTGTCGTAGTTGAATTCCCCTGTTGCCTTCTATTCTCGTAATTACGATGTCCACTCATCCACGTCGTCGGTCGTTCTTGTGGTTGTTTCTGGAATCTGCGTCTTGTAGTTAATTTCACTGCTCCATTCACTCCACGTCATGGTTCCTTCGTCCCTTCCTGGTTAATTCGCCCCATGTTGGGTGCCAATTTGAAGTAGATTATATTTGTTGGTAGTTGGAAAATGCTTCATGTTTATCTGCCCCACGTATGGGAGCCAATTTGTCACGGTCACTTCGTGTTATCTATTGCTGGGCGCCTGTTATTGAATTAACATTTTTAATTTTGGGTTATTTGTCCTCCGGCTAGCTATTATTACTACTCAGTCGAGCAAATCTCTTAAACAGGGTGTGCAAACGGAAAGGACTTGTTACTAAAAGATAACACTGATCAAAGAATTTGTTTTTACACATTTATTGCCGTCACACGTTATTCATTTCACATAATTGCTCTTGATACACGCCCGACTGAAACTGTTATATCTTCTTATGTTACTATAATCACTTATTTGCTGCACATTATTAATCCGCATATTTCACATTTATAACTTTACGACGCGAGAGATTCTATTAAACTGTGTGACGTGTAACCCGCGAATGATTCTGATGAACTGAGGGACGTTTGCCTTGTGAATTATTCTGTCAAACTGCGCGTTACCCGTCTCTGGCACGGAAGTTATACTCCCTCACCCCAATATGCCTAAAGATTATAACCGAGCTGCTATTGGTTAATAAAACGCGCCAACATTAGCGTCTATTTTTATACCCAATCAAAATTACGAACACAAATGCTCTAGGGAAGAAATTCCCTCCATTTCTACAGAAAAGCGCGCTAATCTGACATCATTTGCTTGTCTCTTCTAATTAATAAACAACTCACCCCCTCGCTCATTGTTGCCCGCTCCTATTGTCAGTTTCAGTGAGGCCTTGTAAACTTATTTCCTAACAATGCTTATAATTAACAAACATCTCAAATCAATGTCATACAATAATGTTTATTTACACTACAATCACTCTAGCATTTACATGATTGTGATATAAAATACTGCCTCAACTGCCAATATACTAATGTGATCCAGTTCAATTTTCACTGTCAATTGACTAATGTGATCTAGTTTAATTTATACTATCAATTCACTAATGTGATCTAGTTTAATTTTCTCTGTCAATTGATTAATGTGATTTAGTTCAATTTTCACTGCCAATTTACTAATGTGATCTAGTTTAATTTTCTCTGCAAATATACTAATGTGATCTAGTTTAATTTTCTGTGTCAATGTACTAATGTGATCTAGTTTAATTTTCACTATCAATTTATTAATGTGATCTAGTTTAATTTTCACTGTCAGTTTATTAATGTGATCTAGTTTAATTTTCTCTGTCAGTTTATTAATGTGATTTAGTTTAATTTTCACTGTCAGTTTATTAATGTGATCTAGTTTAATTTTCTCTGTCAGTTTATTAATGTGATCTAGTTTAATTTTCTCTGTCAGTTTATTAATGTGATTTAGTTTAATTTTCTCTGTCAGTTTATTAATGTGATTTAGTCTAATTTTCTCTGTCAGTTTATTAATGTGATCTAGTTTAATTTTCACTATCAATTTATTAATGTGATCTAGTTTAATTTTCTCTGTTAATTTACAAATGTGATTTAGTTTAATTTTCTCTGTCAGTTTACTAATGTGATTTAGTTTAATTTTCACTATCAATTTACTAATGTGATTTAGTTTAATTTTCACTATCAATTTATTAATGTGATCTAGTTTAATTTTCACTGTGAATTTACTAATGTGATCTAGTTTAATTTTCACTATCAATTTATTAATGTGATTTAGTTTAATTTTCACTATCAATTTATTAATGTGATCTAGTTTAATTTTCACTATCAATTTATTAATGTGATCTAGTTTAATTTTCACTATCAATTTATTAATGTGATCTAGTTTAATTTTCACTATCAATTTACTAATGTGATTTAGTTTAATTTTCACTATCAATTTACTAATGTGATTTAGTTTAATTTTCTGTCAGTTTACTAATGTGATTTAGTTTAATTTTCACTATCAATTTACTAATGTGATTTAGTTTAATTTTCTGTCAGTTTACTAATGTGATTTAGTTTAATTTTCACTATCAATTTATTAATGTGATCTAGTTTAATATTCGCTATCAATTTATTAATGTGATCTAGTTTAATTTTCACTATCAATTTACTAATGTGATCTAGTTTAATTTTCACTATCAATTTATTAATGTGATCTAGTTTAATTTTCACTATCAATTTACTAATGTGATTTAGTTTAATTTTCACTATCAATTTACTAATGTGATTTAGTTTAATTTTCTGTCAGTTTACTAATGTGATTTAGTTTAATTTTCACTATCAATTTACTAATGTGATTTAGTTTAATTTTCTGTCAGTTTACTAATGTGATTTAGTTTAATTTTCACTATCAATTTATTAATGTGATCTAGTTTAATATTCACTATCAATTTATTAATGTGATCTAGTTTAATTTTCACTATCAATTTACTAATGTGATCTAGTTTAATATTCACTATCAATTTATTAATGTGATCTAGTTTAATATTCACTATCAATTTACTAATGTGATCTAGTTTAATATTCACTATCAATTTACTAATGTGATTTAGTTTAATTTTCACTATCAATTTATTAATGTGATCTAGTTTAATTTTCACTATCAATTTACTAATGTGATTTAGTTTAATTTTCACTATCAATTTACTAATGTGATTTAGTTTAATTTTCTGTCAGTTTACTAATGTGATTTAGTTTAATTTTCACTATCAATTTACTAATGTGATTTAGTTTAATTTTCTGTCAGTTTACTAATGTGATTTAGTTTAATTTTCACTATCAATTTATTAATGTGATCTAGTTTAATTTTCACTGTGAATTTACTTATGTGATCTAGTTTAATTTTCACTATCAATTTACTAATGTGATCTAGTTTAATATTCACTATCAATTTATTAATGTGATCTAGTTTAATATTCACTATCAATTTACTAATGTGATCTAGTTTAATATTCACTATCAATTTACTAATGTGATCTAGTTTAATATTCACTATCAATTTACTAATGTGATCTAGTTTAATATTCACTATCAATTTACTAATGTGATCTAGTTTAATATTCACTATCAATTTACTAATGTGATCTAGTTTAATATTCACTATCAATTTACTAATGTGATCTAGTTTAATATTCACTATCAATTCATTTTTCACTGTGATTGAGTGATGTAACAAACTACAAGTGAAGCATCCTCTTCTTCCTCCTGCTTCACTCACTTGGGATTTGAACACATGATCTCTCTAACCTCTTGTAGTAACACATCTCGCTGTATGTCACAAATATTATTGGAACCTCACTCGGAGAATGCACTGAACTACCAGCAGTTTGATGCACCAGAGACACACTCGCTAACTGGTTGACTCATGAGCATACTTGCTCATATATCTCTTAGAGTTCTGCAGAAATTTCTGGAATATTTTGGAAGCAAGGAGATGGTAAACCTCCAGAAGATTCTGGTTATCTCTCAATACCAGTTATGGTGATTATCATAGGAAAGAGTGCTGAAATGAAATTGAGTTTTATTTATGGACACTCTTTAATTGCTGTGGTCCTTACCATCCCGTTCTATATTGGGTGAGAGAGACCGGTAATTTTTCTCAGAGGCCTCCTTACCAGGCTTGAGGTTCTTTTACGTGCTGTAAATCTACGACACGGTGCCACCGGCTTTACTTCCCTTCTGAAGGAATCCATGCTAAGGATTTTTATGCCCGAAAAAATCCATCGCCCTCCATCGGGATTGAACCCGCAACCTTGGGAGCAACAATGCTACCTTCATTTTCTCATCCAATTGCTAGTTTCTTATCCTGTTATCAAGGGGGATAACCCTTCTGATCCTTCAGCAGTTAGTATTTGCTTGCTGAGTTTCTTACTTAAAAATGTAGTTCCTTGAATACCTCAAAAAACCTGCACTACAGTGAATTTTGGTTTTAAATGTCACAACTCTTTCATTACAGATTTGGTTTGTGGCAAAAAAGAAAGAAGAAGATTTTCTATAAACCGTAATTTTGCTGGTGATTATATTGGTATGGATATGCGACCTGAGTTACAAAATCTTGTGGGCAGACGAGAGAAGATTATATTTGCTGAGGTAGTGAAGAAATATGATCGCCGATGTAAGGTCAGTAACCTATGATCACATTGTACTTTTGCTTCTGATACTTTACCTGTAAGTGGTTCATACCTTTGTTTATTCGAGTCTTCTTAGGAAATGCATTTACGTCCAGTTTCCCCTTACTTTGCTCCACATCTAAACAAAAGCATGTGCATTTAGTTTTCTCTTATTGGTTGCTGCAAGCATAACTGTTTATTACAATAGAAGTTAGTTCTCATGTTTAAACGTGACTTATGTAACAGAACAAATGTGCAGGTTGTTTATTGCTTGGAGCTTGACTGGAGATTAACATCACAATGTTGTGAAGTGTATGGGAAGTTAGTTCTCATGTTTAAACTTTACTCATGTAACAGAAGACATGTACGGTTGTTTATTGCTTGTAACTTGAATGCAGATTTACATCACAATGTTGTGAGGTATGTGGGAGGTTAGTTCTCTTGTATAAACTTGACTTATGTAACAAAACAAATGTGCAGGTTGTTTATTGCTTGTAACTTGAATGCAGATTTACATCACAATGTTGTGAGGTATGTGGGAGGTTAGTTCTCTTGTATAAACTTGACTTATGTAACAGAACAAATGTGCAGGTTGTTTATTGCTTGTAACTTGAATGCAGATTTACATCACAATGTTGTGAGGTATGTGGGAGGTTAGTTCTCTTGTATAAACTTGACTTATGTAACAAAACAAATGTGCAGGTTGTTTATTGCTTGTAACTTGAATGCAGATTTACATCACAATGTTGTGAGGTATGTGGGAGGTTAGTTCTCTTGTATAAACTTGACTTATGTAACAGAACAAATGTGCAGGTTGTTTATTGCTTGTAACTTGAATGCAGATTTACATCACAATGTTGTGAGGTATGTGGGAGGTTAGTTCTCTTGTATAAACTTGACTTATGTAACAGAACAAATGTGCAGGTTGTTTATTGCTTGTAACTTGAATGCAGATTTACATCACAATGTTGTGAGGTATGTGGGAGGTTAGTTCTCTTGTATAAACTTGACTTATGTAACAGAACAAATGTGCAGGTTGTTTATTGCTTGTAACTTGAATGCAGATTTACATCACAATGTTGTGAGGTATGTGGGAGGTTAGTTCTCTTGTATAAACTTGACTTATGTAACAGAACAAATGTGCAGGTTGTTTATTGCTTGTAACTTGAATGCAGATTTACATCACAATGTTGTGAGGTATGTGGGAGGTTAGTTCTCTTGTATAAACTTGACTTATGTAACAGAACAAATGTGCAGGTTGTTTATTGCTTGTAACTTGAATGCAGATTTACATCACAATGTTGTGAGGTATGTGGGAGGTTAGTTCTCTTGTATAAACTTGACTTATGTAACAGAACAAATGTGCAGGTTGTTTATTGCTTGTAACTTGAATGCAGATTTACATCACAATGTTGTGAGGTATGTGGGAGGTTAGTTCTCTTGTATAAACTTGACTTATGTAACAGAACAAATGTGCAGGTTGTTTATTGCTTGTAACTTGAATGCAGATTTACATCACAATGTTGTGAGGTATGTGGGAGGTTAGTTCTCTTGTATAAACTTGACTTATGTAACAGAACAAATGTGCAGGTTGTTTATTGCTTGTAACTTGAATGCAGATTTACATCACAATGTTGTGAGGTATGTGGGAGGTTAGTTCTCTTGTATAAACTTGACTTATGTAACAGAACAAATGTGCAGGTTGTTTATTGCTTGTAACTTGAATGCAGATTTACATCACAATGTTGTGAGGTATGTGGGAGGTTAGTTCTCTTGTATAAACTTGACTTATGTAACAGAACAAATGTGCAGGTTGTTTATTGCTTGTAACTTGAATGCAGATTTACATCACAATGTTGTGAGGTATGTGGGAGGTTAGTTCTCTTGTATAAACTTGTATTATGTAACTGAACAAATGTGCAGGTTGTTGACTGCTTGGAGGTTGACTGGAGATTAACATCACAATGCTGTGAAGTGTGTCGGAAGATAGTTCTCATGTTTGAAATTGACTCATGTATCTGAACAAATGTGCAGGTGTTTTACTGCTTAGAGCTTGACTGGAGATTAACATCACAATGTTGTGAAGTTTGTGGGAAATTAGTTCTCATGTTTACACTTGACTCATGTAACTGAACAAATGTGCAGGTTGTTTTCTGCTTGGAGCTTGACTGGTGATGAACTTCACAATGCTGTAAAGTGTGTGGGATGTTAGTACTCATGTTTAAACGCGACTTATGTGACAGAAGACATGTGCAGGTTGTTTATTGCTTGTAACTTGACTGGAGATTAACATCGCAATGTTGTGAAGTTTGTGGGAAATTAGTTCTCATGTTTACACTTGACTCATGTAACTGAACAAATGTGCAGGTTGTTTATTGCTTGTAACTTGACTGGAGATTTACATCGCAATGTTGTGAAGTTTGTGGGAAATTAGTTCTCATCTTTACACTTGACTCATTGAACTGAACAAATGTGCAGGTTGTTTATTGCTTGTAACTTGACTGGAGATTAACATCGCAATGTTGTGAAGTTTTTGGGAAATTAGTTCTCATGTTTACACTTGACTCATGTAACTGAACAAATGTGCAGGTTGTTTTCTCCTTGGAGCTTGACTGGTGATTAACTTCACAATGCTGTAAAGTGTGTGGGATGTTAGTACTCATGTTTAAACGTGACTTATGTGACAGAAGACATGTGCAGGTTGTTTATTGCTTGTAACTTGACTGGAGATTAACATCGCAATGTTGTGAAGTGTGTGGGAAATTAGTTCTCATGTTTAAGCTTGACTCCTGTAACTGAAGACATGTGCAAGTTGTTTGCTGCTCGTAACTTGCTTGGAGATTAACATCACAGTGTTGTGAAGTGTGTGGGAAACTAGTTCTCATCTTTAAACTTGACTTATGTAACAGAAGACATGTGCAGGTTGTTTATTGCTTGTAACTTGACAGGAGATTAACATCTCAATGTTGTAATTTATGTGGGAAACTAGTTCTCATGTTCAAACTTGACTGCGGGGATTAACATTACAATGCTGTGAAGTGTATGGGAAACTAGTTCTGATGTTTAAACTTGACTCATGTAACTAAACAAATCTGCAGGATTGTTTAGTGCTTGTAACTTGACTGCACATTAACATCGCAATGATGTGAAGTGTGTGGGAAATTAGTTCTGATGCTTAAACTTGACCTATGTAACAGAAGACATGTGCAGTTTGTTTACTGCTTGTAGCTTGAATGCAAATTAACATTGCAATGTTGTGAGGTGTGTGGGAAAAGTAGTTTTCATGTTAAAACTTGACTCATGTAACTGAAGATATGTGTAGGTTGTTTAATGCTCGTAGCTTGACTCATGTATCTGAAGACATTTACAGGTTGTGTATTGCTTGTAACTTGACTGGAGATCAACAACACCATGTTGTGAAGTATGTGGGAAACTAGCTCTCATGTTTATACTTGACTCATGTAACAAAACAAATGTGCAGGTGGTTTAAGGCTTGTAATTTGACTGCAGATTAAGATTACAATGTTGTGAAGTGTGTGGGAAACTAGTTCTCATGTTTATACTTGACTCATGTAACAGAACAAATGTGTAGGTTGTTTATTGCTAGTAACTTGACTGGAGATTAACATGACACTGTAGTGCAGTATGTGGGAAACTATATCTCATTTTTAAACTTGTCTCATGTAACTGAGGACATGTGTAGGTCGTTTATTCCTGTAACTTGACTGCAGAATAACATCACAATGTTGTGAAGTGTGTGGGAATTTCGTTCTGACGTTTCAACTTGACCTATGTAACAGAAGACATGTGCAGGTTGTTTACTGCTTGTAACTTAACTGGAGATTAACATCACAATGTTGTTAGTGTGTGGAAAACTAGTTCTCATGTTTAAACTTGACTCATATAACTGAAGACATGTCTAGGTTGTTTATTGCTTTTAACTCGACTGGAGGTTAACACCGCAATGTTGTGAAGTGTATGGGAAGTTAGTTCTCATCTTTAAACTTGACTCTTGCAACTGAAGACATGTGCAGGTTATTTATTGCTTCTAATATCACTGACGATTCACACCTCAATGTTGTAAATTGTTTGGGAAAGTAGTTCTCATTTTCAAACTTGACTCAGGGGATTATCATCACAATGATGTGAAGTGTGTGGGAAACTAGTTCTCATGTTTAAACTAGACTCATGTAACAGAACAAATGTGCAGGTTGTTTTTGGCTTATAATTTGAATGCAAATTAAGATTACAATGTTGTGAAGTGTGTGGGAAATTATTTCTCATGTTTAAACCCGACTCATGTAACTGAAGACATGTATAGGTTGTTTATTGCTTGTAACTTCATTGGAGATTAACATCACAATGATGTGAGGTGTGTGGGAAACTATTTCTCATGTTTAAACTTGACTCATGTAATTGAAGATATGTGCAGGTTGTTTATTGATTGTAACTTGACTGGGGATTAACATCACAATGTTGCAAAATGTGTGGGAGGTCAGTTTTCTTGTTTAAACTTGACTTATGTAACAGTACAAATGTGGAGGTTGTTTATTGCTGGTAACGTGACTGGAGATTCAGATCACAATGTTGAAAATTGTGTGGGAAACTATTTCTCATGTTAAAACTTGACTCATGTAACACAAGACAGGTGCAGGTTGTTTACTGCTCGAGCTTGACTGGAGATTACCATCACAATGTTGTGAAGTCTGTGGGAAACTATTTCTCATGTTTAAACTCGACTGATGTAACTGAAGACATGTGTAGGTTGTTTATTGCTTGTAACTTGATTGGAGATTAACATCACAATGATGTGAAGTTTGTGGGAAACTACTTCTCATGTTTAAATTTGACTCATGTAACTGAAGATATGTGCAGGTTTTTTATTGCTTGTAATTTGACTGGAGATTAACAGCGCAATGTTGCAAAATGTGTGGGAGGTTAGTTTTCTTGTTTAACCTTGACTTATGTACCAGTACAAATGTGGAGGCTGTTTATTGCTGGTAACGTGACAGGAGATTCAGATCACAATGTTGAACATTGTGTGGGAAACTAGTTCTCATGATTAAACTTGACTCATGTAACAGAAGACATGTGCAGTTTGTTTACTGCTTGTAACTTGAATGCAAATTAACATTGCAATGTTGTGAGGTTTGTGGGAAAAGTAGTTTTCATGTTAAAACTTGACTCATGTAACTGAAGATATGTGTAGGTTGTTTAATGCTCGTAGCTTGACTCATGTATCTGAAGACATTTGCAGGTTGTGTATTGCTTGGAGCTTGACTGGAGATTAACATCACAATATTGTAAATTGTGTAGGAAACTAGTTCTCATGTGTAACCTTGACTCATGTAACAGAAGACTTGTGCAGGTTATTTACTGCTTGGAGCTTGACTGGAGATTAACATCACAATGTTGTGAAGTGTGTGGGAATTTAGTTCTCGTGTTTAACCTTGATACATATAACAGAAGACATGTGCAGGTTGTTTACTGTTTGGAGCTTGACTGGAGATTAACATCACAATGTTGTGAAGTGTGTGGGAATTTCGTTCTGACGTTTCAACTTGACCTATGTAACAGAAGACATGTGCAGGTTGTTTACTGCTTGTAACTTAACTGGAGATTAACATCACAATGTTGTTAGTGTGTGGAAAACTAGTTGTCATGTTTAAACTTGACTCATAATACTGAAGACATGTCTAGGTTGTTTATTGCTTTTAACTCGACTGGAGGTTAACATCGCAATGTTGTGAAGTGTATGGGAAGTTAGTTCTCATCTTTAAACTTGACTCTTGCAACTGAAGACATGTGCAGGTTATTTATTGCTTCTAATATCACTGACGATTCACACCTCAATGTTGTAAATTGTTTGGGAAAGTAGTTCTCATTTTCAAACCTGACTCAGGGGATTATCATCACAATGATGTGAAGTGTGTGGGAAACTAGTTCTCATGTTTAAACTAGACTCATGTAACAGAACAAATGTGCAGGTTGTTTTTGGCTTATAATTTGAATGCAAATTAAGATTACAATGTTGTGAAGTGTGTGGGAAATTATTTCTCATGTTTAAACCCGACTCATGTAACTGAAGACATGTGTAGGTTGTTTATTGCTTGTAACTTCATTGGAGATTAACATCACAATGATGTGAGGTGTGTGGGAAACTATTTCTCATGTTTAAACTTGACTCATGTAATTGAAGATATGTGCAGGTTGTTTATTGATTGTAACTTGACTGGGGATTAACATCACAATGTTGCAAAATGTGTGGGAGGTCAGTTTTCTTGTTTAAACTTGACTTATGTAACAGTACAAATGTGGAGGTTGTTTATTGCTGGTAACGTGACTGGAGATTCAGATCACAATGTTGAAAATTGTGTGGGAAACTATTTCTCATGTTAAAACTTGACTCATGTAACACAAGACAGGTGCAGGTTGTTTACTGCTCGAACTTGACTGGAGATTACCATCACAATGTTGTGAAGTCCGTGGGAAACTATTTCTCATGTTTAAACTCGACTGATGTAACTGAAGACATGTGTAGGTTGTTTATTGCTTGTAATTTGACTGGAGATTAACATCGCAATGTTGCAAAATGTGTGGGAGGTTAGTTTTCTTGTTTAACCTTGACTTATGTACCAGTACAAATGTGGAGGCTGTTTATTGCTGGTAACGTGACAGGAGATTCAGATCACAATGTTGAAAATTGTGTGGGAAACTAGTTCTCATGTTTAAACTTGACTCATGTAACAGAAGACATGTGCAGTTTGTTTACTGCTTGTAACTTGAATGCAAATTAACATTGCAATGTTGTGAGGTTGGTGGGAAAAGTAGTTTTCATGTTAAAACTTGACTCATGTAACTGAAGATATGTGTAGGTTGTTTAATGCTCGTAGCTTGACTCATGTATCTGAAGACATTTGCAGGTTGTGTATTGCTTGGAGCTTGACTGGAGATTAACATCACAATATTGTAGATTGTGTAGGAAACTAGTTCTCATGTGTAACCTTGACTCATGTAACAGAAGACTTGTGCAGGTTATTTACTGCTTGGAGCTTGACTGGAGATTAACATCACAATGTTGTGAAGTGTGTGGGAATTTAGTTCTCGTGTTTAACCTTGATTCATATAACAGAAGACATGTGCAGGTTGTTTACTGTTTGGAGCTTGACTGGAGATTAACATCACAATGTTGTGAAGTGTGTGGGAATTTAGTTCTCTTGTTTAAACTTGACTCATGTAACAGAAGACATGTGCAGGTTGTTTACTGCTTGGAGCTTGACTGGAGATTAACATCACAATGTTGTGAAGTGTGTGGGAATTTAGTTCTGGTGTTTAAACTTGACTCATGTAACAAAAGACATGCGCAGGTTGTTTATTGCTTGTAGCTTCACTGGAGATTAACATCAGAATGTTGTGAAGTGTGTGGGAAACTAGTTCTCATGTTTAAACTTGACTCATGTGACAGAACAAATGCGCAGGTTGTTTATTGCTTATAATTTGCCTGCAGATTAAAATTTGAATATTGTGAAGTGTGTGGGAGATTGTTTCTCTTGTTTAAACATTACTTATGTAACAGAACAAATGTAGAGGTTTTTATTGCTTGGTGCTTGACTGGAGGTTAACATCACAGTGTTGTGAGGTGTGTGGGAGGTTAGTTCTCTTGTTTAAACTTGACTTGTGTAACAGAACATATTTGCAGGTATTTATTGCTTGTAACTAGACTGGAGATTAAGATCACAATGTTGTAAATTGTGTAGGAAACTAGTACTCATGTGTAAACTTGACTCATGTAACTGAAGACATGTGCAGGTTGTTTACTGCTTGGAGCTTGACTGGAGATTAACATCACAATGTTTTGAAGTGTGTGGGAATTTAGTTCTCTTGTTTAAACGTGTCTTATGTAACAGAACAAATATGTAGGACGTTTACTGCTTTGAGCTTGACTGGAGATTAACATCACAATGTTGTGAAGTGTGGGAATTTAGTTCTCATGTTTAAACTAGACTCATGTAACAGAAGACATGTGCAGGTTGTTTATGGCATGGAGTTTGACTGGAGATTAACATCACAAAGTTGTGAAGTGTGTGGAAATTTAGTTCTCTTGTTTAATCTAAACTCATGTATCTGAACAAATGTGCAGGTTGTTTACTGTTTGGAGCTTGACTGGAGATTAACATCACAATGTTGTGAAATGTGTGGGAATTTATATTTCTCATGTTTAAACTTGACTCATGTATCTCAACAAATGTGCAGGTTGCTTACTGCTTGGAGCTTGACTGGAGATTAACATCACAATGTTGTGAAGTGTGTGAAACTAGTTCTCATGTTTAAACTTGTCTCATGTGACAGAACAAATGTGTAGGTTGTTTATTGCTTATAATTTGCCTGCAGATTAAAATTTCAATATTGTGAAGTGTGTGGGAGCTTATTTCTCTTGTTTAAACTTGACTTATGTAACAGAACAAATGCGCAGGTTATTATTGCTTGTAACTTGACTGGAGATTAACATCACAATGTTGTAAATTGTGTAGGAAACTAGTTCTCATGTGTAAACTTGACTCATGTAACTGAAGACATGCGCAGGTTGTTTACTGCTTCGAGCTTGACTGAAGATTAACATCACAATGTTTTGAAGTATGTGGGAATTTAGTTCTCTTGTTTAAACGTGACTTATGTAACAGAACAAATATGTAGGACGTTTACTGCTTTGAGCTTGACTGGTGATTAACATCACAATGTTGTGAAGTGTGGGAGTTTAGTTCTCATGTTTAAACTAGACTCATGTAACGGAAGACATGTGCAGGTTGTTTGTTGCATGGAGCTTGACTGGATATTAACATCACAATGTTGAGAAGTGTGTGGGAATTTAGTTCTCGTGTTTAAACTTGACTCATGTAACAGAAGACATGTGCAGGTTGTTTATTGCTTGGAGCTTCACTGGAGATTAACATCAGAATGTTGTGAAGTGTGTGGGAAACTAGTTCTCATGTTTAAACTTGACTCATGTGACAGAACGAATGTGCATGTTGTTTATTGCTTATAATTTGCCTGCAGATTAAAATTTCAATATTGTGAAGTGTGTGGGAGGTTGTTTCTCTTGTTTAAACTTGACTTATGTAAGAGAACATATGTACAGGTTTTTATTACGTGTAACTTGACTGGGGATTAACATCACAATGTTGTGAAGTGTGTGGGAGGTTAGCTTTCTTGTTTAAACTTGACTTGTGTAACAGAACAAATGTGCAGGTTTTGATTGCTTGTAAATTGGCTGGAGATTAACATCACAATATTGTAAATTGTGTAGGACACTAGTTCTCATGTGTAAACTTGACTCATGTAACTGAAGACATGTGCAGGTTGTTTGCTGCTTGGAGCTTGACTGGAGATTAACATCACAATGTTTTAAATGTGTGGGAATTTAGTTCTCTTGTTTAAACGTGACTCATGTAAACGAAGACATGTGCAGGTTGTTTACTGCTTGGAGCTTGACTGGAGATTAACATCACAATGTTGTGAAATGTGTGGGAATTTAGTTCTCATGTTTGAACTTGACTCATGTATCTGAACAAATGTGCAGGTTGTTTACTGCTTGGAGTTTGACTGGAGATTAACATCACAATGTTGTGAAGTGTGTGGGAATTTAGTTCCCCTGTTTAAACTTGATTTATGTAACAGAAGACATGTGCAGGTTCTTTATTGCTTGGAGCTTGACAGGAGATTAACATCACAATGTTGTGAAGTGTGTGGGAAACTAGTTCTCATGTTTAAACTTGACTCATGTGACAGAACAAATGTGCAGGTTGTTTATTGCTTATAATTTGCCTGCAGATTAAAATTTCAATATTGTGAAGTGTGTGGGAGGTTATTTCTCTTGTTTAAACTTGACTTATGTAACAGAACAAATGTGCAGGTTTTTATTGCTTGTAGCTTGACTGGAGATTAACATCACAATGTTGTGAAGTGTGTGGGAGGTTAGTTCCCTTGTTTAAACTCGACTTGTGTAACAGAACAAACGTGCAGGTTTTTATTGCTTGTAACTTGACTGGAGATTAACATCACAATATTGTAAATTGTGTAGGAAACTAGTTCTCATATGTATACTTGACTCATGTAACTGAAGACATGTGCAGGTTGTTTACTGCTTGGAGCTAGTCTGGAGATTAACATCACAATGTTTTGAAGTGTGTGGGAATTTAGCTCCCTTGTTTAAACGTGACTTATGTAACAGAACAAATATGCAGCACCTTTACTGCTTTGAGCTTGACTGGAGATTAACATCACAATGTTGTGAAGTGTGTGGGAATTTAGTTCTGGTGTTTAAACTTGATTCATCTAACAGAAGACATGTGCAGGTTGTTTACTGTTTGGAGCTTGACTGGAGATTAACATCACAATGTTGTGAAGTGTGTGGGAATTTAGTTCTCGTGTTTAAACTTGACTCATGTAACAGAAGACATGTGCAGGTTGTTTATTGCTTGGAGCTTGACTGGAGATTAACATCAGAATTTTTTGAAGTTTTGGGAGACTAGTTCTCATGTTTAAACTTGACTCATGTGACAGAATAAATGAGCAGGTTGGTTATTGCTTGTAATTTGCCTGCAGATTAAAATTTCAATATTGTGAAGTGTTGGGAGGTTGTTTCTCTTGTTTAAACTTGACTTATGTAACAGAACAAATTTACAGGTTTTTATTGCTTGTAACTTGACTGGGGATTAACATCACAATGTTGTGAAGTGTGGGAGGTTAGTTCTCTTGTTTAAACTTGACTTGTGTAACAGAACAAATGTGCAGGTTTTTATTGCATGTAACTTGACTGGAGATTAACATCACAATATTGTAAATTGTGTAGGAAACTAGTTCTTATGTGTAAACTTGACTCATGTAACTGAAGACATGTGCAGGTTGTTTGCTGCTTGGAGCTTGACTGGAGATTAACATCACAATGTTTTGAAATGTGTGGGAATTTAGTTCTCATGTTTAAACTAGACTCATTTCACAGAAGACATGTGCAGATTGTTTATTGCTTAAAGTTTGACTGGGGATTAGCACCACAAAAATGTGAAGTGTGGGAATTTAGTTCTCTTGTTTAAACGTGACTCATGTAACAGAAGACATGTGTAGGTTGTTTACTGCTTGGAGCTTGACTGGAGATTAACATCACAATGTTGTGAAGTGTGTGGGAAACTAGTTCTCATGTTTAAACTTGACTCATATGACAGAACAAATGTGCAGGTTGGTTATTGCTTGTAATTTGCCTGCAGATTAAAATTTCAATATTGTGAAGTGTGTGGGAGGTTGTTTCTCTTGTTTAAACTTGACTTATGTAACAGAACAAATTTACAGGTTTTTATTGCTTGTAACTTGACTGGGGATTAACATCACAATGTTGTGAAGTGTGTGAGAGGTTAGTTCTCTTGTTTAAACTTGACTTGTGTAACAGAACAAAGGTGGAGGTTTTTATTGCTTGTAACTTGACTGGAGATTAACATCACAATATTGTAAATTGTGTAGGACACTAGTTCTCTTGTGTAAACTTGACTCATGTAACTGAAGACATGTGCTTGTTGTTTGCTGCTTGGAGCTTGGCTGGAGATTAACATTACAATGTTTTGAAATGTGTGGGAATTTAGTTCTCTTGTTTAAACGTGACTCATGTAAACGAAGACATGTGCAGGTTGTTTACTGCTTGGAGCTTGACTGGAGATTAACATCACAATGTTGTGAAATGTGTGGGAATTTAGTTCTCATGTTTAAACTTGACTCATGTATCTGAACAAATGTGCAGGTTGTTTACTGCTTGGAGTTTGACTGGAGATTAACATCACAATGTTGTGAAGTGTGTGGGAATTTAGTTCCTATGTTTAAAGTTGATTTATGTAACAGAAGACGTGCAGGTTGTTTATTGCTTGGAGCTTGACTGGAGATTAACATCACAATGTTGTGAAGTGTGTGGGAAACTAGTTCTCATGTTTAAACTTGTCTCATGTGACAGAACAAATTTGCAGGTTGTTTATTGCTTATAATTTTCCTGCAGATTAAAATTTCAATATTGTGAAGTGTGTGGGAGGTTATTTCTCTTGTTTAAACTTGACTTATGTAACAGAACAAATGTGCAGGTTTTTATTGCTTGTAAATTGACTGGACATTAAGATCACAATGTTGTGAAGTGTGTGGGAGGTTAGTTCTCTTGTTTAAACTTGACTTGTGTAACGGAACAAATGTGCAGGTTTTTATTGCTTGTAACTTGACTGGAGATTAACATCACAATATTGTAAATTGTATAGGAAACTAGTTCTCATATGTAAACTTGACTCATGTAACTGAAGACATGTGCAGGTTGTTTGCTGCTTGCATATTGACTGGAGATTAACATCACAATGTTTTGAAGTGTGTGGGAATTTAGTTCTCTTGTTTAAACGTGACTTATGTAACAGAACAAATATGTAGCACGTTTACTGCTTTGAGCTTGACTTGAGATTAACAGCACAATGTTGTGAAGTGTGTGGGAATGTAGTTATAATGTTTAAACTAGACTCATGTAATAGAAGACATGTGCAGTTTGTTTATTGCTTTGAGCTTGACTGGAGATTAACATCACAAAGTTGTGAAGTGTGTGGGAATTTAGTTCTCTTGTTTAAACAAGACTCATGTATCTGAACAAATGTGCAGGTCGTTTACTGCTTGGAGCTTGACTGGAGATTAACATCACAATGTTGTGAAGTATGTGGGAATTTAGTTCTCTTGTTTAAACTTGATTCATGTAACAAAAGACATCTGCAGGTTGTTTATGCTTGGAGCTTGACCAGAGATTAACATCACAATGTTAAGAAGTGTGTGGGAATTTAGTTCTCGTGTATAAATTGACTCATGTAACAGAAGACATGTGCAGGTTGTTTATTGCTTGGAGCTTGACTGGAGATTAACATCAGAATGTTGTGAAGTGTGTGGGAAACTAGTTCTCGTGTTTAAACTTGACTCATGTGACAGAACAAGTGTGCAGGTTGTTTATTGCTTGTAATTTGCCTGCAGATTAAGATTTCAATATTGTGAAGTGTGTGGGAGGTTATTTCTCTTGTTTATAAGCTTGACTTATGTAACAGAACAAATGTACAGGTTTTTATTGCTTGTAACTTGACTGGAGATTAACATCACATTGTTGTGAAGTGTGTGGGAGGTTAGTTCTCTTGTTTAAACTTGACTTGTGTAACAGCACAAATGTGCAGGTTATTTACTGCTTGGAGCTTGACTGGAGATTAACATCACAATGTTGTGAAGTGTGTGGGAATTTAGTTCTCATGTTTAAACTTGATTCATCTAACAGAAGACATGTGCAGGTTGTTTACTGCTTGGAGCTTGACTGGAGATTAACATCACAATGGTTTGAAGAATGTGGGAATTTAGTTCCCTTGTTTAAACTTGACTCATGTAACAGAAGACATGTGCAGGTTTTTTACTACTTGGAGCTTGACTGGAGATTAACATCACAATGTTTTGAAGTGTGTGGGAATTTAGTTCTCTTGTTTAAACGTGACCTATGTAACAGAACAAATATGCAGCACGTTTACTGCTTTGAGCTTGACTGGAGATTAACATCACAAAGTTGTGAAGTGTGTGGGAAATTAGATCTCTTGTTTAAACTAGACTCATATATCTGAAAAAATGTGCAGGTTGTTTACTGCTTGGAGCTTGACTGGAGATTAACATCACAATGTTGTGAAGTATGTGGGAATTTAGTTCCCTTGTTTAAACTTGACTGATGTAACAGAAGACATGTGCAGGTTGTTTACTACTTGGAGCTTGACTGGAGATTAACATCACAATGTTTTGAAGCGTGTGGGAATTTAGTTATAATGTTTAAACTAGACTCATGTCATAGAAGACATGTGCAGGTTGTTTATTGCTTTGAGCTTGACTGGAGATTAACATCACAAAGTTGTGAAGTGTGTGGGAATTTAGTTCTCTTGTTTAAACTAGACTCATATATCTGAAAAAATGTGCAGGTTGTTTACTGCTTGGAGCTTGACTGGAGATTAACATCACAATGTTGTGAAGTATGTGGGAATTTAGTTCCCGTGTTTAAACTTGATTTATGTAACAGAAGACATGTGCAGGTTGTTTATTGCTTGTAACTTCACTGGAGATTAAAATCACAATATTGTAAAGTGTGTGGGAGGTTGTTTCTCTTGTTTAAACTTGACTTATGTAACAGAACAAATGTACAGGTTTTTATTGCGTATAACTTGACTAGGGATTAACATCACAATGTTGTGAAGTGTGTGGGAGGTTAGTTCTCTTGTTTAAACTTGACTTGTGTATCAGCACAAATGTGCAGGTTATTTACTGCTTGGAGCTTGACTGGAGATTAACATCACAATGTTTTAAAGTGTGGGAATTTAGTTCTCTTCTTTAAACGTGAATTATGTAACAGAACAAATATGCAGGACGTTTATTGCTTGGAGTTTGACTGGAAATTAACATCACAAAATTGTGAAGTGTGTGGGAATTTAGTTCTCTTCTTTAATGTAGACTCATGTATCTGAACAAATGTGCAGGTTGTTTAATGCTTGGAGCTTGACTGGAGATTAACATCACAAAGATGTAAAGTTTGGGAATCTAGTTCTCTTGTTTAAACGTGACTCATGTAACAGAAGACATGTGCAGGTTGTTTATTGCTTGGAGCATGACTGGAAATTAACATCGCAATGTTGTGAACTGTGTGGGAAACTAGTTCTCATGTTTAAACTTGACTCATGTGACAGAACAAATGTGCAGGTTGTTTTTAGCTTATAATTTGCCTGCAGATTAAAATTTTAATATTGTAAAGTGTGTGGGAGGTCATTTCTCTTGTTTAAACTTTACTTATGTAAAAAAACAAATGTGCAGGTTTTTATTGCTTGTATTTTGACTGGAGATTAACATCACAATATTCTGAAGTGTGTGGTAGGTTAGTTCTCTTGTTTAAACTTGACTTGAGTAACAGAACAAATGTGCAGGTTTTTATTGCTTGTAACTTGACTGGAGATTAACATCACAATATTGTAAATTGTGTAGGAAAATAGTTCTCATATGTAAACTTGACTCATGCAACTGAAGACATGTGCAGGTTGTTTACTGCTTGGAGCTTGACTGGAGATTAACATCACAATGTTTTGAAGTGTGCGGGAATTTAGTTCTCTTGTTTAAACGTGACTTATGTAACAGAACAAATATGCAGCATGTTTACTGCTTTGTGCTTGGCTGGAGACTAACATCACAGTGTTGTGAAGTGTGTGGGAATTTAGTTCTAATGTTTAAACTAGACTCATGTAACAGAAGACATGTGCAGGTTGTTTATTGCTTTGAGCTTGACTGGAGATTAACATAACAAAGTTGTGAAGTGTGTGGGAATTTAGTTCTCTTGTTTAAACTAGACTTATGTATCTGAACAAATGTGCAGGTTGTTTACTGCTTGGAGCTTGACTGGAGATTAACATCACAAAGTTGTGAAGTGTGGGAATTTAGTTCTCTTGTTTAAACGTGACTCATGTAACAGAAGGCATGTACAGGTTGTTTACTGTTTGGAGCTTGACTGGAGATTAACATCACAAAGTTGTGAAGTGTATGTGAATTTAGTTCTCATGTTTAAACTAGACTCATGTAACAGAACAAATGTGCAGGTGTTTTTTTGCTTGTAACTTCACTGGAGATTAAACTCACAATGTTTTGAAGTGTGTGGGAAATTAGTTCTCGTGATTAAACTTGACTTATGTAACAGAAGACATGTGCAGGTTGTTTATTGCTTGGAGCTTGACAGGAGATTATCATCAGAATGTTGTGAAGTGTGGGAATTTAGTTCTCATGTTTAAACTAGACTCATGTATCTGAAAGAATGTGCAGGTTGTTTACTGCTTGGAGCTTGACTGGAGATTAACATCACAATGTTGTGAAGTATGTTGGAATTTAGTTCTCTTGTTTAATCCTTGATTCATGTAACAGAAGACATGTGCAGGTTGTTTGCTGCTTGTAGCTTGACCAGAGATTAACATCACAATGTTGTGAAGTATGTGGGAATTTAGTTCTCTTGTTTAAACTTTACTCATGTAACAGAAGACATGTGCAGGTTGTTTACTGCTTGGAGCTTGACTGGAGATTAACATCACAATATTGTGAAGTGTGTGGGAATTTAGTTCTCATGATTAAACTCGACTCATGTATCTGAGCAAATGTGCAGGTTTTTTACTGCTTGGAGCTTGACTGGATATTAACATCACAATGTTGATAAGTGTGTTGGAATTTAGTTCTCGTGTTTAAACTTGACTCATGTAAAAGAAGACATGTGCAGGTTGTTTATTGCTTAGAGCTTGACTGGAGATTAACATCAGAATGTTTTGAAGTGTATGGGAACTTAGTTCTCTTGTTTAATCTAGACTCATGTATCTGACCAAATGTGCAGGTTGTTTACTGCTTGGAGCTTGACAGGAGATTAACATCACAAAGATGTGAAGTGTGGGATTTTAGTTCTCTTGTTTAAACGTGACTCATGTAACAGAAGACATGTGCAGGTTGTTTACTACTTGGAGCTTGACTGGAGATTAACATCACAATTTTGTGAAATGTGTAGGAATTTAGTTCTCATGTTTAAACTTGACTCATGTATCTGAACAAATGTGTAGGTTGTTTACAGCTTGGAGCTTGACAGGAGATTAACATCACAATGTTGTGAAGTGTGGCAATTTAGTTTTCATGTTTAAACTAGACTCATGTATCTGAACAAATGTGCAGGTTTTTTGTGCTTGGAGCTTGACTGGATATTAACATCACTATGTTGTGAAGTATGTGGGAATTTAGTTCTCTTGTTTAAACTTGATTCATGTAACAGAAGACATGTGCAGGTTGATTACTGCTTGGAGCTTGCACGGAGATTAACATCACAATGTTGTGAAGTATTTGGGAATTTATTTCTCTTGTTTAAAATTGACTCATGTAACAGAAGGCATGTGCAGGTTGTTTACTGTTTGGAACTTGACTGGAGATTAACATCACAATGTTGTGAAGTGTGTGGGAATTTAGTTCTCATGTTTAAACTTGACTCATGTATCCGAGCAAATGTGCAGGTTGTTTACTGCTTGGAGCTTGACCAGAGATTAACATCACAATGTTGTGAAGTGTGTGGGAATTTAGTTCTCATGTTTAAACTAGACTCATGTAACAGAGGACATGTGCAGCTTGTTTATTGCTTTGAGCTTGACTGGAGATTAACATCACAATGTTGTGAAGTGTGTGGGAATTTAGTTCTCATGATTAAACTTGACTCATGTAACTGAGCAAATGTGCAGGTTGTTTACTGCTTGGAGCTAGACTGGATATTAACATCGCAATGTTGAGAAGTGTGTGGGAATTTAGTTGTCATGTTTAAACTTGACTCATGTAACAGAAAACATTTGCAGGTATTTATTGCTTCGAGCTTGACTGGAGATTAACATCAGAATGTTGTGAAGTGTGTGGGAAACTAGTTCTCATGTTTAAACTTGAGTCATGTGACAGAACAAATGTGCAGGTTGTTTATTGCTTGTAATTTGCCTGCAGATTAAAATTTCAATGTTGTGAAGTGTGTTGGCGGTTGTTTCTCTTGTTTAAACTTGACTTATGTAACAGAACAAACGTACACGTTTTTATTGCGTGTAACTTGACTGGGGATTAACATCACAATGTTGTGAAGTGTGTGGGAGGTTAGTTCTCTTGTTTAAACTTGACTTGTGTAACAGAACAAATGTGCAGGTTTTTATTGCTTGTAACTTGACTGGAGATTAACATCACAATATTGTAAATTGTGTAGGAAACTAGTTCTCATGTGTAAACTTGACTCATGTAACTGAAGACATGTGCAGGTTTTTACTGCTTGGAGCTTGACTGGAGATTAACATCACAATGTTGTGAAGTGTGTGGGAATTTAGTTCCCGTGTTTAAACTTGATTTATGTAACAGAAGACATGTGCAGGTTGTTTATTCCTTGGAGCTTGACTGGAGATTAACATCACAATGTTGTGAAGTGTGTGGGAAACTAGTTCTCATTTTTAAACTTGACTCATGTTACAGAACAAATGTGCAGGTTGTTTATTTCTTATAATTTCCTGCAGATAAAAATTTCAATATTGTGAAGTGTGTTGAAGGTTATTTCTCTTGTTTAAACTTGACTTATGTAACAGAACAAATGTGCAGGTTTTTATTGCTTGTAACTTGACTGGACATTAACATCACAATATTGTAAATTGTGTAGGAAACTAGTTCTCATATGTAAACTTGACTCATGTAACTGAAGACATGTGCAGGTTATTTACTGCTCTGAGCTTGACTGGAGATTAACATCACAATGTTGTGAAGTGTGTGGGAATTTAGTTCTGGTGTTTAAACTTGATTCATCTAACAGAAGACATGTGCAGGTTGTTTACTGTTTCGAGCTTGACTGGAGATTATCATCACAATGTTGTGAAGTGTGGGAGTTTAGTTCCTATGTTTAAACTAGACTCATGTAACAGAAGACATGTGCAGGTTGTTTATTGCATGGAGTTTGACTGGAGATTATCATCACAAAGTTGTGAAGTGTGTGGGAATATAGTTCTCTTGTTTAATCTAGACTCATGTAACAGAAGACATGTGCAGGTTGTTTACTGCTTGGAGCTTGACTGGATATTAACATCACAATGTTGAGAAGTGTGTGGGAATTTAGTTCTCGTGTTTAAACTTGACTCATGTAACAGAAGACATGTGCAGGTTGTTTATTGCTTGGAGCTTCACTGGAGATTAACATCAGAATGTTGTGAAGTGTGTGGGAAACTAGTTCTCATGTTTAAACTTGAGTCATGTGACAGAACAAATGTGCAGGTTGTTTATTGCTTGTAATTTGCCTGCAGATTAAAATTTCAATATTGTGAAGTGTGTGGGAGGTTGTTTCTCTTGTTTAAACTTGATTTATGTAAGAGAACATATGTACAGGTTTTTATTGCGTGTAACTTGACTGGGGATTAACATCAGAATGTTGTGAAGTGTATGGGAGGTTAGTTCTCTTGTTTAAACTTGACTTGTGTAACAGAACAAATGTGCAGGTTTTGATTGCTTGTAACTTGGCTGGAGATTAACATAACAATATTGTAAATTGTGTAGGACACTAGTTCTCATGTGTAAACTTGACTCGTGTAACTGAAGACATGTGCAGGTTATTTGCTGCTTGGAGCTTGACTGGAGATTAACTTCACAATGTTTTAAATGTGTGGGAATTTAGTTCTCTTGTTTAAACGTGACTCATATAAATGAAGACATGTGCAGGTTGTTTACTGCTTGGAGCTTGACTGGAGATTAACATCACAATGTTGTGAAATGTGTGGGAATTTAGTTCTCATGTTTAAACTTGACTCATGTATCTGAACAAATGTGCAGGTTGTTTACTGCTAGGAGTTTGACTGGAGATTAACATCACAATGTTGTGAAGTGTGTGGGAATTTAGTTCCCGTGTTTAAACTTGATTTATGTAACAGAAGATATGTGCAGGTTGTTTATTGCTTGTAGCTTGACTGGAGATTAATATTAGAATGTTGTGAAGTGTTTGGGAAACTAGTTCTCATGTTTAAACTTGACTCATGTGACAGAACAAATGTGCAGGTTGGTTATTGCTTGTAATTTGCCTGCAGATTAAAATTTCAATATTGTGAAGTCTGTGGGAGGTTGTTTCTCTTTTTTAAACTTGACTTATGTAACAGAAGACATGTGCAGGTTGTTTATTGCTTGGAGCTTGACCGGAGATTAACATCACAATGTTGTGAAGTATGTGGGAATTTAGTTCTGTTGTTTAAACTTGACTCATGTAACAGAAGACATGTGGTGGTTGTTTACTGCTTGGAGCTTGACTGGAGATTAACATCACAATGTTGAGAAGTGTGTGGGAATTTAGTTCTCGTGTTTAAACTTGACTCATGTAACAGAAGACATGTGGTGGTTGTTTACTGTTTGGAGCTCTACTGGAGATTAACATCACAATGTTGAGAAGTGTGTGGGAATTTAGTTCTCGTGTTTAAACTTGACTCATGTAACAGAAGATATGTGCAGGTTGTTTACTGTTTGGAGCTCTACTGGAGATTAACATCACAATGTTGAGAAGTGTGTGGGAATTTAGTTCTCGTGTTTAAACTTGACTCATGTAACAGAAGATATGTGCAGGTTGTTTATTGCTTGTAGCTTGACTGGAGATTAATATTAGAATGTTGTGAAGTGTTTGGGAAACTAGTTCTCATGTTTAAACTTGACTCATAGGACAGAACAAATGTGCAGGTTGGTTATTGCTTGTAATTTGCCTGCAGATTAAAATTTCAATATTGTGAAGTCTGTGGGAGGTTGTTTCTCTTTTTTAAACTTGACTTATGTAACAGAACAATTTTACAGGTTTTTATTGCTTGTAACTTGACTGGGGATTAACATCACAATGTTGTGAAGTGTGTGGGAGGTTAGTTCTCTTGTTTAAACTTGACTTGTGTAACAGAACAAAGGTGGAGGTTTTTATTGCTTGTAACTTGACTGGAGATTAACATCACAATACTGTAAATTGTGTAGGACACTAGTTCTCATGTGTAAACTTGACTCATGTAACTGAAGACATGTGCTTGTTGTTTGCTGCTTGGAGCTTGGCTGGAGATTAACATCACAATGTTTTGAAATGTGTGGGAATTTAGTTCTCTTGTTTAAACGTGACTCATGTAAACGAAGACATGTGCAGGTTGTTTACTTCTTGGAGCTTGACTGGAGATTAACATCACAATGTTGTGAAATGTGTGGGAATTTAGTTCTCATGTTTAAACTTGACTCATGTATCTGAACAAATGTGCAGGTTGTTTACTGCTTGGAGTTTGACTGGAGATTAACATCACAATGTTGTGAAGTGTGTGGGAATTTGGTTTCTATGTTTAAAGTTGATTTATGTAACAGAAGACGTGCAGGTTGTTTATTGCTTGGAGCTTGACTGGAGATTAACATCACAATGTTGTGAAATGTGTAGGAATTTAGTTCTCATGTTTAAACTTGACTCATGTATCTGAACAAATGTGTAGGTTGTTTACAGCTTGGAGCTTGACAGGAGATTAACATCACAATGTTGTGAAGTGTGGCAATTTAGTTCTCTTGTTTAAACGTGACTTATGTAACAGAACAAATATGTAGCACGTTTACTGCTTTGAGCTTGACTGGAGATTAACAGCACAATGTTGTGAAGTGTGTGGGAATGCAGTTATAATGTTTAAACTAGACTCATGTAATAGAAGACATGTGCAGGTTGTTTATTGCTTTGAGCTTGACTGGAGATTAACATCACAAAGTTGTGAAGTGTGTGGGAATTTAGTTCTCTTGTTTAAACTAGACTCATGTATCTGAACAAATGTGCAGGTCGTTTACTGCTTGGAGCTTGACTGGAGATTAACATCACAATGTTGTGAAGTATGTGGGAATTTAGTTCTCTTGTTTAAACTTGATTCATGTAACAAAAGACATCTGCAGGTTGTTTACTACTTGGAGCTTGACTGGAGATTAACATCACAATGTTGTGAAATGTGTAGGAATTTAGTTCTCATGTTTAAACTTGACTCATGTATCTGAACAAATGTGTAGGTTGTTTACAGCTTGGAGCTTGACAGGAGATTAACATCACAATGTTGTGAAGTGTGGCAATTTAGTTTTCATGTTTAAACTAGACTCATGTATCTGAACAAATGTGCAGGTTTTTAGTGCTTGGAGCTTGACTGGATATTAACATCACTATGTTGTGAAGTATGTGGGAATTTAGTTCTCTTGTTTAAACTTGATTCATGTAACAGAAGACATGTGCAGGTTGTTTACTGCTTGGAGCTTGCACGGAGATTAACATCACAATGTTGTGAAGTATTTGGGAATTTATTTCTCTTGTTTAAAGTTGACTCATGTAACAGAAGGCATGTGCAGGTTGTTTACTGTTTGGAGGTTGACGGGAGATTAACATCACAATGTTGTGAAGTGTGTGGGAATTTAGTTCTCATGTTTAAACTTGACTCATGTATCCGAGCAAATGTGCAGGTTGTTTACTGCTTGGAGCTTGACCAGAGATTAACATCACAATGTTGTGTAGTGTGTGGGAATGTAGTTCTCATGTTTAAACTAGACTCATGTAACAGAGGACATGTGCAGCTTGTGTATTGCTTTGAGCTTAACTGGAGATTAACATCACAATGTTGTGAAGTGTGTGGGAATTTAGTTCTCATGATTAAACTTGACTCATGTATCTGAGCAAATGTGCAGGTTGGTTACTGCTTGGAGCTTGACTGGATATTAACATCGCAATGTTGAGAAGTGTGTGGGAATTTAGTTGTCATGTTTAAACTTGACTCATGTAACAGAAGACATGTGGTGGTTGTTTACTGCTTGGAGCTTGACTGGAGATTAACATCACAATGTTGTGAAGTGTGTGGCAAACTAGTTCTCATGTTTAAACTTGACTGATGTAACAGAACAAATATGCAGCACCTTTACTGCTTTGAGCTTGACTGGAGATTAACATCACAATGTTGTGAAGTGTGTGGGAATTTAGTTCTGGTGTTTAAACTTGATTCATCTAACAGAAGACATGTGCATGTTGTTTACTGTTTGGAGCTCTACTGGAGATTAACATCACAATGTTGTGAAGTGTATGGGAATTTAGTTCTCTTGTTTAAACTTGATTCATGTAACAGAAGACATGTGCAGGTTGTTTACTGCTTGGAGCTTGACTGGAGATTAAAATCACAATGCTGTGAAGTGTGTGACAATTTGGTTCTCATGTTCAAACTTGACTCATGTATCTGAACAAATGTGCAGGTTGTTTACTGCTTGGAGCTTGACTGGATATTAACATCACAATGTTGAGAAGTGTGTGGGAATTTAGTTCTCGTGTTTAAACTTGACTCATGTAACAGAAGATATGTGCAGGTTGTTTATTGCTTGTAGCTTGACTGGAGATTAATATTAGAATGTTGTGAAGTGTTTGGGAAACTAGTTCTCATGTTTAAACTTGACTCATATGACAGAACAAATGTGCAGGTTGGTTATTGCTTGTAATTTGCCTGCAGATTAAAATTTCAATATTGTGAAGTGTGTGGGAGGTTGTTTCTCTTGTTTAAACTTGACTTTTGTAACAGAACAATTTTACAGGTTTTTATTGCTTGTAACTTGACTGGGGATTAACATCACAATGTTGTGAAGTGTGTGGGAGGTTAGTTCTCTTGTTTAAACTTGACTTGTGTAACAGAACAAAGGTGGAGGTTTTTATTGCTTGTAACTTGACTGGAGATTAACATCACAATATTGTAAATTGTGTAGGACACTAGTTCTCATGTGTAAACTTGACTCATGTAACTGAAGACATGTGCTTGTTGTTTGCTGCTTGGAGCTTGGCTGGAGATTAACATCACAATGTTTTGAAATGTGTGGGAATTTAGTTCTCTTGTTTAAACGTGACTCATGTAAACGAACACATGTGCAGGTTGTTTACTGCTTGGAGCTTGACTGAAGATTAACATCACAATGTTGTGAAATGTGTGGGAATTTAGTTCTCATGTTTAAACTTGACTCATGTATCTGAACAAATGTGCAGGTTGTTTACTGCTTGGAGTTTGACTGGAGATTAACATCACAATGTTGTGAAGTGTGTGGGAATATGGTTTCTATGTTTAAAGTTGATTTATGTAACAGAAGACGTGCAGGTTTTTATTGCTTGGAGCTTGACTGTAGATTAACATCACAATGTTGTGAAGTGTGTGGGAAACTAGTTCTCATGTTTAAACTTGTCTCATGTGACAGAACAAATTTGCAGGTTGTTTATTGCTTATAATTTGCCTGCAGATTAAAATTTCAATATTGTGAAGTGTGTGGGAGGTTATTTCTCTTGTTTAAACTTGACTTATGTAACAGAACAAATGTGTAGGTTTTTTTGCTTGTAAATTGACTGGAGATTAAGATCACAATGTTGTGAAGGGTGTGGGAGGTTAGTTCTCTTGTTTAAACTTGACTTGTGTAACGGAACAAATGTGCAGGTTTTTATTGCTTGTAACTTGACTGGAGATTAACATCACAATATTGTAAATTGTGTAGGAAACTAGTTCTCATATGTAAACTTGACTCATGTAACTGAAGACATGTGCAGGTTGTTTACTGCTTGCAGCTTGACTGGACATTAACATCACAATGTTTTGAAGTGTGTGGGAATTTAGTTCTCTTGTTTAAACGTGACTTATGTAACAGAACAAATATGTAGCACGTTTACTGCTTTGAGCTTGACTGGAGATTAACAGCACAATGTTGTGAAGTGTGTGGGAATGCAGTTATAATGTTTAAACTAGACTCATGTAATAGAAGACATGTGCAGGTTGTTTATTGCTTTGAGCTTGACTGGAGATTAACATCACAAAGTTGTGAAGTGTGTGGGAATTTAGTTCTCTTGTTTAAACTAGACTCATGTATCTGAACAAATGTGCAGGTCGTTTACTGCTTGGAGCTTGACTGGAGATTAACATCACAATGCTGTGAAGTATGTGGGAATTTAGTTCTCTTGTTTAAACTTGATTCATGTAACAAAAGACATCTGCAGGTTGTTTACTACTTGGAGCTTGACTGGAGATTCACATCACAATGTTGTGAAATGTGTAGGAATTTAGTTCTCATGTTTAAACTTGACTCATGTATCCGAGCAAATGTGCAGGTTGTTTACTGCTTGGAGCTTGACCAGAGATTAACATCACAATGTTGTGTAGTGTGTGGGAATTTAGTTCTCATGATTAAACTTGACTCATGTATCTGAGCAAATGTGCAGGTTGGTTACTGCTTGGAGCTTGACTGGATATTAACATCGCAATGTTGAGAAGTGTGTGGGAATTTAGTTGTCATGTTTAAACTTGACTCATGTAACAGAAAACATGTGCAGGTATTTATTGCTTGGAGCTTGAATTGAGATTAACATCAGAATGTTGTGAAGTGTGTGGGAAACTAGTTCTCATGTTTAAACTTGACTCATGTGACAGAACAAATGTGCAGGTTGTTTATTGCTTGTAATTTGCCTGCAGATTAAAATTTCAATGTTGTGAAGTGTGTTGGCGGTTGTTTCTCTTGTTTAAAGTTGACTTATGTAACAGAACAAACATACACGTTTTTATTGTGTGTAAATTGACTAGGGATTAACATCACAATGTAGTGAAGTGTGTGGGAGGTTAGTTCTCTTGTTTAAACCTGACTTGTGTAACAGAACAAATGTGCAGGTTTTTATTGCTTGTAACTTGACTGGAGATTAACATCACAATATTGTAAATTGTGTAGGAAACTAGTTCTCATGTGTAAACTTGACTCATGTAACTGAAGACATGTGCAGGTTTTTACTGCTTGGAGCTTGACTGGAGATTAACATCACAATGTTGTGAAGTGTGTGGGAAACTAGTTCTCATGTTTGAACTTGTCTCATGTGACAGAAGAAATTTGCAGGTTGCTTATTGCTTATACTTTGCCTGCAGATTAAAATTTCAATATTGTGAAGTGTGTGGGAGGTTATTTCTCTTGTTTAAACTTGACTTATGTAACAGAACAAATGTGCAGGTTTTTATTGCTTGTAAATTGACTGGAGATTAACATCACAATGTTGTGAAGTGTGTGGGAGGTTAGTTGTCTTGTTTAAACTTGACTTGTGTAACGGAACAAATGTGCAGGTTTTTATTGCTTGTAACTTGACTGGAGATTAACATCACAATATTGTAAATTGTGTAGGAAACTATTTCTCATATGTAAACTTGACTCATGTAACTGAAGACATGTGCAGGTTGTTTACTGCTTGGAGCTTGACTGGAGATTAACTTCACAATGTTTTGAAGTGTGTGGGAATTTAGTTCTCTTGTTTATACGTGACTTATGTAACAGAACAAATATGTAGCACGTTTACTGCTTTGAGCTTCACTGGAGATTAACAGCACAATGTTGTGAAGTGTGTGGGAATGTAGTTATAATGTTTAAACTGGACTCATGTAATAGAAGACATGTGCAGGTTGTTTATTGTTTTGAGCTTGACTGGAGATTAACATCACAAAGTTGTGAAGTGTGTGGGAATTTAGTTCTCTTGTTTAAACTAGACTCATGTATCTGAACAAATGTGCAGGTCGTTTACTGCTTGGAGCTTGACTGGAGATTAACATCACAATGTTGTGAAGTATGTGGGAATTTAGTTCTCTTGTTTAAACTTGATTCATGTAACAGAAGACATCTGCCGGTTGTTTACTGCTTGGAGCTTGACCAGAGATTAACATCACAATGTTGTGAAGTGTGTGGGAATTTGGTTCTCTTGTTTAAACTTGACTCATGTAGCAGGAGACATGTGCTGGTTGTTTATTGCTTGGAGGATGGCTGGAGATTAACATCAGAATGTTGTGAACCGTGTGGGAAACTAGTTTTCACGTTTAAACTTGACTCATGTGACAGAACAAGTGTGCAGGTTGTTTATTGCTTGTAATTTGCCTGCAGATTAAGATTTAATATTGTGAAGTGTGTGGAAGGTTATTTCTCTTGTTTATAAACTTGACTTATGTAACAGAACAAATGTACAGGTTTTTATTGCTTGTAACTTGACTGGAGATTAACATCACATTATTGTGAAGTGTGTGGGATGTTAGTTCTGTTGTTTAAACTTGACTTGTGTAACAGAACAAATGTGCAGGTTTTTATTGCTTGTAACTTGTCTGGAGATTAACATCACAATATTATGAAGCATGTGGGAATTTAGTTCTCTTGTTTAAACTTGACTCATGTAACAGAAGACATGTGCAGGTTGTTTACTGCTTGGAGCTTGACTGGAGATTAACATCACAATGTTGTGAAGTGTGTGGGAATTTAGTTCTCTTGTTTAAACTTGACTCATGTAACAGAAGACATGTGCAGGTTGTTTACTGCTTGGAGCTTGACTGGAGATTAACATCAGAATGTTATGAAGTGTGTGGGAAACTAGTTCTCATGTTTAAACTAGACTCATGTATCTGAACAAATGTGCAGGTGGTTTACTGCTTGGAGCCCAACTGGAGATTACCATCACAATGTTGTGAAGTATGTGGGAATTTAGTTCTCTCGTTTAAACTTGATTCATGTAGCAGAAGACATGTGCAGGTTGTTTACTGCTTGGAGCTTGACCGGAGATTAACATCACAATGTTGTGAAGTATGTGGGAATTTAGTTCTCTTGTTTAAACTTGACTCATGTAACAGAAGACATGTGGTGGTTGTTTACTGCTTGGAGCTTGACTGGAGATTAACATCACAATGTTGTGAAGTGTGTGGCAAACTAGTTCTCATGTTTAAACTTGACTGATGTAACAGAACAAATATGCAGCACCTTTACTGCTTTGAGCTTGACTGGAGATTAACATCACAATGTTGTGAAGTGTGTGGGAATTTAGTTCTGGTGTTTAAACTTGATTCATCTAACAGAAGACATGTGCATGTTGTTTACTGTTTGGAGCTCTACTGGAGATTAACATCACAATGTTGTGAAGTGTATGGGAATTTAGTTCTCTTGTTTAAACTTGATTCATGTAACAGAAGACATGTGCAGGTTGTTTACTGCTTGGAGCTTGACTGGAGATTAAAATCACAATGTTGTGAAGTGTGTGACAATTTGGTTCTCATGTTCAAACTTGACTCATGTATCTGAACAAATGTGCAGGTTGTTTACTGCTTGGAGCTTGACTGGATATTAACATCACAATGTTGAGAAGTGTGTGGGAATTTAGTTCTCGTGTTTAAACTTGACTCATGTAACAGAAGATATGTGCAGGTTGTTTATTGCTTGTAGCTTGACTGGAGATTAATATTAGAATGTTGTGAAGTGTTTGGGAAACTAGTTCTCATGTTTAAACTTGACTCATAGGACAGAACAAATGTGCAGGTTGGTTATTGCTTGTAATTTGCCTGCAGATTAAAATTTCAATATTGTGAAGTGTGTGGGAGGTTGTTTCTCTTGTTTAAACTTGACTTTTGTAACAGAACAATTTAACAGGTTTTTATTGCTTGTAACTTGACTGGGGATTAACATGTTGTGAAGTGTGTGGGAGGTTAGTTCTCTTGTTTAAACTTGACTTGTGTAACAGAACAAAGGTGGAGGTTTTTATTGCTTGTAACTTGACTGGAGATTAACATCACAATATTGTAAATTGTGTAGGACACTAGTTCTCATGTGTAAACTTGACTCATGTAACTGAAGACATGTGCTTGTTGTTTGCTGCTTGGAGCTTGGCTGGAGATTAACATCACAATGTTTTGAAATGTGTGGGAATTTAGTTCTCTTGTTTAAACGTGACTCATGTAAACGAACACATGTGCAGGTTGTTTACTGCTTGGAGCTTGACTGAAGATTAACATCACAATGTTGTGAAATGTGTGGGAATTTAGTTCTCATGTTTAAACTTGACTCATGTATCTGAACAAATGTGCAGGTTGTTTACTGCTTGGAGTTTGACTGGAGATTAACATCACAATGTTGTGAAGTGTGTGGGAATATGGTTTCTATGTTTAAAGTTGATTTATGTAACAGAAGACGTGCAGGTTTTTATTGCTTGGAGCTTGACTGTAGATTAACATCACAATGTTGTGAAGTGTGTGGGAAACTAGTTCTCATGTTTAAACTTGTCTCATGTGACAGAACAAATTTGCAGGTTGTTTATTGCTTATAATTTGCCTGCAGATTAAAATTTGAATATTGTGAAGTGTGTGGGTGGTTATTTCTCTTGTTTAAACTTGACTTATGTAACAGAACAAATGTGTAGGTTTTTTTGCTTGTAAATTGACTGGAGATTAAGATCACAATGTTGTGAAGTGTGTGGGATGTTAGTTCTCTTGTTTAAACTTGACTTGTGTAACGGAACAAATGTGCAGGTTTTTATTGCTTGTAACTTGACTGGAGATTAACATCACAATATTTTAAATTGTGTAGGAAACTAGTTCTCATATGTAAACTTGACTCATGTAACTGAAGACATGTGCAGGTTGTTTACTGCTTGCAGCTTGACTGGACATTAACATCACAATTTTTTGAAGTGTGTGGGAATTTAGTTCTCTTGTTTAAACGTGACTTATGTAACAGAACAAATATGTAGCACGTTTACTGCTTTGAGCTTGACTTGAGATTAACAGCACAATGTTGTGAAGTGTGTGGGAATGCAGTTATAATGTTTAAACTAGACTCATGTAATAGAAGACATGTGCAGGTTGTTTATTGCTTTGAGCTTGACTGGAGATTAACATCACAAAGTTGTGAAGTGTGTGGGAATTTAGTTCTCTTGTTTAAACTAGACTCATGTATCTGAACAAATGTGCAGGTTGTTTACTGCTTGGAGCTTGCACGGAGATTAACATCACAATGTTGTGAAGTATTTGGGAATTTACTTCTCTTGTTTAAACTTGACTCATGTAACAGAAGGCATGTGCAGGTTGTTTACTGTTTGGAGCTTGACTGGAGATTAACATCACAATGTTGTGAAGTGTGTGGGAATTTAGTTCTCATGTTTAAACTTGACTCATGTATCCGAGCAAATGTGCAGGTTGTTTACTGCTTGGAGCTTGACCAGAGATTAACATCACAATGTTGTGAAGTGTGTGGGAATTTAGTTCTCATGTTTACACTAGACTCATGTAACAGAGGACATGTGCAGCTTGTTTATTGCTTTGAGCTTGACTGGAGATTAACATCACAATGTTGTGAAGTGTGTGGGAATTTAGTTCTCATGATTAAACTTGACTCATGTATCTGAGCAAATGTGCAGGTTGTTTATTGCTTGGAGCTTGACTGGATATTAACATCGGAATGTTGAGAAGTGTGTGGGAATTTAGTTGTCATGTTTAAACTTGACTCATGTAACAGAAAACATGTGCAGGTATTTATTGCTTGGAGCTTGACTGGAGATTAAAATCAGAATGTTGTGAAGTGTGTGGGAAACTAGTTCTCATGTTTAAACTTGACTCATGTGACAGAACAAATGTGCAGGTTGTTTATTGCTTGTAATTTGCATGCAGATTAAAATTTCAATGTTGTGAAGTGTGTTGGCGGTTGTTTCTCTTGTGTAAACTTGACTTATGTAACAGAACAAACGTACACGTTTTTATTGCGTGTAACTTGACTGGGGATTAACATCACAATGTTGTGAAGTGTGTGGGAGGTTAGTTCTCTTGTATAAACCTGACTTGTGTAACAGAACAAATGTGCAGGTTTTTATTGCTTGTTACTTGACTGGAGATTAACATCACAATATTGTAAATTGTGTAGGAAACTAGTTCTCATGTGTAAACTTGACTCATGTAACTGAAGACATGTGCAGGTTTTTACTGCTTGGAGCTTGACTGGAGATTAACATCACAATGTTGTGAAGTGTGTGGGAGTTTAGTTCCCGTGTTTAAGCTTGATTTATGTAACAGAAGACATGTGCAGGTTGTTTATTCCTTGGAGCTTGACTGGAGATTAACATCACAATGTTGTGAAGTGTGTGGGAACCTAGTTCTCATTTTTAAACTTGACTCATGTTACAGAACAAATGTGCAGGTTGTTTATTTCTTATAATTTGCCTGCAGATAAAAATTTCAATATTGTGAAGTGTGTTGAAGGTTATTTCTCTTGTATAAACTTGACTTATGTAACAGAACAATTTTACAGGTTTTTATTGCTTGTAACTAGACTGGAGATTAACATCACATTGTTGTGAAGTGTGTGGGAGGTTAGTTCCCTTGTTTAAACTTGACTTGTGTAACAGAACAAATGTGCAGGTTTTTATTGCTTGTAACTTGACTGGAGATTAACATCACAATATTGTAAATTGTGTAGGAAACTAGTTCTCATATGTAAACTTGAATCATGTAACTGAAGACATGTGCAGGTTGTTTACTGCTCTGAGCTTGACTGGAGATTAACATCACAATGTTTTGAACTGTGTGGGAATTTAGTTCTCGTGTTTAAATTGACTCATGTAACAGAAGACATGTGCAGGTTGTTTATTGCTTGGAGCTTGACTGGAGATTAACATCAGAATGTTGTGAAGTGTGTGGGAAACTAGTTCTCGTGTTTAAACTTTACTCATGTGACAGAACAAGTGTGCAGGTTGTTTATTGCTTGTAATTTGCCTGCAGATTAAGATTTCAATATTGTGAAGTGTGTGGGAGGTTATTTCTCTTGTTTATAAACTTGACTTATGTAACAGAACAAATGTACAGGTTTTTATTGCTTGTAACTTGACTGGAGATTAACATCACATTGTTGTGAAGTGTGTGGGAGGTTAGTTCTCTTGTTTAAACTTGACTTGTGTAACAGAACAAATGTGCAGGTTATTTACTGCTTGGAGCTTGACTGGAGATTAACATCACAATGTTGTGAAGTGTGTGGAAATTTAGTTCTGATGTTTAAACTTGATTCATCTAACAGAAGACATGTGCAGGTTGTTTACTACTTGGAGCTTGACTGGAGATTAACATCACAATGTTTTGAAGCGTGTGGGAATTTAGTTCTCTTGTTTAAACGTGACCTATGTAACAGAACAAATATGCAGCACGTTTACTGCTTTGAGCTTGACTGGAGATTAACATCACAATGTTGTGAAGTGTGTGGGAATTTAGTTATAATGTTTAAACTAGACTCATGGCATAGAAGACATGTGCAGGTTGTTTATTGCTTTGAGCTTGACTGGAGATTAACATCACAAAGTTGTGAAGTGTGTGGGAATTTAGTTCTCTTGTTTAAACTAGACTCATGTATCTGAAAAAATGTGCAGGTTGTTTACTGCTTGGAGCTTGACTGGAGATTAACATCACAATGTTGTCAAATGTGTGGGAATTAAATTCCCGTGTTTAAACTTGATTTATGTAACAGAAGTCATGTGCAGGCTGTTTATTGCTTGTAACTTCACTGGAGATTAAAATCACAATGTTGTAAAGTGTGTGGGAAACTAGTTCTCGTGATTAAACGTGACTCATGTAACAGAAGACATGTGCAGGTTGTTTATTGCTTGGAGCTTGACAGGAGATTAACATCAGAATGTTGTGAAGTGTGGGAATTTAGTTCTCATGATTAAACTTGACTCATGTATCTGAGCAAATGTGCAGGTTATTTACTGCTTGGAGCTTGACTGGATATTAACATCACAATGTTGTGAAGTGTGTGGGAAACTAGTTCTCATGTTTAAACTTGACTCATGTGACAGAACAAATGTGCAGGTTTTTATTGCTTGTAATTTGCCTGCAGATTAAAATTTCAATATTGTGAAGTGTGTGGGAGGTTGTTTCTCTTGTTTAAACTTGACTTATGTAACAGAACAAATGTACAGGTTTTTATTGCGTATAACTTGACTAGGGATTAACATCACAATGTTGTGAAGTGTGTGGGAGGTTAGTTCTCTTGTTTAAACTTGACTTGTGTAACAGCACAAATGTGCAGGTTATTTACTGCTTGGAGCTTGACTGGAGATTAACATCACAATGTTGTGAAGTGTGTGGGAGGTTAGTTCTCTTGTTTAAACCTGACTTGTGTAACAAAACAAATGTGCAGGTTTTTATTGCTTGTAACTTGACTGGAGATTAACATCACAATATTGTAAATTGTGTAGGAAACAAGTTCTCATGTGTAAACTTGACTCATGTAACTGAAGACATGTGCAGGTTGTTTACTGCTTGGAGCTTGACTGGAGATTAACATCACAATGTTTTGAAGTGTGTGGGAATTTAGTTCTCTTCTTTAAACGTGAATTATGTAACAGAACAAATATGCAGGACGTTTACTGCTTTGAGCTTGACTGGAGATTAACATCACAATGTTGTGAAGTGTGTGGGAATTTAGTTCTAATGTTTAAACTAGACTCATGTAACAGAAGACATGTGCAGGTTGTTTATTGCTTTGAGCTTGACTGGAGATTAACATCACAAAGTTGTGAAGTGTGTGGGAATTTAGTTCTCTTGTTTAAACTAGACTTATGTATCTGAACAAATGTGGAGGTTGTTTACTGCTTGGAGCTTGACTGGAGATTAACATCACAAAGTTGTGAAGTGTGGGAATTTAGTTCTCTTGTTTAAACGTGACTCATGTAACAGAAGGCATGTGCAGGTTGTTTACTGTTTGGAGCTTGACTGGAGATTAACATCACAAAGTTGTGAAGTGTATGTGAATTTAGTTCTCATGTTTAAACTAGACTCATGTAACAGAACAAATGTGCAGGTGTTTTTTTGCTTGTAACTTCACTGGAGATTAAACTCACAATGTTGTGAAGTGTGTGGGAAATTAGTTCTCGTGATTAAACTTGACTCATGTAACAGAAGACATGTGCAGGTTGTTTAATGCTTGGAGCTTGACAGGAGATTATCATCAGAATGTTGTGAAGTATGTGGGAATTTAGTTCTCTTGTTTAATCCTTGATTCATGTAACAGAAGACATGTGCAGGTTGTTTACTGCTTGTAGCTTGACCAGAGATTAACATCACAATGTTGTGAAGTATGTGGGAATTTAGTTCTCTTGTTTAAACTTTACTCATGTAACAGAAGACATGTGCAGGTTGTTTACTGCTTGGAGCTTGACTGGAGATTAACATCACAATATTGTGAAGTGTGTGGGAATTTAGTTCTCATGATTAAACTCGACTCATGTATCTGAGCAAATGTGCAGGTTTTTTACTGCTTGGAGCTTGACTGGATATTAACATCACAATGTTGATAAGTGTGTTGGAATTTAGTTCTCGTGTTTAAACTTGACTCATGTAACAGAAGACATGTGCAGGTTGTTTATTGCTTAGAGCTTGACTGGAGATTAACATCAGAATGTTTTGAAGTGTATGGGAATTTAGTTCTCTTGTTTAATCTAGACTCATGTATCTGACCAAATGTGCAGGTTGTTTACTGCTTGGAGCTTGACTGGAGATTAACATCACAAAGATGTTAAGTGTGGGATTTTAGTTCTCTTGTTTAAACGTGACTTATGTAACAGAAGACATGTGCAGGTTGTTTACTACTTGGAGCTTGACTGGAGATTAACATCTCAATGTTTTGAAATGTGTAGGAATTAAGTTCTCATGTTTAAACTTGACTCATGTATCTGAACAAGTGTGTAGGTTGTTTACAGCTTCGAGCTTGACAGGAGATTAACATCACAATGTTGTGAAGTGTGGCAATTTAGTTTTCATGTTTAAACTAGACTCATGTATCTGAACAAATGTGCAGGTTTTTAGTGCTTGGAGCTTGACTGGATATTAACATCACTATGTTGTGAAGTATGTGGGAATTTAGTTCTCTTGTTTAAACTTGATTCTTGTAACAGAAGACATGTGCAGGTTGTTTACTGCTTGGAGCTTGCACGGAGATTAACATCACAATGTTGTGAAGTATTTGGGAATTTATTTCTCTTGTTTAAACTTGACTCATGTAACAGAAGGCATGTGCAGGTTGTTTACTGTTTGGTGCTTGACTGGAGATTAACATCACAATGTTGTGAAGTGTGTGGGAATTCAGTTCTCATGTTTAAACTTGACTCATGTATCCGAGCAAATGTGCAGGTTGTTTACTGCTTGGAGCTTGACCAGAGATTAACATCACAATGTTGTGAAGTGTGTGGGAATTTAGTTCTCATGTTTAAACTAGACTCATGTAACAGAGGACAGGTGCAGCTTGTTTATTGCTTTGAGCTTGACTGGAGATTAACATCACAATGTTGTGAAGTGTGTGGGAATTTAGTTCTCATGATTAAACTTGACTCATGTATCTGAGCAAATGTGCAGGTTGTTTACTGCTTGGAGCTTGACTGGATATTAACATCGCAATGTTGAGAAGTGTGTGGGAATTTAGTTGTCATGTTTAAACTTGACTCATGTAACAGAAAACATGTGCAGGTATTTATTGCTTGGAGCTTGACTGGAGATTAACATCAGAATGTTGTGAAGTGTGTGGGAAACTAGTTCTTATGTTTAAACTTGACTCATGTGACAGAACAAATGTGCAGGTTGTTTATTGCTTGTAATTTGCCTGCAGATTAAAATTTCAATGTTGTGAAGTGTGTTGGCGGTTGTTTCTCTTGTTTAAACTTGAGTTATGTAACAGAACAAACGTACACGTTTTTATTGCGTGTAACTTGACTGGGGATTAACATCACAATGTTGTGAAGTGTGTGGGAGGTTAGTTCTCTTGTTTAAACCTGACTTGTGTAACAGAACAAATGTGCAGGTTTTTATTGCTTGTTACTTAACTGGAGATTAACATCACAATATTGTAAATTGTGTAGGAAACTAGTTCTCATGTGTAAACTTGACTCATGTAACTGAAGACATGTGCAGGTTTTTACTGCTTGGAGCTTGACTGGAGATTAACATCACAATGTTGTGAAGTGTGTGGGAATTTAGTTCCCGTGTTTAAACTTGATTTATGTAACAGAAGACATGTGCAGGTTGTTTATTCCTTGGAGCTTGACTGGAGATTAACATCACAATGTTGTGAAGTGTGTGGGAAAGTAGTTCTCATTTTTAAACTTGACTCATGTTACAGAACAAATGTGCAGGTTGTTTATTTCTTATAATTTGCCTGCAGATAAAAATTTCAATATTGTGAAGTGTGTTGAAGGTTATTTCTCTTGTTTAAACTTGACTTATGTAACACAACAAATGTGCAGGTTTTTATTGCTTGTAACTAGACTGGAGATTAACATCACATTGTTGTGAAGTGTGTGGGAGGTTAGTTCCCTTGTTTAAACTTGACTTGTGTAACAGACAAATGTGCAGGTTTTTACTGCTTGTAACTTGACTGGAGATTAACATCACAATATTGTAAATTGTGTAGGAAACTAGTTCTCATATGTAAACTTGACTCATGTAACTGAAGACATGTGCAGGTTGTTTACTGCTCTGAGCTTGACTGGAGATTAACATCACAGAGTTTTGAAGTTTGTGGGAATTTAGTTCTGGTGTTTAAACTTGATTCATCTAACAGAAGACATGTGCAGGTTGTTTCCTGTTTCGAGCTTGACTGGAGATTATCATCACAATGTTGTGAAGGTTGTGGGAATTTAGTTCTCATGTTCAAACTTGACTCATGTATCAGAACAAATGTGCAGGTTGTTTAATGCTTGGAGCTTGACTGGATATTAACATCACAATGTTGAGAAGTGTGTGGGAACTTGATTCTCATGTTCAAACTTGACTCATGTATCTGAACAAATGTGCAGGTTGTTTATTGCTTGGAGCTTGACTGGATATTAACATCACAATGTTGAGAAGTGTGGCAATTTAGTTCTCGTGTTTAAACTTGACTCATGTGACAGAACAAAAGTGCATGTTGTTTATTGCTTGTAAGTGGCCTGCAGATTAAAATTTCAATATTGTGAAGTGTGTGGGAGGTTGTTTCTCTTGTTTAAACTGGAAATAATGAACAGAACAAATTTACAGATTTTTATTGCTTGTAACTTGACTGGGTATTAACATCACAATGTTGTGAAGTGTGTGGGAGGTTAGTTCTCTTGTTTAAACTTGACTTTGTTTAACAGAACAAATGTGCAGGTTTTTATTGTTTGTAACTTGACTGGAGATTAACATCACAATGTTGTGAAGTGTGTGGGAATTTAGTTCTGGTGTTTAAACTTGATTCATCTAACAGAAGACATGTGCATGTTGTTTACTGTTTGGAGCTCTACTGGAGATTAACATCACAATGTTGTGAAGTGTATGGGAATTTAGTTCTCTTGTTTAAACTTGATTCATGTAACAGAAGACATGTGCAGGTTGTTTACTGCTTGGAGCTTGACTGGAGATTAAAATCACAATGTTGTGAAGTGTGTGACAATTTGGTTCTCATGTTCAAACTTGACTCATGTATCTGAACAAATGTGCAGGTTGTTTACTGCTTGGAGCTTGACTGGATATTAACATCACAATGTTGAGAAGTGTGTGGGAATTTAGTTCTCGTGTTTAAACTTGACTCATGTAACAGAAGATATGTGCAGGTTGTTTATTGCTTGTAGCTTGACTGGAGATTAATATTAGAATGTTGTGAAGTGTTTGGGAAACTAGTTCTCATGTTTAAACTTGACTCATAGGACAGAACAAATGTGCAGGTTGGTTATTGCTTGTAATTTGCCTGCAGATTAAAATTTCAATATTGTGAAGTGTGTGGGAGGTTGTTTCTCTTGTTTAAACTTGACTTTTGTAACAGAACAATTTAACAGGTTTTTATTGCTTGTAACTTGACTGGGGATTAACATGTTGTGAAGTGTGTGGGAGGTTAGTTCTCTTGTTTAAACTTGACTTGTGTAACAGAACAAAGGTGGAGGTTTTTATTGCTTGTAACTTGACTGGAGATTAACATCACAATATTGTAAATTGTGTAGGACACTAGTTCTCATGTGTAAACTTGACTCATGTAACTGAAGACATGTGCTTGTTGTTTGCTGCTTGGAGCTTGGCTGGAGATTAACATCACAATGTTTTGAAATGTGTGGGAATTTAGTTCTCTTGTTTAAACGTGACTCATGTAAACGAACACATGTGCAGGTTGTTTACTGCTTGGAGCTTGACTGAAGATTAACATCACAATGTTGTGAAATGTGTGGGAATTTAGTTCTCATGTTTAAACTTGACTCATGTATCTGAACAAATGTGCAGGTTGTTTACTGCTTGGAGTTTGACTGGAGATTAACATCACAATGTTGTGAAGTGTGTGGGAATATGGTTTCTATGTTTAAAGTTGATTTATGTAACAGAAGACGTGCAGGTTTTTATTGCTTGGAGCTTGACTGTAGATTAACATCACAATGTTGTGAAGTGTGTGGGAAACTAGTTCTCATGTTTAAACTTGTCTCATGTGACAGAACAAATTTGCAGGTTGTTTATTGCTTATAATTTGCCTGCAGATTAAAATTTGAATATTGTGAAGTGTGTGGGAGGTTATTTCTCTTGTTTAAACTTGACTTATGTAACAGAACAAATGTGTAGGTTTTTTTGCTTGTAAATTGACTGGAGATTAAGATCACAATGTTGTGAAGTGTGTGGGATGTTAGTTCTCTTGTTTAAACTTGACTTGTGTAACGGAACAAATGTGCAGGTTTTTATTGCTTGTAACTTGACTGGAGATTAACATCACAATATTTTAAATTGTGTAGGAAACTAGTTCTCATATGTAAACTTGACTCATGTAACTGAAGACATGTGCAGGTTGTTTACTGCTTGCAGCTTGACTGGACATTAACATCACAATTTTTTGAAGTGTGTGGGAATTTAGTTCTCTTGTTTAAACGTGACTTATGTAACAGAACAAATATGTAGCACGTTTACTGCTTTGAGCTTGACTTGAGATTAACAGCACAATGTTGTGAAGTGTGTGGGAATGCAGTTATAATGTTTAAACTAGACTCATGTAATAGAAGACATGTGCAGGTTGTTTATTGCTTTGAGCTTGACTGGAGATTAACATCACAAAGTTGTGAAGTGTGTGGGAATTTAGTTCTCTTGTTTAAACTAGACTCATGTATCTGAACAAATGTGCAGGTTGTTTACTGCTTGGAGCTTGCACGGAGATTAACATCACAATGTTGTGAAGTATTTGGGAATTTACTTCTCTTGTTTAAACTTGACTCATGTAACAGAAGGCATGTGCAGGTTGTTTACTGTTTGGAGCTTGACTGGAGATTAACATCACAATGTTGTGAAGTGTGTGGGAATTTAGTTCTCATGTTTAAACTTGACTCATGTATCCGAGCAAATGTGCAGGTTGTTTACTGCTTGGAGCTTGACCAGAGATTAACATCACAATGTTGTGAAGTGTGTGGGAATTTAGTTCTCATGTTTAAACTAGACTCATGTAACAGAGGACATGTGCAGCTTGTTTATTGCTTTGAGCTTGACTGGAGATTAACATCACAATGTTGTGAAGTGTGTGGGAATTTAGTTCTCATGATTAAACTTGACTCATGTATCTGAGCAAATGTGCAGGTTGTTTATTGCTTGGAGCTTGACTGGATATTAACATCGGAATGTTGAGAAGTGTGTGGGAATTTAGTTGTCATGTTTAAACTTGACTCATGTAACAGAAAACATGTGCAGGTATTTATTGCTTGGAGCTTGACTGGAGATTAAAATCAGAATGTTGTGAAGTGTGTGGGAAACTAGTTCTCATGTTTAAACTTGACTCATGTGACAGAAAAAATGTGCAGGTTGTTTATTGCTTGTAATTTGCATGCAGATTAAAATTTCAATGTTGTGAAGTGTGTTGGCGGTTGTTTCTCTTGTGTAAACTTGACTTATGTAACAGAACAAACGTACACGTTTTTATTGCGTGTAACTTGACTGGGGATTAACATCACAATGTTGTGAAGTGTGTGGGAGGTTAGTTCTCTTGTATAAACCTGACTTGTGTAACAGAACAAATGTGCAGGTTTTTATTGCTTGTTACTTGACTGGAGATTAACATCACAATATTGTAAATTGTGTAGGAAACTAGTTCTCATGTGTAAACTTGACTCATGTAACTGAAGACATGTGCAGGTTTTTACTGCTTGGAGCTTGACTGGAGATTAACATCACAATGTTGTGAAGTGTGTGGGAGTTTAGTTCCCGTGTTTAAGCTTGATTTATGTAACAGAAGACATGTGCAGGTTGTTTATTCCTTGGAGCTTGACTGGAGATTAACATCACAATGTTGTGAAGTGTGTGGGAACCTAGTTCTCATTTTTAAACTTGACTCATGTTACAGAACAAATGTGCAGGTTGTTTATTTCTTATAATTTGCCTGCAGATAAAAATTTCAATATTGTGAAGTGTGTTGAAGGTTATTTCTCTTGTATAAACTTGACTTATGTAACAGAACAATTTTACAGGTTTTTATTGCTTGTAACTAGACTGGAGATTAACATCACATTGTTGTGAAGTGTGTGGGAGGTTAGTTCCCTTGTTTAAACTTGACTTGTGTAACAGAACAAATGTGCAGGTTTTTATTGCTTGTAACTTGACTGGAGATTAACATCACAATATTGTAAATTGTGTAGGAAACTAGTTCTCATATGTAAACTTGAATCATGTAACTGAAGACATGTGCAGGTTGTTTACTGCTCTGAGCTTGACTGGAGATTAACATCACAATGTTTTGAACTGTGTGGGAATTTAGTTCTCGTGTTTAAATTGACTCATGTAACAGAAGACATGTGCAGGTTGTTTATTGCTTGGAGCTTGACTGGAGATTAACATCAGAATGTTGTGAAGTGTGTGGGAAACTAGTTCTCGTGTTTAAACTTTACTCATGTGACAGAACAAGTGTGCAGGTTGTTTATTGCTTGTAATTTGCCTGCAGATTAAGATTTCAATATTGTGAAGTGTGTGGGAGGTTATTTCTCTTGTTTATAAACTTGACTTATGTAACAGAACAAATGTACAGGTTTTTATTGCTTGTAACTTGACTGGAGATTAACATCACATTGTTGTGAAGTGTGTGGGAGGTTAGTTCTCTTGTTTAAACTTGACTTGTGTAACAGAACAAATGTGCAGGTTATTTACTGCTTGGAGCTTGACTGGAGATTAACATCACAATGTTGTGAAGTGTGTGGAAATTTAGTTCTGATGTTTAAACTTGATTCATCTAACAGAAGACATGTGCAGGTTGTTTACTACTTGGAGCTTGACTGGAGATTAACATCACAATGTTTTGAAGCGTGTGGGAATTTAGTTCTCTTGTTTAAACGTGACCTATGTAACAGAACAAATATGCAGCACGTTTACTGCTTTGAGCTTGACTGGAGATTAACATCACAATGTTGTGAAGTGTGTGGGAATTTAGTTATAATGTTTAAACTAGACTCATGGCATAGAAGACATGTGCAGGTTGTTTATTGCTTTGAGCTTGACTGGAGATTAACATCACAAAGTTGTGAAGTGTGTGGGAATTTAGTTCTCTTGTTTAAACTAGACTCATGTATCTGAAAAAATGTGCAGGTTGTTTACTGCTTGGAGCTTGACTGGAGATTAACATCACAATGTTGTCAAATGTGTGGGAATTAAATTCCCGTGTTTAAACTTGATTTATGTAACAGAAGTCATGTGCAGGCTGTTTATTGCTTGTAACTTCACTGGAGATTAAAATCACAATGTTGTAAAGTGTGTGGGAAACTAGTTCTCGTGATTAAACGTGACTCATGTAACAGAAGACATGTGCAGGTTGTTTATTGCTTGGAGCTTGACAGGAGATTAACATCAGAATGTTGTGAAGTGTGGGAATTTAGTTCTCATGATTAAACTTGACTCATGTATCTGAGCAAATGTGCAGGTTATTTACTGCTTGGAGCTTGACTGGATATTAACATCACAATGTTGTGAAGTGTGTGGGAAACTAGTTCTCATGTTTAAACTTGACTCATGTGACAGAACAAATGTGCAGGTTTTTATTGCTTGTAATTTGCCTGCAGATTAAAATTTCAATATTGTGAAGTGTGTGGGAGGTTGTTTCTCTTGTTTAAACTTGACTTATGTAACAGAACAAATGTACAGGTTTTTATTGCGTATAACTTGACTAGGGATTAACATCACAATGTTGTGAAGTGTGTGGGAGGTTAGTTCTCTTGTTTAAACTTGACTTGTGTAACAGCACAAATGTGCAGGTTATTTACTGCTTGGAGCTTGACTGGAGATTAACATCACAATGTTGTGAAGTGTGTGGGAGGTTAGTTCTCTTGTTTAAACCTGACTTGTGTAACAAAACAAATGTGCAGGTTTTTATTGCTTGTAACTTGACTGGAGATTAACATCACAATATTGTAAATTGTGTAGGAAACAAGTTCTCATGTGTAAACTTGACTCATGTAACTGAAGACATGTGCAGGTTGTTTACTGCTTGGAGCTTGACTGGAGATTAACATCACAATGTTTTGAAGTGTGTGGGAATTTAGTTCTCTTCTTTAAACGTGAATTATGTAACAGAACAAATATGCAGGACGTTTACTGCTTTGAGCTTGACTGGAGATTAACATCACAATGTTGTGAAGTGTGTGGGAATTTAGTTCTAATGTTTAAACTAGACTCATGTAACAGAAGACATGTGCAGGTTGTTTATTGCTTTGAGCTTGACTGGAGATTAACATCACAAAGTTGTGAAGTGTGTGGGAATTTAGTTCTCTTGTTTAAACTAGACTTATGTATCTGAACAAATGTGGAGGTTGTTTACTGCTTGGAGCTTGACTGGAGATTAACATCACAAAGTTGTGAAGTGTGGGAATTTAGTTCTCTTGTTTAAACGTGACTCATGTAACAGAAGGCATGTGCAGGTTGTTTACTGTTTGGAGCTTGACTGGAGATTAACATCACAAAGTTGTGAAGTGTATGTGAATTTAGTTCTCATGTTTAAACTAGACTCATGTAACAGAACAAATGTGCAGGTGTTTTTTTGCTTGTAACTTCACTGGAGATTAAACTCACAATGTTGTGAAGTGTGTGGGAAATTAGTTCTCGTGATTAAACTTGACTCATGTAACAGAAGACATGTGCAGGTTGTTTAATGCTTGGAGCTTGACAGGAGATTATCATCAGAATGTTGTGAAGTATGTGGGAATTTAGTTCTCTTGTTTAATCCTTGATTCATGTAACAGAAGACATGTGCAGGTTGTTTACTGCTTGTAGCTTGACCAGAGATTAACATCACAATGTTGTGAAGTATGTGGGAATTTAGTTCTCTTGTTTAAACTTTACTCATGTAACAGAAGACATGTGCAGGTTGTTTACTGCTTGGAGCTTGACTGGAGATTAACATCACAATATTGTGAAGTGTGTGGGAATTTAGTTCTCATGATTAAACTCGACTCATGTATCTGAGCAAATGTGCAGGTTTTTTACTGCTTGGAGCTTGACTGGATATTAACATCACAATGTTGATAAGTGTGTTGGAATTTAGTTCTCGTGTTTAAACTTGACTCATGTAACAGAAGACATGTGCAGGTTGTTTATTGCTTAGAGCTTGACTGGAGATTAACATCAGAATGTTTTGAAGTGTATGGGAATTTAGTTCTCTTGTTTAATCTAGACTCATGTATCTGACCAAATGTGCAGGTTGTTTACTGCTTGGAGCTTGACTGGAGATTAACATCACAAAGATGTTAAGTGTGGGATTTTAGTTCTCTTGTTTAAACGTGACTTATGTAACAGAAGACATGTGCAGGTTGTTTACTACTTGGAGCTTGACTGGAGATTAACATCTCAATGTTTTGAAATGTGTAGGAATTAAGTTCTCATGTTTAAACTTGACTCATGTATCTGAACAAGTGTGTAGGTTGTTTACAGCTTCGAGCTTGACAGGAGATTAACATCACAATGTTGTGAAGTGTGGCAATTTAGTTTTCATGTTTAAACTAGACTCATGTATCTGAACAAATGTGCAGGTTTTTAGTGCTTGGAGCTTGACTGGATATTAACATCACTATGTTGTGAAGTATGTGGGAATTTAGTTCTCTTGTTTAAACTTGATTCTTGTAACAGAAGACATGTGCAGGTTGTTTACTGCTTGGAGCTTGCACGGAGATTAACATCACAATGTTGTGAAGTATTTGGGAATTTATTTCTCTTGTTTAAACTTGACTCATGTAACAGAAGGCATGTGCAGGTTGTTTACTGTTTGGTGCTTGACTGGAGATTAACATCACAATGTTGTGAAGTGTGTGGGAATTCAGTTCTCATGTTTAAACTTGACTCATGTATCCGAGCAAATGTGCAGGTTGTTTACTGCTTGGAGCTTGACCAGAGATTAACATCACAATGTTGTGAAGTGTGTGGGAATTTAGTTCTCATGTTTAAACTAGACTCATGTAACAGAGGACAGGTGCAGCTTGTTTATTGCTTTGAGCTTGACTGGAGATTAACATCACAATGTTGTGAAGTGTGTGGGAATTTAGTTCTCATGATTAAACTTGACTCATGTATCTGAGCAAATGTGCAGGTTGTTTACTGCTTGGAGCTTGACTGGATATTAACATCGCAATGTTGAGAAGTGTGTGGGAATTTAGTTGTCATGTTTAAACTTGACTCATGTAACAGAAAACATGTGCAGGTATTTATTGCTTGGAGCTTGACTGGAGATTAACATCAGAATGTTGTGAAGTGTGTGGGAAACTAGTTCTTATGTTTAAACTTGACTCATGTGACAGAACAAATGTGCAGGTTGTTTATTGCTTGTAATTTGCCTGCAGATTAAAATTTCAATGTTGTGAAGTGTGTTGGCGGTTGTTTCTCTTGTTTAAACTTGAGTTATGTAACAGAACAAACGTACACGTTTTTATTGCGTGTAACTTGACTGGGGATTAACATCACAATGTTGTGAAGTGTGTGGGAGGTTAGTTCTCTTGTTTAAACCTGACTTGTGTAACAGAACAAATGTGCAGGTTTTTATTGCTTGTTACTTAACTGGAGATTAACATCACAATATTGTAAATTGTGTAGGAAACTAGTTCTCATGTGTAAACTTGACTCATGTAACTGAAGACATGTGCAGGTTTTTACTCCTTGGAGCTTGACTGGAGATTAACATCACAATGTTGTGAAGTGTGTGGGAATTTAGTTCCCGTGTTTAAACTTGATTTATGTAACAGAAGACATGTGCAGGTTGTTTATTCCTTGGAGCTTGACTGGAGATTAACATCACAATGTTGTGAAGTGTGTGGGAAAGTAGTTCTCATTTTTAAACTTGACTCATGTTACAGAACAAATGTGCAGGTTGTTTATTTCTTATAATTTGCCTGCAGATAAAAATTTCAATATTGTGAAGTGTGTTGAAGGTTATTTCTCTTGTTTAAACTTGACTTATGTAACACAACAAATGTGCAGGTTTTTATTGCTTGTAACTAGACTGGAGATTAACATCACATTGTTGTGAAGTGTGTGGGAGGTTAGTTCCCTTGTTTAAACTTGACTTGTGTAACAGACAAATGTGCAGGTTTTTACTGCTTGTAACTTGACTGGAGATTAACATCACAATATTGTAAATTGTGTAGGAAACTAGTTCTCATATGTAAACTTGACTCATGTAACTGAAGACATGTGCAGGTTGTTTACTGCTCTGAGCTTGACTGGAGATTAACATCACAGAGTTTTGAAGTTTGTGGGAATTTAGTTCTGGTGTTTAAACTTGATTCATCTAACAGAAGACATGTGCAGGTTGTTTCCTGTTTCGAGCTTGACTGGAGATTATCATCACAATGTTGTGAAGGTTGTGGGAATTTAGTTCTCATGTTCAAACTTGACTCATGTATCAGAACAAATGTGCAGGTTGTTTAATGCTTGGAGCTTGACTGGATATTAACATCACAATGTTGAGAAGTGTGTGGGAACTTGATTCTCATGTTCAAACTTGACTCATGTATCTGAACAAATGTGCAGGTTGTTTATTGCTTGGAGCTTGACTGGATATTAACATCACAATGTTGAGAAGTGTGGCAATTTAGTTCTCGTGTTTAAACTTGACTCATGTGACAGAACAAAAGTGCATGTTGTTTATTGCTTGTAAGTGGCCTGCAGATTAAAATTTCAATATTGTGAAGTGTGTGGGAGGTTGTTTCTCTTGTTTAAACTGGAAATAATGAACAGAACAAATTTACAGATTTTTATTGCTTGTAACTTGACTGGGTATTAACATCACAATGTTGTGAAGTGTGTGGGAGGTTAGTTCTCTTGTTTAAACTTGACTTTGTTTAACAGAACAAATGTGCAGGTTTTTATTGTTTGTAACTTGACTGGAGATTAACATCACAATTTTGTAAATTGTGTAGGAAACTAGTTCTCATGTGTAAACTTGACTCATGTAACTGAAGACATGTGCAGGTTGTTTGCTGCTTGGAGCTTCACTGGAGATTCACATCACAATGTTTTGAAGCATGTGGGAATTTAGTTCTCTTGTTTAATCGTGACTTATGTAACAGAACAAATATTCAGGACGTTTACTGCTTTGAGCTTGACTGGATATTAACATCACAATGTTGTGAAGTTTGTTGGAATTTAGTTCTCATGTTTAAACTTGACCCATGTAACAGAAGACATGTTCAGGTGGTTTATTGTTTGGAGTTTGACTGGAGATTAACATCAGAATGTTGCGAAGTGTGTGGGAAACTAGTTCTCATGTTTAAACTTGACTCATGTGAAAGAACAAATGTGCAGGTTGTTTATTGCTTGTAATTTGCCTGCAGATTAAAATTTCAATATTGTGAAGTGTTTGGGAGGTTGTTTCTCTTGTTTAAACTTGACTTATGTAACAGAACAAATTTACAGGTTTTTATTGCTTGTAACTTGACTATAGATTAACATCACAATGTTCTGAAGTGTGTGGGAGGTTAGTTCTCTTGTTTAAACTTGACTTGAGTAACAGAACAAATGTACAGGTTTTTGTTGCGTGTAACTTGACTGGGGATTAACATCACAATATTGTGAAGTGTGTGGGAGGTCATTTCTCTTATTTAAACTTGACTTATGTAACAGAACAAATTTACAGGTTTTTATTGCTTGTAACTTGACTATAGATTAACATCACAATGTTCTGAAGTGTGTGGGAGGTTAGTTCTCTTGTTTAAACTTGACTTGAGTAACAGAACAAATGTGCAGGTTTTTATTGCTTGTAACATGACTGGAGATTAGCATCACAATATTGTAAATTGTGTAGGAAACTAGTTCTCATATGTAAACTTGACTCATGCAACTGAAGACATGTGCAGGTTGTTTACTGCTTGGAGCTTGACTGGAGATTAACATCACAATGTTTTGAGGTGTGTGGGAATTTAGTTCTCTTGTTTAAACGTGACTTATGTAACAGAACAAATATGCAGCACGTTTACTGCTTTGTGCTTGACTGGAGATTAACATCACAGTATTGTGAAGTGTGTGGGAATTTAGTTCTAATGTTTAAACTAGACTCATGTATCTGAACAAATGTGCAGGTTGTTTACTGCTTGGAGCTTGACTGGAGATTAACATCACAAAGTTGTGAAGTGTGGGAATTTAGTTCTCTTGTTTAAACGTGACTCATGTAACAGAAGGCATGTGCAGGTTGTTTACTGTTTGGAGCTTGACTGGAGATTAACATCACAAAGTTTTGAAGTGTGTGTGAATTTAGTTCTCATGTTTAAACTAGACTCATGTAACAGAACAAATGTGCAGGTGTTTTTTTGGTTGTAACTTCACTGGAGATTAAAATCAAAATATTGTGAAGTGTGTGGGAAATTAGTTCTCGTGATTAATCTTGACTCATGTAACAGAAGACATGTGCAGGTTGTTTATTGCTTGGAGCTTGACAGGAGATTAACATCAGAATGTTGTGAAGTGTGGGAATTTAGTTCTCATGTTTAAACTAGAATCATGTATCTGAACAAATTATCAGGTTGTTTACTCCTTGGAGCTTGACTGGAGATTAACATCACAATGTTGTGAAGTATGTGGGAATTTAGTTCTCTTGTTTAAACTTGATTCATGTAACAGAAGGCATGTGCAGGTTGTTTACTGTTTGTAGCTTGACAAGAGATTAACATCACAATGTTGTGAAGTATGTGGGAATTTAGTTCTCTTGTTTAAACTTGACTCATGTAACAGAAGACATGTGCAGGTAGTTTACTGCTTGGAGCTTGACTGGAGATTAACGTCACAATGTTGTGAGGTGTGTGGGAATTTAGTTCTCATGATTAAACTCGACTCATGTATCTGAGCAAATGTGCAGGTTGTTTAATGCTTGGAGCTTGACCGGATATTAACATCACAATGTTGAGAAGTGTGTTGGAATTTAGTTCTCATGTTTAAACTTGACTCATGTAACAGAAGACATGTGCAGGTTGTTTATTGCTTGGAGCTTGACTGGAGATTAACATCAGAATGTTGTGAAGTGTGTGGGAAACTAGTTCTCATGTTCAAACTTGACTCATGTGACAGAACAAATGTGCAGGTTGTTTATTGCTTGTAATTTGCCTGCAGATTAAAATTGAAATATTGTGAAGTGTGTGGGAGTTTGTTTCTCTTATTTAAACTGGACTTATGTAACAGAACAAATGTACAGGTTTTTATTGCGTGTAACTTGACTGAAGATTAACATCACAATGTTGTGAAGTGTGTGGGCGGTTAGTTCTCTTGTTTGAACTTGACTTGTGTAACAGAACAGATGTGCAGGGTTTGATTGCTTTTAACTTGACTGCAGATTAACATCACAATATTGTAAATTGTGTAGGAAACTAGTTCTTATGCGTAAACTTGACTCATGTAACTGCAGACATGTCCAGGTTGTTTACTGCTTGGAGCTTGACTGGAGATTAACATCACAATGTTGTGAAGTGTGTGGGAATTTAGTTCTCTTGTTTAAACTAGACTGATGTATCTGAACGAATGTGCAGGTTGTTTACTGCTTGGAGCTTGACTGGAGATTATCATCATAAGGTTGTGAATTGTGGGAATTTAGTTCTCTTGTTTAAACCTGACTCATGTAACAGAAGACATGTGCAGGTTGTTTACTGCTTGGAGCTTGACTGGAGATTAACACCACAAAGTTGTGAAGTGTGTGGGAATTTAGTTCTCATGTTTAAACTTGACTCATATATCTGAGCAAATGTGCAGGATGTTTACTGCTTGGAGCTTGACTGGAGATTAACATCACAATGTTGTGAAGTGTGTGGGAATTTAGTTCCCGTGTTTAAACTTGATTTATATAACAGAAGACATGTGCAGGTTGTTTGCTGCTTGGAGCTTGACTGGTGATTAACATCACAATGTTGTGAAATGTGTGAGAATTTAGTTCTCATGTTTAACCTTGACTCATGTATCTGAACAAATGTGCAGGTTTTTAGTGCTTGGAGCTTGACTGGAGATTAACATCACTATGTTGTGTAGTATGTGGGAATTAATTTCTCTTGTGTAAACTTGATTCATGTAACAGAAGACATGTGCAGGTTGTTTACTGCTTGGAGCTTGACCGGAGATTAACATCACAATGTTGTGAAGTATTTGGGAATTTATTTCTCTTGTTTAAACTTGACTCATGTAACAGAAACCATATGCAGGTTGTTTACTGTTTGGTTTTTGACTGGAGATTAACATCACAATGTTGTGAAGTGGTGTGGGAATTTAGTTCTTATGTTTAAACTTGACTCATGTATCTGAGCAAATGTGCAGTTTGTTTACTGTTTGGAGCTTGACTGGATATTAACATCACAACGTTGAGAAGTGTGTGGGAATTTAGTTCTCGTGTTTAAACTTGACTCATGTAACAGAAGACATTTGCAGGTTGTTTATTGCTTGGAGCTTGACTGGAGATTAACATCAGAATGTTGTGAAGTTTGTGGGAAACTAGTTCTCATGCTTAAACTTGACTCATGTGACAGAAGAAATGTGCAGGTTGTTTATTGCTTGTAATTTGACTCCAGATTAAAATTTCAATATTGTGAAGTGTGTGGGAAGTTATTTCGCCTGTTTATAAACTTAACTTATGTAACAGAACAAATGTACACGTTTTTATTGCTTGTAACTTGACTGGAGATTAACATCACTATGTTGTGAAGTGTGTGGGAGGTTAGTTCTCTTGTTTAAACTTGACTTGTGTAACAAAACAAATGTGCAGGTTTTTATTGCTTGTAACTTGACTGGAGATTAACATCACAATATTGTAAATTGTGTAGGAAACTAGTTCTCATGTGTAAACTTGACTCATGTAACTGAAGACATGTACAGGTTGTTTACTGCTTGGAGCTTGACTGGAGATTAACATCACAATGTTGTGAAGTGTGTGGGAATTTAGTTCCCGTGTTTAAACTTGATTTATGTAACAGAAGACATGTGCAGTTTGTTTATTGCTTGGAGCTTGACTGGAGATTAACATCACAATGTTGTGAAGTGTGTGGGAAACTAGTTCTCATGTTTAAACTTGACTCATGTGACAGAACAAATGTGCAGGTTGTTTGTTGCTTATAATTTTCCTGCAGATTAAAATTTCAATATTGTGAAGTGTGTGGGAGGTTATTTCTCTTGTTTAAACTTGACTTATGTAACAGAACAAATGTGCAGGTTTTTATTGCTTGTAACTTGACTGGAGATTAACATCACAATGTTGTGAAGTGTGTGGGAGGTTAGTTCCCTTGTTTAAACTTGACTTGTGTAACAGAACAAATGTGCAGGTTTTTATTGCTTGTAACTTGACTGGAGATTAACATCACAATATTATAAATTGTGTAGGAAACTAGTTCTCATATGTAAACTTGACTCCTGTAACTGAAGACATGTGCAGGTTGTTTACTGCGTGGAGCTTGACTGGAGATTAACATCAGAATGTTTTGAAGTATGTGGGAATTTAGTTCTCTTGTTTAAACGTGACTTATGTAACAGAACAAATATGCAGCACCTTTACTGCTTTGAGCTTGACTGGAGATTAACATCACAATGTTGTGAAGTGTGTGGGAATTAAGTTCTCTTGCTTAACCTTGACTCATGTAACAGAAGACATGTGCAGGTTGTTTACTGCTTGGAGCTTGACTGGAGATTAACATCACAATGTTGTGAAGTGTGTGGGAATTTAGTTCTCATGTTTAAACTTGACTCATGTATCTGAACAAATGTGCAGGTTGTTTTCTGCTTGGAGCTTGACTGGATATTAACATCGCAATGTTGAGAAGTCTGTGGGAATTTGTTTCTCGTGTTTAATTTTGACTCATGTAACAGAAGACATGTGCAGGTTGTTTGTTGCTTGGAGCTTGACTGGAGATTAACATCAGAATGTTGTGAAGTGTGTGGGAATTTAGTTCTCTTGTTTAAACTAGACTCATGTATCTGAACAAATGTGCAGGTTGTTTACTGCTTGGAGCTTGACTGGAGATTAACATCACAAGGTTGTGAAGTGTGGGAATTTAGTTCTCTTGTTTAAACGTGACTCATGTAACAGAAGACATGTCCAGGTTGTTTACTGCTTGGAGCTTGACTGAAGATTAACATCACAAACTTGTGAAGTGTGTGGAAATTTAGTTCTCATGTTTAAACTTGACTCATGTACCTGAACAAATGTGCAGGTTGTTTACTGCTTGGAGCTTGACTGGAGATTAACATCACAATGTTGAGAAGTCTGTGGGAATTAAGTTCTCGTGTTTAAACTTGACTCATTTAACAGAAGACATGTGCAGGTTGTTTGTTGCTTGGAGCTTGACTGGAGATTAACATCAGAATGTTGTGAAGTGTGTGGGAATTTGGTTCTCTTGTTTAAACTAGACTCATGTATCTGAACAAATGTGCAGGTTGTTTACTGCTTGGAGCTTGACTGGAGATTAACATCATAAGGTTGTGAAGTGTGGGAATTTATTTCTCTTGTTTAAACGTGACTCATGTAACAGAAGACATGTGCAGGTTGTTTACTGCTTGGAGCTTGACTGGAGATTATCATCACAAAGTTGTGAAGTGTGTGGGAATTTAGTTCTCATGTTTAAACTTGAGTCATGTATCTGAACAAATGTGCAGGTTGTTTACTGCTTGGAGCTTGACTGGAGATTAAAATCACAATGCTGTGAAATGTGTGGGAATTTAGTTCTCATGTTTAAACTTGACTCATGTATCTGAACAAATGTGCAGGTTGTTTACTGCTTGGAGCTTGACAGGAGATTAACATCACAATGTTGTGAAGTGTGTGAATTTAATTTTCATGTTTAAACTAGACTCATGTATCTGAACAAATGTGCAGGTTCTTAGTGCTTGGAGCTAGACTGGAGATTAACATCACTATGTTGTGAAGTATGTGGGAATTAAGTTCTCTTGTTTAAACTTGATTCATGTAACAGAAGACATGTGCAGGTTGTTTATTGCTTGGAGCTTGACCGGAGATTAACATCACAATGTTGTGAAGTATTTGGGAATTTATTTCTCTTGTTTAAACTTGACTCATGTATCTGAGCAAATGTGCAGGTTTTTTACTGCTTGGAGCTTGACTGGATATTAACATCACAATGTTGAGAAGTGTGTGGGAATTTAGTTCTCGTGTTTAAACTTGACTCATGTAACAGAAGACATTTGCAGGTTGTTTATTGCTTGGAGCTTGACTGGAGATTAACATCAGAATGTTGTGAACTTTGTGGGAAACTAGTTCTCATGTTTAAACTTGACTCATGCGACAGAACAAATGTGCAGGTTGTTTATTGCTTGTAATATGCCTGCAGATTAAAATTTCAATATTGTGAAGTGTGTGGGAGGTTATTTCTCTTGTTTATAAACTTGACTTATATAACAGAACAAATGTACAGGTTTTTATTGTTTGTAACTTGACTGGAGATTAACATCACTCTGTTGTGAAGTGTGTTTGAGGTTAGTTCTCTTGTTTAAACTTGACTTGTGTACAGAACAAATGTGCAGGTTGTTTATTGCTTGTAATATGCCTGCAGATTAAAGTTTCAATATTGTGAAGTGTGTGGGAGGTTATTTCTCTTGTTTATAAACTTGACTTATGTAACAGAACAAATGTACAGGTTTTTATTGCTTGTAACTTGATTGGAGATTATCATCACTATGTTGTGAAGTGTGTGGGAGGTTATTTCTCTTGTTTATAAACTTGACTTATGTAACAGAACAAATGTGCAGGTTTTTATTGCTTGTAACTTGACTGGAGATTAACATCTCAATATTCTAAATTGTGTAGGAAACTAGTTCTCATGTGAAAACTTGACTCATGTAACTGAAGACATGTGCAGGTTGTTTACTGCTTGGAGCTTGACTGGAGATTAACATCACAATGTTGTGAAGTGTGTGGGAATTTAGTTCCCGTGTTTAAACTTGATTTATGTAACAGAAGACATGTGCAGGTTGTTTATTGCTTGGAGCTTGACTGGAGATTAACATCACAATGTTGTGAAGTGTGTGGGAAACTAGTTCTCATGTTTAAACTTGACTCATGTGACAGAACAAATGTGCAGGTTGTTTGTTGCTTATAATTTGCCTGCAGATTAAAATTTCAATATTGTGAAGTGTGTGGGTGTTTATTTCTCTTGTTTAAGCTTGACTTATGTAGCAGAACAAATGTGCAGGATTTTATTGCTTGCAACGTGACTGGAGATTAACATCACAATGTTGTGAAGTGTGTGGGAAACTAGTTCTCATGTTTAAACTTGACTCATGTAACAGAAGACATGTGCAGGTTGTTTACTGCTTGGAGCTTGACTGGAGATTAACATCACAATGTTGTGAACTGTGTGGGAATTTAGTTCTCATGTTTAAACTTGACTCATGTATCTGAACAAATGTGCAGGTTTTTTTCTGCTTGGAGCTTGACTGGATATTAACATCACAATGTTGAGAAGTCTGTGGGAATTTGGTTCTCGTGTTTAAACTTGACTCATGTAACAGAAGACATGTGCAGGTTGTTTGTTGCTTGGAGCTTGACTGGAGATTAACATCAGAATGTTGTGAAGTGTGTGGGAGTTTAGTTCTCTTGTTTAAACTAGACTCATGTGTCTGAACAAATGTGCAGGTTGTTTACTGCTTGGAGCTTGACTGGAGATTAACATCACAAGGTTGTGAAGTGTGGGAATTTAGTTCTCTTGTTTAAACGTGACTCATGTAACAGAAGACATGTGCAGGTTGTTTACTGCTTGGAGCTTGACTGGAGATTAACATCACAAAGTTGTGAAGTGTGTGGAAATTTAGTTGTCATGTTTAAACTTGACTCATGTACCTGAACAAATGTGCAGGTTGTTTACTGCTTGGAGCTTGACTGGAGATTAACATCACAATGTTGTGAAGTGTGTGGGAATTTAGTTCCTGTGTTTAAACTTGATTTTTATAACAGAAGACATGTGCAGGTTGTTTGCTGCTTGGAGCTTGACTGGAGATTAACATCACAATGTTGTGAAGTGTGTGGGAATTTAGTTCTCTTGTTTAAACTTGACTCATGTAACAGAAGACATGTGCAGGTTGTTTACTACTTGGAGCTTGACTGGAGATTAACATCACAATGTTGTGAAGTGTGTGGGAATTTAGTTCTCTTGTTTAAACCTGACTTGTGTAACAAAACAAATGTGCAGGTTTTTATTGCTTGTTACTTGACTGGAGATTAACATCACAATATTGTAAATTGTGTAGGAAGCTAGTTCTCATGTGTAAACTTGACTCATGTAACTGAAGACATGTGCAGGTTTTTACTGCTTGGAGCTTGACTGGAGATTAACATCACAATGTTGTGAAGTGTGTGGGAATTTAGTTCCCGTGTTTAAACTTGATTTATGTAACAGAAGACATGTGCAGGTTGTTTATTCCTTGGAGTTTGACTGGAGATTAACATCAGAATGTTGCGAAGTGTGTGGGAAACTAGTTCTCATGTTTAAACTTGACTCATGTGAAAGAACAAATGTGCAGGTTGTTTATTGCTTGTAATTTGCCTGCAGATTAAAATTTCAATATTGTGAAGTGTTTGGGAGGTTGTTTCTCTTGTTTAAACTTGACTTATGTAACAGAACAAATTTACAGGTTTTTATTGCTTGTAACTTGACTATAGATTAACATCACAATGTTCTGAAGTGTGTGGGAGGTTAGTTCTCTTGTTTAAACTTGACTTGAGTAACAGAACAAATGTACAGGTTTTTGTTGCGTGTAACTTGACTGGGGATTAACATCACAATATTGTGAAGTGTGTGGGAGGTCATTTCTCTTGTTTAAACTTGACTTATGTAACAGAACAAATTTACAGGTTTTTGTTGCTTGTAACTTGACTATAGATTAACATCACAATGTTCTGAAGTGTGTGGGAGGTTAGTTCTCTTGTTTAAACTTGACTTGAGTAACAGAACAAATGTGCAGGTTTTTATTGCTTGTAACATGACTGGAGATTAGCATCACAATATTGTAAATTCTGTAGGAAACTAGTTCTCATATGTAAACTTGACTCATGCAACTGAAGACATGTGCAGGTTGTTTACTGCTTGGAGCTTGACTGGAGATTAACATCACAATGTTTTGAAGTGTGTGGGAATTTAGTTCTCTTGTTTAAACGTGACTTATGTAACAGAACAAATATGCAGCACGTTTACTGCTTTGTGCTTGACTGGAGATTAACATCACAGTATTGTGAAGTGTGTGGGAATTTAGTTCTAATGTTTAAACTAGACTCATGTATCTGAACAAATGTGCAGGTTGTTTACTGCTTGGAGCTTGACTGGAGATTAACATCACAAAGTTGTGAAGTGTGGGAATTTAGTTCTCTTGTTTAAACGTGACTCATGTAACAGAAGGCATGTGCAGGTTGTTTACTGTTTGGAGCTTAACTGGAGATTAACATCACAAAGTTTTGAAGTGTGTGTGAATTTAGTTCTCATGTTTAAACTAGACTCATGTAACAGAACAAATGTGCAGGTGTTTTTTTGGTTGTAACTTCACTGGAGATTAAAATCAAAATATTGTGAAGTGTGTGGGAAATTACTTCTCGTGATTAATCTTGACTCATGTAACAGAAGACATGTGCAGGTTGTTTATTGCTTGGAGCTTGACAGGAGATTAACATCAGAATGTTGTGAAGTGTGGGAATTTAGTTCTCATGTTTAAACTAGAATCATGTATCTGAACAAATTATCAGGTTGTTTACTCCTTGGAGCTTGACTGGAGATTAACATCACAATGTTGTGAAGTATGTGGGAATTTAGTTCTCTTGTTTAAACTTGATTCATGTAACAGAAGGCATGTGCAGGTTGTTTACTGTTTGTAGCTTAACAAGAGATTAACATCACAAAGTTGTGAAGTATGTGGGAATTTAGTTCTCTTGTTTAAACTTGACTCATGTAACAGAAGACATGTGCAGGTAGTTTATTGCTTGGAGCTTGATGGAGATTAACGTCACAATGTTGTGAGGTGTGTGGGAATTTAGTTCTCATGATTAAACTCGACTCATGTATCTGAGCAAATGTGCAGGTTGTTTAATGCTTGGAGCTTGACCGGATATTAACATCACAATGTTGAGAAGTGTGTTGGAATTTAGTTCTCATGTTTAAACTTGACTCATGTAACAGAAGACATGTGCAGGTTGTTTATTGCTTGGAGCTTGACTGGAGATTAACATCAGAATGTTGTGAAGTGTGTGGGAAACTAGTTCTCATGTTTAAACTTGACTCATGTGACAGAACAAATGTGCAGGTTGTTTATTGCTTGTAATTTGCCTGCAGATTAAAATTGAAATATTGTGAAGTGTGTGGGAGTTTGTTTCTCTTATTTAAACTGGACTTATGTAACAGAACAAATGTACAGGTTTTTATTGCGTGTAACTTGACTGAAGATTAACATCACAATGTTGTGAAGTGTGTGGGCGGTTAGTTCTCTTGTTTGAACTTGACTTGTGTAACAGAACAAATGTGCAGGGTTTGATTGCTTTTAACTTGACTGCAGATTAACATCACAATATTGTAAATTGTGTAGGAAACTAGTTCTTATGCGTAAACTTGACTCATGTAACTGCAGACATGTCCAGGTTGTTTACTGCTTGGAGCTTGACGGGAGATTAACATCACAATGTTGTGAAGTGTGTGGGAATTTAGTTCTCTTGTTTAAACTAGACTGATGTATCTGAACGAATGTGCAGGTTGTTTACTGCTTGGAGCTTGACTGGAGATTATCATCATAAGGTTGTGAATTGTGGGAATTTAGTTCTCTTGTTTAAACGTGACTCATGTAACAGAAGACATGTGCAGGTTGTTTACTGATTGGAGCTTGACTGGAGATTAACACCACAAAGTTGTGAAGTGTGTGGGAATTTAGTTCTCATGTTTAAACTTGACTCATATATCTGAGCAAATGTGCAGGTTGTTTACTGCTTGGAGCTTGACTGGAGATTAACATCACAATGTTGTGAAGTGTGTGGGAATTTAGTTCCCGTGTTTAAACTTGATTTATATAACAGAAGACATGTGCAGGTTGTTTGCTGCTTGGAGCTTGACTGGTGATTAACATCACAATGTTGTGAAATGTGTGAGAATTTAGTTCTCATGTTTAACCTTGACTCATGTATCTGAACAAATGTGCAGGTTATTTACTGCTTGGAGCTTGAAAGGAGATTAACATCACAATGTTGTGAAGTGTGGGAATTTAGTTTTCATGTTTAAACTAGACTCATGTATCTGAACAAATGTGCAGGTTTTTAGTGCTTGGAGCTTGACTGGAGATTAACATCACTATGTTGTGTAGTATGTGGGAATTAATTTCTCTTGTGTAAACTTGATTCATGTAACAGAAGACATGTGCAGGTTGTTTACTGCTTGGAGCTTGACCGGAGATTAACATCACAATGTTGTGAAGTATTTGGGAATTTATTTCTCTTGTTTAAACTTGACTCATGTAACAGAAACCATATGCAGGTTGTTTACTGTTTGGTTTTTGACTGGAGATTAACATCACAATGTTGTGAAGTGGTGTGGGAATTTAGTTCTTATGTTTAAACTTGACTCATGTATCTGAGCAAATGTGCAGTTTGTTTACTGTTTGGAGCTTGACTGGATATTAACATCACAACGTTGAGAAGTGTGTGGGAATTTAGTTCTAGTGTTTAAACTTGACTCATGTAACAGAAGACATTTGCAGGTTGTTTATTGCTTGGAGCTTGACTGGAGATTAACATCAGAATGTTGTGAAGTTTGTGGGAAACTAGTTCTCATGCTTAAACTTGACTCATGTGACAGAACAAATGTGCAGGTTGTTTATTGCTTGTAATTTGACTCCAGATTAAAATTTCAATATTGTGAAGTGTGTGGGAAGTTATTTCTCCTGTTTATAAACTTAACTTATGTAACAGAACAAATGTACACGTTTTTATTGCTTGTAACTTGACTGGAGATTAACATCACTATGTTGTGAAGTGTGTGGGAGGTTAGTTCTCTTGTTTAAACTTGACTTGTGTAACAAAACAAATGTGCAGGTTTTTATTGCTTGTAACTTGACTGGAGATTAACATCACAATATTGTAAATTGTGTAGGAAACTAGTTCTCATGTGTAAACTTGACTCATGTAACTGAAGACATGTACAGGTTGTTTACTGCTTGGAGCTTGACTGGAGATTAACATCACAATGTTGTGAAGTGTGTGGGAAACTAGTTCTCATGTTTGAACTTGACTCATGTGACAGAACAAATGTGCAGGTTGTTTGTTGCTTATAATTTTCCTGCAGATTAAAATTTCAATATTGTGAAGTGTGTGGGAGGTTATTTCTCTTGTTTAAACTTGACTTATGTAACAGAACAAATGTGCAGGTTTTTATTGCTTGTAACTGGACTGGAGATTAACATCACAATGTTGTGAAGTGTGTGGGAGGTTAGTTCCCTTGTTTAAACTTGACTTGTGTAACAGAACAAATGTGCAGGTTTTTATTGCTTGTAACTTGACTGGAGATTAACATCACAATATTATAAATTGTGTAGGAAACTAGTTCTCATATGTAAACTTGACTCCTGTAACTGAAGACATGTGCAGGTTGTTTACTGCGTGGAGCTTGACTGGAGATTAACATCAGAATGTTTTGAAGTATGTGGGAATTTAGTTCTCTTGTTTAAACGTGACTTATGTAACAGAACAAATATGCAGCACCTTTACTGCTTTGAGCTTGACTGGAGATTAACATCACAATGTTGTGAAGTGTGTGGGAATTTAGTTCTCTTGCTTAACCTTGACTCATGTAACAGAAGACATGTGCAGGTTGTTTACTGCTTGGAGCTTGACTGGAGATTAACATCACAATGTTGTGAAGTGTGTGGGAATTTAGTTCTCATGTTTAAACTTGACTCATGTATCTGAACAAATGTGCAGGTTGTTTTCTGCTTGGAGCTTGACTGGATATTAACATCGCAATGTTGAGAAGTCTGTGGGAATTTGTTTCTCGTGTTTAATTTTGACTCATGTAACAGAAGACATGTGCAGGTTGTTTGTTGCTTGGAGCTTGACTGGAGATTAACATCAGAATGTTGTGAAGTGTGTGGGAATTTAGTTCTCTTGTTTAAACTAGACTGATGTATCTGAACAAATGTGCAGGTTGTTTACTGCTTGGAGCTTGACTGGAGATTAACATCACAAGGTTGTGAAGTGTGGGAATTTAGTTCTCTTGTTTAAACGTGACTCATGTAACAGAAGACATGTCCAGGTTGTTTACTGCTTGGAGCTTGACTGAAGATTAACATCACAAAGTTGTGAAGTGTGTGGAAATTTAGTTCTCATGTTTAAACTTGACTCATGTACCTGAACAAATGTGCAGGTTGTTTACTGCTTGGAGCTTGACTGGAGATTAACATCACAATGTTGAGAAGTCTGTGGGAATTAAGTTCTCGTGTTTAAACTTGACTCATTTAACAGAAGACATGTGCAGGTTGTTTGTTGCTTGGAGCTTGACTGGAGATTAACATCAGAATGTTGTGAAGTGTGTGGGAATTTGGTTCTCTTGTTTAAACTAGACTCATGTATCTGAACAAATGTGCAGGTTGTTTACTGCTTGGAGCTTGACTGGAGATTAACATCATAAGGTTGTGAAGTGTGGGAATTTATTTCTCTTGTTTAAACGTGACTCATGTAACAGAAGACATGTGCAGGTTGTTTACTGCTTGGAGCTTGACTGGAGATTATCATCACAAAGTTGTGAAGTGTGTGGGAATTTAGTTCTCATGTTTAAACTTGACTCATGTATCTGAACAAATGTGCAGGTTGTTTACTGCTTGGAGCTTGACAGGAGATTAACATCACAATGTTGTGAAGTGTGTGAATTTAGTTCTCATGTTTAAACTAGACTCATGTATCTGAACAAATGTGCAGGTTCTTAGTGCTTGGAGCTTGACTGGAGATTAACATCACTATGTTGTGAAGTATGTGGGAATTAAGTTCTCTTGTTTAAACTTGATTCATGTAACAGAAGACATGTGCAGGTTGTTTATTGCTTGGAGCTTGACCGGAGATTAACATCACAATGTTGTGAAGTGTGTGGGAATTTAGTTCTCTTGTTTAAACTTGACTCATGTAACAGAAGACATGTGCAGTTTGTTTACTACTTGGAGCTTGACTGGAGATTAACATCACAATGTTGTGAAGTGTGTGGGAATTTAGTTCTCTTGTTTAAACCTGACTTGTGTAACAAAACAAATGTGCAGGTTTTTATTGCTTGTTACTTGACTGGAGATTAACATCACAATATTGTAAATTGTGTAGGAAGCTAGTTCTCATGTGTAAACTTGACTCATGTAACTGAAGACATGTGCAGGTTTTTACTGCTTGGAGCTTGACTGGAGATTAACATCACAATGTTGTGAAGTGTGTGGGAATTTAGTTCCCGTGTTTAAACTTGATTTATGTAACAGAAGACATGTGCAGGTTGTTTATTCCTTGGAGTTTGACTGGAGATTAACCACAGAATGTTGCGAAGTGTGTGGGAAACTAGTTCTCATGTTTAAACTTGACTCATGTGAAAGAACAAATGTGCAGGTTGTTTATTGCTTGTAATTTGCCTGCAGATTAAAATTTCAATATTGTGAAGTGTTTGGGAGGTTGTTTCTCTTGTTTAAACTTGACTTATGTAACAGAACAAATTTACAGGTTTTTATTGCTTGTAACTTGACTATAGATTAACATCACAATGTTCTGAAGTGTGTGGGAGGTTAGTTCTCTTGTTTAAACTTGACTTGAGTAACAGAACAAATGTACAGGTTTTTGTTGCGTGTAACTTGACTGGGGATTAACATCACAATATTGTGAAGTGTGTGGGAGGTCATTTCTCTTGTTTAAACTTGACTTATGTAACAGAACAAATTTACAGGTTTTTGTTGCTTGTAACTTGACTATAGATTAACATCACAATGTTCTGAAGTGTGTGGGAGGTTAGTTCTCTTGTTTAAACTTGACTTGAGTAACAGAACAAATGTGCAGGTTTTTATTGCTTGTAACATGACTGGAGATTAGCATCACAATATTGTAAATTCTGTAGGAAACTAGTTCTCATATGTAAACTTGACTCATGCAACTGAAGACATGTGCAGGTTGTTTACTGCTTGGAGCTTGACTGGAGATTAACATCACAATGTTTTGAAGTGTGTGGGAATTTAGTTCTCTTGTTTAAACGTGACTTATGTAACAGAACAAATATGCAGCACGTTTACTGCTTTGTGCTTGACTGGAGATTAACATCACAGTATTGTGAAGTGTGTGGGAATTTAGTTCTAATGTTTAAACTAGACTCATGTATCTGAACAAATGTGCAGGTTGTTTACTGCTTGGAGCTTGACTGGAGATTAACATCACAAAGTTGTGAAGTGTGGGAATTTAGTTCTCTTGTTTAAACGTGACTCATGTAACAGAAGGCATGTGCAGGTTGTTTACTGTTTGGAGCTTAACTGGAGATTAACATCACAAAGTTTTGAAGTGTGTGTGAATTTAGTTCTCATGTTTAAACTAGACTCATGTAACAGAACAAATGTGCAGGTGTTTTTTTGGTTGTAACTTCACTGGAGATTAAAATCAAAATATTGTGAAGTGTGTGGGAAATTACTTCTCGTGATTAATCTTGACTCATGTAACAGAAGACATGTGCAGGTTGTTTATTGCTTGGAGCTTGACAGGAGATTAACATCAGAATGTTGTGAAGTGTGGGAATTTAGTTCTCATGTTTAAACTAGAATCATGTATCTGAACAAATTATCAGGTTGTTTACTCCTTGGAGCTTGACTGGAGATTAACATCACAATGTTGTGAAGTATGTGGGAATTTAGTTCTCTTGTTTAAACTTGATTCATGTAACAGAAGGCATGTGCAGGTTGTTTACTGTTTGTAGCTTAACAAGAGATTAACATCACAAAGTTGTGAAGTATGTGGGAATTTAGTTCTCTTGTTTAAACTTGACTCATGTAACAGAAGACATGTGCAGGTAGTTTATTGCTTGGAGCTTGATGGAGATTAACGTCACAATGTTGTGAGGTGTGTGGGAATTTAGTTCTCATGATTAAACTCGACTCATGTATCTGAGCAAATGTGCAGGTTGTTTAATGCTTGGAGCTTGACCGGATATTAACATCACAATGTTGAGAAGTGTGTTGGAATTTAGTTCTCATGTTTAAACTTGACTCATGTAACAGAAGACATGTGCAGGTTGTTTATTGCTTGGAGCTTGACTGGAGATTAACATCAGAATGTTGTGAAGTGTGTGGGAAACTAGTTCTCATGTTTAAACTTGACTCATGTGACAGAACAAATGTGCAGGTTGTTTATTGCTTGTAATTTGCCTGCAGATTAAAATTGAAATATTGTGAAGTGTGTGGGAGTTTGTTTCTCTTATTTAAACTGGACTTATGTAACAGAACAAATGTACAGGTTTTTATTGCGTGTAACTTGACTGAAGATTAACATCACAATGTTGTGAAGTGTGTGGGCGGTTAGTTCTCTTGTTTGAACTTGACTTGTGTAACAGAACAAATGTGCAGGGTTTGATTGCTTTTAACTTGACTGCAGATTAACATCACAATATTGTAAATTGTGTAGGAAACTAGTTCTTATGCGTAAACTTGACTCATGTAACTGCAGACATGTCCAGGTTGTTTACTGCTTGGAGCTTGACGGGAGATTAACATCACAATGTTGTGAAGTGTGTGGGAATTTAGTTCTCTTGTTTAAACTAGACTGATGTATCTGAACGAATGTGCAGGTTGTTTACTGCTTGGAGCTTGACTGGAGATTATCATCATAAGGTTGTGAATTGTGGGAATTTAGTTCTCTTGTTTAAACGTGACTCATGTAACAGAAGACATGTGCAGGTTGTTTACTGATTGGAGCTTGACTGGAGATTAACACCACAAAGTTGTGAAGTGTGTGGGAATTTAGTTCTCATGTTTAAACTTGACTCATATATCTGAGCAAATGTGCAGGTTGTTTACTGCTTGGAGCTTGACTGGAGATTAACATCACAATGTTGTGAAGTGTGTGGGAATTTAGTTCCCGTGTTTAAACTTGATTTATATAACAGAAGACATGTGCAGGTTGTTTGCTGCTTGGAGCTTGACTGGTGATTAACATCACAATGTTGTGAAATGTGTGAGAATTTAGTTCTCATGTTTAACCTTGACTCATGTATCTGAACAAATGTGCAGGTTATTTACTGCTTGGAGCTTGAAAGGAGATTAACATCACAATGTTGTGAAGTGTGGGAATTTAGTTTTCATGTTTAAACTAGACTCATGTATCTGAACAAATGTGCAGGTTTTTAGTGCTTGGAGCTTGACTGGAGATTAACATCACTATGTTGTGTAGTATGTGGGAATTAATTTCTCTTGTGTAAACTTGATTCATGTAACAGAAGACATGTGCAGGTTGTTTACTGCTTGGAGCTTGACCGGAGATTAACATCACAATGTTGTGAAGTATTTGGGAATTTATTTCTCTTGTTTAAACTTGACTCATGTAACAGAAACCATATGCAGGTTGTTTACTGTTTGGTTTTTGACTGGAGATTAACATCACAATGTTGTGAAGTGGTGTGGGAATTTAGTTCTTATGTTTAAACTTGACTCATGTATCTGAGCAAATGTGCAGTTTGTTTACTGTTTGGAGCTTGACTGGATATTAACATCACAACGTTGAGAAGTGTGTGGGAATTTAGTTCTAGTGTTTAAACTTGACTCATGTAACAGAAGACATTTGCAGGTTGTTTATTGCTTGGAGCTTGACTGGAGATTAACATCAGAATGTTGTGAAGTTTGTGGGAAACTAGTTCTCATGCTTAAACTTGACTCATGTGACAGAACAAATGTGCAGGTTGTTTATTGCTTGTAATTTGACTCCAGATTAAAATTTCAATATTGTGAAGTGTGTGGGAAGTTATTTCTCCTGTTTATAAACTTAACTTATGTAACAGAACAAATGTACACGTTTTTATTGCTTGTAACTTGACTGGAGATTAACATCACTATGTTGTGAAGTGTGTGGGAGGTTAGTTCTCTTGTTTAAACTTGACTTGTGTAACAAAACAAATGTGCAGGTTTTTATTGCTTGTAACTTGACTGGAGATTAACATCACAATATTGTAAATTGTGTAGGAAACTAGTTCTCATGTGTAAACTTGACTCATGTAACTGAAGACATGTACAGGTTGTTTACTGCTTGGAGCTTGACTGGAGATTAACATCACAATGTTGTGAAGTGTGTGGGAAACTAGTTCTCATGTTTGAACTTGACTCATGTGACAGAACAAATGTGCAGGTTGTTTGTTGCTTATAATTTTCCTGCAGATTAAAATTTCAATATTGTGAAGTGTGTGGGAGGTTATTTCTCTTGTTTAAACTTGACTTATGTAACAGAACAAATGTGCAGGTTTTTATTGCTTGTAACTGGACTGGAGATTAACATCACAATGTTGTGAAGTGTGTGGGAGGTTAGTTCCCTTGTTTAAACTTGACTTGTGTAACAGAACAAATGTGCAGGTTTTTATTGCTTGTAACTTGACTGGAGATTAACATCACAATATTATAAATTGTGTAGGAAACTAGTTCTCATATGTAAACTTGACTCCTGTAACTGAAGACATGTGCAGGTTGTTTACTGCGTGGAGCTTGACTGGAGATTAACATCAGAATGTTTTGAAGTATGTGGGAATTTAGTTCTCTTGTTTAAACGTGACTTATGTAACAGAACAAATATGCAGCACCTTTACTGCTTTGAGCTTGACTGGAGATTAACATCACAATGTTGTGAAGTGTGTGGGAATTTAGTTCTCTTGCTTAACCTTGACTCATGTAACAGAAGACATGTGCAGGTTGTTTACTGCTTGGAGCTTGACTGGAGATTAACATCACAATGTTGTGAAGTGTGTGGGAATTTAGTTCTCATGTTTAAACTTGACTCATGTATCTGAACAAATGTGCAGGTTGTTTTCTGCTTGGAGCTTGACTGGATATTAACATCGCAATGTTGAGAAGTCTGTGGGAATTTGTTTCTCGTGTTTAATTTTGACTCATGTAACAGAAGACATGTGCAGGTTGTTTGTTGCTTGGAGCTTGACTGGAGATTAACATCAGAATGTTGTGAAGTGTGTGGGAATTTAGTTCTCTTGTTTAAACTAGACTGATGTATCTGAACAAATGTGCAGGTTGTTTACTGCTTGGAGCTTGACTGGAGATTAACATCACAAGGTTGTGAAGTGTGGGAATTTAGTTCTCTTGTTTAAACGTGACTCATGTAACAGAAGACATGTCCAGGTTGTTTACTGCTTGGAGCTTGACTGAAGATTAACATCACAAAGTTGTGAAGTGTGTGGAAATTTAGTTCTCATGTTTAAACTTGACTCATGTACCTGAACAAATGTGCAGGTTGTTTACTGCTTGGAGCTTGACTGGAGATTAACATCACAATGTTGAGAAGTCTGTGGGAATTAAGTTCTCGTGTTTAAACTTGACTCATTTAACAGAAGACATGTGCAGGTTGTTTGTTGCTTGGAGCTTGACTGGAGATTAACATCAGAATGTTGTGAAGTGTGTGGGAATTTGGTTCTCTTGTTTAAACTAGACTCATGTATCTGAACAAATGTGCAGGTTGTTTACTGCTTGGAGCTTGACTGGAGATTAACATCATAAGGTTGTGAAGTGTGGGAATTTATTTCTCTTGTTTAAACGTGACTCATGTAACAGAAGACATGTGCAGGTTGTTTACTGCTTGGAGCTTGACTGGAGATTATCATCACAAAGTTGTGAAGTGTGTGGGAATTTAGTTCTCATGTTTAAACTTGACTCATGTATCTGAACAAATGTGCAGGTTGTTTACTGCTTGGAGCTTGACAGGAGATTAACATCACAATGTTGTGAAGTGTGTGAATTTAGTTCTCATGTTTAAACTAGACTCATGTATCTGAACAAATGTGCAGGTTCTTAGTGCTTGGAGCTTGACTGGAGATTAACATCACTATGTTGTGAAGTATGTGGGAATTAAGTTCTCTTGTTTAAACTTGATTCATGTAACAGAAGACATGTGCAGGTTGTTTATTGCTTGGAGCTTGACCGGAGATTAACATCACAATGTTGTGAAGTATTTGGGAATTTATTTCTCTTGTTTAAACTTGACTCATGTATCTGAGCAAATGTGCAGGTTTTTTACTGCTTGGAGCTTGACTGGATATTAACATCACAATGTTGAGAAGTGTGTGGGAATTTAGTTCTCGTGTTTAAACTTGACTCATGTAACAGAAGACATTTGCAGGTTGTTTATTGCTTGGAGCTTGACTGGAGATTAACATCAGAATGTTGTGTACTTTGTGGGAAACTAGTTCTCATGTTTAAACTTGACTCATGCGACAGAACAAATGTGCAGGTTGTTTATTGCTTGTAATATGCCTGCAGATTAAAATTTCAATATTGTGAAGTGTGTGGGAGGTTATTTCTCTTGTTTATAAACTTGACTTATGTAACAGAACAAATGTACAGGTTTTTATTGTTTGTAACTTGACTGGAGATTAACATCACTCTGTTGTGAAGTGTGTTTGAGGTTAGTTCTCTTGTTTAAACTTGACTTGTGTACAGAACAAATGTGCAGGTTGTTTATTGCTTGTAATATGCCTGCAGATTAAAGTTTCAATATTGTGAAGTGTGTGGGAGGTTATTTCTCTTGTTTATAAACTTGACTTATGTAACAGAACAAATGTACAGGTTTTTATTGCTTGTAACTTGATTGGAGATTAACATCACTATGTTGTGAAGTGTGTGGGAGGTTATTTCTCTTGTTTATAAACTTGACTTATGTAACAGAACAAATGTGCAGGTTTTTATTGCTTGTAACTTGACTGGAGATTAACATCTCAATATTCTAAATTGTGTAGGAAACTAGTTCTCATGTGTAAACTTGACTCATGTAACTGAAGACATGTGCAGGTTGTTTACTGCTTGGAGCTTGACTGGAGATTAACATCACAATGTTGTGAAGTGTGTGGGAATTTAGTTCCCGTGTTTAAACTTGATTTATGTAACAGAAGACATGTGCAGGTTGTTTATTGCTTGGAGCTTGACTGGAGATTAACATCACAATGTTGTGAAGTGTGTGGGAAACTAGTTCTCATGTTTAAACTTGACTCATGTGACAGAACAAATGTGCAGGTTGTTTGTTGCTTATAATTTGCCTGCAGATTAAAATTTCAATATTGTGAAGTGTGTGGGTGTTTATTTCTCTTGTTTAAGCTTGACTTATGTAGCAGAACAAATGTGCAGGATTTTATTGCTTGCAACGTGACTGGAGATTAACATCACAATGTTGTGAAGTGTGTGGGAAACTAGTTCTCATGTTTAAACTTGACTCATGTAACAGAAGACATGTGCAGGTTGTTTACTGCTTGGAGCTTGACTGGAGATTAACACACAATGTTGTGAACTGTGTGGGAATTTAGTTCTCATGTTTAAACTTGACTCATGTATCTGAACAAATGTGCAGGTTTTTTTCTGCTTGGAGCTTGACTGGATATTAACATCACAATGTTGAGAAGTCTGTGGGAATTTGGTTCTCGTGTTTAAACTTGACTCATGTAACAGAAGACATGTGCAGGTTGTTTGTTGCTTGGAGCTTGACTGGAGATTAACATCAGAATGTTGTGAAGTGTGTGGGAATTTAGTTCTCTTGTTTAAGCTAGACTCATGTGTCTGAACAAATGTGCAGGTTGTTTACTGCTTGGAGCTTGACTGGAGATTAACATCACAAGGTTGTGAAGTGTGGGAATTTAGTTCTCTTGTTTAAACGTGACTTATGTAACAGAAGACATGTGCAGGTTGTTTACTGCTTGGAGCTTGACTGGAGATTAACATCACAAAGTTGTGAAGTGTGTGGAAATTTAGTTGTCATGTTTAAACTTGACTCATGTACCTGAACAAATGTGCAGGTTGTTTACTGCTTGGAGCTTGACTGGAGATTAACATCACAATGTTGTGAAGTGTGTGGGAATTTAGTTCCTGTGTTTAAACTTGATTTTTATAACAGAAGACATGTGCAGGTTGTTTGCTGCTTGGAGCTTGACTGGAGATTAACATCACAATGTTGTGAAGTGTGTGGGAATTTAGTTCTCTTGTTTAAACTTGACTCATGTAACAGAAGACATGTGCAGGTTGTTTACTACTTGGAGCTTGACTGGAGATTAACATCACAATGTTGTGAAGTGTGTGGGAATTTAGTTCTCGTGTTTAAACGTGATTTATGTAACAGAAGACATTGCAGGTTTTTTGTTACTTTGTGCTTGACCGCAGACGAATACCTCAGTTGTGTGTGAGGCTGTAGTGAATTAATATTGGCTGTTATTTACTGATGGCTGAAAGTGCATGAGTGTGTCACATATATATATATATATATATATATATATATATATATATATATATATATATATATGTTGCACAGTGGCAGAATCTGCAGGTACCTTTGTGCTCAGACATTTTATGGAAGGACGCTTGCATATTGCAACAGAAAAATCATATTAGAAGTTTTCTAATGTTCTTTACTATAGGAATCCAATTTTATCAATATGGCAAATTAAGGACCTAATTTCTGAATTTACGGGTTTAAAGGTTAGTAGTTTAGGGAAATCCTGAAAGGAAATTAAAACAACTGGAATTTTGTTGTTCTGGTAGTGAACCTGTTTCTGACATTGAAGCAATTGTGTCACTAGCGTACTCTCTAATGTAAGTGAAATGCTATTTAATAATGTTTGGCAGCTGCACACTTTGACACTTCATTTGTTTGTGTGTATACAGCATCCATTGGTACCCAAGTGTTATTGTGGGATGTGAAGAAACAGGATTTAAATGTTTCCGCATTCAGCAAGTTGGTAACAGAACATGTTGAGGACTAATAGAATTTCCTAAACAAAGAGTTCAGCTGTATTTTGAAGGAGTTTTATATGCCTAGGTTTACTCAGTCTGTTTAAAGCTTGTGTTCATCATCCACTTTGTCTTCCATATTCTCCCACATCCAGTTTCATAAATGTGTGAAGTTTTTCTGTAATTTGTGTTGGTGCTGAGTGTCTTTTCGGTAATGTTATGATTATACAACATTCCTTGAAAATTTTGGCAAATTTCTGTAAGGCTCAAAAGTATAACATGTGCTGTTTGAATTTTTTGGTTCAAATTTACTTTGGCAATTTCCTTTATTTGTTTCTTCTTTTTAAATTTCTGTGTATTTCTATCCACAATTTCTTTTATAGAGCCATGTTTATTTCCTCTATTACTCACCTACAGTAAGTAGAGGAAGTTTTGTATTCCACCCAAAAATTTGATACCAAAATTTGACCAGAAATGCACATTTTCAAGCTCCCTGAACCCTCCTTCACCAAAAGAGCATTTTTAGAAAAACTTACAAGTGTGTGTGAGAGAGAGAAAAAAGTCTGTTAAATACTCATCTGTGTATGTAAGTTCAGTTGCTTCTAAGCATGTGACACAATTTTCAAGAAAGTTCTCGTCACCCCTTTACATTGAAAATCTTGTCAAAAATGGCTGTAATTGCTTTGTTTGAAATACCATATGTTTAAGATATTTGCATGAAAAAATGCATATCTTGAGTTTTGTAGGGATATCCTTTGAAGTCCTTTTTGTTCTGATTTACTTTTATGTAAGAGGTAAACAAAACCTTACAATGGAAAAAAAAAACAAAAAAACATAGATCTTGTTAAGACAGACAATTTATATCAATGAAAATTTGTTGTGGAGTTAACCATTTCCAAGATATTCCTTGTTATTTGTAAGTTGCTATTCATTTATTTGTAGTCATGTAAAGAGCGTGGAGTTTAAAAGCAATCACATCTATAAAACTCTTTGTTTTTCTTTATCTAGCATAATAAACAACTAAATATGTAAATGTGAATTGAAAATTTAACTGGATCAACAAGAAGTACCTTTGTAGAAGAGTGAGTAGAGAAAGCCCATTTGAATTTAACACATCATAGCATGTTATATGTCGTAACTAACCTATTTATAAGCACTTGCTCATTATTAGATGTTGGCAATGGCTCGTCATTAATTGCAAGGAATTTCTTGCTTTCATATAAATAAAAACATTCCCTTCAACTGCTTGCTGAGCTATTCCTACACTGACTCCTGAGGAGATTTCTTCTTACGATAACACTAAACAGAATATGAGTGTTCTGGTCTGATTACAGAAACACTGATAAAACAAATAAAGCAATGCTCGTACAAATCAAAACCAGGTTATAACTAAATATGTTTCCTATAAAACTAACACTAATTTTTTTTTATTTTCAGCAAAATGAAACTATTTCATACGTTGTATGTTTAATTCATGATAACACTTTATAAAATGCTGCAATAACTTGTTCTAATGTTTCACATACAGGATATGAATGTAATGATAGAGAATATATCATTAGTAAGAGACCAGTTCTTCATACCATCAAATGAGGGACTAAATTCAATAAGGGAATAAAAATTTTCTGTTAAAACTCGAGCAAATCTGAATTTCTAGTTCATTTGTCAATATCTGTATCACTTTCAAGTTTATTAAATGTAAGTGTGCTTATCATGAAGTGCAGCAAGTGATGCTGACTGAACGACCAGGAAGGAGTCTCGCAGAACCTGTCCCACTGATGAGTCACTCGTAGGCTGATAGCAAAGCGCTTCCATGTATTTACTGTAGAACACAAACTTGGCATTCTAATATAACTACAGTACAACCAACATGATTATTTACTTTGTTTGACAGGTAGCACGCAGAGATCTCATCTTAACACCCAAATCAATATATTTGATTGGTCGTAGGCAACAAAAGAAAGGTCCAGAAAAAGGCAAGTACATGGAAGTACTCAAACGAAAACTAGACTTTGTGAACCTGAGCCATGTTTCTCTAAGTACACTTCAGGTATGATATGCTATCCTTAATACCAGGCATTTAAATAACTATCCTAGCTAGTCCGTCTGAAGAACACCGATTATCTCAAATTTCACTGTGTTACATACTTATTCCTGGTATTCCCTTGTAGGACACTGATTATCCCATATTTCACTGTGTTACGTACTTATCCCAGGTACTTCCTTGTAGGACACTGATTATCCCATATTTCACTGCGTTACATACTTATTCCAGGTACTTCCTTGTAGGACACTGATTATCCCATATTTCACTGTGTTACATACTTATTCCAGGTACTTCCTTGTAGGACACTGATTATCCCATATTTCACTGTGTTACGTACTTATCCCAGGTACTTCCTTGTAGGACACTGATTATCCCATATTTCACTGTGTTACGTACTTATACCAGGTATTCCCTTGTAGGACACTGATTATCCCATATTTCACTGTGTTACGTACTTATCCCAGGTATTTCCTTGTAGGACACTGATTATCCCATATTTCACTGTGTTACGTACTTATACCAGGTATTTCCTTGTAGGACACTGATTATCCCATATTTCACTGTGTTACGTACTTATCCCAGGTACTTCCTTGTAGGACACTGATTATCCCATATTTCACTGTGTTACGTACTTATACCAGGTATTTCCTTGTAGGACACTGATTATCCCATATTTCACTGTGTTACGTACTTATACCAGGTATTCCCTTGTAGGACACTGATTATCCCATATTTCACTGTGTTACGTACTTATCCCAGGTATTCCCTTGTAGGACACTGATTATCCCATATTTCACTGTGTTACATACTTATTCCTGGTATTCCCTTGTAGGACACTGATTATCCCATATTTCACTGTGTTACGTACTTATCCCAGGTACTTCCTTGTAGGACACTGATTATCCCATATTTCACTGCGTTACATACTTATTCCAGGTACTTCCTTGTAGGACACTGATTATCCCATATTTCACTGTGTTACATACTTATTCCAGGTACTTCCTTGTAGGACACTGATTATCCCATATTTCACTGTGTTACGTACTTATCCCAGGTACTTCCTGTAGGACACTAATTATCCCATATTTCACTGCGTTACATACTTATTCCAGGTATTCCCTTGTAGGACACTGATTATCCCATATTTCACTGTGTTACATACTTATTCTAGGTATTCCCTTGTAGGACACTGATTATCCCATATTTCACTGTGTTACATACTTATTCCGGGTATTCCCTTGTAGCACACTGATTATCCCATATTTCACTGTGTTACATGCTTATTATAGAGGTTCCCTTGTAGGACACTGATTATCCCATATTTCACTGTGTTACATACTTATTCTAGGTATTCCCTTGTAGGACACTGATTATCCCATATTTCACTGTGTTACATACTTATTCCGGGTATTCCCTTGTAGCACACTGATTATCCCATATTTCACTGTGTTACATACTTATTCCAGGTATTCCCTTGTAGAACACTGATTATCCCATAGTTCACTGTGTTACATACTTATCCCAGGTATTCCATATAGGACACTAGTTTATCCCATATTTCTCTGTGTTACATACTTATCCCAGGTATTCCCTTGTAGGACACTGATTATCCCATATTTCACTGTGTTACATACCTATACCAGGTATTCCCTTGTAGGACACTGATTATCCCATATTTCACTGTGTTACATACTTATTCCAGGTATTCCCTTGTACGACACTGATTATCCCATATTTCACTGTGTTACATACTTATTCCAGGTATTCCCTTCTAGGACACTGATTATCGCATATTTCACTGTGTTACATACTTATTTCAGGTATTCCCTTGTAGGACACTGATTATCCTATATTTCACTGTGTTACATACTTATTCCAGGTATTCCCTTGTAGGACACTGATTATCCCATATTTCACTGTGTTACATACTTATTCTAGGTATTCCCTTGTAGGACACTGATTATCCCATATTTCACTGTGTTACATACTTATTCCAGGTATTCCCTTGTAGGACACTGATTATCCCATATTTCACTGTGTTACATACTTATTCTAGGTATTCCCTTGTAGGACACTGATTATCCCATATTTCACTGTGTTACATACTTTTCCAGGTATTCCCTTGTAGGACACTGATTATCCCATATTTCACTGTGTTACACACTTATACCAGGTATTCCCTTGTAGGACACTGATTATCCCATATTTCACTGTGTTACATACTTATTCCAGGTATTCCCTTGTACGACACTGATTATCCCATATTTCACTGTGTTACATACTTATTCCAGGTATTCCCTTGTAGGACACTGATTATCCCATATTTCACTGTGTTACATACTTATTCCAGGTATTCCCTTGTACGACACTGATTATCCCATATTTCACTGTGTTACATACTTATTCCAGGTATTCCCTTGTAGGACACTGATTATCGCATATTTCACTGCGTTACATACTTATTCCAGGTATTCCCTTGTAGGACACTGATTATCCCATATTTCACTGTGTTACATACTTATTCCAGGTATTCCCTTGTAGGACACTGATTATCCCATATTTCACTGTGTTACATACTTATTCCAGGTATTCCCTTGTAGGACACTGATTATCCCATATTTCACTGTGTTACATACTTATTCCAGGTATTCCCTTGTAGGACACTGATTATCCCATATTTCACTGTGTTACATACTTATTCCAGGTATTCCCTTGTAGGACACTGATTATCCCATACTTCACTGTGTTACATACTTATTCCAGGTATTCCCTTGTAGGACACTGATTATCCCATATTTCACTGTGTTACATACTTATTCCAGGTATTCCCTTGTAGGACACTGATTATCCCATATTTCACTGTGTTACATACTTATTCCAGGTATTCCCTTGTAGGACCCCCTCAGGGGCTCACCTTATGTAAGTACGGGTTTTTGGCGCACCCGGGGGTTCCCGAGCCAATCATCCCCACATTCATCCCCTCACCCCCATCCGGTCGAGGTGGCTTCTTCTCGTGACCGGTGGACACAAGGTAGGCTCTCGTGCGTTCTTTGCATTCCATTCATACTGCACCTCACCATCGTTTCTTTCTTCTCTTTTACTTCTGCGCATTTCGCACCACGTCCATTCATTTACGCATCTTTTTTCTTCCTGGCCGACCTACCTTGCATCCGAAACGCCCACACAGTTTTATTTCTTTTATCTTTTATTTTAATCCTCCGTGGACACAGCCTGACGGATACCCGCGCACTGGGTGCGCAGCTGGGTGAGTGGGTAATGGCGTCATCCCCACCACCCGGGGTCGTCATGTAGGGTATGTGTTCGTATCCGCTGTTCAACTGCAGTCCCGCGGGGGGCCATTGCATGAGCTGCTGACTTCCGACGGCCATTGGGTCCCTCTGTCTATGTTCTGGGAGGTGTGACCCTGGGGTGAGTATGGTATAGATAGGCCACTCACCCAAGCCGGGGTAACGCCCGGGAAGTCAGAGCCCGAGGTCGGAGACGGTTGCAATGGTGGAGGATTTATTTCGCTATGGAGCACCCTTCCTCCATTAATACCAACAGGCGCCGAAAAGTTTATGTAACGGAAGTGACACCACCGACAACTGGTTGTTACTTGGTCATTTCACGAACCGAAGAAGGACAAAGTTTTGAGAAGGTGAACCCTTTCATCATTCCAAAGGGCATTGATGCTATTGCTGGTGCGGTTCAGTCCTGCACTCGTCTACGGAATGATTCCTTATTAGCACAAACGAAATCCGATCAGCAAAGTAAGACCTTGTTGCGCGCCACGCTTCTCCACGGCTATTCCATCCGTGTGGAGAAGCACCGCACATTGAATTCCTGTCGAGGCGTCATTACCACCCATAGCCTCGATGGTATATCGGACGAGGACCTGGTAGAATATCTTGCAGACCAGAAAGTGACAGCGGTCCATCGAGTGCAGGCCAAACGCGACGGCGTATTGGTACCCACTCGTACCCTGTTTTTAACATTTGATGGCGTCGATCTGCCCACGAGCATTTCCGCAGGGTACGAACGGATTTCTGTGAGGCCTTATATTCCTAGACCTCTGCGTTGTTTTAAATGCCAACGTTTTGTGCATACGCAAGTCTCTGTAAGAGTGCCGTTAACATCTGTGCAACATGTAGCCAGCCCTCACACGATGGTACCTGTTCAACAGCCCCCGTCTGCGTTAATTGTAAAGGGTCTCATTCTGCGTCGTTTGCCGACTGTCCGCGGTACTTGGATGAGAAGGCGATCCAGGAGATCCGGGTAAAGGAAAAACTCTTCTTCGCTGAAGCTCGGAGGCGTTATCATGCGCGCCAACCTTCACTCCTGCGATCTGGCACATTTAGTTCTGTTGTTGCCTCGCCAGTACCACGAGTAGTTGCGGAAACTCAGACCTGGACCATGACTGGATTAACCGCCACTACCATCCGGCCGTCCATTAAAGCTACTGTTACCAAGCCCTATAAACCTGGTCCAAAGTCAATGAAGTCGCAAGCCGCTGAAAAGAAACCCAAGCAGAAACTTCGTAGGGAAGATTTTCTGAAGGACCCTCCGCGTGCACGCGGAAAGAAAGGTTCACCTTCTCCTCCTCGGAGGTCGCTGTCCCAGGAAGCTCCTGGGACAAGCCGCGCTCAGCGGCACCCCTCACCCATCGCCACCCAGAACCGATTCACGGCGCTTGAATCGGTTTCTGGCATTGAGCGCGTGGGCCCTCCCTCCGAGGAAGCTATGGAGTCTGACCAACTCCATACCAAAAGCCCGAGCCCAAGGTTAAACCAAAGGTAATTTTAAGCCCGCTTCTGAGTAGACAGTTTATCCCTTTTTCTTAATGGCTATCCTGACCTGGAATGTACGTGGTGTACGATCGCATAGGGCGGAACTGCAACTTTTATTGCGTTCCCATTCACCTATGGTCGTGTGTTTGCAGGAGACCAAGCTTCGCCCTCATGATCCTTTTGATCTCCGAGGATATACTCCGGTTCGCTACGACCTTGAGCCGGAGGAGGGTACTCCTGCTCATGGTGGTGTCATGATTTTGCTGCGTAACGACGTTCATTTTCAAACTATCACACTTACATCCGACTTGCAAGCTGTTGCCGTTCGCCTTCACTTACCCGGCTTTTTGTTTTCTGTTTGCTCTGTGTATTCACCTCCATCATCTCCCCCGCTCCGGCGGACATTCGAGCTCTCCTGTCCGCTCTCCCAACACCATTTCTTCTGCTGGGAGATTTTAATGCCCATCACCCACTGTGGGACTCGCCAAGGGCTTGTGCGAGGGGAACCCTTCTGTCCGACATTTTTTCCCAGTTCAATTTTTCCATCCTCAATACCGGTGAACCTACTTTTATTTCTGATTCTTCTGGTACATTCTCTCACCTGAACCTAGCCGTTTGCTCACTCCAGCTTGCTCGTCGTCTTCAGTGGAACGTCGTCGCTGACACCTACTCCAGCGACCATTACCCTTGCATCGTTTCTCTTCTGTCACACCACGTACAGCATTCCAGAGTACCTACCTGGATATTCTCAAAAGCCGACTGGAGCTTGTATTCCAGCCTCGTGCATTTTTACGATCAGCCCTTCGCCGACATTAACCAACTAGTGCAGCACCTTACGTTTCCGATTTTCTCCGCCGCCGAACGCGCAATTCCCCGTTCCTCCTCTCAACCTCGGCGACCACCTGTTCCGTGGTGAAACGAGGATTGTCGGGACGCCGTTCGTGCCCGTAGAACTGCACTTAGGGTGTTTCGGCGACACCCTACACTTGATAATTTGGTGACTTTTAAACAATCGCGCGCCAGGGCTCGTCGCATTATTCAGGATAGCAAGAAGGCGTCGTGGACTCGTTTTGTCGAGTCTTTTAATCGCTTTACGCCTTCATCTGTTGTTTGGGATAAACTTCGTCGCTTCTCAGGTAAAGTGTCGCATTGTACTGTTTCTGGCCTTCAGGTTTCCAATGCCACCATAGTGGATCCGGCTGCCATCGCTAACACTCTTGGTGCTGCCTTTGAGTCGGTTTCCAGTTCAGCCCATTATTCCGCCGGCTTTCGCTGTATCAAAGACCGGCTGGATTCCGACACCTTTAATTTTCGATCTGCTAATACCGAGTGTTATAATGAACTTTTCACCGCGAGGGAGCTGGAGCACGCTCTTCATTGCTCTAGGCACTCCGCTCCTGGGCCGGACGGCATTCATGTCCTGATGTTAAAGCACCTTTCAGCCGACAGTAAACTCTTTCTCTTACAGGTCTATAACCGTATTTGGCAAGACGGCATTTTTCCTTCCGTTTGGCGCGAAGCCACCATTGTCCCTATACTTAAGCCTGGGAAGGATCGCCAACTACCTTCCAGCTACCGCCCTATCTCCCTCACCAGTTGCATTTGCAAGGTGATGGAGCGCATGATCAACGGGCGGTTGACATGGTGGCTTGAGTCTCAGAATCTTTTAGCGAACGTTCAGTGCGGATTTCGTCGCTATCGCTCTACCGTCGACCATCTGGTGTCCCTGTCGACGCATATTATGAATGGATTTCTGAGAAAGTGTCAAACCGTGGCTGTGTTTTTTGACCTGGAGAAAGCTTATGACACTTGTTGGAGGGGCGGCATTTTACGTACACTTCACGCATGGAATATCCGCGGTCGTCTTCCCATATTTCTTCGGGAGTTTATGACGAACCGCGTGTTTCGTGTACGTGTGCGCTCGGTTTTATCTAGTCGTTTTATTCAAGAGAACGGAGTACCGCAGGGCTCTGTACTTAGTGTCACACTTTTTGTAGTTGCTATCAACCCTATTGTTGATTGTATTCCATCTGGCATTTCATCGTCCCTTTTTGTAGATTTTGCCATTTATTGCAGTTCACGGCGGACCTGTCTACTCGAATGCCGTCTCCAGAGCTGTATCGACCGTCTCTACGCCTGGAGTAACGCTAACGGCTTTAATTTCTCCGCCGAGAAATCCGTCTGCATCAACTTCTGGCGCCGGAAATATTTCCCTTCACCCTCTCTCCATCTTGGGCCGGAGATGCTTCCGTTTGCAGACGAGATGAAATTTTTGGGGTTGATTTTTGATAGGAAGTTGTGTTGGACCTCGCACATTTCCTTTTTAAAAGCTAAGTGTGACCGTTCTCTTAATCTTTAACGTGTTTTAAGTGGCACATCCTGGGGAGCTGATCGGACCGTCCTTCTTCGCCTGTATCACTCTTTGGTCCGATCCAAGCTTGATTACGGGTGCATTGTCTATTCGTCGGCACGTCCATCTGTGTTACGTCGATTGAATGCCATTCACCATCGTGGCATAAGAGTCGCTACAGGGGCCTTTCCAACCAGCCCTGTTCTTAGCCTGTATGCTGAGGCTGCAGAGCCTCCGCTGTCCTTCAGGCGTGAGATGCTCTTGTGCAGCTATGCCTGTCGACTCTCCAGCTTGCCTGACCACCCGTCCTTCCCGACATTTTACGAGGATTCGCTTGATCGGCAATATTTAATTAGCTCCTCTGCATTGCTCCCTCCAGGGGTTCGTGCTACTTCGGCATTTGGACGTTGCGGCAGCGCCGGCCCTTACACGAGGGGAAACGCGTTTTCCTCCATGGTTGCGCGCTGAGGCCTACAACCACCTTGGGCTAACGTCGATGCCGAAAAATGCGACCCCTGCTTCCGTTCTTAGATCCGCCTTTTTAGAACTACAGGGGCAGTTCGGGGACTGTCATTTTATATATACTGATGGGTCTAAGACTGGTGTTGGAGTAGGATGTGCCTTTGTCTTTGGTGTGCAGAGGTTTACTTTTCGTTTACCTGAACAATGTCTTTCGGCGCTGTGTTGTATGTACCGACTCTCTGAGTGCCCTTCAGGGTATTAACGCGCTGTACAGTTACCACCCTCTCGTACAGCGCATACATGACCTGCACCACTCGCTTGGTGCCTCTGGCATCAGCGTCTCCTTCCTGTGGATTCCAGGTCACGTGGGCATCTCAGGCAACGAGTCTGCCGACGCCGCTGCCAAATCGGCCATTTTATCACCCAGATGTTTTACCTGTGTTGTTCCTTCCTCGGATTTTTATTTTATTTTACGTTACCGTCTCCTCTCGCGCTAGCGCGATGAGTGGGCGGCTCTTAGAAGGAACAAGTTGCGGGAGGTTAAACCTCTTCCGTTAGTCTGGGGTACCTCTTCTCGTTCTTCTCGTCGGGAAGAGGTGCTTTTAGCCCGTCTACGAATCGGACATTGTCTTTTTAGCCATAAATACCTCCTCAGTGGTGACCTCGCACCACTCTGTGAGCGGTGTGATGCGCCCTTAACGGTGCGTCACATTTTAGCAGAGTGTCAAGTTTTAGCTCCGTTGCGCGTTCGTGCTGCTCTGCCTGTTGGCCTAGCCAACATTTTGGCACACGACGCGCATGCTGTAGAAAGTGTTTTACGTTTTATCACTGACATTGGTTTTAGCCGTCGCATTTGATGCGCTGAGCGCCTTTTAGTTATTTGATTTTACATTATCCTTTAATGGGGGCAGTCCCCCCAGTGGATATCTGGCGCTCGTGTCCTTCGCATTCTACAGTTCTTGACACGTTTTATACTCTTGTTGACCATGATTTTAGTGTGTTGATCTTAATAATTGTTCTGTTGTGTTTTTCAGTGTTTATGACCAAGTTGTTTGTGTGTGGATTTTTAATTTTTTAACTTTTACTGTTCCTATTTTACACATAGTAAGGGCGCTAATAACCTTAGTAGTTGAGCGCCCTTAAGCCCCATTTCATCATCATCACCTTGTAGCACACTGATTATCCCATATTGCACTGTGTTACATACTTATTCCAGGTATTCCCTTGTAGGGCACTTATTATCCCATATTTCACTGTGTTACATACTTATTCCAGGTATTCCCTTGTAGGGCACTTATTATCCCATATTTCACTGTGTTACATACTTATTCCAGGTATTCCCTTGAAGGGCACTGATTATCCCATATTTCACTGTGTTACATACTTATTCCAGGTATTCCCATGTAGGACACTGATTATCCCATATTTCTCTGTGTTACATACTTATCCCAGGTATTCCCTTGTAGGACACTGATTATCCCATATTTCTCTGTGTTACATACTTATCCCAGGTACTACCTTGTAGGACACTGATTATCCCATATTTCACTGTGTTACATACTTATCCCAGGTATTACCTTGTAGGACACTGATTATCCCATATTTCACTGTGTTACATACTTATCCCAGGTATTCCCTTGTAGGACACTGATTATCCCATATTTCTCTGTGTTACATACTTATTCCAGGTATTCCCTTTTAGGACACTGATAATCCCATATTTCTCTGTGTTACATACTTATTCCAGGTATTCCCTTGTAGGGCACTGATTATCCCATATTTCACTGTGTTACATACTTATTCCAGGTATTCCCTTGTAGGACACTGATTATCCCATATTTCTCTGTGTTACATATTTATTCTAGGTACTTCCTTGTAGGACAATGATTATCCCATATTTCACTGTGTTACATACTTATCCCAGGTATTCCCTTATAGGACACTGATTATCCCATTAATCACAGTGTTACACACTTATTCCAGGTATTCCCTTATAGGACACTAGATTATCCCATAGTTCACTGTGTTAAATACCTATTCCAGGTATTCCCTTGTAGGCCACTGATTATCCCATATTTCACTGTGTTACATACTTTTCCCAGGTATTCCCTTGTAGGGCACTGATTATCCCATTAATCACTGTGTTACATACTTATTCCAGCTATTCCCTTATAGGACACTAGATTATCCCATAGTTCACTGTGTTACATACTTATTCCAGGTATTCCCTTGTAGGACACCGATTATCCCATATTTCACTGTGTTACATACTTATCCCAGGTATTCCCTTGTAGGGCACTGATTATCCCATTAATCATTGTGTTACATACTTATTCCAGGTATTCCCTTATAGGACACTAGATTATCCCATATTTCACTGTGTTACATTCTTATTCCAGGTATTCCCTTGTAGGACACTGATTATCCCATATTTCACTGTGTTACATACTTATCCCAGGTATTCCTTGTAGGACACTGATTATCCCAAATTTCACTGTGTTACATACTTATCCCAGGTATTCCCCTGTGGGACACTGATTATCCCATATTTCACTGTGTTACAAACTTATTCCAGCTATTCCCTTGTAGGACACTGATTATCCCAAATTTCACTGTGTTCCATATTTCACTGTGTTACATACCTATTCCAGGTATTCCCCTGTAGGACACTGATTATCCCAAATTTCACTGTGTTCCATATTTCACTGTGTTACATACTTATTCCAGGTATTCCCTTGTAGGACACTGATAATCCCAAATTTCACTGTGTTCCATATTTCACTGTGTTACATACTTATCCCAGGTATTCCCTTGTAGGACACTGATTATCCCATATTTCACTGTGTTACATACGTATTCCAGGTATTCCCTTGTAGGTCACTGATTATCCCAAATTTCACTGTGTTCCATATTTCACTGTGTTCCACATTTCACTGTGTTACATACTTATTCCAGGTATTCCCTTGTAGGACAATGATTATCCCAAATTTCACTGTGTTACATACTTATTCCAGGTATTCCTTTATAGCAAAACTAGATTATCGCATATTTCACTTTGTTAATACTTATTCCAGGTATTCCTTTGTAGGACACTTATTATCCCATATTTCACTGTGTTACATACTTATTCCAGGTATTCCCTTGTAGGACACTGATTATCCCATATTTCACTGTGTTACATACTTATCCCAGGTATTCCCTTGTAGGGCAATGATTATCCTATATTTCACTGTGTTACATACTTATTCCAGGTATTCCCTTATAAGAGACTAGATTATCCCATAGTTCACTGTGTTACATACTTATCCCAGGTATTCCATATAGGACACTAGTTTATCCCATATTTCTCTGTGTTACATACTTATTCCAGGTACTTCCTTGTAGGACATTGATTATCCCATATTTCACTGTGTTACATACTTATTCCAGGTACGTACTTGTAGGACATTGATTATCCCATATTTCACTGTGTTACAGACTTATCCCAGGTATTCCCTTATAGGACACTACATTATCCCATGGTTCACTGTGTGACATACTTATTCGAGGTACTTCCTTGTACGACACTGATTATCCCATTTTTCACTGTGTTACTTACTTATTCCAGGTACTTCCTTGTAGGACACTGATTATCCCATAGTTCACTGTGTGACATACTTATTCCAGGTACTTCCTTGTAGGACACTGATTATCCCATACTTCACTGTGTTACATACTTATTCCACGTACTTTCTTGTAGCACACTGATTATCCCCTATTTCACTGTGTTCCATATTTCACTGTGTTAGATACTTATCCCAGGTATTCCCTTGTAGGTCACTGATTATCCCATATTTCACTGTGTTATATACTTATTCCACGTATTCCTTTATAGGACACTGGTTATCCCATATTTCACTGTGTTACATACTTATCCCAGGTATTCCCTTGTAGGGCAATGATTATCCTATATTTCACTGTGTTACATACTTATTCCAGGTATTCCCTTATAAGACACTAGATTATCCCATAGTTCACTGTGTTACATACTTATCCCAGGTATTCCCTTATAGGACACTAGATTATCCCATTATTCACTGTGTTACATGCATATGCCAGGTAAACCCTTGTAGGACATTGTTTATCCCATATTTCAATCTGTTACATACCTATTCCAGGTATGCCCATATAGGACACTAGATTATCCCATATTTCACTGTGTTACATACTTAACCCAGGTATTCCTTTGTGGGACAGTGATTATCTCATATTTCACTGTTACATACTTATCCCAGGTATTCCCTTGTAGGCCACTGATTATCCCATATTTCACTGTTAAATACTTATCCCAGGTGTTCGTTAGTATCACACTAATTATCTCATATTTCACTGTTACATACTTATCCCAGGTATTCCCTTGTAGGACAGTGATTATCTCATTATTCACTCTGCTGTATACTTATCCCAGGTATTCCCTTGTAGGACAGTGATTATCCCATATTTCACTGTTACATACTTACCCCAGGTATTCCCTTGTATGACACTGGTTATCCTATATTTCACTGTGTTACATACTTATACCAGGTATTCCCTTGTAGGATCCTGATTTTCCTATATTTCACTGTGTTACATACTTATACCAGGTATTCCCTTGTATGACACTGATTATCCCATATTTTACTGTGTTACATACTTATACCAGGTATTCCCTTGTAGGACACTGATTATCACATATTTTACTGTGTTACATACTTATCCCAGGTATTCCCGTGTAGGACACTGATTATCCCAAATTTCACTGTGTTCCATATTTGACTGTGGAATATACTTATCCCAGGTATTCCCTTGTAGGACACTGATTATCCCATATTTCACTGTGTTTCATACTTCTTCCAGCTATTCCCTTGTAGGGCACTAATTATCCCAAATTTCACTGTGTTCCATATTTCACTGTGTTACATACTTATTCCAGGTATTCCCTTGTAGGACACTGATTATCCCATATTTCACTGTGTTCCATATTTCACTGTGTTACATACTTATTCCAGGTATTCCCTTGTAGAGCACTTATTATCCAATATTTCACTGTGTTACATACTTATCCCAGGTATTCTCTTTTAGACACTTATTATCCAATTTTTCACTGTGTTACATACTTATACCAGGTATTCCCTTTTAAGACACTTATTATCCCATATTTCACTGTGTTACATACTTATTCCAGGTATTCCCTTGTAGAACACTTATTATCCAATATTTCACTGTGTTACATACTTATCCCTGGTATTCCCTTTTAAGACACTTATTATCCAATATATCACTGTGTTACATACATATCCCAGGTATTCCCTTGTATGACACTGACTATCCTATATTTCACTGTGTTACATACATATCCCATGTTTACCCTTGTATGACACGGATTGTCCTATATTTCACTGTGTTACATACATATCCCAGGTATTCCCTTGTATGACACTGATTATCCTATATTTCACTGTGTTACATACATATCCCAGGTATTCCCTTGTATGAAATTGATTATCCTATATTTCACTGTGTTACATACATATCCCAGGTATTCCCTTGTATGACACTGATTATCCCATATTTCACTGTGTTATAACATATCCCAGGTATTCCCTTGTATGACACTGATTATCCTATATTTCACTGTGTTATAAACATATCCCAGGTATTCCCTTGTATGGCACTGATTATCCTATATTTCACCATGTTACATACTTATACCATGTATTCCCTTGTATGACACTGATTATCCCATATTTCACTGTGTTATAACATATCCCAGGTACTCCCTTGTATGACACTGATTATCCTATATTTCACTGTGTTACATACTTATCCCAGGTATTCCGTTGTATGACACTGATTATCCCATATTTCACTGTGTTACAAACATATCCCAGGTATTCCCTTGTATGACACTGATTATCCTATATTTCACTGTGTTACATACTTATCCCATGTATTCCGTTGCATGAAACTGATTATCCTATAATTCACTGTGTTACATACTTATTCCATGTATTCCCTTGTATAACACTGATTATCCTATATTTCACTGTGTTACATACATATCCCAGGTATTCCCTTGTATGATACTTATTATCCTATATTACACTGTGTTACATACTTATCCCAGGTAATCCCTTGTAGGGCACTGATTATCCCATTAATCACTGTGTTACATACATATCCCAGGTATTCCCTTGTATGACACTGACTATCCTATATTTCACTGTGTTACATACATATCCCATGTATACCCTTGTATGACACGGATTGTCCTATATTTCACTGTGTTACATACATATCCCAGGTATTCCCTTGTATGACACTGATTATCCTATATTTCACTGTGTTACATACATATCCCAGGTATTCCCTTGTATGACACTGATTATCCTATATTTCACTGTGTTACATACATATCCCAGGTATTCCCTTGTATGACACTGATTATCCCATATTTCACTGTGTTATAACATATCCCAGGTATTCCCTTGTATGACACTGATTATCCTATATTTCACTGTGTTATAAACATATCCCAGGTATTCCCTTGTATGACACTGATTATCCTATATTTCACCGTGTTACATACTTATACCAGGTATTCCCTTGTATGACACTGATTATCCCATATTTCACTGTGTTATAACATATCCCAGGTATTCCCTTGTATGACACTGATTATCCTATATTTCACTGTGTTAGATACTTATCCCAGGTATTCCGTTGTATGATACTGATTATCCCATATTTCACTGTGTTACAAACATATCCCAGGTATTCCCTTGTATGACACTGATTATCTTATATTTCACTGTGTTACATACATATCCAAGGTATTCCCTTGTATGACACTGATTATCCTATATTTCATGTTACAAACATATCCCAGGTATTTCCTTGTATGACACTTATTATCCAATATTTCACTGTGTTACATACTTATCCCAGGTATTCCCTGTTAAGACGCTAATTATCCCATATTTCACTGTGTTACATACTTATTCAAGGTATTCCGTTTTAAGACACTTATCCCATATTTCACTGTGTTACATACTTATCCCAGGTATTCCCTTTTAAGACACTTATTATCCCATACTTCACTGTGTAACATACATATTCCAGGTACTTCCTTGTAGCACACTGATTATCCCATATTTCACTGTGTTCCATACTTCACTGTGTTACATACTTATTCCAGGTATTCCCTTGTAGGACACTGATTATCCCATATTTCACTGTGTTACATACTTATTCCAGGTATTCCCTTGTAGGACACTGATAATCCCATATTTCACTGTGTTACATACTTATACCAGGTATTCCCTTTTAAGACACTTATTATCCCATACTTCACTGTGTTACATACATTTTCCAGGTACTTCCTTGTAGCACACTGATTATGCCATATTTCACTGTGTTACATACTTATCACAGGTATTCCCTTGTAGTACACTGATTATCCCATATTTCACTGTATTACATACTTATTCCAGGTATTCCTTTATAGAACCCTAGATTATCCCATATTTCACTGTGTTACATACTTATCCCAGGTATTCCCTTGTAGAGCAATGATTATCCTATATTTCACTGTGTTACATACTTATTCCAGGTATTCCCTTATAAGACACTAGATTATCCCATTGTTCACTGTGTTACATACTTATCCCAGGTATTCACTTATAGGACACTAGATTATCCCATTATTCACTGTGTTCCATACATATCCCAGGTAATCCCTTGTAGGACATTGATAATCCCATATTTCAATCTGTTACATACTTATTCCAGGTATTCCCTTGTGGGACACTGATTATCCCGAATTTCACTGTTACATACCTATCCCAGGTGTTCGTTAGTATCACACTAATTATCTCATATTTCAATGTTACATACTTATCCCAGGTATTCCCTTGTAGGACACTGATTATCCCAAATTTCACTGTGTTACATACTTATTCCAGGTATTCCCTTGTAGAACACTTATTATCCAATATTTCACTGTGTTACATACTTATCCCAGGTATTCCCTTTTAAGACACTTATTATCCAATATATCACTGTGTTACATACATATCCCAGGTATTCCCTTGTATGACGCTGACTATCCTATATTTCACTGTGTTACATACATATCCCATGTATACCCTTGTATGACACGGATTGTCCTATATTTCACTGTGTTACATACATATCCCAGGTATTCCCTTGTATGACACTGATTATCCTATATTTCACTGTGTTACATACATATCCCAGGTATTCCCTTGTATGACACTGATTATCCCAATTTTTCACTGTGTTATAACATATCCCAGGTATTCCCTTGTATGACACTGATTATCCTATATTTCACTGTGTTATAAACATATCCCAGGTATTCCCTTGTATGACACTGATTATCCTATATTTCACCGTGTTACATACTTATACCATGTATCCCTTGTATGACACTGATTATCCCATATTTCACTGTGTTATAACATATCCCAGGTACTCCCTTGTATGACACTGATTATCCTATATTTCACTGTGTTACATACTTATCCCAGGTATTCCGTTGTATGACACTGATTATCCCATATTTCACTGTGTTACAAACATATCCCAGGTATTCCCTTGTATGACACTGATTATCTTATATTTCACTGTGTTACATACATATCCAAGGTATTCCCTTGTATGACACTGATTATCCTATATTTCACTGTGTTACATACTTATACCAGGTATTCCCTTGTAGGACACTAATTATCCCATATTTCACTGTGTTACATACTTATACCAGGTATTCCCTTGTAGGACACTGATTATGCCATATTGCACTGTGTTACATACTTATACCAGGTGTTCCCTTGTAGGACACTGATTTTCACATATTTCACTGTGTTACATACATATCCCAGGTATTCCCTTGTAGGACACTGATTATCACATATTTCACTGTGTTACATACTTATACCAGGTATTCCGTTGTATGACACTAATTATCCTATATTTCACTGTGTTACATACTTATACCAGGTATTCTGTTGTATGACACTGATTATCCTATATTTCACTGTGTTACATACTTATACCAGGTATTCCCTTGTATGACACTGATTATCCTATATTTCACTGTGTTACATACTTATACCAGGTATTCTGGTGTATGACACTAATTATCCTATACTTCACTGTGTTACATACTTATACCAGGTATTCCCTTGTATGACACTGATTATCACATATTTCACTATGTTACATACTTATACCAGGTATTCTGGTGTATGACACTAATTATCCTATACTTCACTACGTTACATACTTATACCAGGTATTCCCTTGTATGACACTGATTATCCTATATTTCACTGTGTTACATACTTATACCAAGTATTACCTTGTATGACACTGATTATCCTATATTTCACTGTGTTACATACATATCCCAAGTATTCCCTTGTATGACACTGATTATCCTATATTTCACTGTGTTTCAAACATATCCCAGGTATTCTGTTGTATGACACTGATTATTCTATATTTCACTGTGTTACATACTTATACCAGGTATTCGCTTGTATGACACTGATTATCCCATATTTCACTGTGTAACATACATATCCCAGGTATTCCCTTGTATGACACTGACTATCCTATATTTCACTGTGTTACATACATATCCCAGGTATTCCCTTGTATCACACGGATTATCCTATATTTCACTGTGTTACATACATATCCCAGGTATTCCCTTGTATGACACTGATTATCCAATATTTCACTGTGTTAGTTACCTATTCCATTTATTCCCTTATAAGACACAGATTATCCCATATTTCACTGTTACATTCTTGTGCAACGTATTCCCTTGTAGGACACTGATTATCTCATATTTCATTGTTACATACTTAGGCCAGGCCTTCCCGTGTAAGACACTGATTATCTCATATTTCATTGTTACATACTTATCCCAGGTATTCCCTTGTAGGATACTGATTATCTCATAGTTCACTGTGTTACATACTTATCCCTGCTATTCCCTTGTAGGATACTAATTATCTCATAGTTCACTGAGTTGCATACTTATCCCAGCTCTTCCCCCTTAGGATACTGATTATCTCATAGTTCACTGTGTTACATTTTTATCCCAGCCATTTCCTTGTAGGACACTGATTATCTCATAGTTCACTGTGTTACATACTTATCCCAGCTATTCCCTTGTAGGATACTAATTATCTCATAGTTCACTGTGTTACATACTTATCCCAGCTATTCCCTTGTAGGAGCACTGATTATATTATAGTTCAGTGTTTTACATACTTATCCCAGCTATTCCCTTTTAGGATACTGGTTATCTCATAGTTCTCTGTGTTACATGCTTATCCCAGCTATTTCCTTGTAGGATACTGGTTATCTCATAGTTCACTGTGTTACATACTTATCCCAGCTATTCCCTTGTAGGATACTGATTATCTCATAGTTCACTGTGTTACATACTTATCCCAGCTATTCCCTTGTAGGATACTGATTATCTCATAGTTCACTGAGTTGCATACTTATCCCAGCTCTTCCCCCTTAGGATACTGATTATCTCATAGTTCACTGTGTTACATTTTTATCCCAGCCATTTCCTTGTAGGACACTGATTATCTCATAGTTCACTGTGTTACATACTTATCCCAGCTATTCCCTTGTAGGATACTAATTATCTCATAGTTCACTGTGTTACATACTTATTCCAGCTATTCCCTTGTAGGAGCACTGATTATATAATAGTTCAGTGTTTTACATACTTATCCCAGCTATTCCCTTGAAGGATACTGGTTATCTGATAGTTCTCTGTGTTACATGCTTATCCCAGCTATTCCCTTGTAGGATACTGGTTATCTAATAGTTCACTGTGTTACATACTTATCCCAGCTATTCATTTTAGGATACTGGTTATGTCATAGTTCACTGTGTTACATACTTATCCCAGGTACTCCCTTGTAGGAGCACTGATTATATGATAGTTCACTGTGTTACATTCTTATTCCAGGTATTCCCTTGTACGACACTGATTATCCCATATTTCACTGTTACTTTCTTATCCAAAGTATTCCCTTGTACGACACTGATTATCTCATATTTCACAGTTACATTCTTATCCAAGGTATTCCCTTGCACAACACTGATCATCTCCTAGTTCACTGTGTTACATACTTATTCCATGTATTCCTTTATAAGACACAGGTTATCCCATATTTCACTGCTACATTCTTATCCAAGGGATTCCCTTGTAGGACACAGGGTATCTCATATATCACTGTTACATACTTATTCCAGGTATTCCCTTGTAGGACACAGATTATCCCATATTTCACTGTTACATACTTATCCCAGGTATTCCCTTGTAGGACACAGATTATCCCATATTTCACTGTTACATATTTATCCCAGGTATTCCCTTGTAGGACACTGATTATCTCATATTTCACTGTTACATTCTTATCCAAGGCGTTCCCTTAAAAGACACAGATTACCTCATATTTCAAATTACATGCTTATCCAAGGTATTCCCTTGTAGGACACTGATTATCTCATATTTCATTGTTACATACTTATGCCAGGCGTTCACCTGTAGGACACTGATTATCTCATATTTCATTGTTACATGCTTATCCCAGGTATTCCCTTGTAGGATACTGATTATCTCATAGTTCACTGTGTTACATACTTATCCCAGCTATTCCCTTGTAGGATACTGATTATCTCATAGTTCACTGAGTTGCATACTTATCCCAGCTCTTCCCCCTTAGGATACTGATTATCTCATAGTTCACTGTGTTACATTTTTATCCCAGCCATTTCCTTGTAGGACACTGATTATCTCATAGTTCACTGTGTTACATACTTATCCCAGCTATTCCCTTGTAGGATACTAATTATCTCATAGTTCACTGTGTTACATACTTATCCCAGCTATTCCCTTGTAGGAGCACTGATTATATTATAGTTCAGTGTTTTGCATACTTATCCCAGCTATTCCCTTGTAGGATACTGGTTATCTCATAGTTCTCTTTGTTACATGCTTATCCCAGCTATTCCCTTGTAGGATACTGGTTATCTCATAGTTCACTGTGTAACATACTTATCCCAGCTATTCCCTTGTAGGATACTGATTATCTCATAGTTCACTGTGTTACATACTTATCCCAGCTATTCCCTTGTAGGATACTGATTATCTCATAGTTCACAGAGTTGCATACTTATCTCAGCTCTTCCCCCTTAGGATACTGATTATCTCATAGTTCACTGTGTTACATTTTTATCCCAGCCATTTCCTTGTAGGACACTGATTATCTCATAGTTCACTGTGTTACATACTTATCCCAGCTATTCCCTTGTAGGATACTAATTATCTCATAGTTCACTGTGTTACATACTTATTCCAGCTATTCCCTTGTAGGAGCACTGATTATATTATAGTTCAGTGTTTTACATACTTATCCCAGCTATTCCCTTGTAGGATACTGGTTATCTCATAGTTCTCTGTGTTACATGCTTATCCCAGCTTTTCCCTTGTAGGATACTGGTTATCTCATAGTTCACTGTGTTACATTCTTATTCCACGTATTCCCTTGTACGACACTGATTATCCCATATTTCACTGTTACTTTCTTATCCAAAGTATTCCCTTGTACAACACTGATTATCTCATATTTCGCAGTTACATTCTTATCCAAGGTATTCCCTTGTACAACACTGATCATCTCCTAGTTCACTGTGTTACATACTTATTCCATGTATTCCTTTATAAGACACAGATTATCCCATATTTCACTGCTACATTCTTATCCAAGGGATTCCCTTGTAGGACACAGGGTATCTCATATATCACTGTTACATACTTATCCCAGGTATTCCCTTGTAGGACACAGTTTATCCCATATTTCACTGTTACATACTTATCCCAGGTATTCCCATGTAGGACACAGATTATCCCATATTTCACTGTTACATACTTATCCCAGGTATTCCCTTGTAGGACACTGATTATCTCATATTTCACTGTTACATTCTTATCCAAGGCGTTCCCTTGAAAGACACAGATTACCTCATATTTCAAATTACATGCTTATCCAAGGTATTCCCTTGTAGGACACTGATTATCTCATATTTCATTGTTACATACTTATGCCAGGCGTTCACCTGTAGGACACTGATTATCTCATATTTCATTATTACATACTTATCCCAGCTATTCCCTTCTAGGGAACCTGATTATCTCATAGTTCACTGTCTCACATACTTATCCCAGCTATTCTCTTGTAGGGGCCCTGCTTATCTCATAGTTCACTGTGTTGCATACTTATCCCAGCTATTCCCTTGCACGGCACTGATTATCTCATAGTTCACTGTGTTACATACTTATCCCAGCTATTCCCTTGTAGGATACTAATTATCTCATAGTTCACTGTGTTACATACTTATTCCAGCTATTCCCTTGTAGGAGCACTGATTATATTATAGTTCAGTGTTTTACATACTTATCCCAGCTATTCCCTTGTAGGATACTGGTTATCTAATAGTTCACTGTGTTACATACTTATCCCAGCTATTCATTTTAGGATACTGGTTATGTCATAGTTCACTGTGTTACATACTTATCCCAGGTACTCCCTTGTAGGAGCACTGATTATATGATAGTTCACTGTGTTACATTCTTATTCCAGGTATTCCCTTGTACGACACTGATTATCCCATATTTCACTGTTACTTTCTTATCCAAAGTATTCCCTTGTACGACACTGATTATCTCATGTTTCGCAGTTACATTCTTATCCAAGGTATTCCCTTGTACAACACTGATCATCTCCTAGTTCACTGTGTTACATACTTATTCCATGTATTCCTTTATAAGACACAGATTATCCCATATTTCACTGCTACATTCTTATCCAAGGGATTCCCTTGTAGGCCACACGGTATCTCATATATCACTGTTACATACTTATTCCAGGTATTCCCTTGTAGGACACTGATTATCCCATATTTCACTGTGTTACATACTTATTCCAGGTATTCCCTTGTAGGACACTGATAATCCCATATTTCACTGTGTTACATACTTATACCAGGTATTCCCTTTTAAGACACTTATTATCCCATACTTCACTGTGTTACATACATTTTCCAGGTACTTCCTTGTAGCACACTGATTATGCCATATTTCACTGTGTTACATACTTATCACAGGTATTCCCTTGTAGTACACTGATTATCCCATATTTCACTGTGTTACATACTTATTCCAGGTATTCCTTTATAGGACCCTAGATTATCCCATATTTCACTGTGTTACATACTTATCCCAGGTATTCCCTTGTAGAGCAATGATTATCCTATATTTCACTGTGTTACATACTTATTCCAGGTATTCCCTTATAAGACACTAGATTATCCCATTGTTCACTGTGTTACATACTTATCCCAGGTATTCACTTATAGGACACTAGATTATCCCATTATTCACTGTGTTACATACATATCCCAGGTAATCCCTTGTAGGACATTGATAATCCCATATTTCAATCTGTTACATACTTATTCCAGGTATTCCCTTGTGGGACACTGATTATCCCGTATTTCACTGTTACATACTTATCCCAGGTGTTCGTTAGTATCACACTAATTATCTCATATTTCAATGTTACATACTTATCCCAGGTATTCCCTTGTAGGACACTGATTATCCCAAATTTCACTGTGTTACATGCTTATTCCAGGTATTCCCTTATAGGACACTAGATTATCCCATATTTCACTGTGTTACATACTTATTCCAGGTATTCCCTTGTAGAACACTTATTATCCAATATTTCACTGTGTTACATACTTATCCCAGGTATTCCCTTTTAAGACACTTATTGTCCAATATATCACTGTGTTACATACATATCCCAGGTATTCCCTTGTATGACACTGACTATCCTATATTTCACTGTGTTACATACATATCCCATGTATACCCTTGTATGACACGGATTGTCCTATATTTCACTGTGTTACATACATATCCCAGGTATTCCCTTGTATGACACTGATTATCCTATATTTCACTGTGTTACATACATATCCCAGGTATTCCCTTGTATGACACTGATTATCCCATATTTCACTGTGTTATAACATATCCCAGGTATTCCCTTGTATGACACTGATTATCCTATATTTCACTGTGTTATAAACATATCCCAGGTATTCCCTTGTATGACACTGATTATCCTATATTTCACCGTGTTACATACTTATACCATGTATTCCCTTGTATGACACTGATTATCCCATATTTCACTGTGTTATAACATATCCCAGGTACTCCCTTGTATGACACTGATTATCCTATATTTCACTGTGTTACATACTTATCCCAGGTATTCCGTTGTATGACACTGATTATCCCATATTTCACTGTGTTACAAAAATATCCCAGGTATTCCCTTGTATGACACTGATTATCTTATATTTCACTGTGTTACATACATATCCAAGGTATTCCCTTGTATGACACTGATTATCCTATATTTCACTGTGTTACATACTTATACCAGGTATTCCCTTGTAGGACACTAATTATCCCATATTTCACTGTGTTAGATACTTATACCAGGTATTCCCTTGTAGGACACTGATTATGCCATATTTCACTGTGTTACATACTTATACCAGGTGTTCCCTTGTAGGACACTGATTTTCACATATTTCACTGTGTTACATACATATCCCAGGTATTCCCTTGTAGGACACTGATTATCACATATTTCACTGTGTTACATACTTATACCAGGTATTCTGTTGTATGACACTAATTATCCTATATTTCACTGTGTTACATACTTATACCAGGTATTCTGTTGTATGACACTGATTATCCTATATTTCACTGTGTTACATACTTATACCAGGTATTCGCTTGTATGACACTGATTATCCCATATTTCACTGTGTAACATACATATCCCAGGTATTCCCTTGTAAGACACTGACTATCAAATATTTCACTGTGTTACATACATATCCCAGGTATTCCCTTGTATCACACGGATTATCCTATATTTCACTGTGTTACATACATATCCCAGGTATTCCCTTGTATGACACTGATTATCCAATATTTCACTGTGTTAGTTACCTATTCCATTTATTCCCTTATAAGACACAGATTATCCCATATTTCACTGTTACATTCTTGTGCAACGTATTCCCTTGTAGGACACTGATTATCTCATATTTCATTGTTACATACTTAGGCCAGGCCTTCCCGTGTAAGACACTGATTATCTCATATTTCATTGTTACATACTTATCCCAGGTATTCCCTTGTAGGATACTGATTATCTCATAGTTCACTGTGTTACTACTTATCCCTGCTATTCCCTTGTAGGATACTGATTATCTCATAGTTCACTGAGTTGCATACTTATCCCAGCTCTTCCCCCTTAGGATACTGATTATCTCATAGTTCACTGTGTTACATTTTTATCCCAGCCATTTCCTTGTAGGACACTGATTATCTCATAGTTCACTGTGTTACATACTTATCCCAGCTATTCCCTTGTAGGATACTAATTATCTCATAGTTCACTGTGTTACATACTTATCCCAGCTATTCCCTTGTAGGATACTGGTTATCTAATAGTTCACTGTGTTACATACTTATCCCAGCTATTCATTTTAGGATACTGGTTATGTCATAGTTCACTGTGTTACATACTTATCCCAGGTACTCCCTTGTAGGAGCACTGATTATATGATAGTTCACTGTGTTACATTCTTATTCCAGGTATTCCCTTGTACGACACTGATTATCCCATATTTCACTGTTACTTTCTTATGCAAAGTATTCCCTTGTACGACACTGATTATCTCATATTTCGCAGTTACATTCTTATCCAAGGTATTCCCTTGTACAACACTGATCATCTCCTAGTTCACTGTGTTACATACTTATTCCATGTATTCCTTTATAAGACACAGATTATCCCATATTTCACTGCTACATTCTTATGCAAGGGATTCCCTTGTAGGACACAGGGTATCTCATATATCACTGTTACATACTTATCCCAGGTATTCCCTTGTAGGACACAGATTATCCCATATTTCACTGTTACATACTTATCCCAGGTATTCACTTGTAGGACACAGATTATCCCATATTTCACTGTTACATACTTATCCCAGGTATTCCCTTGTAGGACACGGATTATCTTATATTTCACTGTGTTACATACATATCCAAGGTATTCCCTTGTATGACACTGATTATCCTATATTTCATGTTACAAACATATCCCAGGTATTTCCTTGTATGACACTTATTATCCAATATTTCACTGTGTTACATACTTATCCCAGGTATTCCCTTTTAAGACGCTAATTATCCCATATTTCACTGTGTTACATACTTATTCAAGGTATTCCGTTTTAAGACACTTATCCCATATTTCACTGTGTTACATACTTATCCCAGGTATTCCCTTTTAAGACACTTATTATCCCATACTTCACTGTGTAACATACATATTCGAGGTACTTCCTTGTAGCACACTGATTATCCCATATTTCACTGTGTTCCATACTTCACTGTGTTACATACTTATTCCAGGTATTCCCTTGTAGGACACTGATTATCCCATATTTCACTGTGTTACATACTTATTCCAGGTATTCCCTTGTAGGACACTGATAATCCCATATTTCACTGTGTTACATACTTATACCAGGTATTCCCTTTTAAGACACTTATTATCCCATACTTCACTGTGTTACATACATTTTCCAGGTACTTCCTTGTAGCACACTGATTATGCCATATTTCACTGTGTTACATACTTATCACAGGTATTCCCTTGTAGTACACTGATTATCCCATATTTCACTGTGTTACATACTTATTCCAGGTATTCCTTTATAGGACCCTAGATTATCCCATATTTCACTGTGTTACATACTTATCCCAGGTATTCCCTTGTAGAGCAATGATTATCCTATATTTCACTGTGTTACATACTTATTCCAGGTATTCCCTTATAAGACACTAGATTATCCCATTGTTCACTGTGTTACATACTTATCCCAGGTATTCACTTATAGGACACTGGATTATCCCATTATTCACTGTATTACATACATATCCCAGGTAATCCCTTGTAGGACATTGATAATCCCATATTTCAATCTGTTACATACTTATTCCAGGTATTCCCTTGTGGGACACTGATTATCCCGTATTTCACTGTTACATACTTATCCCAGGTGTTCGTTAGTATCACACTAATTATCTCATATTTCAATGTTACATACTTATCCCAGGTATTCCCTTGTAGGACACTGATTATCCCAAATTTCACTGTGTTACATGCTTATTCCAGGTATTCCCTTATAGGACACTAGATTATCCCATATTTCACTGTGTTACATACTTATTCCAGGTATTCCCTTGTAGAACACTTATTATCCAATATTTCACTGTGTTACATACTTATCCCAGGTATTCCCTTTTAAGACACTTATTGTCCAATATATCACTGTGTTACATACATATCCCAGGTATTCCCTTGTATGACACTGACTATCCTATATTTCACTGTGTTACATACATATCCCATGTATACCCTTGTATGACACGGATTGTCCTATATTTCACTGTGTTACATACATATCCCAGGTATTCCCTTGTATGACACTGATTATCCTATATTTCACTGTGTTACATACATATCCCAGGTATTCCCTTGTATGACACTGATTATCCCATATTTCACTGTGTTATAACATATCCCAGGTATTCCCTTGTATGACACTGATTATCCTATATTTCACTGTGTTATAAACATATCCCAGGTATTCCCTTGTATGACTCTGATTATCCTATATTTCACCGTGTTACATACTTATACCATGTATTCCCTTGTATGACACTGATTATCCCATATTTCACTGTGTTATAACATATCCCAGGTACTCCCTTGTATGACACTGATTATCCTATATTTCACTGTGTTACATACTTATCCCAGGTATTCCGTTGTATGACACTGATTATCCCATATTTCACTGTGTTACAAACATATCCCAGGTATTCCCTTGTATGACACTGATTATCTTATATTTCACTGTGTTACATACATATCCAAGGTATTCCCTTGTATGACACTGATTATCCTATATTTCACTGTGTTACATACTTATACCAGGTATTCCCTTGTAGGACACTAATTATCCCATATTTCACTGTGTTAGATACTTATACCAGGTATTCCCTTGTAGGACACTGATTATGCCATATTTCACTGTGTTACATACTTATACCAGGTGTTCCCTTGTAGGACACTGATTTTCACATATTTCACTGTGTTACATACATATCCCAGGTATTCCCTTGTAGGACACTGATTATCACATATTTCACTGTGTTACATACTTATACCAGGTATTCCGTTGTATGACACTAATTATCCTATATTTCACTGTGTTACATACTTATACCAGGTATTCTGTTGTATGACACTGATTATCCTATATTTTACTGTGTTACATACTTATACCAGGTATTCCCTTGTATGACACTGATTATCCTATATTTCACTGTGTTACATACTTATACCAGGTATTCTGGTGTATGACACTAATTATCCTATACTTCACTGTGTTACATACTTATACCAGGTATTCCCTTGTATGACACTGATTATCACATATTTCAATGTGTTACATACTTATACCAGGTATACTGGTGTATGACACTAATTATCCTATACTTCACTGTGTTACATACTTATACCAGGTATTCCCTTGTATGACACTGATTATCCTATATTTCCCTGTGTTACATACTTATACCAAGTATTACCTTGTATGACACTGATTATCCTATACTTCACTGTGTTACATACTTATACCAGGTATTCCCTTGTATGACACTGATTATCCTATATTTCACTGTGTTACATACTTATACCAAGTATTACCTTGTATGACACTGATTATCCTATATTTCACTGTGTTACATACATATCCCAAGTATTCCCTTGTATGACACTGATTATCCTATATTTCACTGTGTTTCAAACATATCCCAGGTATTCTGTTGTATGACACTGATTATTCTATATTTCACTGTGTTACATACTTATACCAGGTATTCGCTTGTATGACACTGATTATCCCATATTTCACTGTGTAACATACATATCCCAGGTATTCCCTTGTAAGACACTGACTATCCTATATTTCACTGTGTTACATACATATCCCAGGTATTCCCTTGTATCACACGGATTATCCTATATTTCACTGTGTTACATACATATCCCAGGTATTCCCTTGTATGACACTGATTATCCAATATTTCACTGTGTTAGTTACCTATTCCATTTATTCCCTTATAAGACACAGATTATCCCATATTTCACTGTTACATTCTTGTGCAACGTATTCCCTTGTAGGACACTGATTATCTCATATTTCATTGTTACATACTTAGGCCAGGCCTTCCCGTGTAAGACACTGATTATCTCATATTTCATTGTTACATACTTATCCCAGGTATTCCCTTGTAGGATACTGATTATCTCATAGTTCACTGTGTTACATACTTATCCCTGCTATTCCCTTGTAGGATACTGATTATCTCATAGTTCACTGAGTTGCATACTTATCCCAGCTATTCCCTTGTAGGATACTGATTATCTCATAGTTCACTGTGTTACATACTTATCCCTGCTATTCCCTTGTAGGATACTGATTATCTCATAGTTCACTGAGTTGCACACTTATCCCAGCTCTTCCCCCTTAGGATACTGATTATCTCATAGTTCACTGTGTTACATTTTTATCCCAGCCATTTCCTTGTAGGACACTGATTATCTCATAGTTCACTGTGTTACATACTTATCCCAGCTATTCCCTTGTAGGATACTAATTATCTCATAGTTCACTGTGTTACATACTTATCCCAGCTATTCCCTTGTAGGAGCACTGATTATATTATAGTTCAGTGTTATGCATACTTATCCCAGCTATTCCCTTGTAGGCTACTGGTTATCTCATAGTTCTCTTTGTAACATGCTTATCCCAGCTATTCCCTTGTAGGATACTGGTTATCTCATAGTTCACTGTGTAACATACTTATCCCACCTATTCCCTTGTAGGATACTGATTATCTCATAGTTCACTGTGTTACATACTTATCCCAGCAATTCCCTTGTAGGATACTGATTATCCTATATTTCACCGTGTTACATACTTATACCATGTATTCCCTTGTATGACACTGATTATCCCATATTTCACTGTGTTATAACATATCCCAGGTACTCCCTTGTATGACACTGATTATCCTATATTTCACTGTGTTACATACTTATCCCAGGTATTCCGTTGTATGACACTGATTATCCCATATTTCACTGTGTTACAAACATATCCCAGGTATTCCCTTGTATGAAACTGATTATCTTATATTTCACTGTGTTACATACATATCCAAGGTATTCCCTTGTATGACACTGATTATCCTATATTTCACTGTGTTACATACTTATACCAGGTATTCCCTTGTAGGACACTAATTATCCCATATTTCACTGTGTTACATACTTATACCAGGTATTCCCTTGTAGGACACTGATTATGCCATATTTCACTGTGTTACATACTTATACCAGGTGTTCCCTTGTAGGACACTGATTTTCACATATTTCACTGTGTTACATACATATCCCAGGTATTCCCTTGTAGGACACTGATTATCACATATTTCACTGTGTTACATACTTATACCAGGTATTCCGTTGTATGACACTAATTATCCTATATTTCACTGTGTTACATACTTATACCAGGTATTCTGTTGTATGACACTGATTATCCTATATTTCACTGTGTTACATACTTATACCAGGTATTCCCTTGTATGACACTGATTATCCTATATTTCACTGTGTTACATACTTATACCAGGTATTCTGGTGTATGACACTAATTATCCTATACTTCACTGTGTTACATACTTATACCAGGTATTCCCTTGTATGACACTGATTATCACATATTTCACTGTGTTACATACTTATACCAGGTATACTGGTGTATGACACTAATTATCCTATACTTCACTGTGTTACATACTTATACCAGGTATTCCCTTGTATGACACTGATTATCCTATATTTCACTGTGTTACATACTTATACCAAGTATTACCTTGTATGACACTGATTATCCTATATTTCACTGTGTTACATACATATCGCAAGTATTCCGTTGTATGACACTGATTATCCTATATTTCACTGTGTTTCAAACATATCCCAGGTATTCTGTTGTATGACACTGATTATTCTATATTTCACTGTGTTACATACTTATACCAGGTATTCGCTTGTATGACACTGATTATCCCATATTTCACTGTGTAACATACATATCCCAGGTATTCCCTTGTATGACACTGACTATCCTATATTTCACTGTGTTACATACATATCCCAGGTATTCCCTTGTATCACACGGATTATCCTATATTTCACTGTGTTACATACATATCCCAGGTATTCCCTTGTATGACACTGATTATCCAATATTTCACTGTGTTAGTTACATATTCCATTTATTCCCTTATAAGACACAGATTATCCCATATTTCACTGTTACATTCTTGTGCAACGTATTCCCTTGTAGGACACTGATTATCTCATATTTCATTGTTACATACTTAGGCCTGGCCTTCCCGTGTAAGACACTGATTATCTCATATTTCATTGTTACATACTTATCCCAGGTATTCCCTTGTAGGATACTGATTATCTCATAGTTCACTGTGTTACATACTTATCCCTGCTATTCCCTTGTAGGATACTGATTATCTCATAGTTCACTGAGTTGCATACTTATCCCAGCTCTTCCCCCTTAGGATACTGATTATCTCATAGTTCACTGTGTTACATTTTTATCCCAGCCATTTCCTTGTAGGACACTGATTATCTCATAGTTCACTGTGTTACATACTTATCCCAGCTATTCCCTTGTAGGATACTAATTATCTCATAGTTCACTGTGTTACATACTTATCCCAGCTATTCCCTTGTAGGAGCACTGATTATATTATAGTTCAGTGTTTTACATACTTATCCCAGCTATTCCCTTTTAGGATACTGGTTATCTCATAGTTCTCTGTGTTACATGCTTATCCCAGCTATTTCCTTGTAGGATACTGGTTATCTCATAGTTCACTGTGTTACATACTTATCCCAGCTATTCCCTTGTAGGATACTGATTATCTCATAGTTCACTGTGTTACATACTTATCCCAGCTATTCCCTTGTAGGATACTGATTATCTCATAGTTCACTGAGTTGCATACTTATCCCAGCTCTTCCCCCTTAGGATACTGATTATCTCATAGTTCACTGTGTTACATTTTTATCCCAGCCATTTCCTTGTAGGACTTTGATTATCTCATAGTTCACTGTGTTACATACTTATCCCAGCTATTCCCTTGTAGGATACTAATTATCTCATAGTTCACTGTGTTACATACTTATTCCAGCTATTCCTTTGTAGGAGCACTGATTATATTATAGTTCAGTGTTTTACATACTTATCCCAGCTATTCCCTTGAAGGATACTGGTTATCTCATAGTTCTCTGTGTTACATGCTTATCCCAGCTATTCCCTTGTAGGATACTGGTTATCTAATAGCTCACTGTGTTACATACTTATCCCAGCTATTCATTTTAGGATACTGGTTATGTCATAGTTCACTGTGTTACATACTTATCCCAGGTACTCCCTTGTAGGAGCACTGATTATATTATAGATCACTGTGTTACATTCTTATTCCAGGTATTCCCTTGTACGACACTGATTATCCCATATTTCACTGTTACTTTCTTATCCAAAGTATTCCCTTGTACGACACTGATTATCTCATATTTCGCAGTTACATTCTTATCCAAGGTATTCCCTTGTACAACGCTGATCATCTCCTAGTTCACTGTGTTACATACTTATTCCATGTATTCCTTTATAAGACACAGGTTATCCCATATTTCACTGCTACATTCTTATCCAAGGGATTCCCTTGTAGGACACAGGGTCTCATATATCACTGTTACATACTTATTCCAGGTATTCCCTTGTAGGACACAGATTATCCCATATTTCACTGTTACATACTTATCCCAGGTATTCCCATGTAGGACACAGATTATCCCATATTTCACTGTTACATACTTATCCCAGGTATTCCCTTGTAGGACACTGATTATCTCATATTTCACTGTTACATTCTTATCCAAGGCGTTCCCTTAAAAGACACAGATTACCTCATATTTCAAATTACATGCTTATCCAAGGTATTCCCTTGTAGGACACTGATTATCTCATATTTCATTGTTACATACTTATGCCAGGCGTTCACCTGTAGGACACTGATTATCTCATATTTCATTGTTACATGCTTATCCCAGGTATTCCCTTGTAGGATACTGGTTATCTCATAGTTCACTGTGTTACATACTTATCCCAGCTATTCCCTTGTAGGATACTGATTATCTCATAGTTCACTGAGTTGCATACTTATCCCAGCTCTTCCCCCTTAGGATACTGATTATCTCATAGTTCACTGTGTTACATTTTTATCCCAGCCATTTCCTTGTAGGACACTGATTATCTCATAGTTCACTGTGTTACATACTTATCCCAGCTATTCCCTTGTAGGATACTAATTATCTCATAGTTCACTGTGTTACATACTTATCCCAGCTATTCCCTTGTAGGAGCACTGATTATATTATAGTTCAGTGTTTAGCATACTTATCCCAGCTATTCCCTTGTAGGCTACTGGTTATCTCATAGTTCTCTTTGTTACATGCTTATCCCAGCTATTCCCTTGTAGGATACTGGTTATCTCATAGTTCACTGTGTAACATACTTATCCCAGCTATTCCCTTGTAGGATACTGATTATCTCATAGTTCACTGTGTTACATACTTATCCCAGCTATTCCCTTGTAGGATACTGATTATCTCATAGTTCACAGAGTTGCATACCTATCCCAGCTCTTCCCCCTTAGGATACTGATTATCTCATAGTTCACTGTGTTACATTTTTATCCCAGCCAATTCCTTGTAGGACACTGATTATCTCATAGTTCACTGTGTTACATACTTATCCCAGCTATTCCCTTGTAGGATACTAATTATCTCATAGTTCACTGTGTTACATACTTATTCCAGCTATTCCCTTGTAGGAGCACTGATTATATTATAGTTCAGTGTTTTACATACTTATCCCAGCTATTCCCTTGTAGGATACTGGTTATCTCATAGTTCTCTGTGTTACATGCTTATCCCAGCTATTCCCTTGTAGGATACTGGTTATCTCATAGTTCACTGTGTTACATACTTATCCCAGGTACTCCCTTGTAGGAGCACTGATTATATTATAGTTCACTGTGTTACATTCTTATTCCAGGTATTCCCTTGTACGACACTGATTATCCCATATTTCACTGTTACATACTTATCCCAGGTATTCCCTTGTAGGATACAGATTATCCCATATTTCACTGTTACATACTTATCCCAGGTATTCCCTTGTAGGACACTGATTATCTCATATTTCACTGTTACATTCTTATCCAAGGCGTTCCCTTGAAAGACACAGATTACCTCATATTTCAAATTACATACTTATCCAAGGTATTCCCTTGTAGGACACTGATTATCTCATATTTCATTGTTACATACTTATGCCAGGCGTTCACCTGTAGGACACTGATTATCTCATATTTCATTATTACATACTTATCCCAGCTATTCCCTTGTAGGGAACCTGATTATCTCATAGTTCACTGTCTCACATACTTATCCCAGCTATTCTCTTGTAGGGGCCCTGCTTATCTCAAAGTTCACTGTGTTGCATACTTATCCCAGCTATTCCCTTGTACGGCACTGATTATCTCATAGTTCCCTGTGTTACATACCTATCCCAGCTTTTCCCTTGTAGGGGCACTGATTATCTCATAGTTCACTGTGTTACATACCTATCCCAGCTATTCTCTTCTAGGGGCACTGAATATCTCATAGTTAACTGTGTTACATACTTATTCCAGCTATTCTCTTGGAGGTGCGCTGCTTATCTCATAGTTCACTGTGTTACATACTTATCCCAGGTATTCGCTTGCATGACACTGATTATCCCATATTTCACTGTGTAACAATAATATCCCAGGTATTCCCTTGTATGACACTGACTATCCTATATTTCACTGTGTTACATACATATCCCAGGTATTCCCTTGTATGACACTGATTATCCTATATTTCACTGTGTTTCAAACATATCCCAGGTATTCCCTTTTAAGACACTTATTATCCCATATTTCACTGTGTTACATACTTATACCAGGTATTCCCTTTTAAGTCACTTATTCTCCAATATTTCACTGTGTTACATACTTATCCCAGGTATTCCCTTTTAAGACACTTATTATCCCATATTTCACTGTGTTACATACTTAGTCCAGGTATTCCCTTTTAAGACACTTATTATCCCATATTTCACTGTGTTACATACTTATTCCAGGTATTCTCTTTAAGAACACTTATTATCCCATATTTCACTGTGTTACATACTTATCCCAGGTATTCCCTTTTAAGACTCTTATTATCCCATATTTCACTGTGTTACATACTTAGTCCAGGTATTCCCTTTAAGAACACTTATTATCCCATATTTCACTGTGTTACATACTTATCCCAGGTATTCCCTTTTAAGACACTTATTATCCCATATTTCACTGTGTTACATACTTATTCCAGGTATTCTCTTTAAGAACACTTATTATCCCATATTTCACTGTGTTACATACTTATCCCAGGTATTCCCTTTTAAGACACTTATTATCCCATATTTCACTGTGTTACATACTTAGTCCAGGTATTCTCTTTAAGACACTTATTATCCCATATTTCACTGTGTTACATACTTATTCCAGGTATTCTCTTTAAGACACTTATTATCCCATATTTCACTGTGTTACATACTTAGTCCAGGTATTCCCTTTTAAGACACTTATTATCCCATATTTCACTGTGTTACATACTTATTCCAAGTATTCTCTTTAAGACACTTATTATCCCATATTTCACTGTGTTACATACTTAGTCCAGGTATTCTCTTTAAGACACTTATTTTCCCATATTTCACTGTGTTACACACTTATTCCAGGTATTCTCTTTAAGACACTTATTATCCCATATTTCACTGTGTTACATACTTAGTCCAGGTATTCCCTTTTAAGACACTTATTATCCCATATTTCACTGTGTTACATACTTATTCCAGGCATTCTCTTTAAGACACTTATTATCCCATATTTCACTGTGTTACATACTTATCCCAGGTATTCCCTTTTAAGACACTTATTATCCCATACTTCACTGTGTAACATACATATTCCAGGTACTTCCTTGTAGCACACTGATTATCCCATATTTCACTGTGTTCCATATTTCACTGTGTTACATACTTATTCCAGGTATTCCCTTGTAGGACACTGATTATCCCATATTTCACTGTGTTACATACTTATTCCAGGTATTCCCTTGTAGGACACTGATTATCCCATATTCCACTGTGTTACATACTTATAAGAGGTATTCCCTTTTAAGACACTTATTATCCCATACTTCACTGTGTTACATACATATTCCAGGTACTTCCTTGTAGCACACTGATTATGCCATATTTCACTGTGTTCCATATTTCACTGTGTTACATACTTATTTCAGGTATTCCTTTATAGGACCCTAGATTATCCCAAATTTTACTGTGTTACATACTTATCCCAGGTATTCCCTTGTAGAGCAATGATTATCCTATATTTCACTGTGTTACATACTTATTCCAGGTATTCCCTTATAAGACACTAGATTATCCCATTGTTCACTGTGTTACATACTTATCCCAGGTATTCACTTATAGGACACTAGATTATCCCATTATTCACTGTGTTACATACATATCCCAGGTAATCCCTTGTAGGACATTGATAATCGCATATTTCAATCTGTTACATACTTATTCCAGGTATTCCCTTACGGGACTCTGATTATCCCGTATTTCACTGTTACATACTTATCCCAGGTGTTCGTTAGTATCACACTAATTATCTCATATTTCAATGTTACATACTTATCCCAGGTATTCCCTTGTAGGACAGTGATTATCTCATATTTCACTCTGCTATATACTTATCCCAGGTATTCCCTTGTAGGACAGTGATTATCCCATATTTCACTGTTACATACTTACCCCAGGTATTCGCTTGTATGACACTGATTATCCTATATTTCACTGTGGTACATACTTATACCTGGTATTCCCTTGTAGGACACTCGTTATCCCATATTTCACTGTGTTACATACTTATCCCAGGTATTCCCTTGTAGAACAATTATTATCACATATTTCACTGTGTTACATACTTATACCAGGTATTCCCTTGTAGGACACTTATTATCACATATTTCACTGTGTTACATACTTATTCCCGGTATTCCCTTGTAGAACACTTGTTATCCCATATTTCACTGTGTTACATACTTATACCAGGTATTCCCTTGTATGACAGTGATTATCCCATTTTTCACTGTGTTACATACTTATTCCAGGTACTTCCTTGAAGCACACTGATTATCCCATATTTCACTGTGTTCCATATTTCACTGTGTTACATACTTATCCCAGGCATTACCTTGTAGGACACTGATTATCCCAAATTTCACTGTGTTACATACTTATTCCAGGTATTCCTTTATTGGACACTAGATTATCCCATATTTCACTGTGTTACATACTTATTCCAGGTATTCCCTTGTAGGACACTGATTATCCCATATTTCACTGTGTTACATACCTATCCCAGGTATTCCCGTGTAGGACACTGATTATCCCAAATTTCACTGTGTTCCATATTTGACTGTGTAACATACTTATCCCAGGTATTCCCTTGTAGGACACTGATTATCCCATATTTCACTGTGTTTCATACTTATTCCAGCTATTCCCTTGTAGGGCACTAATTATCCCAAATTTCACTGTGTTCCATATTTCACTGTGTTACAAACTTATTCCAGGTATTCCCTTGTAAGACACTGATTATCCCATATTGCACTTTGTTCCATATTTCACTGTGTTACATACTTATTCCAGGTATTCCCTTGTAGAGCACTTATTATCCAATATTTCACTGTGTTACATACTTATCCCAGGTATTCCCTTTTAAGACACTTATTATCCAATATTTCACTGTGTTACATACTTATAGCAGGTATTCCCTTTTAAGACACTTATTATCCCATATTTCACTGTGTTACATACTTATTCCAGGTATTCCCTTGTAGAACACTTATTATCCAAAATTTCACTGTGTTACATACTTATCCCAGGTATTCCCTTTTAAGACACTTATTATCCAATATATCACTGTGTTACATACATTTTCCAGGTATTCCCTTGTATGACACTGACTATACTATATTTCACTGTGTTACATACATATCCCATGTTTACCCTTGTATGACACGGATTGTCCTATATTTCACTGTGTTACATATATATCCCAGGTATTCCCTTGTATGACACTGATTATCCTATATTTCACTGTGTTACATACATATCCCGGGTATTCCCTTGTATGACACTGATTATCCCATATTTCACTGTGTTAAAATATATCCCAGGTATTCCCATGTATGACACTGATTATCCTATATTTCACAGTGTTATAAACATATCCCAGGTATTCCCTTGTATGACACTGATTATCCTATATTTCACCGTGTTACATACTTATACCAGGTATTCCCTTGTATGACACTGATTATCCCATATTTCACTGTGTTATAACATATCCCAGGTATTCCCTTGTATGACACTGATTATCTTATATTTCACTGTGTTACATACATATCCAAGGTATTCCCCTGTATGACACTGATTATCCTATATTTCATATATTACAAACATATCCCAGGTATTCCATTTTATGACACTGATTATCCCATATTTCACTGTGTTACAAACATATCCCAGGTATTCCCTTGTATGACACTGATTATCCTATATTTCACTGTGTTACATACTTATCCCAGGTATTCCGTTGCATGAAACTGATTATCCTATAATTCACTGTGTTACATACTTATTCCATGTATTCCCTTGTATGACACTGATTATCCTATATTTCACTGTGTTACATACATATCCCAGGTATTCCCTTGTATGATACTTATTATCCTATATTTCACTGTGTTACATACTTATCCCAGGTAATCCCTTGTAGGGCACTGATTATCCCATTAATCACTGTGTTACATACATATCTCAGGTATTCCCTTGTATGACACTGACTATCCTATATTTCACTGTGTTACATACATATCCCATGTATACCCTTGTATGACACGGATTGTCCTATATTTCACTGTGTTACATACATATCCCAGGTATTCCCTTGTATGACACTGATTATCCTATATTTCACTGTGTTACATACATATCCCAGGTATTCCCTTGTATGACACTGATTATCCTATATTTAACTGTGTTACATACATATCCCAGGTATTCCCTTGTATGACACTGATTATCCCATATTTCACTGTGTTATAACATATCCCAGGTATTCCCTTGTATGACACTGATTATCCTATATTTCACTGTTATAAACATATCCCAGGTATTCCCTTGTATGACACTGATTATCGTATATTTCACCGTGTTACATACTTATACCAGGTATTCCCATGTATGACACTGATTATCCCATATTTCACTGTGTTATAACATATCCCAGGTATTCCCTTGTATGACACTGATTATCCTATATTTCACTGTGTTACAAACATATCCCAGGTATTCCCTTGTATGACACTGATTATCTTATATTTCACTGTGTTACATACATATCCAAGGTATTCCCTTGTATGACACTGATTATCCTATATTTCATGTTACAAACATATCCCAGGTATTTCCTTGTATGACACTTATTATCCAATATTTCACTGTGTTACATACTTATCCCAGGTATTCCCTTTTAAGACCCTAATTATCCCATATTTCACTGTGTTGTATACTTATTCAAGGTATTCCGTTTTAAGACACTTATTATCCCATATTTCACTGTGTTACATACTTATCCCAGGTATTCCCTTTTAAGACACTTATTATCCCATACTTCACTGTGTAACAAACATATTCCAGGTACTTCCTTGTAGCACACTGATTATCCCATATTTCACTGTGTTCCATACTTCACTGTGTTACATACTTATTCCAGGTATTCCCTTGTAGGACACTGATTATCCCATATTTCACTGTGTTACATACTTATTCCAGGTATTCCCTTGTAGGACACTGATAATCCCATATTTCGCTGTGTTACATACTTATACCAGGTATTCCCTTTTAAGACACTTATTATCCCATACTTCACTGTGTTAGATACATTTTCCAGGTACTTCCTTGTAGCACACTGATTATGCCATATTTCACTGTGTTCCATATTTCACTGTGTTACATACTTATTCCAGGTATTCCCTTGTAGTACACTGATTATCCCATATTTCACTGTGTTACATACTTATTCCAGGTTTTCCTTTATAGGACCCTAGATTATCCCATAGTTCACTGTGTTACATACTTATCCCAGGTATTCCCTTGTAGAGCAATGATTATCCTATATTTCACTGTGTTACATACTTATTCCAGGTATTCCCTTATAAGACACTAGATTATCCCATTGTTCACTGTGTTACATACTTATCCCAGGTATTCACTTATAGGACACTAGATTATCCCATTATTCACTGTGTTACATACATATCCCAGGTAATCCCTGGTAGGACATTGATAATCCCATATTTCAATATGTTACATACTTATTCCAGGTATTCCCTTGTGGGACACTGATTATCGCGTATTTCACTGTTACATACTTATCCCAGGTGTTCGTTAGTATCACACTAATTATCTCATATTTCAATGATGCATACTTATCCCAGGTATTTCCTTTATAGGACACTAGATTATCCCATATTTCACTGTGTTACATACTTATTCCAGGTATTCCCTTGTAGGACACTGATTATCCCATATTTCACTGTGTTACATTTGTATCCCAGGTATTCCTTCTAGGACACTGATTATCCCAAATTTCACTGTGTTCCATATTTCACTGTATTACATACTTATCCCAGGTATTCCCTTGTAGGACACTGATTGTCCCATATTTCACTGTGTTACATACTTATTCCAGCTATTCCCTTGTAGGACACTGATTATCCAAAATTTCACTGTGTTCCATATTTCACTGTGTTACATACTTATTCCAGGTATTCCCTTGTAGGACACTGATTATCCCAAATTTCACTGTGTTCCATATTTCACTGTGTTACATACTTATTCCAGGTATTCCCTTGTAGGACACTGATAATCCCAAATTTCACTGTGTTCCATATTTCACTGTGTTACATACTTATTCCAGGTATTCCCTTGTAGGACACTGATTATCCCATATTTCACTGTGTTACATACTTATTCCAGGTATTCCCTTGTAGGTCACTGATTATCCCAAATTTCACTGTGTTCCATATTTCACTGTGTTCCATATTTCACTGTGTTACATACTTATTCCAGGTATTCCCTTGTAGGATACTGATTATCCCATATTTCACTGTGTCCCATATTTCACTGTGTTACATACTTATCCCAGGTATTACCTTGTAGGACACTGATTATCCCATATTTCACTGCGTTCCATATTTCACTCTGTTACATACTTATTCCAGGTATTCCCTTGTGGGACACCGATTATCCCGTATTTCACTGTTACATACTTATCCCAGGTGTTCGTTAGTATCACACTAAGTATCTCATATTTCACTGTTACATACTTATCCCAGGTATTCCCTTGTAGGACAGTGATTATCTCATATTTCACGCTGCTATATACTTATCCCAGGTATTCCCTTGTAGGACAGTGATTATCCCATATTTCACTGTTACATACTTACCCCAGGTATTCGCTTGTATGACACTGATTATCCTATATTTCCCTGTGTTTCATACTTATACCAGGTATTCCCTTGTAGGACACTGGTTATCCCATATTTCACTGTGTTACATACTTATACCAGGTATTCCCTTGTAGGACACTGATTATCCCATATTTCACTGTGTTACATACTTATACCAGGTATTCCCTTGTAGAACACTTATTATCACATATTTCACTGTGTTACATACTTATACCAGGTATTCCCTTGAGGAACACTTATTATCACATATTTCACTGTGTTACATACTTATACCAGGTATTCCCTTGTAGAACACTTATTATCACATATTTCACTGTGTTACATACTTATACCAGGTATTCCCTTGTAGGACACTGGTTATCCCATATTTCACTGTGTTACATACTTATACCAGGTATTCCCTTGTAGAACACTTATTATCACATATTTCACTGTGTTACATACTTATACCAGGTATTCCCTTGTAGGACACTGATTATCCCATATTTCACTGTGTTACATACTTATACCAGGTATTCCCTTGTAGGACACTGATTATCCCATATTTCACTGTGTTACATACTTATACCAGGTATTCCCTTGTAGGACACTGATTATCCCATATTTCACTGTGTTACATACTTATACCAGGTATTCCCTTGTAGGACACTGATTATCCCATATTTCACTGTGTTACATACTTATACCAGGTATTCCCTTGTAGGACACTGATTATCCCATATTTCACTGTGTTACATACTTATACCAGGTATTCCCTTGTAGGACACTGATTATCCCATATTTCACTGTGTTACATACTTATACCAGGTATTCCCTTGTAGGACACTGATTATCCCATATTTCACTGTGTTACATACTTATCCCAGGTATTCCCTTGTAGAACACTTATTATCACATATTTCGCTGTGTTACATACTTATTCCAAGTATTCCCTTGTAGAACACTTATTATAACATATTTCGCTGTGTTACATACTTATCCCAGGTATTCCCTTGTAGAGCACTGATTATCCCATATTTCACTGTGTTAAATACTTATACCAGGTATTCCCTTGTAGGACACTGATTATCCCATATTTCACTGTGTTACATACTTATACCAGGTATTCCCTTGTAGAACACTGATTATCCCATATTTCACTGTGTTAAATACTTATACCAGGTATTCCCTTGTAGAACACTGATTATCCCATATTTCACTGTGTTACATACTTATCCCAGGTATTCCCTTGTATGACACTGATTATCCTATATTTCACTGTGTTACATACTTACCCCAGATATTCCCTTGTATGACACTGATTATCCTATATTTCACTGTGTTTCAAACATATCCCAGGTATTCCCTTTTAAGACACTTATTATTTCATATTTCACTGTGTTACATACTTATTCCAGGTATTCCCTTGTAGAACACTTATTATCCAATATTTCACTGTGTTACATACTTATCCCAGGTATTCCCTTTTAAGACACTTATTATCCCATATTTCACTGTGTTACATACTTATCCCAGGTATTCCCTTTTAAGACACTTATTATCCCATACTTCACTGTGTAACATACATATTCCAGGTACTTCCTTGTAGCACACTGATTATCCCATATTTTACTGTGTTCCATATTTCACTGTGTTACATACTTATTCCAGGTATTCCCTTGTAGGACACTGATTATCCCATATTTCACTATGTTACATACTTATTCCAGGTATTCCCTTGTAGGACACTGATTATCCCATATTTCACTGTGTCACATACTTATACCAGGTATTCCTTTTTAAGACACTTATTATCCCATACTTCACTGTGTTACATACATATTCCAGGTACTTCCTTGTAGCACACTGATTATGCCATATTTCACTGTGTTCCATATTTCACAGTGTTACATACTTATTCCAGGTATTCCTTTATAGGACCCTGGATTATCCCATATTTTACTGTGTTACATACTTATCCCAGGTATTCCCTTGTAGAGCATTGATTATCCTATATTTCACTGTGTTACATACTTATTCCAGGTATTCCCTTATAAGACACTAGATTATCCCATTGTTCACTGTGTTACATACTTATCCCAGGTATTCACTTATAGGACACTAGATTATCCCATTATTCACTGTGTTACATACATATCCCAGTTAATCCCTTGTAGGACATTGATAATCCCATATTTCAATCTGTTACATACTTATTCCAGGTATTCCCTTGTGGGACACTGAATATCCCGTATTTCACTGTTACATACTTATCCCAGGTATTCCCTTGTAGGACAGTGATTATCTCATATTTCACTCTGCTATATACTTATCCCAGGTATTCCCTTGTAGGACAGTGATTATCCCATATTTCACTGTTACATACTTACCCCAGGTATTCGCTTGTATGACACTGATTATCCTATATTTCACTGTGTTACATACTTATACCAGGTATTCCCTTGTATGACACTGATTATCCTATATTTCACTGTGTTACATACTTATACCAAGTATTACCTTGTATGACACTGATTATCCTATATTTCACTGTGTTTCAAACATATCCCAGGTATTCTCTTGTATGACACTGATTATCCTATATTTCACTGTGTTTCAAACATATCCCAGGTATTCTCTTGTATGACACTGATTATCCTATATTTCACTGTGTTACATACATATCCCAGGTATTCCCTTGTAGGATACTGATTATCTCATAGTTCACGGAGTTGCATACTTATCCCAGCTCTTCCCCCTTAGGATACTGATTATCTCATAGTTCACTGTGTTACATTTTTATCCCAGCCATTTCCTTGTAGGACACTGATTATCCCATATTTCACTGTGTTACATACTTATTCCAGGTATTCCCTTGTAGGACACTGATTATCCCATATTTCTCTGTGTTACATATTTATTCTAGGTACTTCCTTGTAGGACAATGATTATCCCATATTTCACTGTGTTACATACTTATCCCAGGTATTCCCTTATAGGACACTGATTATCCCATTAATCACAGTGTTACACACTTATTCCAGGTATTCCCTTATAGGACACTAGATTATCCCATAGTTCACTGTGTTAAATACCTATTCCAGGTATTCCCTTGTAGGCCACTGATTATCCCATATTTCACTGTGTTACATACTTTTCCCAGGTATTCCCTTGTAGGGCACTGATTATCCCATTAATCACTGTGTTACATACTTATTCCAGCTATTCCCTTATAGGACACTAGATTATCCCATAGTTCACTGTGTTACATACTTATTCCAGGTATTCCCTTGTAGGACACCGATTATCCCATATTTCACTGTGTTACATACTTATCCCAGGTATTCCCTTGTAGGGCACTGATTATCCCATTAATCATTGTGTTACATACTTATTCCAGGTATTCCCTTATAGGACACTAGATTATCCCATATTTCACTGTGTTACATTCTTATTCCAGGTATTCCCTTGTAGGACACTGATTATCCCATATTTCACTGTGTTACATACTTATCCCAGGTATTCCTTGTAGGACACTGATTATCCCAAATTTCACTGTGTTACATACTTATCCCAGGTATTCCCCTGTGGGACACTGATTATCCCATATTTCACTGTGTTACAAACTTATTCCAGCTATTCCCTTGTAGGACACTGATTATCCCAAATTTCACTGTGTTCCATATTTCACTGTGTTACATACCTATTCCAGGTATTCCCCTGTAGGACACTGATTATCCCAAATTTCACTGTGTTCCATATTTCACTGTGTTACATACTTATTCCAGGTATTCCCTTGTAGGACACTGATAATCCCAAATTTCACTGTGTTCCATATTTCACTGTGTTACATACTTATCCCAGGTATTCCCTTGTAGGACACTGATTATCCCATATTTCACTGTGTTACATACGTATTCCAGGTATTCCCTTGTAGGTCACTGATTATCCCAAATTTCACTGTGTTCCATATTTCACTGTGTTCCACATTTCACTGTGTTACATACTTATTCCAGGTATTCCCTTGTAGGACAATGATTATCCCAAATTTCACTGTGTTACATACTTATTCCAGGTATTCCTTTATAGCAAAACTAGATTATCGCATATTTCACTTTGTTAATACTTATTCCAGGTATTCCTTTGTAGGACACTTATTATCCCATATTTCACTGTGTTACATACTTATTCCAGGTATTCCCTTGTAGGACACTGATTATCCCATATTTCACTGTGTTACATACTTATCCCAGGTATTCCCTTGTAGGGCAATGATTATCCTATATTTCACTGTGTTACATACTTATTCCAGGTATTCCCTTATAAGAGACTAGATTATCCCATAGTTCACTGTGTTACATACTTATCCCAGGTATTCCATATAGGACACTAGTTTATCCCATATTTCTCTGTGTTACATACTTATTCCAGGTACTTCCTTGTAGGACATTGATTATCCCATATTTCACTGTGTTACATACTTATTCCAGGTACGTACTTGTAGGACATTGATTATCCCATATTTCACTGTGTTACAGACTTATCCCAGGTATTCCCTTATAGGACACTACATTATCCCATGGTTCACTGTGTGACATACTTATTCGAGGTACTTCCTTGTACGACACTGATTATCCCATTTTTCACTGTGTTACTTACTTATTCCAGGTACTTCCTTGTAGGACACTGATTATCCCATAGTTCACTGTGTGACATACTTATTCCAGGTACTTCCTTGTAGGACACTGATTATCCCATACTTCACTGTGTTACATACTTATTCCACGTACTTCCTTGTAGCACACTGATTATCCCCTATTTCACTGTGTTCCATATTTCACTGTGTTAGATACTTATCCCAGGTATTCCCTTGTAGGTCACTGATTATCCCATATTTCACTGTGTTATATACTTATTCCACGTATTCCTTTATAGGACACTGGTTATCCCATATTTCACTGTGTTACATACTTATCCCAGGTATTCCCTTGTAGGGCAATGATTATCCTATATTTCACTGTGTTACATACTTATTCCAGGTATTCCCTTATAAGACACTAGATTATCCCATAGTTCACTGTGTTACATACTTATCCCAGGTATTCCCTTATAGGACACTAGATTATCCCATTATTCACTGTGTTACATGCATATGCCAGGTAAACCCTTGTAGGACATTGTTTATCCCATATTTCAATCTGTTACATACCTATTCCAGGTATGCCCATATAGGACACTAGATTATCCCATATTTCACTGTGTTACATACTTAACCCAGGTATTCCTTTGTGGGACAGTGATTATCTCATATTTCACTGTTACATACTTATCCCAGGTATTCCCTTGTAGGCCACTGATTATCCCATATTTCACTGTTAAATACTTATCCCAGGTGTTCGTTAGTATCACACTAATTATCTCATATTTCACTGTTACATACTTATCCCAGGTATTCCCTTGTAGGACAGTGATTATCTCATTATTCACTCTGCTGTATACTTATCCCAGGTATTCCCTTGTAGGACAGTGATTATCCCATATTTCACTGTTACATACTTACCCCAGGTATTCCCTTGTATGACACTGGTTATCCTATATTTCACTGTGTTACATACTTATACCAGGTATTCCCTTGTAGGATCCTGATTTTCCTATATTTCACTGTGTTACATACTTATACCAGGTATTCCCTTGTATGACACTGATTATCCCATATTTTACTGTGTTACATACTTATACCAGGTATTCCCTTGTAGGACACTGATTATCACATATTTTACTGTGTTACATACTTATCCCAGGTATTCCCGTGTAGGACACTGATTATCCCAAATTTCACTGTGTTCCATATTTGACTGTGGAATATACTTATCCCAGGTATTCCCTTGTAGGACACTGATTATCCCATATTTCACTGTGTTTCATACTTCTTCCAGCTATTCCCTTGTAGGGCACTAATTATCCCAAATTTCACTGTGTTCCATATTTCACTGTGTTACATACTTATTCCAGGTATTCCCTTGTAGGACACTGATTATCCCATATTTCACTGTGTTCCATATTTCACTGTGTTACATACTTATTCCAGGTATTCCCTTGTAGAGCACTTATTATCCAATATTTCACTGTGTTACATACTTATCCCAGGTATTCTCTTTTAGACACTTATTATCCAATATTTCACTGTGTTACATACTTATACCAGGTATTCCCTTTTAAGACACTTATTATCCCATATTTCACTGTGTTACATACTTATTCCAGGTATTCCCTTGTAGGACACTGATTATCCCATATTTCACTGTGTTCCATATTTCACTGTGTTACATACTTATTCCAGGTATTCCCTTGTAGAGCACTTATTATCCAATATTTCACTGTGTTACATACTTATCCCAGGTATTCTCTTTTAGACACTTATTATCCAATATTTCACTGTGTTACATACTTATCCCAGGTATTCCCATGTAGGACACAGATTATCCCATATTTCACTGTTACATACTTATCCCAGGTATTCCCTTGTAGGACACTGATTATCTCATATTTCACTGTTACATTCTTATCCAAGGCGTTCCCTTAAAAGACACAGATTACCTCATATTTCAAATTACATGCTTATCCAAGGTATTCCCTTGTAGGACACTGATTATCTCATATTTCATTGTTACATACTTATGCCAGGCGTTCACCTGTAGGACACTGATTATCTCATATTTCATTGTTACATGCTTATCCCAGGTATTCCCTTGTAGGATACTGATTATCTCATAGTTCACTGTGTTACATACTTATCCCAGCTATTCCCTTGTAGGATACTGATTATCTCATAGTTCACTGAGTTGCATACTTATCCCAGCTCTTCCCCCTTAGGATACTGATTATCTCATAGTTCACTGTGTTACATTTTTATCCCAGCCATTTCCTTGTAGGACACTGATTATCTCATAGTTCACTGTGTTACATACTTATCCCAGCTATTCTCTTGTAGGATACTAATTGTCTCATAGTTCACTGTGTTACATACTTATCCCAGCTATTCCCTTGTAGGAGCACTGATTATATTATAGTTCAGTGTTTAGCATACTTATCCCAGCTATTCCCTTGTAGGCTACTGGTTATCTCATAGTTCTCTTTGTTACATGCTTATCCCAGCTATTCCCTTGTAGGATACTGGTTATCTCATAGTTCACTGTGTAACATACTTATCCCAGCTATTCCCTTGTAGGATACTGATTATCTCATAGTTCACTGTGTTACATACTTATCCCAGCTATTCCCTTGTAGGATACTGATTATCTCATAGTTCACAGAGTTGCATACCTATCCCAGCTCTTCCCCCTTAGGATACTGATTATCTCATAGTTCACTGTGTTACATTTTTATCCCAGCCATTTCCTTGTAGGACACTGATTATCTCATAGTTCACTGTGTTACATACTTATCCCAGCTATTCCCTTGTAGGATACTAATTATCTCATAGTTCACTGTGTTACATACTTATTCCAGCTATTCCCTTGTAGGAGCACTGATTATATTATAGTTCAGTGTTTTACATACTTATCCCAGCTATTCCCTTGTAGGATACTGGTTATCTCATAGTTCTCTGTGTTACATGCTTATCCCAGCTATTCCCTTGTAGGATACTGGTTATCTCATAGTTCACTGTGTTACATACTTATCCCAGGTACTCCCTTGTAGGAGCACTGATTATATTATAGTTCACTGTGTTACATTCTTATTCCAGGTATTCCCTTGTACGACACTGATTATCCCATATTTCACTGTTACATACTTATCCCAGGTATTCCCTTGTAGGATACAGATTATCCCATATTTCACTGTTACATACTTATCCCAGGTATTCCCTTGTAGGACACTGATTATCTCATATTTCACTGTTACATTCTTATCCAAGGCGTTCCCTTGAAAGACACAGATTACCTCATATTTCAAATTACATGCTTATCCAAGGTATTCCCTTGTAGGACACTGATTATCTCATATTTCATTGTTACATACTTATGCCAGGCGTTCACCTGTAGGACACTGATTATCTCATATTTCATTATTACATACTTATCCCAGCTATTCCCTTGTAGGGAACCTGATTATCTCATAGTTCACTGTCTCACATACTTATCCCAGCTATTCTCTTGTAGGGGCCCTGCTTATCTCAAAGTTCACTGTGTTGCATACTTATCCCAGCTATTCCCTTGTACGGCACTGATTATCTCATAGTTCCCTGTGTTACATACCTATCCCAGCTTTTCCCTTGTAGGGGCACTGATTATCTCATAGTTCACTGTGTTACATACCTATCCCAGCTATTCTCTTCTAGGGGCACTGAATATCTCATAGTTAACTGTGTTACATACTTATTCCAGCTATTCTCTTGGAGGTGCGCTGCTTATCTCATAGTTCACTGTGTTACATACTTATCCCAGGTATTCGCTTGCATGACACTGATTATCCCATATTTCACTGTGTAACAATAATATCCCAGGTATTCCCTTGTATGACACTGACTATCCTATATTTCACTGTGTTACATACATATCCCAGGTATTCCCTTTTAAGACACTTATTATCCCATATTTCACTGTGTTACATACTTATACCAGGTATTCCCTTTTAAGTCACTTATTCTCCAATATTTCACTGTGTTACATACTTATCCCAGGTATTCCCTTTTAAGACACTTATTATCCCATATTTCACTGTGTTACATACTTAGTCCAGGTATTCCCTTTTAAGACACTTATTATCCCATATTTCACTGTGTTACATACTTATTCCAGGTATTCTCTTTAAGAACACTTATTATCCCATATTTCACTGTGTTACATACTTATCCCAGGTATTCCCTTTTAAGACTCTTATTATCCCATATTTCACTGTGTTACATACTTAGTCCAGGTATTCCCTTTAAGAACACTTATTATCCCATATTTCACTGTGTTACATACTTATCCCAGGTATTCCCTTTTAAGACACTTATTATCCCATATTTCACTGTGTTACATACTTATTCCAGGTATTCTCTTTAAGAACACTTATTATCCCATATTTCACTGTGTTACATACTTATCCCAGGTATTCCCTTTTAAGACACTTATTATCCCATATTTCACTGTGTTACATACTTAGTCCAGGTATTCTCTTTAAGACACTTATTATCCCATATTTCACTGTGTTACATACTTATTCCAGGTATTCTCTTTAAGACACTTATTATCCCATATTTCACTGTGTTACATACTTAGTCCAGGTATTCCCTTTTAAGACACTTATTATCCCATATTTCACTGTGTTACATACTTATTCCAAGTATTCTCTTTAAGACACTTATTATCCCATATTTCACTGTGTTACATACTTAGTCCAGGTATTCTCTTTAAGACACTTATTATCCCATATTTCACTGTGTTACACACTTATTCCAGGTATTCTCTTTAAGACACTTATTATCCCATATTTCACTGTGTTACATACTTAGTCCAGGTATTCCCTTTTAAGACACTTATTATCCCATATTTCACTGTGTTACATACTTATTCCAGGCATTCTCTTTAAGACACTTATTATCCCATATTTCACTGTGTTACATACTTATCCCAGGTATTCCCTTTTAAGACACTTATTATCCCATACTTCACTGTGTAACATACATATTCCAGGTACTTCCTTGTAGCACACTGATTATCCCATATTTCACTGTGTTCCATATTTCACTGTGTTACATACTTATTCCAGGTATTCCCTTGTAGGACACTGATTATCCCATATTTCACTGTGTTACATACTTATTCCAGGTATTCCCTTGTAGGACACTGATTATCCCATATTCCACTGTGTTACATACTTATAAGAGGTATTCCCTTTTAAGACACTTATTATCCCATACTTCACTGTGTTACATACATATTCCAGGTACTTCCTTGTAGCACACTGATTATGCCATATTTCACTGTGTTCCATATTTTACTGTGTTACATACTTATTCCAGGTATTCCTTTATAGGACCCTAGATTATCCCAAATTTTACTGTGTTACATACTTATCCCAGGTATTCCCTTGTAGAGCAATGATTATCCTATATTTCACTGTGTTACATACTTATTCCAGGTATTCCCTTATAAGACACTAGATTATCCCATTGTTCACTGTGTTACATACTTATCCCAGGTATTCACTTATAGGACACTAGATTATCCCATTATTCACTGTGTTACATACATATCCCAGGTAATCCCTTGTAGGACATTGATAATCGCATATTTCAATCTGTTACATACTTATTCCAGGTATTCCCTTACGGGACTCTGATTATCCCGTATTTCACTGTTACATACTTATCCCAGGTGTTCGTTAGTATCACACTAATTATCTCATATTTCAATGTTACATACTTATCCCAGGTATTCCCTTGTAGGACAGTGATTATCTCATATTTCACTCTGCTATATACTTATCCCAGGTTTTCCCTTGTAGGACAGTGATTATCCCATATTTCACTGTTACATACTTACCCCAGGTATTCGCTTGTATGACACTGATTATCCTATATTTCACTGTGGTACATACTTATACCTGGTATTCCCTTGTAGGACACTCGTTATCCCATATTTCACTGTGTTACATACTTATCCCAGGTATTCCCTTGTAGAACAATTATTATCACATATTTCACTGTGTTACATACTTATACCAGGTATTCCCTTGTAGGACACTTATTATCACATATTTCACTGTGTTACATACTTATTCCCGGTATTCCCTTGTAGAACACTTGTTATCCCATATTTCACTGTGTTACATACTTATACCAGGTATTCCCTTGTATGACAGTGATTATCCCATTTTTCACTGTGTTACATACTAATTCCAGGTACTTCCTTGAAGCACACTGATTATCCCATATTTCACTGTGTTCCATATTTCACTGTGTTACATACTTATCCCAGGCATTACCTTGTAGGACACTGATTATCCCAAATTTCACTGTGTTACATACTTATTCCAGGTATTCCTTTATTGGACACTAGATTATCCCATATTTCACTGTGTTACATACTTATTCCAGGTATTCCCTTGTAGGACACTGATTATCCCATATTTCACTGTGTTACATACCTATCCCAGGTATTCCCGTGTAGGACACTGATTATCCCAAATTTCACTGTGTTCCATATTTGACTGTGTAACATACTTATCCCAGGTATTCCCTTGTAGGACACTGATTATCCCATATTTCACTGTGTTTCATACTTATTCCAGCTATTCCCTTGTAGGGCACTAATTATCCCAAATTTCACTGTGTTCCATATTTCACTGTGTTACAAACTTATTCCAGGTATTCCCTTGTAAGACACTGATTATCCCATATTGCACTTTGTTCCTTATTTCACTGTGTTACATACTTATTCCAGGTATTCCCTTGTAGAGCACTTATTATCCAATATTTCACTGTGTTACATACTTATCCCAGGTATTCCCTTTTAAGACACTTATTATCCAATATTTCACTGTGTTGCATACTTATAGCAGGTATTCCCTTTTAAGACACTTATTATCCCATATTTCACTGTGTTACATACTTATTCCAGGTATTCCCTTGTAGAACACTTATTATCCAAAATTTCACTGTGTTACATACTTATCCCAGGTATTCCCTTTTAAGACCTTTATTATCCAATATATCACTGTGTTACATACATTTTCCAGGTATTCCCTTGTATGACACTGACTATACTATATTTCACTGTGTTACATACATATCCCATGTTTACCCTTGTATGACACGGATTGTCCTATATTTCACTGTGTTACATATATATCCCAGGTATTCCCTTGTATGACACTGATTATCCTATATTTCACTGTGTTACATACATATCCCGGGTATTCCCTTGTATGACACTGATTATCCCATATTTCACTGTGTTAAAATATATCCCAGGTATTCCCATGTATGACACTGATTATCCTATATTTCACAGTGTTATAAACATATCCCAGGTATTCCCTTGTATGACACTGATTATCCTATATTTCACCGTGTTACATACTTATACCAGGTATTCCCTTGTATGACACTGATTATCCCATATTTCACTGTGTTATAACATATCCCAGGTATTCCCTTGTATGACACTGATTATCTTATATTTCACTGTGTTACATACATATCCAAGGTATTCCCCTGTATGACACTGATTATCCTATATTTCATATATTACAAACATATCCCAGGTATTCCATTTTATGACACTGATTATCCCATATTTCACTGTGTTACAAACATATCCCAGGTATTCCCTTGTATGACACTGATTATCCTATATTTCACTGTGTTACATACTTATCCCAGGTATTCCGTTGCATGAAACTGATTATCCTATAATTCACTGTGTTACATACTTATTCCATGTATTCCCTTGTATGACACTGATTATCCTATATTTCACTGTGTTACATACATATCCCAGGTATTCCCTTGTATGATACTTATTATCCTATATTTCACTGTGTTACATACTTATCCCAGGTAATCCCTTGTAGGGCACTGATTATCCCATTAATCACTGTGTTACATACATATCTCAGGTATTCCCTTGTATGACACTGACTATCCTATATTTCACTGTGTTACATACATAGCCCATGTATACCCTTGTATGACACGGATTGTCCTATATTTCACTGTGTTACATACATATCCCAGGTATTCCCTTGTATGACACTGATTATCCTATATTTCACTGTGTTACATACATATCCCAGGTATTCCCTTGTATGACACTGATTATCCTATATTTAACTGTGTTACATACATATCCCAGGTATTCCCTTGTATGACACTGATTATCCCATATTTCACTGTGTTATAACATATCCCAGGTATTCCCTTGTATGACACTGATTATCCTATATTTCACTGTTATAAACATATCCCAGGTATCCCCTTGTATGACACTGATTATCGTATATTTCACCGTGTTACATACTTATACCAGGTATTCCCTTGTATGACACTGATTATCCCATATTTCACTGTGTTATAACATATCCCAGGTATTCCCTTGTATGACACTGATTATCCTATATTTCACTGTGTTACAAACATATCCCAGGTATTCCCTTGTATGACACTGATTATCTTATATTTCACTGTGTTACATACATATCCAAGGTATTCCCTTGTATGACACTGATTATCCTATATTTCATGTTACAAACATATCCCAGGTATTTCCTTGTATGACACTTATTATCCAATATTTCACTGTGTTACATACTTATCCCAGGTATTCCCTTTTAAGACCCTAATTATCCCATATTTCACTGTGTTACATACTTATTCAAGGTATTCCGTTTTAAGACACTTATTATCCCATATTTCACTGTGTTACATACTTATCCCAGGTATTCCCTTTTAAGACACTTATTATCCCATACTTCACTGTGTAACAAACATATTCCAGGTACTTCCTTGTAGCACACTGATTATCCCATATTTCACTGTGTTCCATACTTCACTGTGTTACATACTTATTCCAGGTATTCCCTTGTAGGACACTGATTATCCCATATTTCACTGTGTTACATACTTATTCCAGGTATTCCCTTGTAGGACACTGATAATCCCATATTTCGCTGTGTTACATACTTATACCAGGTATTCCCTTTTAAGACACTTATTATCCCATACTTCACTGTGTTAGATACATTTTCCAGGTACTTCCTTGTAGCACACTGATTATGCCATATTTCACTGTGTTCCATATTTCACTGTGTTACATACTTATCCCAGGTATTCCCTTGTAGTACACTGATTATCCCATATTTCACTGTGTTACATACTTATTCCAGGTTTTCCTTTATAGGACCCTAGATTATCCCATAGTTCACTGTGTTACATACTTATCCCAGGTATTCCCTTGTAGAGCAATGATTATCCTATATTTCACTGTGTTACATACTTATTCCAGGTATTCCCTTATAAGACACTAGATTATCCCATTGTTCACTGTGTTACATACTTATCCCAGGTATTCACTTATAGGACACTAGATTATCCCATTATTCACTGTGTTACATACATATCCCAGGTAATCCCTGGTAGGACATTGATAATCCCATATTTCAATATGTTACATACTTATTCCAGGTATTCCCTTGTGGGACACTGATTATCCCGTATTTCACTGTTACATACTTATCCCAGGTGTTCGTTAGTATCACACTAATTATCTCATATTTCAATGATGCATACTTATCCCAGGTATTTCCTTTATAGGACACTAGATTATCCCATATTTCACTGTGTTACATACTTATTCCAGGTATTCCCTTGTAGGACACTGATTATCCCATATTTCACTGTGTTACATTTCTATCCCAGGTATTCCTTCTAGGACACTGATTATCCCAAATTTCACTGTGTTCCATATTTCACTGTATTACATACTTATCCCAGGTATTCCCTTGTAGGACACTGATTGTCCCATATTTCACTGTGTTACATACTTATTCCAGCTATTCCCTTGTAGGACACTGATTATCCAAAATTTCACTGTGTTCCATATTTCACTGTGTTACATACTTATTCCAGGTATTCCCTTGTAGGACACTGATTATCCCAAATTTCACTGTGTTCCATATTTCACTGTGTTACATACTTATTCCAGGTATTCCCTTGTAGGACACTGATAATCCCAAATTTCACTGTGTTCCATATTTCACTGTGTTACATACTTATTCCAGGTATTCCCTTGTAGGACACTGATTATCCCATATTTCACTGTGTTACATACTTATTCCAGGTATTCCCTTGTAGGTCACTGATTATCCCAAATTTCACTGTGTTCCATATTTCACTGTGTTCCATATTTCACTGTGTTACATACTTATTCCAGGTATTCCCTTGTAGGATACTGATTATCCCATATTTCACTGTGTCCCATATTTCACTGTGTTACATACTTATCCCAGGTATTACCTTGTAGGACACTGATTATCCCATATTTCACTGCGTTCCATATTTCACACTGTTACATACTTATTCCAGGTATTCCCTTGTGGGACACCGATTATCCCGTATTTCACTGTTACATACTTATCCCAGGTGTTCGTTAGTATCACACTAAGTATCTCATATTTCACTGTTACATACTTATCCCAGGTATTCCCTTGTAGGACAGTGATTATCTCATATTTCACGCTGCTATATACTTATCCCAGGTATTCCCTTGTAGGACAGTGATTATCCCATATTTCACTGTTACATACTTACCCCAGGTATTCGCTTGTATGACACTGATTATCCTATATTTCCCTGTGTTTCATACTTATACCAGGTATTCCCTTGTAGGACACTGGTTATCCCATATTTCACTGTGTTACATACTTATACCAGGTATTCCCTTGTAGGACACTGATTATCCCATATTTCACTGTGTTACATACTTATACCAGGTATTCCCTTGTAGAACACTTATTATCACATATTTCACTGTGTTACATACTTATACCAGGTATTCCCTTGTAGAACACTTATTATCACATATTTCACTGTGTTACATACTTATACCAGGTATTCCCTTGTAGAACACTTATTATCACATATTTCACTGTGTTACATACTTATACCAGGTATTCCCTTGTAGGACACTGGTTATCCCATATTTCACTGTGTTACATACTTATACCAGGTATTCCCTTGTAGAACACTTATTATCACATATTTCACTGTGTTACATACTTATACCAGGTATTCCCTTGTAGGACACTGATTATCCCATATTTCACTGTGTTACATACTTATACCAGGTATTCCCTTGTAGGACACTGATTATCCCATATTTCACTGTGTTACATACTTATACCAGGTATTCCCTTGTAGGACACTGATTATCCCATATTTCACTGTGTTACATACTTATACCAGGTATTCCCTTGTAGGACACTGATTATCCCATATTTCACTGTGTTACATACTTATACCAGGTATTCCCTTGTAGGACACTGATTATCCCATATTTCACTGTGTTACATACTTATTCCAAGTATTCCCTTGTAGAACACTTATTATAACATATTTCGCTGTGTTACATACTTATCCCAGGTATTCCCTTGTAGAGCACTGATTATCCCATATTTCACTGTGTTAAATACTTATACCAGGTATTCCCTTGTAGGACACTGATTATCCCATATTTCACTGTGTTACATACTTATACCAGGTATTCCCTTGTAGAACACTGATTATCCCATATTTCACTGTGTTAAATACTTATACCAGGTATTCCCTTGTAGAACACTGATTATCCCATATTTCACTGTGTTACATACTTATCCCAGGTATTCCCTTGTATGACACTGATTATCCTATATTTCACTGTGTTACATACTTACCCCAGATATTCCCTTGTATGACACTGATTATCCTATATTTCACTGTGTTACATACTTATCCCAGGTATTTTCTTGTAGAACACTTATTATCCCATATTTCACTGTGTTACATACTTATCCCAGGTATTCCCTTGTAGGATACTAATTATCTCATAGTTCACTGTATTACATACTTATCCCAGCTATTCCCTTGTAGGAGCACTGATTATATTATAATTCAGTGTTTTGCATACTTATCCCAGCTATTCCCTTGTAGGATACTGGTTATCTCATAGTTCTCTGTGTTACATGCTTATCCCAGCTATTCCCTTGTAGGATACTGGTTATCTCATAGTTCACTGTGTAACATACTTATCCCAGCTATTCCCTTGTAGGATACTGATTATCTCATAGTTCACTGTGTTACATACTTATCCCAGCTATTCCCTTGTAGGATACTGATTATCTCATAGTTCACAGAGTTGCATACTTATCCCAGCTCTTCCCCCTTACGATACTGATTATCTCATAGTTCACTGTGTTACATTTTTATCCCAGCCATTTCCTTGTAGGACACTGATTATCTCATAGTTCACTGTGTTACATACTTATCCCAGCTATTCCCTTGTAGGATACTAATTATCTCATAGTTCACTGTGTTACATACTTATTCCAGCTATTCCCTTGTAGGAGCACTGATTATATTATAGTTCAGTGTTTTACATACTTATCCCAGCTATTCCCTTGTAGGATACTGGTTATCTCATAGTTCTCTGTGTTACATGCTTATCCCAGCTATTCCCTTGTTGGATACTGGTTAGCTCATAGTTCACTGTGTTACATACTTATCCCAGGTACTCCCTTGTAGGAGCACTGATTATATTATAGTTCACTGTGTTACATTCTTATTCCAAGTATTCCCTTGTACGACACTGATTATCCCATATTTCACTGTTACTTTCTTATCCAAAGTATTCCCTTGTACGACACTGATTATCTCATATTTCGCAGTTACATTCTTATCCAAGGTATTCCCTTGTACAACACTGATCATCTCCTAGTTCACTGTGTTACATACTTATTCCATGTATTCCTTTATAAGACACAGATTATCCCATATTTCACTGCTACATTCTTATCCAAGGGATTCCCTTGTAGGACACAGGGTATCTCATATATCACTGTTACATACTTATCCCAGGTATTCCCTTGTAGGACACAGATTATCCCATATTTCACTGTTACATACTTATCCCAGGTATTCCCTTGTAGGACACAGATTATCCCATATTTCACTGTTACATACTTATCCCTGGTATTCCCTTGTAGGACACTGATTATCTCATATTTCACTGTTACATTCTTATCCAAGGCGTTCCCTTAAAAGACACAGATTACCTCATATTTCAAATTACATGCTTATCCAAGGAATTCCCTTGTAGGACACTGATTATCTCATATTTCATTGTTACATACTTATGCCAGGCGTTCACCTGTAGGACACTGATTATCTCATATTTCATTGTTACATGCTTATCCCAGGTATTCCCTTGTAGGATACTGATTATCTCATAGTTCACTGTGTTACATACTTATCCCAGCTATTCCCTTGTAGGAAAACTGATTATCTCATAGTTCACTGTGTTACATACTTATCCCAGCTATTCCCTTGTAGGATACTGATTATCTCATAGTTCAGTGAGTTGCATACTTATCCCAGCTCTTACCCCTTAGGATACTGATTATCTCATAGTTCACTGTGTTACATTTTTATCCCAGCCATTTCCTTGTAGGACACTGATTATCTCATAGTTCACTGTGTTACATACTTATCCCAGCTATTCCCTTGTAGGATACTAATTATCTCATAGTTCACTGTGTTACATACTTATCCCAGCTATTCCCTTGTAGGAGCACTGATTATATTATAGTTCAGTGTTTTACATACTTATCCCAGCTATTCCCTTGTAGGATACTGGTTATCTCATAGTTCTCTGTGTTACATGCTTATCCCAGCTATTCCCTTGTAGGATACTGGTTATCTCATAGTTCACTGTGTAACATACTTATCCCAGCTATTCCCTTGTAGGATACTGATTATCTCATAGTTCACTGTGTTACATACTTATCCCAGCTATTCCCTTGTAGGATACTGATTATCTCATAGTTCACTGAGTTGCATACTTATCCCAGCTCTTCCCCCTTAGGATACTGATTATCTCATAGTTCACTGTGTTACATTTTTATCCCAGCCATTTCCTTGTAGGACACTGATTATCTCATAGTTCACTGTGTTACATACTTATCCCAGCTATTCCCTTGTAGGATACTAATTATCTCATAGTTCACTGTGTTACATACTTATTCCAGCTATTCCCTTGTAGGAGCACTGATTATATTATAGTTCAGTGTTTTACATACTTATCCCAGCTATTCCCTTGTAGGATACTGGTTATCTGATAGTTCTCTGTGTTACATGCTTATCCCACCTATTCCCTTGTAGGATACTGGTTATCTCATAGTTCACTGTGTTACATACTTATCCAAGGTACTCCCTTGTAGGAGCACTGATTATATTATAGTTCACTGTGTTACATTCTTATTCCAGGTATTCCCTTGTACGACACTGATTATCCCATATTTCACTGTTACTTTCTTATCCAAAGTATTCCCTTGTACGACACTGATTATCTCATATTTTGCAGTTACATTCTTATCCAAGGTATTCCCTTGTACAACACTGATCATCTCCTAGTTCACTGTGTTACATACTTATTCCATGTATTCCTTTATAAGACACAGATTATCCCATATTTCACTGCTACATTCTTATCCAAGGGATTCCCTTGTAGGACACAGGGTATCTCATATATCACTCTTACATACTTATCCCAGGTATTCCCTTGTAGGACACTGATTATCTCATATTTCACTGTTACATTCTTATCCAAGGCGTTCCCTTGAAAGACACAGATTACCTCATATTTCAAATTACATGCTTATCCAAGGTATTCCCTTTTAGGACACAGATTATCTCATATTTCATTGTTACATACTTATGCCAGGCGTTCACCTGTAGGACACTGATTATCTCATATTTCATTATTACATACTTATCCCAGCTATTCCCTTCTAGGGAACCTGATTATCTCATAGTTCACTGTCTCACATACTTATCCCAGCTATTCTCTTGTAGGGGCCCTGCTTATCTCATAGTACACTGTGTTGCATACTTATCCCAGCTATTCCCTTGCACGGCACTGATTATCTCATAGTTCACTGTGTTACATACCTATCCCAGCTTTTCCCTTGTAGGGGCACTGATTATCTCATAGTTCACTGTGTTACATACCTATCCCAGCTATTTTCTTCTAGGGGCACTAAATATCTCATAGTTAACTGTGTTACATACTTATTCCAGCTATTCTCTTGGAGGTGCACTGCTTATCTCATAGTCAACTGTGTTACATACTTATCCCAGGTATTCGCTTGTATGACACTGATTATCCCATATTTCACTGTGTTACATACATATCCCAGGTATTCCCTTGTATGACACTGACTATCCTATATTTCACTGTGTTACATACATGTCCCAGGTATTCCCTTTTATCACACGGATTATCCTATATTTCACTGTGTTACATACATATCCCAGGTATTCCCTTGTATGACACTGATTATCCTATATTTCACTGTGTTTCAAACATATCCCAGGTATTCCCTTTTAAGACACTTATTATTTCATATTTCACTGTGTTACATACTTATTCCAGGTATTCCCTTGTAGAACACTTATTATCCAATATTTCACTGTGTTACATACTTATCCCAGGTATTCCCTTTTAAGACACTTATTATCCCATATTTCACTGTGTTACATACTTATCCCAGGTATTCCCTTTTAAGACACTTATTATCCCATACTTCACTGTGTAACATACATATTCCAGGTACTTCCTTGTAGCACACTGATTATCCCATATTTCACTGTGTTCCATATTTCACTGTGTTACATACTTATTCCAGGTATTCCCTTGTAGGACACTGATTATCCCATATTTCACTATGTTACATACTTATTCCAGGTATTCCCTTGTAGGACACTTATTATCCCATATTTCACTGTGTCACATACTTATACCAGGTATTCCTTTTTAAGACACTTATTATCCCATACTTCACTGTGTTACATACATATTCCAGGTACTTCCTTGTAGCACACTGATTATGCCATATTTCACTGTGTTCCATATTTCACAGTGTTACATACTTATTCCAGGTATTCCTTTATAGGACCCTGGATTATCCCATATTTTACTGTGTTACATACTTATCCCAGGTATTCCCTTGTAGAGCATTGATTATCCTATATTTCACTGTGTTACATACTTATTCCAGGTATTCCCTTATAAGACACTAGATTATCCCATTGTTCACTGTGTTACATACTTATCCCAGGTATTCACTTATAGGACACTAGATTATCCCATTATTCACTGTGTTACATACATATCCCAGTTAATCCCTTGTAGGACATTGATAATCCCATATTTCAATCTGTTACATACTTATTCCAGGTATTCCCTTGTGGGACACTGAATATCCCGTATTTCACTGTTACATACTTATCCCAGGTATTCCCTTGTAGGACAGTTATTATCTCATATTTCACTCTGCTATATACTTATCCCAGGTATTCCCTTGTAGGACAGTGATTATCCCATATTTCACTGTTACATACTTACCCCAGGTATTCGCTTGTATGACACTGATTATCCTATATTTCACTGTGTTACATACTTATACCAGGTATTCCCTTGTATGACACTGATTATCCTATATTTCACTGTGTTACATACTTATACCAAGTATTACCTTGTATGACACTGATTATCCTATATTTCACTGTGTTTCAAACATATCCCAGGTATTCTCTTGTATGACACTGATTATCCTATATTTCACTGTGTTTCAAACATATCCCAGGTATTCTCTTGTATGACACTGATTATCCTATATTTCACTGTGTTACATACATATCCCAGGTATTCCCTTGTAGGATACTGATTATCTCATAGTTCACGGAGTTGCATACTTATCCCAGCTCTTCCCCCTTAGGATACTGATTATCTCATAGTTCACTGTGTTACATTTTTATCCCAGCCATTTCCTTGTAGGACACTGATTATCCCATATTTCACTGTGTTACATACTTATTCCAGGTATTCCCTTGTAGGACACTGATTATCCCATATTTCTCTGTGTTACATATTTATTCTAGGTACTTCCTTGTAGGACAATGATTATCCCATATTTCACTGTGTTACATACTTATCCCAGGTATTCCCTTATAGGACACTGATTATCCCATTAATCACAGTGTTACACACTTATTCCAGGTATTCCCTTATAGGACACTAGATTATCCCATAGTTCACTGTGTTAAATACCTATTCCAGGTATTCCCTTGTAGGCCACTGATTATCCCATATTTCACTGTGTTACATACTTTTCCCAGGTATTCCCTTGTAGGGCACTGATTATCCCATTAATCACTGTGTTACATACTTATTCCAGCTATTCCCTTATAGGACACTAGATTATCCCATAGTTCACTGTGTTACATACTTATTCCAGGTATTCCCTTGTAGGACACCGATTATCCCATATTTCACTGTGTTACATACTTATCCCAGGTATTCCCTTGTAGGGCACTGATTATCCCATTAATCATTGTGTTACATACTTATTCCAGGTATTCCCTTATAGGACACTAGATTATCCCATATTTCACTGTGTTACATTCTTATTCCAGGTATTCCCTTGTAGGACACTGATTATCCCATATTTCACTGTGTTACATACTTATCCCAGGTATTCCTTGTAGGACACTGATTATCCCAAATTTCACTGTGTTACATACTTATCCCAGGTATTCCCCTGTGGGACACTGATTATCCCATATTTCACTGTGTTACAAACTTATTCCAGCTATTCCCTTGTAGGACACTGATTATCCCAAATTTCACTGTGTTCCATATTTCACTGTGTTACATACCTATTCCACGTATTCCCCTGTAGGACACTGATTATCCCAAATTTCACTGTGTTCCATATTTCACTGTGTTACATACTTATTCCAGGTATTCCCTTGTAGGACACTGATAATCCCAAATTTCACTGTGTTCCATATTTCACTGTGTTACATACTTATCCCAGGTATTCCCTTGTAGGACACTGATTATCCCATATTTCACTGTGTTACATACGTATTCCAGGTATTCCCTTGTAGGTCACTGATTATCCCAAATTTCACTGTGTTCCATATTTCACTGTGTTCCACATTTCACTGTGTTACATACTTATTCCAGGTATTCCCTTGTAGGACAATGATTATCCCAAATTTCACTGTGTTACATACTTATTCCAGGTATTCCTTTATAGCAAAACTAGATTATCGCATATTTCACTTTGTTAATACTTATTCCAGGTATTCCTTTGTAGGACACTTATTATCCCATATTTCACTGTGTTACATACTTATTCCAGGTATTCCCTTGTAGGACACTGATTATCCCATATTTCACTGTGTTACATACTTATCCCAGGTATTCCCTTGTAGGGCAATGATTATCCTATATTTCACTGTGTTACATACTTATTCCAGGTATTCCCTTATAAGAGACTAGATTATCCCATAGTTCACTGTGTTACATACTTATCCCAGGTATTCCATATAGGACACTAGTTTATCCCATATTTCTCTGTGTTACATACTTATTCCAGGTACTTCCTTGTAGGACATTGATTATCCCATATTTCACTGTGTTACATACTTATTCCAGGTACGTACTTGTAGGACATTGATTATCCCATATTTCACTGTGTTACAGACTTATCCCAGGTATTCCCTTATAGGACACTACATTATCCCATGGTTCACTGTGTGACATACTTATTCGAGGTACTTCCTTGTACGACACTGATTATCCCATTTTTCACTGTGTTACTTACTTATTCCAGGTACTTCCTTGTAGGACACTGATTATCCCATAGTTCACTGTGTGACATACTTATTCCAGGTACTTCCTTGTAGGACACTGATTATCCCATACTTCACTGTGTTACATACTTACTCCACGTACTTCCTTGTAGCACACTGATTATCCCCTATTTCACTGTGTTCCATATTTCACTGTGTTAGATACTTATCCCAGGTATTCCCTTGTAGGTCACTGATTATCCCATATTTCACTGTGTTATATACTTATTCCACGTATTCCTTTATAGGACACTGGTTATCCCATATTTCACTGTGTTACATACTTATCCCAGGTATTCCCTTGTAGGGCAATGATTATCCTATATTTCACTGTGTTACATACTTATTCCAGGTATTCCCTTATAAGACACTAGATTATCCCATAGTTCACTGTGTTACATACTTATCCCAGGTATTCCCTTATAGGACACTAGATTATCCCATTATTCACTGTGTTACATGCATATGCCAGGTAAACCCTTGTAGGACATTGTTTATCCCATATTTCAATCTGTTACATACCTATTCCAGGTATGCCCATACAGGACACTAGATTATCCCATATTTCACTGTGTTACATACTTAACCCAGGTATTCCTTTGTGGGACAGTGATTATCTCATATTTCACTGTTACATACTTATCCCAGGTATTCCCTTGTAGGCCACTGATTATCCCATATTTCACTGTTAAATACTTATCCCAGGTGTTCGTTAGTATCACACTAATTATCTCATATTTCACTGTTACATACTTATCCCAGGTATTCCCTTGTAGGACAGTGATTATCTCATTATTCACTCTGCTGTATACTTATCCCAGGTATTCCCTTGTAGGACAGTGATTATCCCATATTTCACTGTTACATACTTACCCCAGGTATTCCCTTGTATGACACTGGTTATCCTATATTTCACTGTGTTACATACTTATACCAGGTATTCCCTTGTAGGATCCTGATTTTCCTATATTTCACTGTGTTACATACTTATACCAGGTATTCCCTTGTATGACACTGATTATCCCATATTTTACTGTGTTACATACTTATACCAGGTATTCCCTTGTAGGACACTGATTATCACATATTTTACTGTGTTACATACTTATCCCAGGTATTCCCGTGTAGGACACTGATTATCCCAAATTTCACTGTGTTCCATATTTGACTGTGGAATATACTTATCCCAGGTATTCCCTTGTAGGACACTGATTATCCCATATTTCACTGTGTTTCATACTTCTTCCAGCTATTCCCTTGTAGGGCACTAATTATCCCAAATTTCACTGTGTTCCATATTTCACTGTGTTACATACTTATTCCAGGTATTCCCTTGTAGGACACTGATTATCCCATATTTCACTGTGTTCCATATTTCACTGTGTTACATACTTATTCCAGGTATTCCCTTGTAGAGCACTTATTATCCAATATTTCACTGTGTTACATACTTATCCCAGGTATTCTCTTTTAGACACTTATTATCCAATATTTCACTGTGTTACATACTTATACCAGGTATTCCCTTTTAAGACACTTATTATCCCATATTTCACTGTGTTACATACTTATTCCAGGTATTCCCTTGTAGAACACTTATTATCCAATATTTCACTGTGTTACATACTTATCCCTGGTATTCCCTTTTAAGACACTTATTATCCAATATATCACTGTGTTACATACATATCCCAGGTATTCCCTTGTATGACACTGACTATCCTATATTTCACTGTGTTACATACATATCCCATGTTTACCCTTGTATGACACGGATTGTCCTATATTTCACTGTGTTACATACATATCCCAGGTATTCCCTTGTATGACACTGATTATCCTATATTTCACTGTGTTACATACATATCCCAGGTATTCCCTTGTATGAAATTGATTATCCTATATTTCACTGTGTTACATACATATCCCAGGTATTCCCTTGTATGACACTGATAAATCCCATATTTCACTGTGTTATAACATATCCCAGGTATTCCCTTGTATGACACTGATTATCCTATATTTCACTGTGTTATAAACATATCCCAGGTATTCCCTTGTATGGCACTGATTATCCTATATTTCACCATGTTACATACTTATACCATGTATTCCCTTGTATGACACTGATTATCCCATATTTCACTGTGTTATAACATATCCCAGGTACTCCCTTGTATGACACTGATTATCCTATATTTCACTGTGTTACATACTTATCCCAGGTATTCCGTTGTATGACACTGATTATCCCATATTTCACTGTGTTACAAACATATCCCAGGTATTCCCTTGTATGACACTGATTATCCTATATTTCACTGTGTTACATACTTATCCCATGTATTCCGTTGCATGAAACTGATTATCCTATAATTCACTGTGTTACATACTTATTCCATGTATTCCCTTGTATGACACTGATTATCCTATATTTCACTGTGTTACATACATATCCCAGGTATTCCCTTGTATGATACTTATTATCCTATATTACACTGTGTTACATACTTATCCCAGGTAATCCCTTGTAGGGCACTGATTATCCCATTAATCACTGTGTTACATACATATCCCAGGTATTCCCTTGTATGACACTGACTATCCTATATTTCACTGTGTTACATACATATCCCATGTATACCCTTGTATGACACGGATTGTCCTATATTTCACTGTGTTACATACATATCCCAGGTATTCCCTTGTATGACACTGATTATCCTATATTTCACTGTGTTACATACATATCCCAGGTATTCCCTTGTATGACACTGATTATCCTATATTTCACTGTGTTACATACATATCCCAGGTATTCCCTTGTATGACACTGATTATCCCATATTTCACTGTGTTATAACATATCCCAGGTATTCCCTTGTATGACACTGATTATCCTATATTTCACAGTGTTATAAACATATCCCAGGTATTCCCTTGTATGACACTGATTATCCTATATTTCACCGTGTTACATACTTATACCAGGTATTCCCTTGTATGACACTGATTATCCCATATTTCACTGTGTTATAACATATCCCAGGTATTCCCTTGTATGACACTGATTATCCTATATTTCACTGTGTTAGATACTTATCCCAGGTATTCCGTTGTATGATACTGATTATCCCATATTTCACTGTGTTACAAACATATCCCAGGTATTCCCTTGTATGACACTGATTATCTTATATTTCACTGTGTTACATACATATCCAAGGTATTCCCTTGTATGACACTGATTATCCTATATTTCATGTTACAAACATATCCCAGGTATTTCCTTGTATGACACTTATTATCCAATATTTCACTGTGTTACATACTTATCCCAGGTATTCCCTTTTAAGACGCTAATTATCCCATATTTCACTGTGTTACATACTTATTCAAGGTATTCCGTTTTAAGACACTTATCCCATATTTCACTGTGTTACATACTTATCCCAGGTATTCCCTTTTAAGACACTTATTATCCCATACTTCACTGTGTAACATACATATTCCAGGTACTTCCTTGTAGCACACTGATTATCCCATATTTCACTGTGTTCCATACTTCACTGTGTTACATACTTATTCCAGGTATTCCCTTGTAGGACACTGATTATCCCATATTTCACTGTGTTACATACTTATTCCAGGTATTCCCTTGTAGGACACTGATAATCCCATATTTCACTGTGTTACATACTTATACCAGGTATTCCCTTTTAAGACACTTATTATCCCATACTTCACTGTGTTACATACATTTTCCAGGTACTTCCTTGTAGCACACTGATTATGCCATATTTCACTGTGTTACATACTTATCACAGGTATTCCCTTGTAGTACACTGATTATCCCATATTTCACTGTGTTACATACTTATTCCAGGTATTCCTTTATAGAACCCTAGATTATCCCATATTTCACTGTGTTACATACTTATCCCAGGTATTCCCTTGTAGAGCAATGATTATCCTATATTTCACTGTGTTACATACTTATTCCAGGTATTCCCTTATAAGACACTAGATTATCCCATTGTTAACTGTGTTACATACTTATCCCAGGTATTCACTTATAGGACACTAGATTATCCCATTATTCACTGTGTTCCATACATATCCCAGGTAATCCCTTGTAGGACATTGATAATCCCATATTTCAATCTGTTACATACTTATTCCAGGTATTCCCTTGTGGGACACTGATTATCCCGAATTTCACTGTTACATACCTATCCCAGGTGTTCGTTAGTATCACACTAATTATCTCATATTTCAATGTTACATACTTATCCCAGGTATTCCCTTGTAGGACACTGATTATCCCAAATTTCACTGTGTTACATACTTATTCCAGGTATTCCCTTGTAGAACACTTATTATCCAATATTTCACTGTGTTACATACTTATCCCAGGTATTCCCTTTTAAGACACTTATTATCCAATATATCACTGTGTTACATACATATCCCAGGTATTCCCTTGTATGACGCTGACTATCCTTTATTTCACTGTGTTACATACATATCCCATGTATACCCTTGTATGACACGGATTGTCCTATATTTCACTGTGTTACATACATATCCCAGGTATTCCCTTGTATGACACTGATTATCCTATATTTCACTGTGTTACATACATATCCCAGGTATTCCCTTGTATGACACTGATTATCCCATATTTCACTGTGTTATAACATATCCCAGGTATTCCCTTGTATGACACTGATTATCCTATATTTCACTGTGTTATAAACATATCCCAGGTATTCCCTTGTATGACACTGATTATCCTATATTTCACCGTGTTACATACTTATACCATGTATTCCCTTGTATGACACTGATTATCCCATATTTCACTGTGTTATAACATATCCCAGGTACTCCCTTGTATGACACTGATTATCCTATATTTCACTGTGTTACATACTTATCCCAGGTATTCCGTTGTATGACACTGATTATCCCATATTTCACTGTGTTACAAACATATCCCAGGTATTCCCTTGTATGACACTGATTATCTTATATTTCACTGTGTTACATACATATCCAAGGTATTCCCTTGTATGACACTGATTATCCTATATTTCACTGTGTTACATACTTATACCAGGTATTCCCTTGTAGGACACTAATTATCCCATATTTCACTGTGTTACATACTTATACCAGGTATTCCCTTGTAGGACACTGATTATGCCATATTGCACTGTGTTACATACTTATACCAGGTGTTCCCTTGTAGGACACTGATTTTCACATATTTCACTGTGTTACATACATATCCCAGGTATTCCCTTGTAGGACACTGATTATCACATATTTCACTGTGTTACATACTTATACCAGGTATTCCGTTGTATGACACTAATTATCCTATATTTCACTGTGTTACATACTTATACCAGGTATTCTGTTGTATGACACTGATTATCCTATATTTCACTGTGTTACATACTTATACCAGGTATTCCCTTGTATGACACTGATTATCCTATATTTCACTGTGTTACATACTTATACCAGGTATTCTGGTGTATGACACTAATTATCCTATACTTCACTGTGTTACATACTTATACCAGGTATTCCCTTGTATGACACTGATTATCACATATTTCACTGTGTTACATACTTATACCAGGTATTCTGGTGTATGACACTAATTATCCTATACTTCACTACGTTACATACTTATACCAGGTATTCCCTTGTATGACACTGATTATCCTATATTTCACTGTGTTACATACTTATACCAAGTATTACCTTGTATGACACTGATTATCCTATATTTCACTGTGTTACATACATATCCCAAGTATTCCCTTGTATGACACTGATTATCCTATATTTCACTGTGTTTCAAACATATCCCAGGTATTCTGTTGTATGACACTGATTATTCTATATTTCACTGTGTTACATACTTATACCAGGTATTCGCTTGTATGACACTGATTATCCCATATTTCACTGTGTAACATACATATCCCAGGTATTCCCTTGTATGACACTGACTATCCTATATTTCACTGTGTTACATACATATCCCAGGTATTCCCTTGTATCACACGGATTATCCTATATTTCACTGTTTTACATACATATCCCAGGTATTCCCTTGTATGACACTGATTATCCAATATTTCACTGTGTTAGTTACCTATTCCATTTATTCCCTTATAAGACACAGATTATCCCATATTTCACTGTTACATTCTTGTGCAACGTATTCCCTTGTAGGACACTGATTATCTCATATTTCATTGTTACATACTTAGGCCAGGCCTTCCCGTGTAAGACACTGATTATCTCATATTTCATTGTTACATACTTATCCCAGGTATTCCCTTGTAGGATACTGATTATCTCATAGTTCACTGTGTTACATACTTATCCCTGCTATTCCCTTGTAGGATACTAATTATCTCATAGTTCACTGAGTTGCATACTTATCCCAGCTCTTCCCCCTTAGGATACTGATTATCTCATAGTTCACTGTGTTACATTTTTATCCCAGCCATTTCCTTGTAGGACACTGATTATCTCATAGTTCACTGTGTTACATACTTATCCCAGCTATTCCCTTGTAGGATACTAATTATCTCATAGTTCACTGTGTTACATACTTATCCCAGCTATTCCCTTGTAGGAGCACTGATTATATTATAGTTCAGTGTTTTACATACTTATCCCAGCTATTCCCTTTTAGGATACTGGTTATCTCATAGTTCTCTGTGTTACATGCTTATCCCAGCTATTTCCTTGTAGGATACTGGTTATCTCATAGTTCACTGTGTTACATACTTATCCCAGCTATTCCCTTGTAGGATACTGATTATCTCATAGTTCACTGTGTTACATACTTATCCCAGCTATTCCCTTGTAGGATACTGATTATCTCATAGTTCACTGAGTTGCATACTTATCCCAGCTCTTCCCCCTTAGGATACTGATTATCTCATAGTTCACTGTGTTACATTTTTATCCCAGCCATTTCCTTGTAGGACACTGATTATCTCATAGTTCACTGTGTTACATACTTATCCCAGCTATTCCCTTGTAGGATACTAATTATCTCATAGTTCACTGTGTTACATACTTATTCCAGCTATTCCCTTGTAGGAGCACTGATTATATTATAGTTCAGTGTTTTACATACTTATCCCAGCTATTCCCTTGAAGGTTACTGGTTATCTCATAGTTCTCTGTGTAACATGCTTATCCCAGCTATTCCCTTGTAGGATACTGGTTATCTAATAGTTCACTGTGTTACATACTTATCCCAGCTATTCATTTTAGGATACTGGTTATGTCATAGTTCACTGTGTTACATACTTATCCCAGGTACTCCCTTGTAGGAGCACTGATTATATGATAGTTCACTGTGTTACATTCTTATTCCAGGTATTCCCTTGTACGACACTGATTATCCCATATTTCACTGTTACTTTCTTATCCAAAGTATTCCCTTGTACGACACTGATTATCTCATATTTCGCAGTTACATTCTTATCCAAGGTATTGCCTTGCACAACACTGATCATCTCCTAGTTCACTGTGTTACATACTTATTCCATGTATTCCTTTATAAGACACAGGTTATCCCATATTTCACTGCTACATTCTTATCCAAGGGATTCCCTTGTAGGACACAGGGTATCTCATATATCACTGTTACATACTTATTCCAGGTATTCCCTTGTAGGACACAGATTATCCCATATTTCACTGTTACATACTTATCCCAGGTATTCCCTTGTAGGACACAGATTATCCCATATTTCACTGTTACATACTTATCCCAGGTATTCCCTTGTAGGACACTGATTATCTCATATTTCACAGTTACATTCTTATCCAAGGCGTTCCCTTAAAAGACACAGATTACCTCATATTTCAAATTACATGCTTATCCAAGGTATTCGCTTGTAGGACACTGATTATCTCATATTTCATTGTTACATACTTATGCCAGGCGTTCACCTGTAGGACACTGATTATCTCATATTTCATTGTTACATGCTTATCCCAGGTATTCCCTTGTAGGATACTGATTATCTCATAGTTCACTGTGTTACATACTTATCCCAGCTATTCCCTTGTTGGATACTGATTATCTCATAGTTCACTGAGTTGCATACTTATCCCAGCTCTTCCCCCTTAGGATACTGATTATCTCATAGTTCACTGTGTTACATTTTTATCCCAGCCATTTCCTTGTAGGACACTGATTATCTCATAGTTCACTGTGTTACATACTTATCCCAGCTATTCCCTTGTAGGATACTAATTATCTCATAGTTCACTGTGTTACATACTTATCCCAGCTATTCCCTTGTAGGAGCACTGATTATATTATAGTTCAGTGTTTTGCATACTTATCCCAGCTATTCCCTTGTAGGATACTGGTTATCTCATAGTTCTCTTTGTTACATGCTTATCCCAGCTATTCCCTTGTAGGATACTGGTTATCTCATAGTTCACTGTGTAACATACTTATCCCAGCTATTCCCTTGTAGGATACTGATTATCTCATAGTTCACTGTGTTACATACTTATCCCAGCTATTCCCTTGTAGGATACTGATTATCTCATAGTTCACAGAGTTGCATACTTATCCCAGCTCTTCCCCCTTAGGATACTGATTATCTCATAGTTCACTGTGTTACATTTTTATCCCAGCCATTTCCTTGTAGGACACTGATTATCTCATAGTTCACTGTGTTACATACTTATCCCAGCTATTCCCTTGTAGGATACTAATTATCTCATAGTTCACTGTGTTACATACTTATTCCAGCTATTCCCTTGTAGGAGCACTGATTATATTATAGTTCAGTGTTTTACATACTTATCCCAGCTATTCCCTTGTAGGATACTGGTTATCTCATAGTTCTCTGTGTTACATGCTTATCCCAGCTTTTCCCTTGTAGGATACTGGTTATCTCATAGTTCACTGTGTTACATTCTTATTCCACGTATTCCCTTGTACGACACTGATTATCCCATATTTCACTGTTACTTTCTTATCCAAAGTATTCCCTTGTACAACACTGATTATCTCATATTTCGCAGTTACATTCTTATCCAAGGTATTCCCTTGTACAACACTGATCATCTCCTAGTTCACTGTGTTACATACTTATTCCATGTATTCCTTTATAAGACACAGATTATCCCATATTTCACTGCTACATTCTTATCCAAGGGATTCCCTTGTAGGACACAGGGTATCTCATATATCACTGTTACATACTTATCCCAGGTATTCCCATGTAGGACACAGATTATCCCATATTTCACTGTTACATACTTATCCCAGGTATTCCCTTGTAGGACACTGATTATCTCATATTTCACTGTTACATTCTTATCCAAGGCGTTCCCTTGAAAGACACAGATTACCTCATATTTCAAATTACATGCTTATCCAAGGTATTCCCTTGTAGGACACTGATTATCTCATATTTCATTGTTACATACTTATGCCAGGCGTTCACCTGTAGGACACTGATTATCTCATATTTCATTATTACATACTTATCCCAGCTATTCCCTTCTAGGGAACCTGATTATCTCATAGTTCACTGTCTCACATACTTATCCCAGCTATTCTCTTGTAGGGGCCCTGCTTATCTCATAGTTCACTGTGTTGCATACTTATCCCAGCTATTCCCTTGCACGGCACTGATTATCTCATAGTTCACTGTGTTACATACTTATCCCAGCTATTCCCTTGTAGGATACTAATTATCTCATAGTTCACTGTGTTACATACTTATTCCAGCTATTCCCTTGTAGGAGCACTGATTATATTATAGTTCAGTGTTTTACATACTTATCCCAGCTATTCCCTTGAAGGATACTGGTTATCTCATAGTTCTCTGTGTTACATGCTTATCCCAGCTATTCCCTTGTAGGATACTGGTTATCTAATAGTTCACTGTGTTACATACTTATCCCAGCTATTCATTTTAGGATACTGGTTATGTCATAGTTCACTGTGTTACATACTTATCCCAGGTACTCCCTTGTAGGAGCACTGACTATATGATAGTTCACTGTGTTACATTCTTATTCCAGGTATTCCCTTGTACGACACTGATTATCCCATATTTCACTGTTACTTTCTTATCCAAAGTATTCCCTTGTACGACACTGATTATCTCATGTTTCGCAGTTACATTCTTATCCAAGGTATTCCCTTGTACAACACTGATCATCTCCTAGTTCACTGTGTTACATACTTATTCCATGTATTCCTTTATAAGACACAGATTATCCCATATTTCACTGCTACATTCTTATCCAAGGGATTCCCTTGTAGGACACAGGGTATCTCATATATCACTGTTACATACTTATTCCAGGTATTCCCTTGTAGGACACTGATTATCCCATATTTCACTGTGTTACATACTTATTCCAGGTATTCCCTTGTAGGACACTGATAATCCCATATTTCACTGTGTTACATACTTATACCAGGTATTCCCTTTTAAGACACTTATTATCCCATACTTCACTGTGTTACATACATTTTCCAGGTACTTCCTTGTAGCACACTGATTATGCCATATTTCACTGTGTTACATACTTATCACAGGTATTCCCTTGTAGTACACTGATTATCCCATATTTCACTGTGTTACATACTTATTCCAGGTATTCCTTTATAGGACCCTAGATTATCCCATATTTCACTGTGTTACATACTTATCCCAGGTATTCCCTTGTAGAGCAATGATTATCCTATATTTCACTGTGTTACATACTTATTCCAGGTATTCCCTTATAAGACACTAGATTATCCCATTGTTCACTGTGTTACATACTTATCCCAGGTATTCACTTATAGGACACTAGATTATCCCATTATTCACTGTGTTACATACATATCCCAGGTAATCCCTTGTAGGACATTGATAATCCCATATTTCAATCTGTTACATACTTATTCCAGGTATTCCCTTGTGGGACACTGATTATCCCGTATTTCACTGTTACATACTTATCCCAGGTGTTCGTTAGTATCACACTAATTATCTCATATTTCAATGTTACATACTTATCCCAGGTATTCCCTTGTAGGACACTGATTATCCCAAATTTCACTGTGTTACATGCTTATTCCAGGTATTCCCTTATAGGACTCTAGATTATCCCATATTTCACTGTGTTACATACTTATTCCAGGTATTCCCTTGTAGAACACTTATTATCCAATATTTCACTGTGTTACATACTTATCCCAGGTATTCCCTTTTAAGACACTTATTGTCCAATATATCACTGTGTTACATACATATCCCAGGTATTCCCTTGTATGACACTGACTATCCTATATTTCACTGTGTTACATACATATCCCATGTATACCCTTGTATGACACGGATTGTCCTATATTTCACTGTGTTACATACATATCCCAGGTATTCCCTTGTATGACACTGATTATCCTATATTTCACTGTGTTACATACATATCCCAGGTATTCCCTTGTATGACACTGATTATCCCATATTTCACTGTGTTATAACATATCCCAGGTATTCCCTTGTATGACACTGATTATCCTATATTTCACTGTGTTATAAACATATCCCAGGTATTCCCTTGTATGACACTGATTATCCTATATTTCACCGTGTTACATACTTATACCATGTATTCCCTTGTATGACACTGATTATCCCATATTTCACTGTGTTATAACATATCCCAGGTACTCCCTTGTATGACACTGATTATCCTATATTTCACTGTGTTACATACTTATCCCAGGTATTCCGTTGTATGACACTGATTATCCCATATTTCACTGTGTTACAAAAATATCCCAGGTATTCCCTTGTATGACACTGATTATCTTATATTTCACTGTGTTACATACATATCCAAGGTATTCCCTTGTATGACACTGATTATCCTATATTTCACTGTGTTACATACTTATACCAGGTATTCCCTTGTAGGACACTAATTATCCCATATTTCACTGTGTTAGATACTTATACCAGGTATTCCCTTGTAGGACACTGATTATGCCATATTTCACTGTGTTACATACTTATACCAGGTGTTCCCTTGTAGGACACTGATTTTCACATATTTCACTGTGTTACATACATATCCCAGGTATTCCCTTGTAGGACACTGATTATCACATATTTCACTGTGTTACATACTTATACCAGGTATTCCGTTGTATGACACTAATTATCCTATATTTCACTGTGTTACATACTTATACCAGGTATTCTGTTGTATGACACTGATTATCCTATATTTCACTGTGTTACATACTTATACCAGGTATTCGCTTGTATGACACTGATTATCCCATATTTCACTGTGTAACATACATATCCCAGGTATTCCCTTGTAAGACACTGACTATCAAATATTTCACTGTGTTACATACATATCCCAGGTATTCCCTTGTATCACACGGATTATCCTATATTTCACTGTGTTACATACATATCCCAGGTATTCCCTTGTATGACACTGATTATCCAATATTTCACTGTGTTAGTTACCTATTCCATTTATTCCCTTATAAGACACAGATTATCCCATATTTCACTGTTACATTCTTGTGCAACGTATTCCCTTGTAGGACACTGATTATCTCATATTTCATTGTTACATACTTAGGCCAGGCCTTCCCGTGTAAGACACTGATTATCTCATATTTCATTGTTACATACTTATCCCAGGTATTCCCTTGTAGGATACTGATTATCTCATAGTTCACTGTGTTACATACTTATCCCTGCTATTCCCTTGTAGGATACTGATTATCTCATAGTTCACTGAGTTGCATACTTATCCCAGCTCTTCCCCCTTAGGATACTGATTATCTCATAGTTCACTGTGTTACATTTTTATCCCAGCCATTTCCTTGTAGGACACTGATTATCTTATAGTTCACTGTGTTACATACTTATCCCAGCTATTCCCTTGTAGGATACTAATTATCTCATAGTTCACTGTGTTACATACTTATCCCAGCTATTCCCTTGTAGGATACTGGTTATCTAATAGTTCACTGTGTTACATACTTATCCCAGCTATTCATTTTAGGATACTGGTTATGTCATAGTTCACTGTGTTACATACTTATCCCAGGTACTCCCCCTTAGGAGCACTGATTATATGATAGTTCACTGTGTTACATTCTTATTCCAGGTATTCCCTTGTACGACACTGATTATCCCATATTTCACTGTTACTTTCTTATGCAAAGTATTCCCTTGTACGACACTGATTATCTCATATTTCGCAGTTACATTCTTATCCAAGGTATTCCCTTGTACAACACTGATCATCTCCTAGTTCACTGTGTTACATACTTATTCCATGTATTCCTTTATAAGACACAGATTATCCCATATTTCACTGCTACATTCTTATGCAAGGGATTCCCTTGTAGGACACAGGGTATCTCATATATCACTGTTACATACTTATCCCAGGTATTCCCTTGTAGGACACAGATTATCCCATATTTCACTGTTACATACTTATCCCAGGTATTCCCTTGTAGGACACAGATTATCCCATATTTCACTGTTACATACTTATCCCAGGTATTCCCTTGTAGGACACGGATTATCTTATATTTCACTGTGTTACATACATATCCAAGGTATTCCCTTGTATGACACTGATTATCCTATATTTCATGTTACAAACATATCCCAGGTATTTCCTTGTATGACACTTATTATCCAATATTTCACTGTGTTACATACTTATCCCAGGTATTCCCTTTTAAGACGCTAATTATCCCATATTTCACTGTGTTACATACTTATTCAAGGTATTCCGTTTTAAGACACTTATCCCATATTTCACTGTGTTACATACTTATCCCAGGTATTCCCTTTTAAGACACTTATTATCCCATACTTCACTGTGTAACATACATATTCGAGGTACTTCCTTGTAGCACACTGATTATCCCATATTTCACTGTGTTCCATACTTCACTGTGTTACATACTTATTCCAGGTATTCCCTTGTAGGACACTGATTATCCCATATTTCACTGTGTTACATACTTATTCCAGGTATTCCCTTGTAGGACACTGATAATCCCATATTTCACTGTGTTACATACTTATACCAGGTATTCCCTTTTAAGACACTTATTATCCCATACTTCACTGTGTTACATACATTTTCCAGGTACTTCCTTGTAGCACACTGATTATGCCATATTTCACTGTGTTACATACTTATCACAGGTATTCCCTTGTAGTACACTGATTATCCCATATTTCACTGTGTTACATACTTATTCCAGGTATTCCTTTATAGGACCCTAGATTATCCCATATTTCACTGTGTTACATACTTATCCCAGGTATTCCCTTGTAGAGCAATGATTATCCTATATTTCACTGTGTTACATACTTATTCCAGGTATTCCCTTATAAGACACTAGATTATCCCATTGTTCACTGTGTTACATACTTATCCCAGGTATTCACTTATAGGACACTAGATTATCCCATTATTCACTGTGTTACATACATATCCCAGGTAATCCCTTGTAGGACATTGATAATCCCATATTTCAATCTGTTACATACTTATTCCAGGTATTCCCTTGTGGGACACTGATTATCCCGTATTTCACTGTTACATACTTATCCCAGGTGTTCGTTAGTATCACACTAATTATCTCATATTTCAATGTTACATACTTATCCCAGGTATTCCCTTGTAGGACACTGATTATCCCAAATTTCACTGTGTTACATGCTTATTCCAGGTATTCCCTTATAGGACACTAGATTATCCCATATTTCACTGTGTTACATACTTATTCCAGGTATTCCCTTGTAGAACACTTATTATCCAATATTTCACTGTGTTACATACTTATCCCAGGTATTCCCTTTTAAGACACTTATTGTCCAATATATCACTGTGTTACATACATATCCCAGGTATTCCCTTGTATGACACTGACTATCCTATATTTCACTGTGTTACATACATATCCCATGTATACCCTTGTATGACACGGATTGTCCTATATTTCACTGTGTTACATACATATCCCAGGTATTCCCTTGTATGACACTGATTATCCTATATTTCACTGTGTTACATACATATCCCAGGTATTCCCTTGTATGACACTGATTATCCCATATTTCACTGTGTTATAACATATCCCAGGTATTCCCTTGTATGACACTGATTATCCTATATTTCACTGTGTTATAAACATATCCCAGGTATTCCCTTGTATGACTCTGATTATCCTATATTTCACCGTGTTACATACTTATACCATGTATTCCCTTGTATGACACTGATTATCCCATATTTCACTGTGTTATAACATATCCCAGGTACTCCCTTGTATGACACTGATTATCCTATATTTCACTGTGTTACATACTTATCCCAGGTATTCCGTTGTATGACACTGATTATCCCATATTTCACTGTGTTACAAACATATCCCAGGTATTCCCTTGTATGACACTGATTATCTTATATTTCACTGTGTTACATACATATCCAAGGTATTCCCTTGTATGACACTGATTATCCTATATTTCACTGTGTTACATACTTATACCAGGTATTCCCTTGTAGGACACTAATTATCCCATATTTCACTGTGTTAGATACTTATACCAGGTATTCCCTTGTAGGACACTGATTATGCCATATTTCACTGTGTTACATACTTATACCAGGTGTTCCCTTGTAGGACACTGATTTTCACATATTTCACTGTGTTACATACATATCCCAGGTATTCCCTTGTAGGACACTGATTATCACATATTTCACTGTGTTACATACATATCCAAGGTATTCCCTTGTATGACACTGATTATCCTATATTTCACTGTGTTACATACTTATACCAGGTATTCCCTTGTAGGACACTAATTATCCCATATTTCACTGTGTTAGATACTTATACCAGGTATTCCCTTGTAGGACACTGATTATGCCATATTTCACTGTGTTACATACTTATACCAGGTGTTCCCTTGTAGGACACTGATTTTCACATATTTCACTGTGTTACATACATATCCCAGGTATTCCCTTGTAGGACACTGATTATCACATATTTCACTGTGTTACATACTTATACCAGGTATTCCGTTGTATGACACTAATTATCCTATATTTCACTGTGTTACATACTTATACCAGGTATTCTGTTGTATGACACTGATTATCCTATATTTCACTGTGTTACATACTTATACCAGGTATTCCCTTGTATGACACTGATTATCCTATATTTCACTGTGTTACATACTTATACCAGGTATTCTGGTGTATGACACTAATTATCCTATACTTCACTGTGTTACATACTTATACCAGGTATTCCCTTGTATGACACTGATTATCACATATTTCAATGTGTTACATACTTATACCAGGTATACTGATGTATGACACTAATTATCCTATACTTCACTGTGTTACATACTTATACCAGGTATTCCCTTGTATGACACTGATTATCCTATATTTCACTGTGTTACATACTTATACCAAGTATTACCTTGTATGACACTGATTATCCTATATTTCACTGTGTTACATACATATCCCAAGTATTCCCTTGTATGACACTGATTATCCTATATTTCACTGTGTTTCAAACATATCCCAGGTATTCTGTTGTATGACACTGATTATTCTATATTTCACTGTGTTACATACTTATACCAGGTATTCGCTTGTATGACACTGATTATCCCATATTTCACTGTGTAACATACATATCCCAGGTATTCCCTTGTAAGACACTGACTATCCTATATTTCACTGTGTTACATACATATCCCAGGTATTCCCTTGTATCACACGGATTATCCTATATTTCACTGTGTTACATACATATCCCAGGTATTCCCTTGTATGACACTGATTATCCAATATTTCACTGTGTTAGTTACCTATTCCATTTATTCCCTTATAAGACACAGATTATCCCATATTTCACTGTTACATTCTTGTGCAACGTATTCCCTTGTAGGACACTGATTATCTCATATTTCATTGTTACATACTTAGGCCAGGCCTTCCCGTGTAAGACACTGATTATCTCATATTTCATTGTTACATACTTATCCCAGGTATTCCCTTGTAGGATACTGATTATCTCATAGTTCACTGTGTTACATACTTATCCCTGCTATTCCCTTGTAGGATACTGATTATCTCATAGTTCACTGAGTTGCATACTTATCCCAGCTATTCCCTTGTAGGATACTGATTATCTCATAGTTCACTGTGTTACATACTTATCCCTGCTATTCCCTTGTAGGATACTGATTATCTCATAGTTCACTGAGTTGCACACTTATCCCAGCTCTTCCCCCTTAGGATACTGATTATCTCATAGTTCACTGTGTTACATTTTTATCCCAGCCATTTCCTTGTAGGACACTGATTATCTCATAGTTCACTGTGTTACATACTTATCCCAGCTATTCCCTTGTAGGATACTAATTATCTCATAGTTCACTGTGTTACATACTTATCCCAGCTATTCCCTTGTAGGAGCACTGATTATATTATAGTTCAGTGTTTTGCATACTTATCCCAGCTATTCCCTTGTAGGCTACTGGTTATCTCATAGTTCTCTTTGTAACATGCTTATCCCAGCTATTCCCTTGTAGGATACTGGTTATCTCATAGTTCACTGTGTAACATACTTATCCCACCTATTCCCTTGTAGGATACTGATTATCTCATAGTTCACTGTGTTACATACTTATCCCAGCAATTCCCTTGTAGGATACTGATTATCCTATATTTCACCGTGTTACATACTTATACCATGTATTCCCTTGTATGACACTGATTATCCCATATTTCACTGTGTTATAACATATCCCAGGTACTCCCTTGTATGACACTGATTATCCTATATTTCACTGTGTTACATACTTATCCATGGTATTCCGTTGTATGACACTGATTATCCCATATTTCACTGTGTTACAAACATATCCCAGGTATTCCCTTGTATGACACTGATTATCTTATATTTCACTGTGTTACATACATATCCAAGGTATTCCCTTGTATGACACTGATTATCCTATATTTCACTGTGTTACATACTTATACCAGGTATTCCCTTGTAGGACACTAATTATCCCATATTTCACTGTGTTACATACTTATACCAGGTATTCCCTTGTAGGACACTGATTATGCCATATTTCACTGTGTTACATACTTATACCAGGTGTTCCCTTGTAGGACACTGATTTTCACATATTTCACTGTGTTACATACATATCCCAGGTATTCCCTTGTAGGACACTGATTATCACATATTTCACTGTGTTACATACTTATACCAGGTATTCCGTTGTATGACACTAATTATCCTATATTTCACTGTGTTACATACTTATACCAGGTATTCTGTTGTATGACACTGATTATCCTATATTTCACTGTGTTACATACTTATACCAGGTATTCCCTTGTATGACACTGATTATCCTATATTTCACTGTGTTACATACTTATACCAGGTATTCTGGTGTATGACACTAATTATCCTATACTTCACTGTGTTACATACTTATACCAGGTATTCCCTTGTATGACACTGATTATCACATATTTCACTGTGTTACATACTTATACCAGGTATACTGGTGTATGACACTAATTATCCTATACTTCACTGTGTTACATACTTATACCAGGTATTCCCTTGTATGACACTGATTATCCTATATTTCACTGTGTTACATACTTATACCAAGTATTACCTTGTATGACACTGATTATCCTATATTTCACTGTGTTACATACATATCGCAAGTATTCCGTTGTATGACACTGATTATCCTATATTTCACTGTGTTTCAAACATATCCCAGGTATTCTTTTGTATGACACTGATTATTCTATATTTCACTGTGTTACATACTTATACCAGGTATTCGCTTGTATGACACTGATTATCCCATATTTCACTGTGTAACATACATATCCCAGGTATTCCCTTGTATGACACTGACTATCCTATATTTCACTGTGTTACATACATATCCCAGGTATTCCCTTGTATCACACGGATTATCCTATATTTCACTGTGTTACATACATATCCCAGGTATTCCCTTGTAGGACACTGATTATCCAATATTTCACTGTGTTAGTTACCTATTCCATTTATTCCCTTATAAGACACAGATTATCCCATATTTCACTGTTACATTCTTGTGCAACGTATTCCCTTGTAGGACACTGATTATCTCATATTTCATTGTTACATACTTAGGCCTGGCCTTCCCGTGTAAGACACTGATTATCTCATATTTCATTGTTACATACTTATCCCAGGTATTCCCTTGTAGGATACTGATTATCTCATAGTTCACTGTGTTACATACTTATCCCTGCTATTCCCTTGTAGGATACTGATTATCTCATAGTTCACTGAGTTGCATACTTATCCCAGCTCTTCCCCCTTAGGATACTGATTATCTCATAGTTCACTGTGTTACATTTTTATCCCAGCCATTTCCTTGTAGGACACTGATTATCTCATAGTTCACTGTGTTACATACTTATCCCAGCTATTCCCTTGTAGGATACTAATTATCTCATAGTTCACTGTGTTACATACTTATCCCAGCTATTCCCTTGTAGGATACTGATTATCTCATAGTTCACTGTGTTACATACTTATCCCAGCTATTCCCTTGTAGGATACTGATTATCTCATAGTTCACTGAGTTGCATACTTATCCCAGCTCTTCCCCCTTAGGATACTGATTATCTCATAGTTCACTGTGTTACATTTTTATCCCAGCCATTTCCTTGTAGGACACTGATTATCTCATAGTTCACTGTGTTACATACTTATCGCAGCTATTCCCTTGTAGGATACTAATTATCTCATAGTTCACTGTGTTACATACTTATTCCAGCTATTCCTTTGTAGGAGCACTGATTATATTATAGTTCAGTGTTTTACATACTTATCCCAGCTATTCCCTTGAAGGATACTGGTTATCTCATAGTTCTCTGTGTTACATGCTTATCCCAGCTATTCCCTTGTAGGATACTGGTTATCTAATAGCTCACTGTGTTACATACTTATCCCAGCTATTCATTTTAGGATACTGGTTATGTCATAGTTCACTGTGTTACATACTTATCCCAGGTACTCCCTTGTAGGAGCACTGATTATATTATAGATCACTGTGTTACATTCTTATTCCAGGTATTCCCTTGTACGACACTGATTATCCCATATTTCACTGTTACTTTCTTATCCAAAGTATTCCCTTGTACGACACTGATTATCTCATATTTCGCAGTTACATTCTTATCCAAGGTATTCCCTTGTACAACACTGATCATCTCCTAGTTCACTGTGTTACATACTTATTCCATGTATTCCTTTATAAGACACAGGTTATCCCATATTTCACTGCTACATTCTTATCCAAGGGATTCCCTTGTAGGACACAGGGTCTCATATATCACTGTTACATACTTATTCCAGGTATTCCCTTGTAGGACACAGATTATCCCATATTTCACTGTTACATACTTATCCCAGGTATTCCCATGTAGGACACAGATTATCCCATATTTCACTGTTACATACTTATCCCAGGTATTCCCTTGTAGGACACTGATTATCTCATATTTCACTGTTACATTCTTATCCAAGGCGTTCCCTTAAAAGACACAGATTACCTCATATTTCAAATTACATGCTTATCCAAGGTATTCCCTTGTAGGACACTGATTATCTCATATTTCATTGTTACATACTTATGCCAGGCGTTCACCTGTAGGACACTGATTATCTCATATTTCATTGTTACATGCTTATCCCAGGTATTCCCTTGTAGGATACTGATTATCTCATAGTTCACTGTGTTACATACTTATCCCAGCTATTCCCTTGTAGGATACTGATTATCTCATAGTTCACTGAGTTGCATACTTATCCCAGCTCTTCCCCCTTAGGATACTGATTATCTCATAGTTCACTGTGTTACATTTTTATCCCAGCCATTTCCTTGTAGGACACTGATTATCTCATAGTTCACTGTGTTACATACTTATCCCAGCTATTCCCTTGTAGGATACTAATTATCTCATAGTTCACTGTGTTACATACTTATCCCAGCTATTCCCTTGTAGGAGCACTGATTATATTATAGTTCAGTGTTTAGCATACTTATCCCAGCTATTCCCTTGTAGGCTACTGGTTATCTCATAGTTCTCTTTGTTACATGCTTATCCCAGCTATTCCCTTGTAGGATACTGGTTATCTCATAGTTCACTGTGTAACATACTTATCCCAGCTATTCCCTTGTAGGATACTGATTATCTCATAGTTCACTGTGTTACATACTTATCCCAGCTATTCCCTTGTAGGATACTGATTATCTCATAGTTCACAGAGTTGCATACCTATCCCAGCTCTTCCCCCTTAGGATACTGATTATCTCATAGTTCACTGTGTTACATTTTTATCCCAGCCATTTCCTTGTAGGACACTGATTATCTCATAGTTCACTGTGTTACATACTTATCCCAGCTATTCCCTTGTAGGATACTAATTATCTCATAGTTCACTGTGTTACATACTTATTCCAGCTATTCCCTTGTAGGAGCACTGATTATATTATAGTTCAGTGTTTTACATACTTATCCCAGCTATTCCCTTGTAGGATACTGGTTATCTCATAGTTCTATGTGTTACATGCTTATCCCAGCTATTCCCTTGTAGGATACTGGTTATCTCATAGTTCACTGTGTTACATACTTATCCCAGGTACTCCCTTGTAGGAGCACTGATTATATTATAGTTCACTGTGTTACATTCTTATTCCAGGTATTCCCTTGTACGACACTGATTATCCCATATTTCACTGTTACATACTTATCCCAGGTATTCCCTTGTAGGATACAGATTATCCCATATTTCACTGTTACATACTTATCCCAGGTATTCCCTTGTAGGACACTGATTATCTCATATTTCACTGTTACATTCTTATCCAAGGCGTTCCCTTGAAAGACACAGATTACCTCATATTTCAAATTACATGCTTATCCAAGGTATTCCCTTGTAGGACACTGATTATCTCATATTTCATTGTTACATACTTATGCCAGGCGTTCACCTGTAGGACACTGATTATCTCATATTTCATTATTACATACTTATCCCAGCTATTCCCTTGTAGGGAACCTGATTATCTCATAGTTCACTGTCTCACATACTTATCCCAGCTATTCTCTTGTAGGGGCCCTGCTTATCTCAAAGTTCACTGTGTTGCATACTTATCCCAGCTATTCCCTTGTACGGCACTGATTATCTCATAGTTCCCTGTGTTACATACCTATCCCAGCTTTTCCCTTGTAGGGGCACTGATTATCTCATAGTTCACTGTGTTACATACCTATCCCAGCTATTCTCTTCTAGGGGCACTGAATATCTCATAGTTAACTGTGTTACATACTTATTCCAGCTATTCTCTTGGAGGTGTGCTGCTTATCTCATAGTTCACTGTGTTACATACTTATCCCAGGTATTCGCTTGCATGACACTGATTATCCCATATTTCACTGTGTAACAATAATATCCCAGGTATTCCCTTGTATGACACTGACTATCCTATATTTCACTGTGTTACATACATATCCCAGGTATTCCCTTGTATGACACTGATTATCCTATATTTCACTGTGTTTCAAACATATCCCAGGTATTCCCTTTTAAGACACTTATTATCCCATATTTCACTGTGTTACATACTTATTCCAGGTATTCCCTTGTAGGACACTGATTATCCCATATTCCACTGTGTTACATACTTATAAGAGGTATTCCCTTTTAAGACACTTATTATCCCATACTTCACTGTGTTACATACATATTCCAGGTACTTCCTTGTAGCACACTGATTATGCCATATTTCACTGTGTTCCATATTTCACTGTGTTACATACTTATTCCAGGTATTCCTTTATAGGACCCTAGATTATCCCAAATTTTACTGTGTTACATACTTATCCCAGGTATTCCCTTGTAGAGCAATGATTATCCTATATTTCACTGTGTTACATACTTATTCCAGGTATTCCCTTATAAGACACTAGATTATCCCATTGTTCACTGTGTTACATACTTATCCCAGGTATTCACTTATAGGACACTAGATTATCCCATTATTCACTGTGTTACATACATATCCCAGGTAATCCCTTGTAGGACATTGATAATCGCATATTTCAATCTGTTACATACTTATTCCAGGTATTCCCTTACGGGACACTGATTATCCCGTATTTCACTGTTACATACTTATCCCAGGTGTTCGGTAGTATCACACTAATTATCTCATATTTCAATGTTACATACTTATCCCAGGTATTCCCTTGTAGGACAGTGATTATCTCATATTTCACTCTGCTATATACTTATCCCAGGTATTCCCTTGTAGGACAGTGATTATCCCATATTTCACTGTTACATACTTACCCCAGGTATTCGCTTGTATGTCACTGATTATCCTATATTTCACTGTGGTACATACTTATACCTGGTATTCCCTTGTAGGACACTCGTTATCCCATATTTCACTGTGTTACATACTTATCCCAGGTATTCCCTTGTAGAACAATTATTATCACATATTTCACTGTGTTACATACTTATACCAGGTATTCCCTTGTAGGACACTTATTATCACATATTTCACTGTGTTACATACTTATTCCCGGTATTCCCTTGTAGAACACTTGTTATCCCATATTTCACTGTGTTACATACTTATACCAGGTATTCCCTTGTATGACAGTGATTATCCCATTTTTCACTGTGTTACATACTTATTCCAGGTACTTCCTTGAAGCACACTGATTATCCCATATTTCACTGTGTTCCATATTTCACTGTGTTACATACTTATCCCAGGCATTACCTTGTAGGACACTGATTATCCCAAATTTCACTGTGTTACATACTTATTCCAGGTATTCCTTTATTGGACACTAGATTATCCCATATTTCACTGTGTTACATACTTATTCCAGGTATTCCCTTGTAGGACACTGATTATCCCATATTTCACTGTGTTACATACCTATCCCAGGTATTCCCGTGTAGGACACTGATTATCCCAAATTTCACTGTGTTCCATATTTGACTGTGTAACATACTTATCCCAGGTATTCCCTTGTAGGACACTGATTATCCCATATTTCACTGTGTTTCATACTTATTCCAGCTATTCCCTTGTAGGGCACTAATTATCCCAAATTTCACTGTGTTCCATATTTCACTGTGTTACAAACTTATTCCAGGTATTCCCTTGTAAGACACTGATTATCCCATATTGCACTTTGTTCCATATTTCACTGTGTTACATACTTATTCCAGGTATTCCCTTGTAGAGCACTTATTATCCAATATTTCACTGTGTTACATACTTATCCCAGGTATTCCCTTTTAAGACACTTATTATCCAATATTTCACTGTGTTACATACTTATAGCAGGTATTCCCTTTTAAGACACTTATTATCCCATATTTCACTGTGTTACATACTTATTCCAGGTATTCCCTTGTAGAACACTTATTATCCAAAATTTCACTGTGTTACATACTTATCCCAGGTATTCCCTTTTAAGACACTTATTATCCAATATATCACTGTGTTACATACATTTTCCAGGTATTCCCTTGTATGACACTGACTATACTATATTTTACTGTGTTACATACATATCCCATGTTTACCCTTGTATGACACGGATTGTCCTATATTTCACTGTGTTACATATATATCCCAGGTATTCCCTTGTATGACACTGATTATCCTATATTTCACTGTGTTACATACATATCCCGGGTATTCCCTTGTATGACACTGATTATCCCATATTTCACTGTGTTAAAATATATCCCAGGTATTCCCATGTATGACACTGATTATCCTATATTTCACAGTGTTATAAACATATCCCAGGTATTCCCTTGTATGACACTGATTATCCTATATTTCACCGTGTTACATACTTATACCAGGTATTCCCTTGTATGACACTGATTATCCCATATTTCACTGTGTTATAACATATCCCAGGTATTCCCTTGTATGACACTGATTATCTTATATTTCACTGTGTTACATACATATCCAAGGTATTCCCCTGTATGACACTGATTATCCTATATTTCATATATTACAAACATATCCCAGGTATTCCATTTTATGACACTGATTATCCCATATTTCACTGTGTTACAAACATATCCCAGGTATTACCTTGTATGACACTGATTATCCTATATTTCACTGTGTTACATACTTATCCCAGGTATTCCGTTGCATGAAACTGATTATCCTATAATTCACTGTGTTACATACTTATTCCATGTATTCCCTTGTATGACACTGATTATCCTATATTTCACTGTGTTACATACATATCCCAGGTATTCCCTTGTATGATACTTATTATCCTATATTTCACTGTGTTACATACTTATCCCAGGTAATCCCTTGTAGGGCACTGATTATCCCATTAATCACTGTGTTACATACATATCTCAGGTATTCCCTTGTATGACACTGACTATCCTATATTTCACTGTGTTACATACATATCCCATGTATACCCTTGTATGACACGGATTGTCCTATATTTCACTGTGTTACATACATATCCCAGGTATTCCCTTGTATGACACTGATTATCCTATATTTCACTGTGTTACATACATATCCCAGGTATTCCCTTGTATGACACTGATAATCCTATATTTAACTGTGTTACATACATATCCCAGGTATTCCCTTGTATGACACTGATTATCCCATATTTCACTGTGTTATAACATATCCCAGGTATTCCCTTGTATGACACTGATTATCCTATATTTCACTGTTATAAACATATCCCAGGTATTCCCTTGTATGACACTGATTATCGTATATTTCACCGTGTTACATACTTATACCAGGTATTCCCTTGTATGACACTGATTATCCCATATTTCACTGTGTTATAACATATCCCAGGTATTCCCTTGTATGACACTGATTATCCTATATTTCACTGTGTTACAAACATATCCCAGGTATTCCCTTGTATGACACTGATTATCTTATATTTCACTGTGTTACATACATATCCAAGGTATTCCCTTGTATGACACTGATTATCCTATATTTCATGTTACAAACATATCCCAGGTATTTCCTTGTTTGACACTTATTATCCAATATTTCACTGTGTTACATACTTATCCCAGGTATTCCCTTTTAAGACCCTAATTATCCCATATTTCACTGTGTTACATACTTATTCAAGGTATTCCGTTTTAAGACACTTATTATCCCATATTTCACTGTGTTACATACTTATCCCAGGTATTCCCTTTTAAGACACTTATTATCCCATACTTCACTGTGTAACAAACATATTCCAGGTACTTCCTTGTAGCACACTGATTATCCCATATTTCACTGTGTTCCATACTTCACTGTGTTACATACTTATTCCAGGTATTCCCTTGTAGGACACTGATTATCCCATATTTCACTGTGTTACATACTTATTCCAGGTATTCCCTTGTAGGACACTGATAATCCCATATTTCGCTGTGTTACATACTTATACCAGGTATTCCCTTTTAAGACACTTATTATCCCATACTTCACTGTGTTACATACATTTTCCAGGTACTTCCTTGTAGCACACTGATTATGCCATTATTCACTGTGTTCCATATTTCACTGTGTTACATACTTATCCCAGGTATTCCCTTGTAGTACACTGATTATCCCATATTTCACTGTGTTACATACTTATTCCAGGTTTTCCTTTATAGGACCCTAGATTATCCCATAGTTCACTGTGTTACATACTTATCCCAGGTATTCCCTTGTAGAGCAATGATTATCCTATATTTCACTGTGTTACATACTTATTCCAGGTATTCCCTTATAAGACACTAGATTATCCCATTGTTCACTGTGTTACATACTTATCCCAGGTATTCACTTATAGGACACTAGATTATCCCATTATTCACTGTGTTACATACATATCCCAGGTAATCCCTGGTAGGACATTGATAATCCCATATTTCAATATGTTACATACTTATTCCAGGTATTCCCTTGTGGGACACTGATTATCCCGTATTTCACTGTTACATACTTATCCCAGGTGTTCGTTAGTATCACACTAATTATCTCATATTTCAATGATGCATACTTATCCCAGGTATTTCCTTTATAGGACACTAGATTATCCCATATTTCACTGTGTTACATACTTATTCCAGGTATTCCCTTGTAGGACACTGATTATCCCATATTTCACTGTGTTACATTTCTATCCCAGGTATTCCTTCTAGGACACTGATTATCCCAAATTTCACTGTGTTCCATATTTCACTGTATTACATACTTATCCCAGGTATTCCCTTGTAGGACACTGATTGTCCCATATTTCACTGTGTTACATACTTATTCCAGCTATTCCCTTGTAGGACACTGATTATCCAAAATTTCACTGTGTTCCATATTTCACTGTGTTACATACTTATTCCAGGTATTCCCTTGTAGGACACTGATTATCCCAAATTTCACTGTGTTCCATATTTCACTGTGTTACATACTAATTCCAGGTATTCCCTTGTAGGACACTGATAATCCCAAATTTCACTGTGTTCCATATTTCACTGTGTTACATACTTATTCCAGGTATTCCCTTGTAGGACACTGATTATCCCATATTTCACTGTGTTACATACTTATTCCAGGTATTCCCTTGTAGGTCACTGATTATCCCAAATTTCACTGTGTTCCATATTTCACTGTGTTCCATATTTCACTGTGTTACATACTTATTTCAGGTATTCCCTTGTAGGATACTGATTATCCCATATTTCACTGTGTCCCATATTTCACTGTGTTACATACTTATCCCAGGTATTACCTTGTAGGACACTGATTATCCCATATTTCACTGCGTTCCATATTTCACTCTGTTACATACTTATTCCAGGTATTCCCTTGTGGGACACCAATTATCCCGTATTTCACTGTTACATACTTATCCCAGGTGTTCGTTAGTATCACACTAAGTATCTCATATTTCACTGTTACATACTTATTCCAGGTATTCCCTTGTAGGACAGTGATTATCTCATATTTCACGCTGCTATATACTTATCCCAGGTATTCCCTTGTAGGACAGTGATTATCCCATATTTCACTGTTACATACTTACCCCAGGTATTCGCTTGTATGACACTGATTATCCTATATTTCCCTGTGTTTCATACTTATACCAGGTATTCCCTTGTAGGACACTGGTTATCCCATATTTCACTGTGTTACATACTTATACCAGGTATTCCCTTGTAGGACACTGATTATCCCATATTTCACTGTGTTACATACTTATACCAGGTATTCCCTTGTAGAACACTTATTATCACATATTTCACTGTGTTACATACTTATACCAGGTATTCCCTTGTAGAACACTTATTATCACATATTTCACTGTGTTACATACTTATACCAGGTATTCCCTTGTAGAACACTTATTATCACATATTTCACTGTGTTACATACTTATACCAGGTATTCCCTTGTAGGACACTGGTTATCCCATATTTCACTGTGTTACATACTTATACCAGGTATTCCCTTGTAGAACACTTATTATCACATATTTCACTGTGTTACATACTTATACCAGGTATTCCCTTGTAGGACACTGATTATCCCATATTTCACTGTGTTACATACTTATACCAGGTATTCCCTTGTAGGACACTGATTATCCCATATTTCACTGTGTTACATACTTATACCAGGTATTCCCTTGTAGGACACTGATTATCCCATATTTCACTGTGTTACATACTTATACCAGGTATTCCCTTGTAGGACACTGATTATCCCATATTTCACTGTGTTACATACTTATACCAGGTATTCCCTTGTAGGACACTGATTATCCCATATTTCACTTTGTTACATACTTATACCAGGTATTCCCTTGTAGGACACTGATTATCCCATATTTCACTGTGTTACATACTTATACCAGGTATTCCCTTGTAGGACACTGATTATCCCATATTTCACTGTGTTACATACTTATCCCAGGTATTCCCTTGTAGAACACTTATTATCACATATTTCGCTGTGTTACATACTTATTCCAAGTATTCCCTTGTAGAACACTTATTATAACATATTTCGCTGTGTTACATACTTATCCCAGGTATTCCCTTGTAGAACACTTATTATCACATATTTCGCATTGTTACATACTTATCCCAGGTATTCCCTTGTAGAACACTTATTATCACATATTTCGCTGTGTTACATACTTATTCCAAGTATTCCCTTGTAGAGCACTGATTATCCCATATTTCACTGTGTTAAATACTTATACCAGGTATTCCCTTGTAGGACACTGATTATCCCATATTTCACTGTGTTACATACTTATACCAGGTATTCCCTTGTAGAACACTGATTATCCCATATTTCACTGTGTTAAATACTTATACCAGGTATTCCCTTGTAGAACACTGATTATCCCATATTTCACTGTGTTACATACTTATCCCAGGTATTCCCTTGTATGACACTGATTATCCTATATTTCACTGTGTTACATACTTACCCCAGATATTCCCTTGTATGACACTGATTATCCTATATTTCACTGTGTTACATACTTATCCCAGGTATTTTCTTGTAGAACACTTATTATCCCATATTTCACTGTGTTACATACTTATCCCAGGTATTCCCTTGTAGGATACTAATTATCTCATAGTTCACTGTATTACATACTTATCCCAGCTATTCCCTTGTAGGAGCACTGATTATATTATAATTCAGTGTTTTGCATACTTATCCCAGCTATTCCCTTGTAGGATACTGGTTATCTCATAGTTCTCTGTGTTACATGCTTATCCCAGCTATTCCCTTGTAGGATACTGGTTATCTCATAGTTCACTGTGTAACATACTTATCCCAGCTATTCCCTTGTAGGATACTGATTATCTCATAGTTCACTGTGTTACATACTTATCCCAGCTATTCCCTTGTTGGATACTGATTATCTCATAGTTCACAGAGTTGCATACTTATCCCAGCTCTTCCCCCTTACGATACTGATTATCTCATAGTTCACTGTGTTACATTTTTATCCCAGCCATTTCCTTGTAGGACACTGATTATCTCATAGTTCACTGTGTTACATACTTATCCCAGCTATTCCCTTGTAGGATACTAATTATCTCATAGTTCACTGTGTTACATACTTATTCCAGCTATTCCCTTGTAGGAGCACTGATTATATTATAGTTCAGTGTTTTACATACTTATCCCAGCTATTCCCTTGTAGGATACTGGTTATCTCATAGTTCTCTGTGTTACATGCTTATCCCAGCTATTCCCTTGTAGGATACTGGTTAGCTCATAGTTCACTGTGTTACATACTTATCCCAGGTACTCCCTTGTAGGAGCACTGATTATATTATAGTTCACTGTGTTACATTCTTATTCCAAGTATTCCCTTGTACGACACTGATTATCCCATATTTCACTGTTACTTTCTTATCCAAAGTATTCCCTTGTACGACACTGATTATCTCATATTTCGCAGTTACATTCTTATCCAAGGTATTCCCTTGTACAACACTGATCATCTCCTAGTTCACTGTGTTACATACTTATTCCATGTATTCCTTTATAAGACACAGATTATCCCATATTTCACTGCTACATTCTTATCCAAGGGATTCCCTTGTAGGACACAGGGTATCTCATATATCACTGTTACATACTTATCCCAGGTATTCCCTTGTAGGACACAGATTATCCCATATTTCACTGTTACATACTTATCCCAGGTATTCCCTTGTAGGACACAGATTATCCCATATTTCACTGTTACATACTTATCCCTGGTATTCCCTTGTAGGACACTGATTATCTCATATTTCACTGTTACATTCTTATCCAAGGCGTTCCCTTAAAAGACACAGATTACCTCATATTTCAAATTACATGCTTATCCAAGGAATTCCCTTGTAGGACACTGATTATCTCATATTTCATTGTTACATACTTATGCCAGGCGTTCACCTGTAGGACACTGATTATCTCATATTTCATTGTTACATGCTTATCCCAGGTATTCCCTTGTAGGATACTGATTATCTCATAGTTCACTGTGTTACATACTTATCCCAGCTATTTCCTTGTAGGAAAACTGATTATCTCATAGTTCACTGTGTTACATACTTATCCCAGCTATTCCCTTGTAGGATACTGATTATCTCATAGTTCAGTGAGTTGCATACTTATCCCAGCTCTTACCCCTTAGGATACTGATTATCTCATAGTTCACTGTGTTACATTTTTATCCCAGCCATTTCCTTGTAGGACACTGATTATCTCATAGTTCACTGTGTTACATACTTATCCAAGCTATTCCCTTGTAGGATACTAATTATCTCATAGTTCACTGTGTTACATACTTATCCCAGCTATTCCCTTGTAGGAGCACTGATTATATTATAGTTCAGTGTTTTACATACTTATCCCTGCTATTCCCTTGTAGGATACTGGTTATCTCATAGTTCTCTGTGTTACATGCTTATCCCAGCTATTCCCTTGTAGGATACTGGTTATCTCATAGTTCACTGTGTAACATACTTATCCCAGCTATTCCCTTGTAGGATACTGATTATCTCATAGTTCACTGTGTTACATACTTATCCCAGCTATTCCCTTGTAGGATACTGATTATCTCATAGTTCACTGAGTTGCATACTTATCCCAGCTCTTCCCCCTTAGGATACTGATTATCTCATAGTTCACTGTGTTACATTTTTATCCCAGCCATTTCCTTGTAGGACACTGATTATCTCATAGTTCACTGTGTTACATACTTATCCCAGCTATTCCCTTGTAGGATACTAATTATCTCATAGTTCACTGTGTTACATACTTATTCCAGCTATTCCCTTGTAGGAGCACTGATTATATTATAGTTCAGTGTTTTACATACTTATCCCAGCTATTCCCTTGTAGGATACTGGTTATCTGATAGTTCTCTGTGTTACATGCTTATCCCACCTATTCCCTTGTAGGATACTGGTTATCTCATAGTTCACTGTGTTACATACTTATCCCAGGTACTCCCTTGTAGGAGCACTGATTATATTATAGTTCACTGTGTTACATTCTTATTCCAGGTATTCCCTTGTACGACACTGATTATCCCATATTTCACTGTTACTTTCTTATCCAAAGTATTCCCTTGTACGACACTGATTATCTCATATTTTGCAGTTACATTCTTATCCAAGGTATTCCCTTGTACAACACTGATCATCTCCTAGTTCACTGTGTTACATACTTATTCCATGTATTCCTTTATAAGACACAGATTATCCCATATTTCACTGCTACATTCTTATCCAAGGGATTCCCTTGTAGGACACAGGGTATCTCATATATCACTCTTACATACTTATCCCAGGTATTCCCTTGTAGGACACTGATTATCTCATATTTCACTGTTACATTCTTATCCAAGGCGTTCCCTTGAAAGACACAGATTACCTCATATTTCAAATTACATGCTTATCCAAGGTATTCCCTTGTAGGACACTGATTATCTCATATTTCATTGTTACATACTTATGCCAGGCGTTCACCTGTAGGACACTGATTATCTCATATTTCATTATTACATACTTATCCCAGCTATTCCCTTCTAGGGAACCTGATTATCTCATAGTTCACTGTCTCACATACTTATCCCAGCTATTATCTTGTAGGGGCCCTGCTTATCTCATAGTACACTGTGTTGCATACTTATCCCAGCTATTCCCTTGCACGGCACTGATTATCTCATAGTTCACTGTGTTACATACCTATCCCAGCTTTTCCCTTGTAGGGGCACTGATTATCTCATAGTTCACTGTGTTACATACTTATTCCAGCTATTCTCTTGGAGGTGCACTGCTTATCTCATAGTTCACTGTGTTACATACTTATCCCAGGTATTCGCTTGTATGACACTGATTATCCCATATTTCACTGTGTTACATACATATCCCAGGTATTCCCTTGTATGACACTGACTATCCTATATTTCACTGTGTTACATACATGTCCCAGGTATTTCCTTTTATCACACGGATTATCCTATATTTCACTGTGTTACATACATATCCCAGGTATTCCCTTGTATGACACTGATTATCCTATATTTCACTGTGTTTCAAACATATCCCAGGTATTCCCTTTTAAGACACTTATTATTTCATATTTCACTGTGTTACATACTTATTCCAGGTATTCCCTTGTAGAACACTTATTATCCAATATTTCACTGTGTTACATACTTATCCCAGGTATTCCCTTTTAAGACACTTATTATCCCATATTTCACTGTGTTACATACTTATCCCAGGTATTCCCTTTTAAGACACTTATTATCCCATACTTCACTGTGTAACATACATATTCCAGGTACTTCCTTGTAGCACACTGATTATCCCATATTTCACTGTGTTCCATATTTCACTGTGTTACATACTTATTCCAGGTATTCCCTTGTAGGACACTGATTATCCCATATTTCACTATGTTACATACTTATTCCAGGTATTCCCTTGTAGGACACTGATTATCCCATATTTCACTGTGTCACATACTTATACCAGGTATTCCTTTTTAAGACACTTATTATCCCATACTTCACTGTGTTACATACATATTCCAGGTACTTCCTTGTAGCACACTGATTATGCCATATTTCACTGTGTTCCATATTTCACAGTGTTACATACTTATTCCAGGTATTCCTTTATAGGACCCTGGATTATCCCATATTTTACTGTGTTACATACTTATCCCAGGTATTCCCTTGTAGAGCATTGATTATCCTATATTTCACTGTGTTACATACTTATTCCAGGTATTCCCTTATAAGACACTAGATTATCCCATTGTTCACTGTGTTACATACTTATCCCAGGTATTCACTTATAGGACACTAGATTATCCCATTATTCACTGTGTTACATACATATCCCAGTTAATCCCTTGTAGGACATTGATAATCCCATATTTCAATCTGTTACATACTTATTCCAGGTATTCCCTTGTGGGACACTGAATATCCCGTATTTCACTGTTACATACTTATCCCAGGTATTCCCTTGTAGGACAGTGATTATCTCATATTTCACTCTGCTATATACTTATCCCAGGTATTCCCTTGTAGGACAGTGATTATCCCATATTTCACTGTTACATACTTACCCCAGGTATTCGCTTGTATGACACTGATTATCCTATATTTCACTGTGTTACATACTTATACCAGGTATTCCCTTGTATGACACTGATTATCCTATATTTCACTGTGTTACATACTTATACCAAGTATTACCTTGTATGACACTGATTATCCTATATTTCACTGTGTTACATACATATCCCAGGTATTCCCTTGTATGACAATGATTATCCTATATTTCACTGTGTTTCAAACATATCCCAGGTATTCTCTTGTATGACACTGATTATCCTATATTTCACTGTGTTTCAAACATATCCCAGGTATTCTCTTGTATGACACCGATTATTCTATATTTCACTGTGTTTCAAACATATCCCAGGTATTCTCTTGTATGACACTGATTATCCTATATTTCACTGTGTTTCAAACATATCCCAGGTATTCTCTTGTATGACACTGATTATCCTATATTTCACTGTGTTTCAAACATATCCCAGGTATTCTCTTGTATGACACTGATTATCCTATATTTCACTGTGTTACATACATATCCCAGGTATTCCCTTGTAGGATACTGATTATCTCATAGTTCACGGAGTTGCATACTTATCCCAGCTCTTCCCACTTAGGATACTGATTATCTCATAGTTCACTGTGTTACATTTTTATCCCAGCCATTTCCTTGTAGGACACTGATTATCTCATAGTTCACTGTGTTACATACTTATCCCAGCTATTCCCTTGTAGGATACTAATTATCTCATAGTTCACTGTGTTACATACTTATTCCAGCTATTCCCTTGTAGGAGCACTGATTATATTATAGTTCAGTGTTTTACATACTTATCTCAGCTATTCCCTTGTAGGATACTGGTTATCTCATAGTTCTCTGTGTTACATGCTTATCCCAGCTATTCCCTTTTAGGATACTGGTTATCTCATAGTTCACTGTGTTACATACTTATCCCAGCTATTCATTGTAGGATACTGGTTATGTCATAGTTCACTGTGTTACATACTTATCCCAGGTACTCCCTTGTAGGAGCACTGATTATATTATAGTTCACTGTGTTACATTCTTATTCCAGGTATTCCCTTGTACGACACTGATTATCCCATATTTCACTGTTACTTTCTTATCCAAAGTATTCCCTTGTACGACACTGATTATCTCATATTTCGCAGTTACATTCTTATCCAAGGTATTCCCTTGTACAACACTGATCATCTCCTAGTTCAATGTGTTACATACTTATTCCATGTATTCCTTTATAAGACACAGATTATCCCATATTTCATTGCTACATTCTTATCCAAGGGATTCCCTTGTAGGACACAGGGTATCTCATATATCACTGTTACATACTTATCCCAGGTATTCCGTTGTAGGACACAGATTATCCCATATTTCACTGTTACATACTTATCCCAGGTATTCCCTTGTAGGACACTGATTATCTCATATTTCACTGTTACATTCTTATCCAAGGCGTTCCCTTAAAAGATACAGATTACCTCATATTTCAAATTACATGCTTATCCAAGGTATTCCCTTGTAGGACACTGATTATCTCATATTTCATTGTTACATACTTATGCCAGGCGTTCACCTGTAGGACACTGATTATCTCATATTTCATTATTACATACTTATCCCAGCTATTCCCTTGTAGGGAACCTGATTATCTCATAGTTCACTGTCTCACATACTTATCCCAGCTATTCTCTTGTAGGGGCCCTGCTTATCTCATAGTTCACTGTGTTGCATACTTATCCCAGCTATTCCCTTGTACGGCACTGATTATCTCATAGTTCACTGTGTTACATACCTATCCCAGCTTTTCCCTTGTAGGGGCACTGATTATCTCATAGTTCACTGTGTTACATACCTATCCCAGCTATTCTCTTCTAGGGGCACTGAATATCTCATAGTTAACTGTGTTACATACTTATTCCAGCTATTCTCTTGGAGGTGCACTGCTTATCTCATAGTTCACTGTGTTACATACTTATCCCAGGTATTCGCTTGCATGACACTGATTATCCCATATTTCACTGTGTAACAATAATATCCCAGGTATTCCCTTGTATGACACTGACTATCCTATAATTCACCGTGTTACATACATATCCCAGGTATTCCCTTTTATCACACGGATTATCCTATATTTCACTGTGTTACATACATATCCCAGGTATTCCCTTGTATGACACTGATTATCCTATATTTCACTGTGTTTCAAACATATCCCAGGTATTCCCTTTTAAGACACTTATTATCCCATATTTCACTGTGTTACATACTTATTCAAGGTATTCTCTTTTAGAACACTTATTCTCCAATATTTCACTGTGTTACATACTTATACCAGGTATTCCCTTTTAAGTCACTTATTCTCCAATATTTCACTGTGTTACATACTTATCCCAGGTATTCCCTTTTAAGACACTTATTATCCCATATTTCACTGTGTTACATACTTAGTCCAGGTATTCCCTTTTAAGACACTTATTTTCCCATATTTCACTGTGTTACATACTTATCCCAGGTATTCCCTTTTAAGACACTTATTATCCCATACTTCACTGTGTAACATACATATTCCAGGTACTTCCTTGTAGCACACTGATTATCCCATATTTCACTGTGTTCCATATTTCACTGTGTTACATACTTATTCCAGGTATTCCCTTGTAGGACACTGACTATCCCATATTTCACTGTGTTACATACTTATACGAGGTATTCCCTTTTAAGACACTTATTATCCCATACTTCACTGTGTTACATACATATTCCAGGTACTTCCTTGTAGCACACTGATTATGCCATATTTCACTGTGTTCCATATTTCACTGTGTTACATACTTATTCCAGGTATTCCTTTATAGGACCCTAGATTATCCCAAATTTTACTGTGTTACATACTTATCCCAGGTATTCCCTTGTAGAGCAATGATTATCCTATATTTCACTGTGTTACATACTTATTCCAGGTATTCCCTTATAAGACACTAGATTATCCCATTGTTCACTGTGTTACATACTTACCCCAGGTATTCACTTATAGGACACTAGATTATCCCATTATTCACTGTGTTACATACATATCCCAGGTAATCCCTTGTAGGACATTGATAATCCCCTATTTCAATCTGTTACATACTTATTCCAGGTATTCCCTTGTGGGACACTGATTATCCCGTATTTCACTGTTACATACTTATCCCAGGTGTTCGTTAGTATCACACTAATTATCTCATATTTCAATGTTACATACTTATCCCAGGTATTCCCTTGTAGGACAGGTATTATCTCATATTTCACTCTGCTATATACTTATCCCAGGTATTCCCTTGTAGGACACTGATTATCCCATATTTCACTGTTACATACTTACCCCAGGTATTCGCTTGTATGACACTGATTATCCTATATTTCACTGTGGTACATACTTATACCTGGTATTCCCTTGTAGGACACTCGTTATCCCATATTTCACTGTGTTACATACTTATCCCAGGTATTCCCTTGTAGAACAATTATTATCACATATTTCACTGTGTTACATACTTATACCAGGTATTCCCTTGTAGGACACTTATTATCACATATTTCACTGTGTTACATACTTATTCCCGGTATTCCCTTGTAGAACACTTGTTATCCCATATTTCACTGTGTTACATACTTATACCAGGTATTCCCTTGTATGACAGTGATTATCCCATTTTTCACTTTGTTACATACTTATTCCAGGTACTTCCTTGAAGCACACTGATTATCCCATATTTCACTGTGTTCCATATTTCACTGTGTTACATACTTATCCCAGGCATTACCTTGTAGGACACTGATTATCCCAAATTTCACTGTGTTACATACTTATTCCAGGTATTCCTTTATTGGACGCTAGATTATCCCATATTTCACTGTGTTACATACTTATTCCAGGTATTCCCTTGTAGGACACTGATTATCCCATATTTCACTGTGTTACATACCTATCCCAGGTATTCCCGTGTAGGACACTGATTATCCCAAATTTCACTGTGTTCCATATTTGACTGTGTAACATACTTATCCCAGGTATTCCCTTGTAGGACACTGATTATCCCATATTTCACTGTGTTTCATACTTATTCCAGCTATTCCCTTGTAGGGCACTAATTATCCCAAATTTCACTGTGTTCCATATTTCACTGTGTTACATTCTTATTCCAGGTATTCCCTTGTAGGACACTGATTATCCCATATTTCACCTTGTTCCATATTTCACTGTGTTACATACTTATTCCAGGTATTCCCTTGTAGAGCACTTATTATCCAATATTTCACTGTGTTACATACTTATCCCAGGTATTCCCTTTTAAGACACTTATTATCCAATATTTCACTGTGTTACATACTTATAGCAGGTATTCCCTTTTAAGACACTTATTATCCCATATTTCACTGTGTTACATACTTATTCCAGGTATTCCCTTGTAGAACACTTATTATCCAATATTTCACTGTGTTACATACTTATCCCAGGTATTCCCTTTTAAGACACTTATTATCCAATATATCACTGTGTTACATACATTTTCCAGGTATTCCCTTGTATGACACTGACTATACTATATTTCACTGTGTTACATACATATCCCATGTTTACCCTTGTATGACACGGATTGTCCTATATTTCACTGTGTTATAAACATATCCCAGGTATTCCCTTGTATGACACTGATTATCCTATATTTCACCGTGTTACATACTTATACCAGGTATTCCCTTGTATGACACTGATTATCCCATATTTCACTGTGTTATAACATATCCCAGGTATTCCCTTGTATGACACTGATTATCTTATATTTCACTGTGTTACATACATATCCAAGGTATTCCCCTGTATGACACTGATTATCCTATATTTCATATGTTACAAACATATCCCAGGTATTCCATTTTATGACACTGATTATCCCATATTTCACTGTGTTACAAACATATCCCAGGTATTCCCTTGTAGGGCACTGATTATCCCATTATTCACTGTGTTACATACATATCCCAGGTATTCCCTTGTATAACACTGACAATCCTATATTTCACTGTGTTACATACATATCCCATGTATACCCTTGTATGACACGGATTGTCCTATATTTCACTGTGTTACATACATATCCCAGGTATTCCCTTGTATGACACTGATTATCCTATATTTCACTGTGTTACATACATATCCCAGGTATTCCCTTGTATGACACTGATTATCCTATATTTCACTGTGTTACATACATATCCCAGTTATTCCCTTGTATGACACTGATTATCCCATATTTCACTGTGTTATAACATATCCCAGGTATTCCCTCGTATGACACTGATTATCCTATATTTCACTGTGTTATAAACATATCCCAGGTATTCCCTTGTATGACACTGATTATCCTATATTTCACCGTGTTACATACTTATACCAGGTATTCCCTTGTATGACACTGATTATCCCATATTTCACTGTGTTATAACATATCCCAGGTATTCCCTTGTATGACACTGATTATCCTATATTTCACTGTGTTACAAACATATCCCAGGTATTCCCTTGTATGACACTGATTATCTTATATTTCACTGTGTTACATACATATCCAAGGTATTCCCTTGTATGACACTGATTATCCTATATTTCATGTTACAAACATATCCCAGGTATTTCCTTGTATGACACTTATTATCCAATATTTCACTGTGTTACATACTTATCCCAGGTATTCCCTTTTAAGACACTAATTATTCCATATTTCACTGTGTTACATACTTATTCAAGGTATTCCGTTTTAAGACACTTATTATCCCATACTTCACTGTGTTACATACATTTTCCAGGTGCTTCCTTGTAGCACACTGATTATCCCATATTTCACTGTGTTCCATACTTCACTGTGTTACATACTTATTCCAGGTATTCCCTTGTAGTACACTGATTATCCCATATTTCACTGTGTTACATACTTATTCCAGGTATTCCCTTGTAGGACACTGATAATCCCATATTTCACTGTGTTACATACTTATACCAGGTATTCCCTTTTAAGACACTTATTATCCCATACTTCACTGTGTTACATACATTTTCCAGGTACTTCCTTGTAGCACACTGATTATGCCATATTTCACTGTGTTCCATATTTCACTGTGTTACATACTTATCCCAGGTATTCCCTTGTAGGACATTGATAATCCCATATTTCAATATGTTACATACTTATTCCAGGTATTCCCTTGTGGGACACTGATTATCCCGTATTTCACTGTTACATACTTATCCCAGGTGTTCGTTAGTATCACACTAATTATCTCAGATTTCAATGATACATACTTATCCCAGGTATTTCCTTTATAGGACACTAGATTATCCCATATTTCACTGTGTTACATACTTATTCCAGGTATTCCCTTGTAGGACACTGATTATCCCATATTTCACTGTGTTACATTTCTATCCCAGGTATTCCTTCTAGGACACTGATTATCCCAAATTTCACTGTGTTCCATATTTCACTGTATTACATACTTATCCCAGGTATTCCCTTGTAGGACACTGATTGTCCCATATTTCACTGTGTTACATACTTATTCCAGCTATTCCCTTGTAGGACACTGATTATCCCAAATTTCACTGTGTTCCATATTTCACTGTGTTACATACTTATTCCAGGTATTCCGTTGTAGGACACTGATTATCCCAAATTTCACTGTGTTCCATATTTCACTGTGTTACATACTTATTCCAGGTATTCCCTCGTAGGACACTGATAATCCCAAATTTCACTGTGTTCCATATTTCACTGTGTTACATACTTATTCCAGGTATTCCCTTGTAGGACACTGATTATCCCATATTTCACTGTGTTACATACTTATTCTAGGTATTCCCTTGTAGGTCACTGATTATCCCAAATTTCACTGTGTTCCATATTTCACTGTGTTACATACTTATTCCAGGTATTCCCTTGTAGGATACTGATTATCCCATATTTCACTGTGTCCCATATTTCACTGTGTTACATACTTATCCCAGGTATTACCTTGTAGGACACTGATTATCCCATATTTCACTGCGTTCCATATTTCACACTGTTACATACTTATTCCAGGTATTCCCTTGTGGGACACTGATTATCCCGTATTTCACTGTTACATACTTATCCCAGGTGTTCGTTAGTATCACACTAAGTATCTCATATTTCACTGTTACATACTTATCCCAGGTATTCCCTTGTAGGACAGTGATTATCTCATATTTCACGCTGCTATATACTTATCCCAGGTATTCCCTTGTAGGACAGCGATTATCCCATATTTCACTGTTACATACTTACCCCAGGTATTCGCTTGTATGACACTGATTATCCTATATTTCCCTGTGTTTCATACTTATACCAGGTATTCCCTTGTAGAACACTTATTATCACATATTTCACTGTGTTACATACTTATACCAGGTATTCCCTTGTAGGACACTTATTATCACATATTTCACTGTGTTACATACTTATACCAGGTATTCCCTTGTAGAACACTTATTATCACATATTTCACTGTGTTACATACTTATACCAGGTATTCCCTTGTAGGTCACTGGTTATCCCATATATCACTGTGTTACATACTTATACCAGGTATTCCCTTGTAGAACACTTGTTATCACATATTTCACTGTGTTACGTACTTATACCAGGTATTCCCTTGTAGGACACTGATTATCCCATATTTCACTGTGTTACATACTTATACCAGGTATTCCCTTGTAGGACACTGATTATCCCATATTTCACTGTGTTACATACTTATACCAGGTATTCCCTTGTAGGACACTGATTATCCAATATTTCACTGTGTTACATACTTATACCAGGTATTCCCTTGTAGAACACTGATTATCCCATATTTCACTGTGTTACATACTTATACCAGGTATTCCCTTGTAGGACACTGATTATCCCATATTTCACTGTGTTACATACTTATGCCAGGTATTCCCTTGTAGGACACTGATTATCCCATATTTCACTGTGTTACATACTTATACCAGGTATTCCCTTGTAGGACACTGATTATCCCATATTTCACTGTGTTACATACTTATACCAGGTATTCCCTTGTAGGACACTGATTATCCCATATTTCACTGTGTTACATACTTATCCCAGGTATTCCCTTGTAGAAAACTTATTATCACATATTTCGCTGTGTTACATACTTGTTCCAAGTATTCCCTTGTAGAACGCTTATTATAACATATTTCGCTGTGTTACATACTTATCCCAGGTATTCCCTTGTAGAACACTTATTATCACATATTTCGCTGTGTTACATACTTATCCCAGGTATTCCCTTGTAGAACACTTATTATCACATATTTCGCTGTGTTACATACTTATTCCAAGTATTCCCTTGTAGAACACTGATTATCCCATATTTCACTGTGTTAAATACTTATACCAGGTATTCCCTTGTAGAACACTTATTATCACATATTTCGCTGTGTTACATACTTATCCCAGGTATTCCCTTGTAGAACACTTATTATCACATATTTCGCTGTGTTACATACTTATTCCAAGTATTCCCTTGTAGAACACTGATTATCCCATATTTCACTGTGTTACATACTTATACCAGGTATTCCCTTGTATGACACTGATTATCCTATATTTCCCTGTGTTACATACTTATCCCAGGTATTCCCTTGTATGACACTGATTATCCTATATTTCACTGTGTTACATACTTATCCCAGGTATTTTCTTGTAGAACACTTATTATCCCATATTTCACTGTGTTACATACTTATCCCAGGTATTCCCTTGTAGGACACTGATTGTCTCATGCTTCACTGTGTTACATACTTATCCCAGGTATTCCCTTGTAGGACACTCTTTTTCCCATATTTCACTGTGTTACATACTTATACCAGGTATTTCCTTGTAGGACTCTGATTATCTCATGCTTCACTGTATTACATACTTATCCCAGGTATTCCCTTGTAGAACACTTATTATAATATATTTCACTGTATTACATACTTATACCAGGTATTCCCTTGTAGGACACTTATTATAATATATTTCACTGTATTACATACTTATACCAGGTATTCCCTTGTAGAAAACTTATTATAATATATTTCACTGTATTACATACTTATACCAGGTATTCCCTTGTAGGACACTGATTATCTCATGCTTCACTGTATTACATACTTATACCAGGTATTCCCTTGTAGGACACTTATTATAATATATTTCACTGTATTACATACTTATCCCAGGTATTCCCTTGTAGAACACTTATTATAATATATTTCACTGTATTACATACTTATACCAGGTATTCCCTTGTAGGACACTGATTATCTCATGCTTCACTGTATTACATACTTATCCCAGGTATTCCCTTGTAGGACACTGATTATCCCATAATTCACTGTGTTACATACTTATCCCAGGTATTCCCTTGTAGGACACTGATTATCACATATTTCACTGTGTTACATACTTATACCAGGTATTCCCTTGTAGGACACTGATTATTCCATATTTCACTGTGTTACATACTTATTCAGGTATTCCCTTGTAGGACACTGATTATCCCATATTTCACTGTGTTACATACTTATACCAGGTGTTCCCTTGTAGGACACTGATTTTCACTTATTTCACTGTGTTACATACATATCCAAGGTATTCCCTTGTAGGACACTGATTATCACATATTTCACTGTGTTACATACTTATACCAGGTATTCCCTTGTGGGACACTGATTATCCCGTATTTCACTGTTACATACTTATCTCAGGTGTTCGTTAGTATCACACTAAGTATCTCATATTTCACTGTTACATACTTATCCCAGGTATTCCCTTGTAGGACAGTGATTATCTCATATTTCACGCTGCTATATACTTATCCCAGGTATTCCCTTGTAGGACAGCGATTATCCCATATTTCAATGTTACATACTTACCCCAGGTATTCGCTTGTATGACACTGATTATCCTATATTTCCCTGTGTTTCATACTTATACCAGGTATTCCCTTGTAGAACACTTATTATCACATATTTCACTGTGTTACATACTTATACCAGGTATTCCCTTGTAGAACACTTATTATCACATATTTCACTGTGTTACATACTTATACCAGGTATTCCCTTGTAGAACACTTATTATCACATATTTCACTGTGTTACATTCTTATACCAGGTATTCCCTTGTAGGTCACTGGTTATCCCATATATCACTGTGTTACATACTTATACCAGGTATTCCCTTGTAGAACACTTATTATCACATATTTCACTGTGTTACATACTTATACCAGGTATTCCCTTGTAGGACACTGATTATCCCATATTTCACTGTGTTACATACTTATACCAGGTATTCCCTTGTAGGACACTGATTATCCCATATTTCACTGTGTTACATACTTATACCAGGTATTCCCTTGTAGGACACTGATTATCCAATATTTCACTGTGTTACATACTTATACCAGGTATTCCCTTGTAGAACACTGATTTTCCCTTATTTCACTGTGTTACATACTTATACCAGGTATTCCCTTGTAGGACACTGATTATCCCATATTTCACTGTGTTACATACTTATGCCAGGTATTCCCTTGTAGGACACTGATTATCCCATATTTCACTGTGTTACATACTTATACCAGGTATTCCCTTGTAGGACACTGATTATCCCATATTTCACTGTGTTACATACTTATACCAGGTATTCCCTTGTAGGACACTGATTATCCCATATTTCACTGTGTTACATACTTATCCCAGGTATTCCCTTGTAGAACACTTATTATCACATATTTCGCTGTGTTACATACTTATTCCAAGTATTTCCTTGTAGAACACTTATTATAACATATTTCGCTGTGTTACATACTTATCCCAGGTATTCCCTTGTAGAACACTTATTATCACATATTTCGCTGTGTTACATACTTATCCCAGGTATTCCCTTGTAGAACACATATTATCACATATTTCGCTGTGTTACATACTTATTCCAAGTATTCCCTTGTAGAACACTGATTATCCCATATTTCACTGTGTTAAATACTTATACCAGGTATTCCCTTGTAGAACACTTATTATCACATATTTCGCTGTGTTACATACTTATCCCAGGTATTCCCTTGTAGAACACTTATTATCACATATTTCGCTGTGTTACATACTTATTCCAAGTATTCCCTTGTAGAACACTGATTATCCCATATTTCACTGTGTTACATACTTATACCAGGTATTCCCTTGTATGACACTGATTATCCTATATTTCCCTGTGTTACATACTTATCCCAGGTATTCCCTTGTATGACACTGATTATCCTATATTTCACTGTGTTACATACTTATCCCAGGTATTTTCTTGTAGAACACTTATTATCCCATTTTTCACTGTGTTACATACTTATCCCAGGTATTCCCTTGTAGGACACTGATTGTCTCATGCTTCACTGTGTTACATACTTATCCCAGGTATTCCCTTGTAGGACACTCTTTATCCCATATTTCACTGTATTACATACTTATCCCAGGTATTCCCTTGTATAACACTTATTATAATATATTTCACTGTATTACATACTTATACCAGGTATTCCCTTGTAGGACACTTATTATAATATATTTCACTGTATTACATACTTATACCAGGTATTCCCTTGTAGAAAACTTATTATAATATATTTCACTGTATTACATACTTATACCAGGTATTCCCTTGTAGGACACTGATTATCTCATGCTTCACTGTATTACATACTTATCCCAGGTATTCCCTTGTAGGACACTGATTATCCCATAATTCACTGTGTTACATACTTATCCCAGGTATTCCCTTGTAGGACACTGATTATCACATATTTCACTGTGTTACATACTTATACCAGGTATTCCCTTGTAGGACACTGATTATTCCATATTTCACTGTGTTACATACTTATTCAGGTATTCCCTTGTAGGACACTGATTATCCCATATTTCACTGTGTTACATACTTATACCAGGTGTTCCCTTGTAGGACACTGATTTTCATTTATTTCACTGTGTTACATACATCTCCCAGGTATTCCCTTGTAGGACACTGATTATCACATATTTCACTGTGTTACATACTTATACCAGGTATTCCCTTGTATGACACTAATTTTCCTATATTTCACTGTGTTACATACTTATACCAGGTATTCCGTTGTATGACACTAATTATCCTATATTTCACTGTGTTACATACTTATACCAGGTATTCCCTTGTATGGCACTGATTATCCCATATTTCACTGTGTTACATACTTATACCAGGTATTCCATTGTATGACACTAATTATCCTATATTTCACTGTGTTACATACTTATACCAGGTATTCTGTTGTATGACACTGATTATCCTATATTTCACTGTGTTACATACTAATACCAGGTATTCCCTTGTATGACACTGATTATCCTATATTTCACTGTGTTACATACTTATACCAAGTATTACCTTGTATGACACTGATTATCCTATATTTCACTGTGTTACATACATATCCCAGGTATTCCCTTGTATGACACTGATTATCCTATATTTCACTGTGTTTTAAACATATCCCAGGTATTCTCTTGTATGACACTGATTATTCTATATTTCACTGTGTTACATACTTATACCAGGTATTCGCTTGTATGACACTGATTATCCCATATTTCACTGTGTAACATACATATCCCAGGTATTCCCTTGTATGACACTGACTATCCTATATTTCACTGTGTTACATACATATCCCAGGTATTCCCTTGTATGACACTGATTATCCAATATTTCACTGTGTTACTTACCTATTCCATTTATTCCCTTATAAGACACAGATTATCCCATATTTCACTGTTACATTCTTATCCAACGTATTCCCTTGTAGGACACTGATTATCTCATATTTCATTGTTACATACTTAGGCCAGGCCTTCCCGTGTAAGACACTGATTATCTCATATTTCATTGTTACATACTCATCCCAGGTATTCCCTTGTAGGATACTGATTATCTCATAGTTCAGTGTGTTACATACTTATCCCAGCTATTCCCTTGTAGGAAAACTGATTATCTCATAGTTCACTGTGTTACATACTTATCCCAGCTATTCCCTTGTAGGATACTGATTATCTCATAGTTCACTGAGTTGCATACTTATCCCGGCTCTTCCCCCTTAGGATACTGATTATCTCATAGTTCACTGTGTTACATTTTTATCCCAGCCATTTCCTTGTAGGACACTGATTATCTCATAGTTCACTGTGTTACATACTTATCCCAGCTATTCCCTTGTACGATACTAATTATCTCATAGTTCACTGTGTTACATACTTATCCCAGCTATTCCCTTGTAGGAGCACTGATTATATTATAGTTCAGTGTTTTACATACTTATCCTAGCTATTCCCTTGTAGGATACTGGTTATCTCATAGTTCTCTGTGTTACATGCTTATCCCAGCTATTCCCTTGTAGGATACTGGTTATCTCATAGTTCACGTGTAACATACTTATCCCAGCTATTCCCTTGTAGGATACTGATTATCTCATAGTTCACTGTGTTACATACTTATCCCAGCTATTCCCTTGTAGGATACTGATTATCTCATAGTTCACTGAGTTGCATACTTATTCCAGGTATTCCCTTGTACGACACTGATTATCCCATATTTCACTGTTACTTTCTTATCCAAAGTATTCCCTTGTACGACACTGATTATCTCATATTTCGCAGTTACATTCTTATCCAAGGTATTCCCTTGTACAACACTGATCATCTCCTAGTTCACTGTGTTACATACTTATTCCATGTATTCCTTTATAAGACACAGATTATCCCATATTTCACTGCTACATTCTTATCCAAGGGATTCCCTTGTAGGACACAGGGTATCTCATATATCACTGTTACATACTTATCCCAGGTATTCCCTTGTAGGACACAGATTATCCCATATTTCACTGTTACATACTTATCCCAGGTATTCCCTTGTAGGACACAGATTATCCCATATTTCACTGTTACATACTTATCCCAGGTATTCCCTTGTAGGACACTGATTATCTCATATTTCACTGTTACATTCTTATCCAAGGCGTTCCCTTAAAAGACACAGATTACCTCATATTTCAAATTACATGCTTATCCAAGGTATTCCCTTGTAGGGAACCTGATTATCTCATTGTTCACTGTCTCACATACTTATCCCAGATATTCTCTTGTAGGGGCCCTGCTTATCTCATAGTTCACTGTGTTGCATACTTATCCCAGCTATTCCTTTGTACGGCACTGATTATCTCATAGTTCACTGTGTTACATACCTATCCCAGCTATTCTCTTCTAGGGGCACTGAATATCTCATAGTTAACTGTGTTACATACTTATTCCAGCTATTCTCTTGGAGGTGCACTGCTTATCTCATAGTTCACTGTGTTACATACTTATCCCAGGTATTCGCTTGTATGACACTGATTATCCCATATTTCACTGTGTAACAATAATATCCCAGGTATTCCCTTGTATGACACTGACTATCCTATATTTCACTGTGTTACATACATATCCCAGGTATTCCCTTTTATCACACGGATTATCCTATATTTCACTGTGTTACATACATATCCCAGGTATTCCCTTGTATGACACTGATTATCCTATATTTCACTGTGTTTCAAACATATCCCAGGTATTCCCTTTTAAGACACTTATTATTCCATATTTCACTGTGTTACATACTTATTCCAGGTATTCCCTTGTAGAACACTTATTATCCAATATTTCACTGTGTTACATACTTATACCAGGTATTCCCTTTAAGACACTTATTATCCCATATTTCACTGCGTTACATACTTATTCCAGGTATTCCCTTGTAGAACACTTATTATCCAATATTTCACTGTGTTACATACATATCCCAGGTATTCCCTTTTAAGACACTTATTATCCCATATTTCACTGTGTTACATACTTATTCCAGGTATTCTCTTTAAGAACACTTATTATCCAATATTTCACTGTGTTACATACTTATACCAGGTATTCCCTTTTAAGACACTTATTATCCAATATTTCACTGTGTTACATACTTATCCCAGGTATTCCCTTTTAAGACACTTATTATCCCATATTTCACTGTGTTACATACTTATTCCAGGTATTCCCTTTTAAGACACTTATTATCCCATATTTCACTGTGTTACATATTTATCCCAGGTATTCCCTTTTAAGACACTTATTATCCCATACTTCACTGTGTAACATACATATTCCAGGTACTTCCTTGTAGCACACTGATTATCCCATATTTCACTGTGTTCCATATTTCACTGTGTTACATACTTATTCCAGGTATTCCCTTGTAGGACACTGATTATCCCATATTTCACTGTGTTACATACTTATACCAGGTATTCCCTTTTAAGACACTTATTATCCCATACTTCACTGTGTTACATACATATACCAGGTACTTCCTTGTAACACACTGATTATGCCATTTTTCACTGTGTTCCATATTTCACTGTGTTACATACTTATCCCAGGTATTCCCTTGTAGTACACTGATTATCCCATATTTCACTGTGTTACTTACTTATTCCAGGTATTCCTTTATAGGACCCTAGATTATCCCATATTTTACTGTGTTACATACTTATCCCAGGTATTCCCTTGTAGAGCAATGATTATCCTATATTTCACTGTGTTACATACTTATTCCAGGTATTCCCTTATAAGACACTAGATTATCCCATTGTTCACTGTGTTACATACTTATCCCAGGTATTCACTTATAGGACACTAGATTATCCCATTATTCACTGTGTTACATACATATCCCAGGTAATCCCCTGTAGGAAATTGATAATCCCATATTTCAATCAGTTACATACTTATTCCAGGTATTCCCTTGTGGGACACTGATTATCCCGTATTTCACTGTTACATACTTATCCCAGGTGTTCGTTAGTATCACACTAATTATCTCATATTTCAATGTTACATACTTATCCCAGGTATTCCCTTGTAGGACAGTGATTATCTCATATTTCACTCTGCTATATACTTATCCCAGGTATTCCCTTGTAGGACAGTGATTATCCCATATTTCACTGTTACATACTTACCCCAGGTATTCGCTTGTATGACACTGATTATCCTATATTTCACTGTGGTACATACTTATACCAGGTATTCCCTTGTAGGACACTCGTTATCCCATATTTCACTGTGTTACATACTTATCCCAGGTATTCCCTTGTAGAACAATTATTATCACATATTTCACTGTGTTACATACTTATACCAGGTATTCCGTTCTAGGACACTTATTATCACATATTTCACTGTGTTACATACTTATTCCCGGTACTCCCTTGTAGAACACTTGTTATCCCATATTTCACTGTGTTACATACTTATACCAGGTATTCCCTTGTATGACAGTGATTATCCCATATTTCACTGTGTTACATACTTATTCCAGGTACTTCCTTGAAGCACACTGATTATCCCATATTTCACTGTGTTCCATATTTCACTGTGTTACATACTTATCCCAGGCATTACCTTGTAGGACACTGATTATCCCAAAATTCACTGTGTTACATACTTATTCCAGGTATTCCTTTATTGGACACTAGATTATCCCATATTTCACTGTGTTACATACTTATTCCAGGTATTCCCTTGTAGGACACTAATTATCCCATATTTCACTGTGTTACATACCTATCCCAGGTATTCCCGTGTAGGACACTGATTATCCCAAATTTCACTCTGTTCCATATTTGACTGTGGAACATACTTATCCCAGGTATTCCCTTGTAGGACACTGATTATCCCATATTTCACTGTGTTTCATACTTATTCCAGCTATTCCCTTCTAGGGCACTAATTATCCCAAATTTCACTGTGTTCCATATTTCACTGTGTTACATACTTATTCCAGGAATTCCCTTGTAGGACACTGATTATCCCATATTTCACTGTGTTCCATATTTCACTGTGTTACATACTTGTTCCAGGTATTCCCTTGTAGAGCACTTATTATCCAATATTTCACTGTGTTACATACTTATCCCAGGTATTACCTTTTAAGACACTTATTATCCAATATTTCACTGTGTTACATACTTATACCAGGTATTCCCTTTTAAGACACTTATTATCCCATATTTCACTTTGTTAAAAACTTATTCCAGGAATTCACTTGTAGAACACTTATTATCCAATATTTCACTGTGTTACATACTTATCCCAGGTATTCCCTTTTAAGACACTTATTATCCAATATATCACTGTGTTACATACATATCCCAGGTATTCCCTTGTATGACACTGACTAACCTATATTTAACTGTGTTACATACATATCCCAGGTATTCCCTTGTATGACACTGATTATCCCATATTTCATTGTGTTATAACATATCCCAGGTATTCCCTTGTAGGACACTGATTATCCAATATTTCACTGTGTTACATACTTATACCAGGTATTCCCTTGTAGAACACTGATTATCCCTTATTTCACTGTGTTACATACTTATACCAGGTATTCCCTTGTAGGACACTGATTATCCCATATTTCACTGTGTTACATACTTATGCCAGGTATTCCCTTGTAGGACACTGATTATCCCATATTTCACTGTGTTACATACTTATACCAGGTATTCCCTTGTAGGACACTGATTATCCCATATTTCACTGTGTTACATACTTATACCAGGTATTCCCTTGTAGGACACTGATTATCCCATATTTCACTGTGTTACATACTTATCCCAGGTATTCCCTTGTAGAACACTTATTATCACATATTTCGCTGTGTTACATACTTATTCCAAGTATTCCCTTGTAGAACACTTATTATAACATATTTCGCTGTGTTACATACTTATCCCAGGTATTCCCTTGTAGAACACTTATTATCACATATTTCGCTGTGTTACATACTTATCCCAGGTATTCCCTTGTAGAACACATATTATCACATATTTCGCTGTGTTACATACTTATTCCAAGTATTCCCTTGTAGAACACTGATTATCCCATATTTCACTGTGTTAAATACTTATACCAGGTATTCCCTTGTAGAACACTTATTATCACATATTTCGCTGTGTTACATACTTATCCCAGGTATTCCCTTGTAGAACACTTATTATCACATATTTCGCTGTGTTACATACTTATTCCAAGTATTCCCTTGTAGAACACTGATTATCCCATATTTCACTGTGTTACATACTTATACCAGGTATTCCCTTGTATGACACTGATTATCCTATATTTCCCTGTGTTACATACTTATCCCAGGTATTCCCTTGTATGACACCGATTATCCTATATTTCACTGTGTTACATACTTATCCCAGGTATTTTCTTGTAGAACACTTATTATCCCATATTTCACTGTGTTACATACTTATCCCAGGTATTCCCTTGTAGGACACTGATTGTCTCATGCTTCACTGTGTTACATACTTATCCCAGGTATTCCCTTGTAGGACACTCTTTATCCCATATTTCACTGTGTTACATACTTATACCAGGTATTTCCTTGTAGGACTCTGATTATCTCATGCTTCACTGTATTACATACTTATCCCAGGTATTCCCTTGTATAACACTTATTATAATATATTTCACTGTATTATATACTTATACCAGGTATTCCCTTGTAGGACACTTATTATAATATATTTCACTGTATTACATACTTATACCAGGTATTCCCTTGTAGAAAACTTATTATAATATATTTCACTGTATTACATACTTATACCAGGTATTCCCTTGTAGGACACTGATTATCTCATGCTTCACTGTATTACATACTTATACCAGGTATTCCCTTGTAGGACACTTATTATAATATATTTCACTGTATTACATACTTATCCCAGGTATTCCCTTGTAGAACACTTATTATAATATATTTCACTGTATTACATACTTATACCAGGTATTCCCTTGTAGGACACTGATTATCTCATGCTTCACTGTATTACATACTTATCCCAGGTATTCCCTTGTAGGACACTGATTATCCCATAATTCACTGTGTTACATACTTATCCCAGGTATTCCCTTGTAGGACACTGATTATCACATATTTCACTGTGTTACATACTTATACCAGGTATTCCCTTGTAGGACACTGATTATTCCATATTTCACTGTGTTACATACTTATTCAGGTATTCCCTTGTAGGACACTGATTATCCCATATTTCACTGTGTTACATACTTATACCAGGTGTTCCCTTGTCGGACACTGATTTTCACTTATTTCACTGTGTTACATACATATCCCAGGTATTCCCTTGTAGGACACTGATTATCACATATTTCACTGTGTTACATACTTATACCAGGTATTCCCTTGTATGACACTAATTATCCTATATTTCACTGTGTTACATACTTATACCAGGTATTCCGTTGTATGACACTAATTATCCTATATTTCACTGTGTTACATACTTATACCAGGTATTCCCTTGTATGGCACTGATTATCCCATATTTCACTGTGTTACATACTTATACCAGGTATTCCATTGTATGACACTAATTATCCTATATTTCACTGTGTTACATACTTATACCAGGTATTCTGTTGTATGACACTGATTATCCTATATTTCAGTGTGTTACATACTAATACCAGGTATTCCCTTGTATGACACTGATTATCCTATATTTCACTGTGTTACATACTTATACCAAGTATTACCTTGTATGACACTGATTATCCTATATTTCACTGTGTTACATACATATCCCAGGTATTCCCTTGTATGACACTGATTATCCTATATTTCACTGTGTTTCAAACATATCCCAGGTATTCTCTTGTATGACACTGATTATTCTATATTTCACTGTGTTACATACTTATACCAGGTATTCGCTTGTATGACACTGATTATCCCATATTTCACTGTGTAACATACATATCCCAGGTATTCCCTTGTATGACACTGACTATCCTATATTTCACTGTGTTACATACATATCCCAGGTATTCCCTTGTATCACACGGATTATCCTATATTTCACTGTGTTACATACATATCCCAGGTATTCCCTTGTATGACACTGATTATCCAATATTTCACTGTGTTACTTACCTATTCCATTTATTCCCTTATAAGACACAGATTATCCCATATTTCACTGTTACATTCTTATCCAACGTATTCCCTTGTAGGACACTGATTATCTCATATTTCATTGTTACATACTTAGGCCAGGCCTTCCCGTGTAAGACACTGATTATCTCATATTTCATTGTTACATACTCATCCCAGGTATTCCCTTGTAGGATACTGATTATCTCATAGTTCAGTGTGTTACATACTTATCCCAGCTATTCCCTTGTAGGAAAACTGATTATCTCATAGTTCACTGTGTTACATACTTATCCCAGCTATTCCCTTGTAGGATACTGATTATCTCAAGTTCACTGAGTTGCATACTTATCCCGGCTCTTCCCCCTTAGGATACTGATTATCTCATAGTTCACTGTGTTACATTTTTATCCCAGCCATTTCCTTGTAGGACACTGATTATCTCATAGTTCACTGTGTTACATACTTATCCCAGCTATTCCCTTGTAGGATACTAATTATCTCATAGTTCACTGTGTTACATACTTATCCCAGCTATTCCCTTGTAGGAGCACTGATTATATTATAGTTCAGTGTTTTACATACTTATCCTAGCTATTCCCTTGTAGGATACTGGTTATCTCATAGTTCTCTGTGTTACATGCTTATCCCAGCTATTCCCTTGTAGGATACTGGTTATCTCATAGTTCACTGTGTAACATACTTATCCCAGCTATTCCCTTGTAGGATACTGATTATCTCATAGTTCACTGTGTTACATACTTATCCCAGCTATTCCCTTGTAGGATACTGATTATCTCATAGTTCACTGAGTTGCATACTTATTCCAGGTATTCCCTTGTACGACACTGATTATCCCATATTTCACTGTTACTTTCTTATCCAAAGTATTCCCTTGTACGACACTGATTATCTCATATTTCGCAGTTACATTCTTATCCAAGGTATTCCCTTGTACAACACTGATCATCTCCTAGTTCACTGTGTTACATACTTATTCCATGTATTCCTTTATAAGACACAGATTATCCCATATTTCACTGCTACATTCTTATCCAAGGGATTCCCTTGTAGGACACAGGGTATCTCATATATCACTGTTACATACTTATCCCAGGTATTCCCTTGTAGGACACAGATTATCCCATATTTCACTGTTACATACTTATCCCAGGTATTCCCTTGTAGGACACAGATTATCCCATATTTCACTGTTACATACTTATCCCAGGTATTCCCTTGTAGGACACTGATTATCTCATATTTCACTGTTACGTTCTTATCCAAGGCGTTCCCTTAAAAGACACAGATTACCTCATATTTCAAATTACATGCTTATCCAAGGTATTCCCTTGTAGGACACTGATTATCTCATATTTCATTGTTACATACTTATGCCAGGCGTTCACCTGTAGGACACTGATTATCTCATATTTCATTATTACATACTTATCCCAGCTATTCCCTTGTAGGGAACCTGATTATCTCATAGTTCACTGTCTCACATACTTATCCCAGATATTCTCTTGTAGGGGCCCTGCTTATCTCATAGTTCACTGTGTTGCATACTTATCCCAGCTATTCCTTTGTACGGCACTGATTATCTCATAGTTCACTGTGTTACATACCTATCCCAGCTATTCTCTTCTAGGGGCACTGAATATCTCATAGTTAACTGTGTAACATACTTATTCCAGCTATTCTCTTGGAGGTGCACTGCTTATCTCATAGTTCACTGTGTTACATACTTATCCCAGGTATTCGCTTGTATGACACTGATTATCCCATATTTCACTGTGTAACAATAATATCCCAGGTATTCCCTTGTATGACACTGACTATCCTATATTTCACTGTGTTACATACATATCCCAGGTATTCCCTTTTATCACACGGATTATCCTATATTTCACTGTGTTACATACATATCCCAGGTATTCCCTTGTATGACACTGATTATCCTATATTTCACTGTGTTTCAAACATATCCCAGGTATTCCCTTTTAAGACACTTATTATTCCATATTTCACTGTGTTACATACTTATTCCAGGTATTCCCTTGTAGAACACTTATTATCCAATATTTCACTGTGTTACATACTTATACCAGGTATTCCCTTTAAGACACTTATTATCCCATATTTCACTGCGTTACATACTTATTCCAGGTATTCCCTTGTAGAACACTTATTATCCAATATTTCACTGTGTTACATACTTATCCCAGGTATTCCCTTTTAAGACACTTATTATCCCATATTTCACTGTGTTACATACTTATTCCAGGTATTCTCTTTAAGAACACTTATTATCCAATATTTCACTGTGTTACATACTTATACCAGGTATTCCCTTTTAAGACACTTATTATCCCATATTTCACTGTGTTACATACTTATTCCAGGTATTCCCTTTTAAGACACTTATTATCCCATATTTCACTGTGTTACATATTTATCCCAGGTATTCCCCTTTAAGACACTTATTATCCGATACTTCACTGTGTAACATACATATTCCAGGTACTTCCCTGTAGCACACTGATTATCCCATATTTCACTGTGTTCCATATTTCACTGTGTTACATACTTATTCCAGGTATTCCCTTGTAGGACACTGATTATCCCATATTTCACTGTGTTACATACTTATTCCAGGTATTCCCTTGTAGGACACTGATTATCCCATATTTCACTGTGTTACATACTTATACCAGGTATTCCCTTTTAAGACACTTATTATCCCATACTTCACTGTGTTACATACATATACCAGGTACTTCCTTGTAGCACACTGATTATGCCATTTTTCACTGTGTTCCATATTTCACTGTGTTACATACTTATCCCAGGTATTCCCTTGTAGTACACTGATTATCCCATATTTCACTGTGTTACTTACTTATTCCAGGTATTCCTTTATAGGACCCTAGATTATCCCATATTTTACTTTGTTACATACTTATCCCAGGTATTCCCTTGTAGAGCAATGATTATCCTATATTTCACTGTGTTACATACTTATTCCAGGTATTCCCTTATAAGACACTAGATTATCCCATTGTTCACTGTGTTACATACTTATCCCAGGTATTCACTTATAGGACACTAGATTATCCCATTATTCACTGTGTTACATACATATCCCAGGTAATCCCTTGTAGGACATTGATAATCCCATATTTCAATAAGTTACATACTTATTCCAGGTATTCCCTTGTGGGACACTGATTATCCCGTATTTCACTGTTACATACTTATCCCAGGTGTTCGTTAGTATCACACTAATTATCTCATATTTCAATGTTACATACTTATCCCAGGTATTCCCTTGTAGGACAGTGATTATCTCATATTTCACTCTGCTATATACTTATCCCAGGTATTCCCTTGTAGGACAGTGATTATCCCATATTTCACTGTTACATACTTACCCCAGGTATTCGCTTGTATGACACTGATTATCCTATATTTCACTGTGGTACATGCTTATACCAGGTATTCCCTTGTAGGACACTCGTTATCCCATATTTCACTGTGTTACATACTTATCCCAGGTATTCCCTTGTAGAACAATTATTATCACATATTTCACTGTGTTACATACTTATACCAGGTATTCCGTTCTAGGACACTTATTATCACATATTTCACTGTGTTACATACTTATTCCCGGTACTCCCTTGTAGAACACTTGTTATCCCATATTTCACTGTGTTACATACTTATACCAGGTATTCCCTTGTATGACAGTGATTATCCCATATTTCACTGTGTTACATACTTATTCCAGGTACTTCCTTGAAGCACACTGATTATCCCATATTTCACTGTGTTCCATATTTCACTGTGTTACATACTTATCCCAGGCATTACCTTGTAGGACACTGATTATCCCAAAATTCACTGTGTTACATACTTATTCCAGGTATTCCTTTATTGGACACTAGATTATCCCATATTTCACTGTGTTACATACTTATTCCAGGTATTCCCTTGTAGGACACTAATTATCCCATATTTCACTGTGTTACATACCTATCCCAGGTATTCCCGTGTAGGACACTGATTATCCCAAATTTCACTCTGTTCCATATTTGACTGTGGAACATACTTATCCCAGGTATTCCCTTGTAGGACACTGATTATCCCATATTTCACTGTGTTTCATACTTATTCCAGCTATTCCCTTGTAGGGCACTAATTATCCCAAATTTCACTGTGTTCCATATTTCACTGTGTTACATACTTATTCCAGGAATTCCCTTGTAGGACACTGATTATCCCATATTTCACTGTGTTCCATATTTCACTGTGTTACATACTTGTTCCAGGTATTCCCTTGTAGAGCACTTATTATCCAATATTTCACTGTGTTACATACTTATCCCAGGTATTACCTTTTAAGACACTTATTATCCAATATTTCTCTGTGTTACATACTTATACCAGGTATTCCCTTTTAAGACACTTATTATCCCATATTTCACTTTGTTAAAAACTTATTCCAGGTATTCACTTGTAGAACACTTATTATCCAATATTTCACTGTGTTACATACTTATCCCAGGTATTCCCTTTTAAGACACTTATTATCCAATATATCACTGTGTTACATACATATCCCAGGTATTCCCTTGTATGACACTGACTATCCTATATTTAACTGTGTTACATACATATCCCAGGTATTCCCTTGTATGACACTGATTATCCCATATTTCATTGTGTTATAACATATCCCAGGTATTTTCTTGTATGACACTGATTATCCTATATTTCACTGTGTTACATACTTATACCAGGTGTTCCCTTGTATCACACGGATTATCCTATATTTCACTGTGTTAAATACTTATACCAGGTATTCCCTTGTATGACACTGATTATCCCATATTTCATTGTGTTATAACATATCCCAGGTATTCCCTTGTATGACACTGATTATCCTATATTTCACTGTGTTATAAACATATCCAAGGTATTCCCTTGTATGACACTGATTATCCCATATTTCACTGTGTTATAACATATCCCAGGTACTCCCTTGTATGACACTGATTATCCTATATTTCACTGTGTTACATACATATCCCAGGTATTCCCTTGTATGACACTGATTATCCCATATTTCACTGTGTTACATACATATCCCAGGTATTCCCTTGTATGACACTGATTATCCTATATTTCACTGTGTTACATACATATCCCGGGTATTCCCTTGTATGACACTGATTATCCTATATTTCACTGTGTTACATACATATCCCAGGTATTCCCTTGTAGGACACTGATTATCACATATTTCACTGTGTTACATACTTATACCAGGTATTCCCTTGTATGACACTAATTATCCTATATTTCACTGTGTTACATACTTATACCAGGTATTCCGTTGTATGACACTAATTATCCTATATTTCACTGTGTTACATACTTATACCAGGTATTCCCTTGTATGGCACTGATTATCCCATATTTCACTGTGTTACATACTTATACCAGGTATTCCATTGTATGACACTAATTATCCTATATTTCACTGTGTTACATACTTATACCAGGTATTCTGTTGTATGACACTGATTATCCTATATTTCAGTGTGTTACATACTAATACCAGGTATTCCCTTGTATGACACTGATTATCCTATATTTCACTGTGTTACATACTTATACCAAGTATTACCTTGTATGACACTGATTATCCTATATTTCACTGTGTTACATACATATCCCAGGTATTCCCTTGTATGACACTGATTATCCTATATTTCACTGTGTTTCAAACATATCCCAGGTATTCTCTTGTATGACACTGATTATTCTATATTTCACTGTGTTACATACTTATACCAGGTATTCGCTTGTATGACACTGATTATCCCATATTTCACTGTGTAACATACATATCCCAGGTATTCCCTTGTATGACACTGACTATCCTATATTTCACTGTGTTACATACATATCCCAGGTATTCCCTTGTATCACACGGATTATCCTATATTTCACTGTGTTACATACATATCCCAGGTATTCCCTTGTATGACACTGATTATCCAATATTTCACTGTGTTACTTACCTATTCCATTTATTCCCTTATAAGACACAGATTATCCCATATTTCACTGTTACATTCTTATCCAACGTATTCCCTTGTAGGACACTGATTATCTCATATTTCATTGTTACATACTTAGGCCAGGCCTTCCCGTGTAAGACACTGATTATCTCATATTTCATTGTTACATACTCATCCCAGGTATTCCCTTGTAGGATACTGATTATCTCATAGTTCAGTGTGTTACATACTTATCCCAGCTATTCCCTTGTAGGAAAACTGATTATCTCATAGTTCACTGTGTTACATACTTATCCCAGCTATTCCCTTGTAGGATACTGATTATCTCAAGTTCACTGAGTTGCATACTTATCCCGGCTCTTCCCCCTTAGGATACTGATTATCTCATAGTTCACTGTGTTACATTTTTATCCCAGCCATTTCCTTGTAGGACACTGATTATCTCATAGTTCACTGTGTTACATACTTATCCCAGCTATTCCCTTGTAGGATACTAATTATCTCATAGTTCACTGTGTTACATACTTATCCCAGCTATTCCCTTGTAGGAGCACTGATTATATTATAGTTCAGTGTTTTACATGCTTATCCCAGCTATTCCCTTGTAGGATACTGGTTATCTCATAGTTCACTGTGTAACATACTTATCCCAGCTATTCCCTTGTAGGATACTGATTATCTCATAGTTCACTGTGTTACATACTTATCCCAGCTATTCCCTTGTAGGATACTGATTATCTCATAGTTCACTGAGTTGCATACTTATTCCAGGTATTCCCTTGTACGACACTGATTATCCCATATTTCACAGTTACTTTCTTATCCAAAGTATTCCCTTGTACGACACTGATTATCTCATATTTCGCAGTTACATTCTTATCCAAGGTATTCCCTTGTACAACACTGATCATCTCCTAGTTCACTGTGTTACATACTTATTCCATGTATTCCTTTATAAGACACAGATTATCCCATATTTCACTGCTACATTCTTATCCAAGGGATTCCCTTGTAGGACACAGGGTATCTCATATATCACTGTTACATACTTATCCCAGGTATTCCCTTGTAGGACACAGATTATCCCATATTTCACTGTTACATACTTATCCCAGGTATTCCCTTGTAGGACACAGATTATCCCATATTTCACTGTTACATACTTATCCCAGGTATTCCCTTGTAGGACACTGATTATCTCATATTTCACTGTTACATTCTTATCCAAGGCGTTCCCTTAAAAGACACAGATTACCTCATATTTCAAATTACATGCTTATCCAAGGTATTCCCTTGTAGGACACTGATTATCTCATATTTCATTGTTACATACTTATGCCAGGCGTTCACCTGTAGGACACTGATTATCTCATATTTCATTATTACATACTTATCCCAGCTATTCCCTTGTAGGGAACCTGATTATCTCATAGTTCACTGTCTCACATACTTATCCCAGATATTCTCTTGTAGGGGCCCTGCTTATCTCATAGTTCACTGTGTTGCATACTTATCCCAGCTATTCCTTTGTACGGCACTGATTATCTCATAGTTCACTGTGTTACATACCTATCCCAGCTATTCTCTTCTAGGGGCACTGAATATCTCATAGTTAACTGTGTAACATACTTATTCCAGCTATTCTCTTGGAGGTGCACTGCTTATCTCATAGTTCACTGTGTTACATACTTATCCCAGGTATTCGCTTGTATGACACTGATTATCCCATATTTCACTGTGTAACAATAATATCCCAGGTATTCCCTTGTATGACACTGACTATCCTATATTTCACTGTGTTACATACATATCCCAGGTATTCCCTTTTATCACACGGATTATCCTATATTTCACTGTGTTACATACATATCCCAGGTATTCCCTTGCATGACACTGATTATCCTATATTTCACTGTGTTTCAAACATATCCCAGGTATTCCCTTTTAAGACACTTATTATTCCATATTTCACTGTGTTACATACTTATTCCAGGTATTCCCTTGTAGAACACTTATTATCCAATATTTCACTGTGTTACATACTTATACCAGGTATTCCCTTTAAGACACTTATTATCCCATATTTCACTGCGTTACATACTTATTCCAGGTATTCCCTTGTAGAACACTTATTATCCAATATTTCACTGTGTTACATACTTATCCCAGGTATTCCCTTTTAAGACACTTATTATCCCATATTTCACTGTGTTACATACTTATTCCAGGTATTCTCTTTAAGAACACTTATTATCCAATATTTCACTGTGTTACATACTTATACCAGGTATTCCCTTTTAAGACACTTATTATCCCATATTTCACTGTGTTACATACTTATTCCAGGTATTCCCTTTTAAGACACTTATTATCCCATATTTCACTGTGTTACATATTTATCCCAGGTATTCCCTTTTAAGACACTTATTATCCGATACTTCACTGTGTAACATACATATTCCAGGTACTTCCCTGTAGCACACTGATTATCCCATATTTCACTGTGTTCCATATTTCACTGTGTTACATACTTATTCCAGGTATTCCCTTGTAGGACACTGATTATCCCATATTTCACTGTGTTACATACTTATTCCAGGTATTCCCTTGTAGGACACTGATTATCCCATATTTCACTGTGTTACATACTTATACCAGGTATTCCCTTTTAAGACACTTATTATCCCATACTTCACTGTGTTACATACATATACCAGGTACTTCCTTGTAGCACACTGATTATGCCATTTTTCACTGTGTTCCATATTTCACTGTGTTACATACTTATCCCAGGTATTCCCTTGTAGTACACTGATTATCCCATATTTCACTGTGTTACTTACTTATTCCAGGTATTCCTTTATAGGACCCTAGATTATCCCATATTTTACTGTGTTACATACTTATCCCAGGTATTCCCTTGTAGAGCAATGATTATCCTATATTTCACTGTGTTACATACTTATTCCAGGTATTCCCTTATAAGACACTAGATTATCCCATTGTTCACTGTGTTACATACTTATCCCAGGTATTCACTTATAGGACACTAGATTATCCCATTATTCACTGTGTTACATACATATCCCAGGTAATCCCTTGTAGGACATTGATAATCCCATATTTCAATAAGTTACATACTTATTCCAGGTATTCCCTTGTGGGACACTGATTATCCCGTATTTCACTGTTACATACTTATCCCAGGTGTTCGTTAGTATCACACTAATTATCTCATATTTCAATGTTACATACTTATCCCAGGTATTCCCTTGTAGGACAGTGATTATCTCATATTTCACTCTGCTATATACTTATCCCAGGTATTCCCTTGTAGGACAGTGATTATCCCATATTTCACTGTTACATACTTACCCCAGGTATTCGCTTGTATGACACTGATTATCCTATATTTCACTGTGGTACATGCTTATACCAGGTATTCCCTTGTAGGACACTCGTTATCCCATATTTCACTGTGTTACATACTTATCCCAGGTATTCCCTTGTAGAACAATTATTATCACATATTTCACTGTGTTACATACTTATACCAGGTATTCCGTTCTAGGACACTTATTATCACATATTTCACTGTGTTACATACTTATTCCCGGTACTCCCTTGTAGAACACTTGTTATCCCATATTTCACTGTGTTACATACTTATACCAGGTATTCCCTTGTATGACAGTGATTATCCCATATTTCACTGTGTTACATACTTATTCCAGGTACTTCCTTGAAGCACACTGATTATCCCATATTTCACTGTGTTCCATATTTCACTGTGTTACATACTTATCCCAGGCATTACCTTGTAGGACACTGATTATCCCAAAATTCACTGTGTTACATACTTATTCCAGGTATTCCTTTATTGGACACTAGATTATCCCATATTTCACTGTGTTACATACTTATTCCAGGTATTCCCTTGTAGGACACTAATTATCCCATATTTCACTGTGTTACATACCTATCCCAGGTATTCCCGTGTAGGACACTGATTATCCCAAATTTCACTCTGTTCCATATTTGACTGTGGAACATACTTATCCCAGGTATTCCCTTGTAGGACACTGATTATCCCATATTTCACTGTGTTTCATACTTATTCCAGCTATTCCCTTGTAGGGCACTAATTATCCCAAATTTCACTGTGTTCCATATTTCACTGTGTTACATACTTATTCCAGGAATTCCCTTGTAGGACACTGATTATCCCATATTTCACTGTGTTCCATATTTCACTGTGTTACATACTTGTTCCAGGTATTCCCTTGTAGAGCACTTATTATCCAATATTTCACTGTGTTACATACTTATCCCAGGTATTACCTTTTAAGACACTTATTATCCAATATTTCACTGTGTTACATACTTATACCAGGTATTCCCTTTTAAGACACTTATTATCCCATATTTCACTTTGTTAAAAACTTATTCCAGGTATTCACTTGTAGAACACTTATTATCCAATATTTCACTGTGTTACATACTTATCCCAGGTATTCCCTTTTAAGACACTTATTATCCAATATATCACTGTGTTACATACATATCCCAGGTATTCCCTTGTATGACACTGACTATCCTATATTTAACTGTGTTACATACATATCCCAGGTATTCCCTTGTATGACACTGATTATCCCATATTTCATTGTGTTATAACATATCCCAGGTATTTTCTTGTATGACACTGATTATCCTATATTTCACTGTGTTACATACTTATACCAGGTGTTCCCTTGTATCACACGGATTATCCTATATTTCACTGTGTTAAATACTTATACCAGGTATTCCCTTGTATGACACTGATTATCCCATATTTCATTGTGTTATAACATATCCCAGGTATTCCCTTGTATGACACTGATTATCCTATATTTCACTGTGTTATAAACATATCCAAGGTATTCCCTTGTATGACACTGATTATCCCATATTTCACTGTGTTATAACATATCCCAGGTACTCCCTTGTATGACACTGATTATCCTATATTTCACTGTGTTACATACATATCCCAGGTATTCCCTTGTATGACACTGATTATCCCATATTTCACTGTGTTACATACATATCCCAGGTATTCCCTTGTATGACACTGATTATCCTATATTTCACTGTGTTACATACATATCCCGGGTATTCCCTTGTATGACACTGATTATCCTATATTTCACTGTGTTACATACATATACCAGGTATTCCCTTGTATGACACTGATTATCCCATATTTCACTGTGTTACATACATATCCCGGGTATTCCCTTGTATGACACTGATTATCCTATATTTCACTGTGTTACATACATATCCCAGGTATTCCCTTGTATTACACCGATTATCCCATATTTCACTGTGTTATAACATATCCCAGGTACTCCCTTGTATGACACTGATTATCCTATATTTCACTGTGTTACATACATATCCCAGGTATTCCCTTGTATGACACTGATTATCCCATATTTCACTGTGTTACATACATATCCCAGGTATTCCCTTGTATGACACGGATTATCCTATATTTCACTGTGTTACATACTTATCCCAGGTATTCCGTTGCATGAAACTGATTATCCTATAATTCACTGTGTTACATACTTATTCCATGTATTCCCTTGTATGATACTGATTATCCTATATTTCACTGTGTTACATACATATCCCAGGTATTCCCTTGTATGATACTTATTATCCTATATTTCACTGTGTTACATACTTATCCCAGGTAATCCCTTGTAGGGCACTGATTATCCCATTAATCACTGCGTTACATACTTATTCCAGGTATTCCCTTATAGGACACTAGATTATCCCATAGTTCACTGTGTTACATACTTATTCCAGGTATTCCCTTGTAGGACACTGATTATCCCATATTTCACTGTGTTACATACTTATCCCAGGTATTCCCTTGTAGGTGACTGATGTCCCATTAATTGTTGTGTTACATACTTATTCCAGGTATTCCCTTATAGGACACTAGATTATCTCATAGTTCACTGTGTTACATACTTATTCCAGGGACTTCCTTGTAGGACACTCATTATCCCATATTTCACTGTGTTACATAGATATTCCAGGTACTTCCTTGTAGCACACTGATTATCCTATATTTCACTGTGTTACATACTTATCCCAGGTATTCCCTTGTAGGACACTGATTATCCCAAATTTCACTGTGTTACATACTTATTCCAGGTATTCCTTTATAGGACATTAGATTATCCCATATTTCACTGTGTTACATACTTATTCCAAGTATTCCCTTGTAGAACACTTATTATCCCATATTTCACTGCGTTAAATACTTATACTAGGTATTCCCTTGTAGGACACTGATTGTCCCATATTTCACTGTGTTACATTCTTACCCCAGGTATTGCCTTGTATGACACTGATTATCCTATATTTCACTGTTTACATACTTATCCCAGGTATTCCCTTGTATGACACTGATTATCCTATATTTCACTGTTTACATACTTATCCCAGCTATTTCCTTGTATGATACTGATTATCCTATATTTCACTGTGTTACATACTTACGCCAGGTATTCCCTTGTATGACACTGATTATCCTATGTTTCCCTGTGTTATATACTTATCCCAGTTATTCCCTTGTATGACACTGATTATCCTATATTTCACTGTGTTACATACTTATCCCAGGTATTCCCTTGTAGAACACTTATTATCCCATATTTCACTGTGTTACATACTTATCCCAGGTATTCCCTTGTAGGACACTGATTGTCTCATGCTTCACTGTGTTACATACTTTTCCCAGGTATTCCCTTGTAGGACACTCTTTATCCCATATTTCACTGTGTTATATACTTATACCAGGTATTCCCTTGTAGGACACTGATTATCTCATGCTTCACTCTGTTCCATACTTATCCCAGGTATTCCCTTGTAGGACACTGATTATCCCATATTTCACTGTGTTACATACTTATCCCAGGTATTCCCTTGTAGAACACTTATTATCATATATTTCACTGTATTACATACTTATTCCAGGTATTCCTTTATTGGACACTAGATTATCCCATATTTCACTGTGTTACATACTTATTCCAGGTATTCCCTTGTAGGACACTGATTATCCCATATTTCACTGTGTTACATACTTATTCCAGGTATTCCTTTATTGGACACTAGATTATCCCATATTTCCCTGTGTTACATACATATCCCAGGTATTCCCTTGTATGACACTGATTATCCCATATTTCACTGTGTTATAACATATCCCAGGTATTCCCTTGTATGACACTGATTATCCTATATTTCACTGTGTTATAAACATACCCCAGGTATTCCCTTGTATAACACTGATTATCCTATATTTCACTGTGTTATAACATATCCCAGGTATTCCCTTGTATGACACTGATTATCCTATATTTCACTGTGTTACATACTTATCCCAGGTATTCCGTTGTATGACATTGATTATCCCATATTTGACTGTGTTACAAACATATCCCGGGTATTCCCTTGTATGACACTGATTATCTTATATTTCACTGTGTTACATACATATCCAAGGTATTCCTTTGTTTGACACATATATTATCCTATATTTCATATGTTACAAACATATCCCAGGTATTCCATTTTATGACACTGATTATCCCATATTTCACTGTGTTACATACTTATCCCAGGTATTCCGTTGCATGAAACTGATTATCCTATAATTCACTGTGTTACATACTTATACCATGTATTCCCTTGTATGACACTGATTATCCTATATTTCACTGTGTTACATACATATCCCAGGTATTCCCTTGTATGATACTTATTATCCTATATTTTACTGTGTTACATACTTATCCCAGGTAATCCCTTGTAGGGCACTGATTATCCCATTAATCACTGTGTTAAGTACTTATTCCAGCTATTCCCTTATAGGACACTAGATTATCCTATAGTTCACTGTGTTACATACTTATTCCAGGTATTCCCTTGTAGGACACTGATTATCCCATATTTCACTGTGTTACATACTTATCCCAGGTATTCTGTTGTAGGGCACTGATTATCCCATTTATCACTGCGTTACATACTTATTCCAGGTATTCCCTTATAGGACACTAGATTATCCCATAGTTCACTGTGTTACATACCTATTCCAGGTATTCCCTTGTAGGACACTGATTATCCCATATTTCACTGTGTTACATACTTATCCCAGGTATTCCCTTGTAGGGCACTGATTATCCCATTAATCACTGTGTTACATACTTATTCCAGGTATTCCCTTGTAGGACACTGATTATCCCATATTTCACTGTGTTACATACTTATCCCAGGTATTCCGTTGCATGAAACTGATTATCCTATAATTCACTGTGTTACATACTTATACCATGTATTCCCTTGTATGACACTGATTATCCTATATTTCACTGTGTTACATACATATCCCAGGTATTCCCTTGTATGATACTTATTATCCTATATTTCACTGTGTTACATACTTATCCCAGGTAATCCCTTGTAGGGCACTGATTATCCCATTAATCACTGTGTTACATACTTATTCCAGCTATTCCCTTATAGGACACTAGATTATCCCATAGTTCACTGTGTTACATACTTATTCCAGGTATTCCCTTGTATGACACTGATTATCCTATATTTCACTGTGTTTCAAACATATCCCAGGTATTCCCTTGTATGACACTGATTATCCTATATTTCACTGTGTTACATACTTATACCAGGTATTCGCTTGTATGACACTGATTATCCCATATTTCACTGTGTAACATACATATCCCAAGTATTCCCTTGTAAGACACTGACTATCCTATATTTCACTGTGTTACATACATATCCCAGGTATTCCCTTGTATCATACTGATTATCCTATATTTCACTGTGTTACATACTTATACCAGGTGTTCCCTTGTAGGACACTGATTTTCACATATTTCACTGTGTTACATACATATCCCAGGTATTCCCTTGTAGGACACTGATTATCACATATTTCACTGTGTTACATACTTATACCAGGTATTCCCTTGTATGGCACTGATTATCCCATATTTCACTGTGTTACATACTTATACCAGGTATTCTGTTGTATGACACTGATTATCCTATATTTCACTGTGTTACATACTTATACCAGGTATTCTGTTGTATGACACTGATTATCCTATATTTCACTGTGTTACATACTTATACCAGGTATTCTGTTGTATGACCCTGATTATCCTATATTTCACTGTGTTACATACTTATACCAGGTATTCCCTTGTATGACACTGATTATCCTATATTTCACTGTGTTACATACTTATACCAGGTATTCTCTTGTATGACACTGATTATTCTATATTTCACTGTGTTACATACTTATACCAGGTATTCCCTTGTAGAACACTTATTATCCTATATTTCACTGTGTTACATACTTATACCAGGTATTTCCTTGTATGACACTGATTATCCTATATTTCACTGTGTTACATACATATCCCAGGTATTCCCTTGTATGACACTGATTATCCTATATTTCACTGTGTTTCAAACATATCCCAGGTATTCTCTTGTATGAAACTGATTATTCTATATTTCACTGTGTTACATACTTATACCAGGTATTCGCTTGTATGACACTGATTATCCCATATTTCACTGTGTAACATACATATCCCAGGTATTCCCTTGTATGACACTGACTATCCTATATTTCACTGTGTTACATACATATCCCAGGTATTCCCTTGTATCAAACGGATTATCCTATATTTCACTGTGTTACATACATATCCCAGGTATTCCCTTGTATGACACTGATTATCCAATATTTCACTGTGTTACTTACCTATTCCATTTATTCCCTTATAAGACACAGATTATCCCATATTTTACAGTTACATTCTTGTGCAACGTATTCCCTTGTAGGACACTGATTATCTCATATTTCATTGTGACATACTTAGGCCAGGCCTTCCCGTGTAAGACACTGATTATCTCATATTTCATTGTTACATACTTATCCCAGGTATTCCCTTGTAGGATACTGATTATCTCATAGTTCACTGTGTTACATACTTATCCCAGCTATTCCCTTGTAGGATACTGATTATCTCATAGTTCACTGAGTTGCATACTTATCCCAGCTCTTCCGCCTTAGGATACTGATTATCTCATAGTTCACTGTGTTACATTTTTATCCCAGCCATTTCCTTGTAGGACACTGATTATCTCATAGTTCACTGTGTTACATACTTATCCCAGCTATTCCCTTGTAGGATACTAATTATCTCATAGTTCACTGTGTTACATACTTATCCCAGCTATTCCCTTGTAGGAGCACTGATTATATTATAGTTCAGTGTTTTACATACTTATCCCAGCTATTCCCTTGTAGGATACTGGTTATCTCATAGTTCTCTGTGTTACATGCTTATCCCAGCTATTCCCTTGTAGGATACTGGTTATCTCATAGTTCACTGTGTTACATACTTATCCCAGCTATTCATTGTAGGATACTGGTTATGTCATAGTTCACTGTGTTACATACTTATCCCAGGTACTCCCTTAAAGGAGCACTGATTATATTATAGTTCACTGTGTTACATTCTTATTCCAGGTATTCCCTTGTACGACACTGATTATCCCATATTTCACTGTTACTTTCTTATCCAAAGTATTCCCTTGTACGACACTGATTATCTCATATTTCGCAGTTACATTCTTATCCAAGGTATTCCCTTGTACAACACTGATCATCTCCTAGTTCACTGTGTTACATACTTATTCCATGTATTCCTTTATAAGACACAGATTATCCCATATTTCACTGCTACATTCTTATCCAAGGGATTCCCTTGTAGGACACAGGGTATCTCATATATCACTGTTACATACTTATCCCAGGTATTCCCTTGTAGGACACAGATTATCCCATATTTCACTGTTACATACTTATCCCAGGTATTCCCTTGTAGGACACATATTATCCCATATTTAACTGTTACATACTTATCCCAGGTATTCCCTTGTAGGACAGTGATTATCTCATATTTCACTGTTACATTCTTATCCAAGGCGTTCCCTTAAAAGACACAGATTACCTCATATTTCAAATTACATGCTTATCCAAGGTATTCCCTTGTAGGACACTGATTATCTCATATTTCATTGTTACATACTTATGCCAGGCGTTCACCTGTAGGACACTGATTATCTCATATTTCATTATTACATACTTATCCCAGCTATTCCCTTGTAGGGAACCTGATTATCTCATAGTTCACTGTCTCACATACTTATCCCAGCTATTCTCTTGTAGGGGCCCTGCTTATCTTATAGTTCACTTTGTTGCATACTTATCCCATCTATTCCCTTGTACGGCACTGATTATCTCATAGTTCACTGTGTTACATACCTATCCCAGCTTTTCCCTTGTAGGGGCACTGATTATCTCATAGTTCACTGTGTTACATACCTATCCCAGCTATTCTCTTCTAGGGGCACTGAATATCTCATAGTTAACTGTGTTACATACTTATTCCAGCTATTCTCTTGGAGGTGCACTGCTTATCTCATAGTTCACTGTGTTACATACTTATCCCAGGTATTCGCTTGTATGACACTGATTATCCCATATTTCACTGTGTAACAATAATATCCCAGGTATTCCCTTGTATGACACTGACTATCCTATATTTCACTGTGTTACATACATATCCCAGGTATTCCCTTTTATCACACGGATTATCCTATATTTCACTGTGTTACATACATATCCCAGGTATTCCCTTGTATGACACTGATTATCCTATATTTCACTGTGTTTCAAACATATCCCAGGTATTCCCTTTTAAGACACTTATTATTCCATATTTCACTGTGTAACAATAATATCCCAGGTATTCCCTTGTATGACACTGACTATCCTATATTTCACTGTGTTACATACATATCCCAGGTATTCCCTTTTATCACACGGATTATCCTATATTTCACTGTGTTACATACATATCCCAGGTATTCCCTTGTATGACACTGATTATCCTATATTTCACTGTGTTTCAAACATATCCCAGGTATTCCCTTTTAAGACACTTATTATTCCATATTTCACTGTGTTACATACTTATTCCAGGTATTCCCTTTTAAGACACTTATTATCCCATATTTCACTGTGTTACATACTTATACCAGGTATTTCCTTTAAGACACTTATTATCCCATATTTCACTGTGTTACATACTTATTCCAGGTATTCCCTTGTAGAACACTTATTATCCAATATTTCACTGTGTTACATACTTATCCCAGGTATTCCCTTTTAAGACACTTATTATCCCATATTTCACTGTGTTACATACTTATTCCAGGTATTCTCTTTAAGAACACTTATTATCCAATATTTCACTGTGTTACATACTTATACCAGGTATTCACTTTTAAGACACTTATTATCCAATATTTCACTGTGTTACATACTTATCCCAGGTATTCCCTTTTAAGACACTTATTATCCCATATTTCACTGTGTTACATACTTATTCCAGGTATTCCCTTTTAAGACACTTATTATCCCATATTTCACTGTGTTACATATTTATCCCAGGTATTCCCTTTTAAGACACTTATTATCCCATACTTCACTGTGTAACATACATATTCCAGGTACTTCCTTGTAGCACACTGATTATCCCATATTTCACTGTGTTCCATATTTCACTGTGTTACATACTTATTCCAGGTATTCCCTTGTAGGACACTGATTATCCCATATTTCACTGTGTTGCATACTTATTCCAGGTATTCCCTTGTAGGACACTGATTATCCCATATTTCACTGTGTTACATACTTATACCAGGTATTCCCTTTTAAGACACTTATTATCCCATACTTCACTGTGTTACATACATATACCAGGTACTTCCTTGTAGCACACTGATTATGCCATTTTTCACTGTGTTCCATATTTCACTGTGTTACATACTTATCCCAGGTATTCCCTTGTAGTACACTGATTATCCCATATTTCACTGTGTTACTTACTTATTCCAGGTATTCCTTTATAGGACCCTAGATTATCCCATATTTTACTGTGTTACATACTTATCCCAGGTATTCCCTTGTAGAGCAATGATTATCCTATATTTCACTGTGTTACATACTTATTCCAGGTATTCCTTTATAAGACACTAGATTATCCCATTGTTCACTGTGTTACATACTTATCCCAGGTATTCACTTATAGGACACTAGATTATCCCATTATTCACTGTGTTACATACATATCCCAGGTAATCCCTTGTAGGACATTGATAATCCCATATTTCAATCAGTTACATACTTATTCCAGGTATTCCCTTGTGGGACACTGATTATCCCGTATTTCACTGTTACATACTTATCCCAGGTGTTCGTTAGTATCACACTAATTATCTCATATTTCAATGTTACATACTTATCCCAGGTATTCCCTTGTAGGACAGTGATTATCTCATATTTCACTCTGCTATATACTTATCCCAGGTATTCCCTTGTAGGACAGTGATTATCCCATATTTCACTGTTACATACTTACCCCAGGTATTCGCTTGTATGACACTGATTATCCTATATTTCACTGTGGTACATACTTATACCAGGTATTCCCTTGTAGGACACTCTTTATCCCATATTTCACTGTGTTACATACTTATCCCAGGTATTCCCTTGTAGAACAATTATTATCACATATTTCACTGTGTTACATACTTATACCAGGTATTCCGTTCTAGGACACTTATTATCACATATTTCACTGTGTTACATACTTATTCCCGGTACTCCCTTGTAGAACACTTGTTATCCCATATTTCACTGTGTTACATACTTATACCAGGTATTCCCTTGTATGACAGTGATTATCCCATATTTCACTGTGTTACATACTTATTCCAGGTACTTCCTTGAAGCACACTGATTATCCCATATTTCACTGTGTTACATACTTATCCCAGGCATTACCTTGTAGGACACTGATTATCCCAAAATTCACTGTGTTTCATACTTATTCCAGGTATTCCTTTATTGGACACTAGATTATCCCATATTTCACTGTGTTACATACTTATTCCAGGTATTCCCTTGTAGGACACTAATTATCCCATATTTCACTGTGTTACATATCTATCCCAGGTATTCCCGTGTAGGACACTGATTATCCCAAATTTCACTCTGTTCCATATTTGACTGTGGAACATACTTATCCCAGGTATTCCCTTGTAGGACACTGATTATCCCATATTTCACTGTGTTTCATACTTATTCCAGCTATTCCCTTGTAGGGCACTAATTATCCCAAATTTCACTGTGTTCCATATTTCACTGTGTTACATACTTATTCCAGGAATTCCCTTGTAGGACACTGATTATCCCATATTTCACTGTGTTCCATATTTCACTGTGTTACATACTTGTTCCAGGTATTCCCTTGTAGAGCACTTATTATCCAATATTTCACAGTGTTACATACTTATACCAGGTATTCCCTTTTAAGACACTTATTATCCCATATTTCACTTTGTTAAAAACTTATTCCAGGTATTCACTTGTAGAACACTTATTATCCAATATTTCACTGTGTTACATACTTATCCCAGGTATTCCCTTTTAAGACACTTATTATCCAATATATCACTGTGTTACATACATATCCCAGGTATTCCCTTGTATGACACTGACTATCCTATATTTAACTGTGTTACATACATATCCCAGGTATTCCCTTGTATGACACTGATTATCCCATATTTCATTGTGTTATAACATATCCCAGGTATTTTCTTGTATGACACTGATTATCCTATATTTCACTGTGTTACATACTTATACCAGGTGTTCCCTTGTATCACACGGAGTATCCTATATTTCACTGTGTTAAATACTTATACCAGGTATTCCCTTGTATGACATTGATTATCCCATATTTCATTGTGTTATAACATATCCCAGGTATTCCCTTGTATGACACTGATTATCCTATATTTCACTGTGTTATAAACATATCCAAGGTATTCCCTTGTATGACACTGATTATCCCATATTTCACTGTGTTATAACATATCCCAGGTACTCCCTTGTATGACACTGATTATCCTATATTTCACTGTGTTACATACATATCCCAGGTATTCCCTTGTATGACACTGATTATCCCATATTTCACTGTGTTACATACATATCCCAGGTATTCCCTTGTATGACACTGATTATCCTATATTTCACTGTGTTACATACATATCCCGGGTATTCCCTTGTATGACACTGATTATCCTATATTTCACTGTGTTACATACATATACCAGGTATTCCCTTGTATGACACTGATTATCCCATATTTCACTGTGTTACATACATATCCCGGGTATTCCCTTGTATGACACTGATTATCCTATATTTCACTGTGTTACATACATATCCCAGGTATTCCCTTGTATTACACCGATTATCCCATATTTCACTGTGTTATAACATATCCAAGGTACTCCCTTGTATGACACTGATTATCCTATATTTCACTGTGTTACATACATATCCCAGGTATTCCCTTGTATGACACTGATTATCCCATATTTCACTCTGTTACATACATATCCCAGGTATTCCCTTGTATGACACTGATTATCCTATATTTCACTGTGTTACATACTTATCCCAGGTATTCCGTTGCATGAAACTGATTATCCTATAATTCACTGTGTTACATACTTATTCCATGTATTCCCTTGTATGATACTGATTATCCTATATTTCACTGTGTTACATACATATCCCAGGTATTCCCTTGTATGATACTTATTATCCTATATTTCACTGTGTTACATACTTATCCCAGGTAATCCCTTGTAGGGCACTGATTATCCCATTAATCACTGTGTTACATACTTATTCCAGCTATTCCCTTATAGGACACTAGATTATCCCATAGTTCACTGTGTTACATACTTATCCCAGGTATTCCGTTGTAGGGCACTGATTATCCCATTAATCACTGCGTTACATACTTATTCCAGGTATTCCCTTATAGGACACTAGATTATCCCATAGTTCACTGTGTTACATACTTATTCCAGGTATTCCCTTGTAGGACACTGATTATCCCATATTTCACTGTGTTACATACTTATCCCAGGTATTCCCTTGTAGGTCACTGATATCCCATTAATTGTTGTGTTACATACTTATTCCAGGTATTCCCTTATAGGACACTAGATTATCTCATAGTTCACTGTGTTACATACTTATTCCAGGGACTTCCTTGTAGGACACTCATTATCCCATATTTCACTGTGTTACATAGATATTCCAGGTACTTCCTTGTAGCACACTGATTATCCTATATTTCACTGTGTTACATACTTATCCCAGGTATTCCCTTGTAGGACACTGATTATCCCAAATTTCACTGTGTTACATACTTATTCCAGGTATTCCTTTATAGGACATTAGATTATCCCATATTTCACTGTGTTACATACTTATTCCAAGTATTCCCTTGTAGAACACTTATTATCCCATATTTCACTGCGTTAAATACTTATACCAGGTATTCCCTTGTAGGACACTGATTGTCCCATATTTCACTGTGTTACATTATTACCCCAGGTATTGCCTTGTATGACACTGATTATCCTATATTTCACTGTTTACATACTTATCCCAGGTATTCCCTTGTATGACACTGATTATCCTATATTTCACTGTTTACATACTTATCCCAGCTATTTCCTTGTATGATACTGATTATCCAATATTTCACTGTGTTACATACTTACGCCAGGTATTCCCTTGTATGACACTGATTATCCTATGTTTCCCTGTGTTATATACTTATCCCAGGTATTCCCTTGTATGACACTGATTATCCTATATTTCACTGTGTTACATACTTATCCCAGGTATTCCCTTGTAGAACACTTATTATCCCATATTTCACTGTGTTACATACTTATCCCAGGTATTCCCTTGTAGGACACTGATTGTCTCATGCTTCACTGTGTTACATACTTTTCCCAGGTATTCCCTTGTAGGACACTCTTTATCCCATATTTCACTGTGTTATATACTTATACCAGGTATTCCCTTGTAGGACACTGATTATCTCATGCTTCACTCTGTTCCATACTTATCCCAGGTATTCCCTTGTAGGACACTGATTATCCCATATTTCACTGTGTTACATACTTATCCCAGGTATTCCCTTGTAGAACACTTATTATCATATATTTCACTGTATTACATACTTATTCCAGGTATTCCTTTATTGGACACTAGATTATCCCATATTTCACTGTGTTACATACTTATTCCAGGTATTCCCTTGTAGGACACTGATTATCCCATATTTCACTGTGTTACATACTTATTCCAGGTATTCCTTTATTGGACACTAGATTATCCCATATTTCACTGTGTTACATACTTATTCCAGGTATTCCCTTGTAGGACACTGATTATCCCATATTTCACTGTGTTACATACCTATCCCAGGTATTCCCTTGTAGGACACTGATTATCCCAAATTTCACTGTGTTCCATATTTGACTGTGTAACATACTTATCCCAGGTATTCCCTTGTAGGACACTGATTATCCCATATTTCACTGTGTTTCATACTTATTCCAGCTATTCCCTTGTAGGGCACTAATTATCCCAAATTTCACTGTGTTCCATATTTCACTGTGTTACATACTTATTCCAGGTATTCCCTTGTAGGACACTGATTATCCCATATTTCACTGTGTTCCATATTTCACTGTGTTACATACTTATTCCACGTATTCCCTTGTAGAGCACTTATTATCCAATATTTCACTGTGTTACATACTTATGCCAGGTATTCCCTTTTAAGACACTTATTATACAATATTTCACTGTGTTACATACATATCCCAGGTATTCCCTTGTATGACACTGATTATCCCATATTTCACTGTGTTATAACATATCCCAGGTATTCCCTTGTATGACACTGATTATCCTATATTTCACTGTGTTATAAACATACCCCAGGTATTCCCTTGTATAACACTGATTATCCTATATTTCACCGTGTTACATACTTATACCAGGTATTCCCTTGTATGACACTGATTATCCCATATTTCACTGTGTTATAACATATCCCAGGTATTCCCTTGTATGACACTGATTATCCTATATTTCACTGTGTTACATACTTATCCCAGGTATTCCGTTGTATGACATTGATTATCCCATATTTCACTGTGTTACAAACATATCCCGGGTATTCCCTTGTATGACACTGATTATCTTATATTTCACTGTGTTACATACATATCCAAGGTATTCCTTTGTTTGACACATATATTATCCTATATTTCATATGTTACAAACATATCCCAGGTATTTCGTTGTGTGACACTGATTATCCCATATTTCACTGTGTTACATACTTATCCCAGGTATTCCATTTTATGACACTGATTATCCCATATTTCACTGTGTTACAAACATATCCCAGGTATTCCCTTGTATGACACTGATTATCCTATATTTCACTGTGTTACATACTTATCCCAGGTATTCCGTTGCATGAAACTGATTATCCTATAATTCACTGTGTTACATACTTATACCATGTATTCCCTTGTATGACACTGATTATCCTATATTTCACTGTGTTACATACATATCCCAGGTATTCCCTTGTATGATACTTATTATCCTATATTTTACTGTGTTACATACTTATCCCAGGTAATCCCTTGTAGGGCACTGATTATCCCATTAATCACTGTGTTAAGTACTTATTCCAGCTATTCCCTTATAGGACACTAGATTATCCTATAGTTCACTGTGTTACATACTTATTCCAGGTATTCCCTTGTAGGACACTGATTATCCCATATTTCACTGTGTTACATACTTATCCCAGGTATTCTGTTGTAGGGCACTGATTATCCCATTTATCACTGCGTTACATACTTATTCCAGGTATTCCCTTATAGGACACTAGATTATCCCATAGTTCACTGTGTTACATACCTATTCCAGGTATTCCCTTGTAGGACACTGATTATCCCATATTTCACTGTGTTACATACTTATCCCAGGTATTCCCTTGTAGGGCACTGATTATCCCATTAATCACTGTGTTACATACTTATTCCAGCTATTCCCTTATAGGACACTAGATTATCCCATAGTTCACTGTGTTACATACTTATTCCAGGTATTCCCTTGTATGACACTGATTATCCTATATTTCACTGTGTTTCAAACATATCCCAGGTATTCCCTTGTATGACACTGATTATCCTATATTTCACTGTGTTACATACTTATACCAGGTATTCGCTTGTATGACACTGATTATCCCATATTTCACTGTGTAACATACATATCCCAAGTATTCCCTTGTAAGACACTGACTATCCTATATTTCACTGTGTTACATACATATCCCAGGTATTCCCTTGTATCACACTGATTATCCTATATTTCACTGTGTTACATACTTATACCAGGTGTTCCCTTGTAGGACACTGATTTTCACATATTTCACTGTGTTACATACATATCCCAGGTATTCCCTTGTAGGACACTGATTATCACATATTTCACTGTGTTACATACTTATACCAGGTATTCCCTTGTATGGCACTGATTATCCCATATTTCACTGTGTTACATACTTATACCAGGTATTCTGTTGTATGACACTGATTATCCTATATTTCACTGTGTTACATACTTATACCAGGTATTCTGTTGTATGACACTGATTATCCTATATTTCACTGTGTTACATACTTATACCAGGTATTCTGTTGTATGACACTGATTATCCTATATTTCACTGTGTTACATACTTATACCAGGTATTCCCTTGTATGACACTGATTATCCTATATTTCACTGTGTTACATACTTATACCAGGTATTCCCTTGTAGAACACTTATTATCCTATATTTCACTGTGTTACATACTTATACCAGGTATTTCCTTGTATGACACTGATTATCCTATATTTCACTGTGTTACATACATATCCCAGGTATTCCCTTGTATGACACTGATTATCCTATATTTCACTGTGTTTCAAACATATCCCAGGTATTCTCTTGTATGAAACTGATTATTCTATATTTCACTGTGTTACATACTTATACCAGGTATTCGCTTGTATGACACTGATTATCCCATATTTCACTGTGTAACATACATATCCCAGGTATTCCCTTGTATGACACTGACTATCCTATATTTCACTGTGTTACATATATATCCCAGGTATTCCCTTGTATCAAACGGATTATCCTATATTTCACTGTGTTACATACATATCCCAGGTATTCCCTTGTATGACACTGATTATCCAATATTTCACTGTGTTACTTACCTATTCCATTTATTCCCTTATAAGACACAGATTATCCCATATTTTACAGTTACATTCTTGTGCAACGTATTCCCTTGTAGGAGACTGATTATCTCATATTTCATTGTTACATACTTAGGCCAGGCCTTCCCGTGTAAGACACTGATTATCTCATATTTCATTGTTACATACTTATCCCAGGTATTCCCTTGTAGGATACTGATTATCTCATAGTTCACTGTGTTACATACTTATCCCAGCTATTCCCTTGTAGGATACTGATTATCTCATAGTTCACTGAGTTGCATACTTATCCCAGCTCTTCCGCCTTAGGATACTGATTATCTCATAGTTCACTGTGTTACATTTTTATCCCAGCCATTTCCTTGTAGGACACTGATTATCTCATAGTTCACTGTGTTACATACTTATCCCAGCTATTCCCTTGTAGGATACTAATTATCTCATAGTTCACTGTGTTACATACTTATCCCAGCTATTCCCTTGTAGGAGCACTGATTATATTATAGTTCAGTGTTTTACATACTTATCCCAGCTATTCCCTTGTAGGATACTGGTTATCTCATAGTTCTCTGTGTTACATGCTTATCCCAGCTATTCCCTTGTAGGATACTGGTTATCTCATAGTTCACTGTGTTACATACTTATCCCAGCTATTCATTGTAGGATACTGGTTATGTCATAGTTCACTGTGTTACATACTTATCCCAGGTACTCCCTTGTAGGAGCACTGATTATATTATAGTTCACTGTGTTACATTCTTATTCCAGGTATTCCCTTGTACGACACTGATTATCCCATATTTCACTGTTACTTTCTTATCCAAAGTATTCCCTTGTACGACACTGATTATCTCATATTTCGCAGTTACATTCTTATCCAAGGTATTCCCTTGTACAACACTGATCATCTCCTAGTTCACTGTGTTACATACTTATTCCATGATTTCCTTTATAAGACACAGATTATCCCATATTTCACTGCTACATTCTTATCCAAGGGATTCCCTTGTAGGACACAGGGTATCTCATATATCACTGTTACATACTTATCCCAGGTATTCCCTTGTAGGACACAGATTATCCCATATTTAACTGTTACATACTTATCCCAGGTATTCCCTTGTAGGACAGTGATTATCTCATATTTCACTGTTACATTCTTATCCAAGGCGTTCCCTTAAAAGACACAGATTACCTCATATTTCAAATTACATGCTTATCCAAGGTATTCCCTTGTAGGACACTGATTATCTCATATTTCATTGTTACATACTTATGCCAGGCGTTCACCTGTAGGACACTGATTATCTCATATTTCATTATTACATACTTATCCCAGCTATTCCCTTGTAGGGAACCTGATTATCTCATAGTTCACTGTCTCACATACTTATCCCAGCTATTCTCTTGTAGGGGCCCTGCTTATCTCATAGTTCACTGTGTTGCATACTTATCCCATCTATTTCCTTTGAACGGCACTGATTATCTCATAGTTCACTGTGTTACATACCTATCCCAGCTTTTCCCTTGTAGGGGCACTGATTATCTCATAGTTCACTGTGTTACATACCTATCCCAGCTATTCTCTTCTAGGGGCACTGAATATCTCATAGTTAACTGTGTTACATACTTATTCCAGCTATTCTCTTGGAGGTGCACTGCTTATCTCATAGTTCACTGTGTTACATACTTATCCCAGGTATTCTGTTGTATGACACTGATTATCCCATATTTCACTGTGTAACAATAATATCCCAGGTATTCCCTTGTATGACACTGACTATCCTATATTTCACTGGGTTACATACATATCCCAGGTATTCCCTTTTATCACACGGATTACCCTATATTTCACTGTGTTACATACATATCCCAGGTATTCCCTTGTAGAACACTTATTATCCAATATTTCACTGTGTTACATACTTATACCAGGTATTCCCTTTTAAGACACTTATTATCCCATATTTCACTGTGTTACATACTTATTCCAGGTATTCCCTTGTAGAACACTTATTATCCAATATTTCACTGTGTTTCATACTTATCCCAGGTATTCCCTTTTAAGACACTTATTATCCCATATTTCACTGTGTTACATACTTATTCCAGGTATTCTCTTTTAGAACACTTATTATCCAATATTTCACTGTGTTACATACTTATACCAGGTATTCCCTTTTAAGACACTTATTATCCAATATTTCACTGTGTTACATACTTATCCCAGGTATTCCCTTTTAAGACACTTATTATCCCATATTTCACTGTGTTACATACTTAGTCCAGGTATTCCCTTTTAAGACACTTATTATCCCATATTTCACTGTGTTACATACTTATCCCAGGTATTCCCTTTTAAGACACTTATTATCCCATACTTCACTGTGTAACATACATATTCCAGGTACTTCCTTGTAGCACACTGATTATCCCATATTTCACTGTGTTCCATATTTCACTGTGTTACATACTTATTCCAGGTATTCCCTTGTAGGACACTGATTATCCCATATTTCACTGTGTTACATACTTATTCCAGGTATTCCCTTGTAGGACACTGATTGTCCCATATTTCACTGTGTTACATACTTATACCAGGTATTCCCTTTTAAGACACTTATTATCCCATACTTCACTGTGTTACATACATATTCCAGGTACTTCCTTGTAGCACACTGATTATGCCATATTTCACTGTGTTCCATATTTCACTGTGTTACATACTTATTCCAGGTATTCCTTTATAGGACCCTAGATTATCCCATATTTTACTGTGTTACATACTTATCCCAGGTATTCCCTTGTAGAGCAATGATTATCCTATATTTCACTGTGTTACATACTTATTCCAGGTATTCCCTTATAAGACACTAGGTTATCCCATTGTTCACTGTGTTACATACTTATCCCAGGTATTCACTTATAGGACACTAGATTATCCCATTATTCACTGTGTTACACACATATCCCAGGTAATCCCTTGTAGGACATTGATAATCCCATATTTCAATCTGTTACATACTTATTCCAGGTATTCCCTTGTGGGACACTGATTATCCCGTATTTCACTGTTACATACTTATCCCAGGTGTTCGTTAGTATCACACTAATTATCTCATATTTCAATGTTACATACTTATCCCAGGTATTCCCTTGTAGGACAGTGATTATCCCATATTGCACTGTGTTACATACTTATTCCAGGTATTCCCTTGTAGGACACTGATAATCCCATATTTCACTGTGTTACATACTTATACCAGGTATTCCCTTTTAAGACACTTATTATCCCATACTTCACTGTGTTACATACATTTTCCAGGTACTTCCTTGTAGCACACTGATTATCCCATATTTCACTGTGTTACATACTTATCCCAGGTATTCCCTTTTAAGACACTTATTATCCCATACTTCACTGTGTTACATACATTTTCAGGTACTTCCTTGTAGCACACTTATTATCCCATATTTCACTGTGTTACATACTTATCCCAGGTATTCCCTTTTAAGACACTTATTATCCCATACTTCACTGTGTTACATACATTTTCCAGGTACTTCCTTGTAGCACACTTATTATCCCATATTTCACTGTGTTACATACTTATCCCAGGTATTCCCTTTTAAGACACTTATTATCCCATACTTCACTGTATAACACACATATTCCAGGTACTTCCTTGTAGCACACTGATTATCCCATATTTCACTGTGTTCCATACTTCACTGTGTTACATACTTATTCCAGGTATTCCCTTGTAGGACACTGATTATCCCATATTTCACTCTGTTACATACTTATTCCAGGTATTCCCTTGTAGGACACTGATAATCCCATATTTCACTGTGTTACATACTTATACCAGGTATTCCCTTTTAAGACCCTTATTATCCCATACTTCACTGTGTTACATACATTTTCCAGGTACTTCCTTGTAGCACACTGATTATGCCATATTTCACTGTGTTACATACTTATCACAGGTATTCCCTTGTAGTACACTGATTATCCCATATTTCACTGTGTTACATACTTATTCCAGGTATTCCTTTATAGGACCCTAGATTATCCCATATTTCACTGTGTTACATACCTATCCCAGGTATTCCCTTGTAGAGCAATGATTATCCTTTATTTCACTGTGTTACATACTTATTCCAGGTATTCCCTTATAAGACACTAGATTATCCCATTGTTCACTGTGTTACATACTTATCCCAGGTATTCACTTATAGGACACTAGATTATCCCATTATTCACTGTGTTACATACATATCCCAGGTAATCCCTTGTAGGACATTGATAATCCCATATTTCAATCTGTTACATACTTATTCCAGGTATTCCCTTGTGGGACACTGATTATCCCATATTTCACTGTTACATACTTATCCCAGGTGTTCGTTAGTATCACACTAATTATCTCATATTTCAATGTTACATACTTATCCCAGGTATTTCCTTTATAGGACACTAGATTATGCCATATTTCACTGTGTTACATACTTATTCCAGGTATTCCCTTGTAGGACACTGATTATCCCATATTTCACTGTGGTACATTTCTATCCCAGGTATTCCTTCTAGGACACTGATTATCCCAAATTTCACTGTGTTCCATATTTCACTGTGTTACATACTTATTCCAGGTATTCCCTTGTAGGATACTGATTATCCCATATTTCACTGCGTTCCATATTTCACTCTGTTACATACTTATTCCAGGTATTCCTTTGTGGGACACTTATTATCCCGTATTTCACTGTTACATACTTATCCCAGGTGTTCGTTACTATCACACTAAGTATCTCATATTTCCATGTTGCATACCTATCCCAGGTATTCCCTTGTAGGACAGTGATTATCTCATATTTCTCGCTGCTATATACTTATCCCAGGTATTGCCTTGTAGGACAGTGATTATCCCATATTTCACTGTTACATACTTACCCCAGGTATTCGCTTGTATGACACTGATTATCCTATATTTCCCTGTGATTCATACTTATACCAGGTATTCCCTTGTAGGACACTGGTTATCCCATATTTCACTGTGTTACATACTTATCCCAGGTATTCCCTTGTAGAACACTTATTATCACATATTTCACTGTGTTACATACTTATACCAGTTATTCCCTTGTAGGACACTTATTATCACATATTTCGCTCTGTTAAATACTTATACCAGGTGTTCCCTTGTAGGACACTGATTATCCCATATTTGACTGTGTTAAATACTTATACCAGGTATTTCCTTGTAGAACACTGATTATCCCATATTTCACTCTGTTAAATACTTATTCCAAGTATTCCCTTGTAGAACACTTATTATCCCATATTTCACCGTGTTAAATACTTATACCAGGTATTCCCTTGTAGGACACTGATTATCCCATATTTCCCTGTGTTACATACTTATCCCAGGTATTCCCTTGTATGACACTGATTATCCTATATTTCACTGTGTTACATACTTATCCCAGGTATTTTCTTGTAGAACACTTATTATCCCATATTTCACTGTGTTACATACTTATCCCAGGTATTCCCTTGTAGGACACTGATTGTCTCATGCTTCACTGTGTTACATACTTATCCCAGGTATTCCCTTGTAGGACACTCTTTATCCCATATTTCACTGTGTTACATACTTATACCAGGTATTCCCTTGTAGGACACTGATTATCTCGTGCTTCACTGTGTTACATACTTATCCCAGGTATTCCCTTGTAGAACACTTATTATAATATATTTCACTGTATTACATTCTTATACCAAATATTCCCTTGTAGGACACTGATTATCTAATGCTTCACTGTATTACATACTTATCCCAGGTATTCCCTTGTAGGACACTGATTATCCCATAATTCACTGTGTTACATACTTATCCCAGGTATTCCCTTGTAGGACACTGATTATCACATATTTCACTGTGTTACATACTTATACCAGGTATTCCCTTGTAGGACACTGATTATCCCATATTTCACTGTGTTACATACTTATACCAGGTGTTCCCTTGTAGGACACTGATTTTCACTTATTTCACTGTGTTACATACATATCCCAGGTATTCCCTTGTAGGACACTGATTATCACATATTTCACTGTGTTACATACTTATACCAGGTATTCCGTTGTATGACACTAATTATCCTATATTTCACTGTGTTACATACTTATACCAGGTATTCTGTTGTATGACACTAATTATCCTATATTTCACTGTGTTACATACTTATACCAGGTATTCTGTTGTATGACACTGATTATCCTATATTTCACTGTGTTACATACTTATACCGGGTATTCCCTTGTATGACACTGATTATCCCATATTTCACTGTGTTACATACTTATACCAAGTATTACCTTGTATGACACTGATTATCCTATTATTCACAGTGTTACATACATATCCCAGGTATTCCCTTGTATGACACTGATTATCCTATATTTCACTGTGTTTCAAACATATCCCAGGTATTCTCTTGTATGACACTGATTATTCTATATTTCACTGTGTTACATACTTATACCAGGTATTCGCTTGTATGACACTGATTATCCCATATTTCACTGTGTAACATACATATCCCAGGTATTCCCTTGTATGACACTGACTATCCTATATTTCACTGTGTTACATACATATCCCAGGTATTCCCTTGTATCAAACGGATTATCCTATATTTCACTGTGTTACATGCATATCCCAGGTATTCCCTTGTATGACACTGATTATCCAATATTTCACTGTGTTGCTTACCTATTGCATTTATTCCCTTATAAGACACAGGTTATCCCATATTTCACTGTTACATACTTATCCAACGTATTCCCTTGTAGGACACTGATTATCTCATATTTCATTGTTACATACTTAGGCCAGGCCCTCCCGTGTAAGACTCTGTTTATCTCATATTTCATTGTTACATACTTATCCCAGGTATTCCCTTGTAGGATACTGATTATCTCATAGTTCACTGTGTTACATACTTATCCCTGCTATTCCCTTGTAGGAAAACTGATTATCTCATAGTTCACTGTGTTACATACTTATCCCAGCTATTCCCTTGTAGGATACTGATTATCTCATAGTTCACTGAGTTGCATACTTATCCCAGCTCTTCCCCCTTAGGATACTGATTATCTCATAGTTCACTGTGTTACATTTTTATCCCAGCCAGTTCCTTGTAGGACACTGATTATCTCATAGTTCACTGTGTTACATACTTATCCCAGCTATTCCCTTGTAGGATACTAATTATCTCATAGTTCACTGTGTTACATACTTATCCCAGCTATTCCCTTGTAGGAGCACTGATTATATTATAGTTCAGTGTTTTACATACTTATCCCAGCTATTCCCTTGTAGGATACTGGTTATCTCATAGTTCTCTGTGTTACATGCTTATCCCAGCTATTCCCTTGTAGGTTACTGGTTATCTCATAGTTCACTGTGTAACATACTTATCCCAGCTATTCCCTTGTAGGATACTGATTATCTCATAGTTCACTGTGTTACATACTTATCCCAGCTATTCCCTTGTAGGATACTGATTATCTCATAGTTCACTGAGTTGCATACTTATCCCAGCTCTTCCCCCTTAGGATACTGATTATCTCATAGTTCACTGTGTTACATTTTTATCCCAGCCATTTCCTTGTAGGACACTGATTATCTCATAGTTCACTGTGTTACATACTTATCCCAGCTATTCCCTTGTAGGATACTAATTATCTCATAGTTCACTGTGTTACATACTTATTCCAGCTATTCCCTTGTAGGAGCACTGATTATATTATAGTTCAGTGTTTTACATACTTATCCCAGCTATTCCCTTGTAGGATACTTGTTATCTCATAGTTCTCTGTGTTACATACTTATCCCAGGTACTCCCTTGTAGGAGCACTGATTATATTATAGTTCACTATGTTACATTCTTATTCCAGGTATTCCCTTGTACGACACTGATTATCCCATATTTCACTGTTACTTTCTTATCCAAAGTATTCCCTTGTACGACACTGATTATCTCATATTTCGCAGTTACATTCTGATCCAAGGTATTCCCTTGTACAACACTAATCATCTCCTAGTTCACTGTGTTACATACTTATTCCATGTATTCCTTTATAAGACACAGATTATCCCATATTTCACTGCTACATTCTTATCCAAGGGATTCCCTTGTAGGACACAGGGTATCTCATATATCACTGTTACATACTTATCCCAGGTATTCCCTTGTAGGACACAGATTATCCCATATTTCACTGTTACATACTTATCCCAGGTATTCCCTTGTAGGACACTGATTATCTCATATTTCACTGTTACATTCTTATCCAAGGCGTTCCCTTAAAAGACACAGATTACCTCATATTTCAAATTACATGCTTATCCAAGGTATTCCCTTGTAGGACACTGATTATCTCATATTTCATTGTTAGATACTTATCCCAGGCGTTCACCTGTAGGACACTGATTATCTCATATTTCATTATTACATACTTATCCCAGCTATTCCCTTGTAGGGAACCTGATTATCTCATAGTTCACTGTCTCACATACTTATCCCAGCTATTCTCTTGTAGGGGCCCTGCTTATCTCATAGTTCACTGTGTTGCATACTTATCCCAGCTATTCCCTTGTACGGCACTGATTATCTCATAGTTCACTGTGTTACATACCTATCCCAGCTTTTCCCTTGTAGGGGCACTGATTATCTCATAGTTCACTGTGTTACATACCTTTCCCAGCTATTCTCTTCTAGGGGCACTGAATATCTCATAGTTAACTGTGTTACATACTTATTCCAGCTATTCTCTTGGAGGTGCACTGCTTATCTCATAGTTCACTGTGTTACATACTTATCCCAGGTATTCGCTTGTATGACACTGATTATCCCATATTTCACTGTGTTACATACTTATACCAGGTATTCCCTTTTAAGACACTTATTATACCATACTTCACTGTGTTACATACATATTCCAGGTACTTCCTTGTAGCACACTGATTATGCCATATTTCACTGTGTTCCATATTTCACTGTGTTACATACTTATCCCAGGTATTCCCTTGTAGTACACTGATTATCCCATATTTCACTGTGTTACATACTTATTCCAGGTATTCCTTTATAGGACCCTAGATTATCCCATATTTTACTGTGTTACATACTTATCCCAGGTATTCCCTTGTAGACCAATGATTATCCTATATTTCACTGTGTTACATACTTATTCCAGGTATTCCCTTATAAGACACTAGATTATCCCATTGTTCACTGTGTTACATACTTATCCCAGGTATTCACTTATAGGACACTAGATTATCCCATTATTCACTGTGTTACATACATATCCCAGGTAATCCCTTGTAGGACATTGATAATCCCATATTTCAATCTGTTACATACTTATTCCAGGTATTCCCTTGTGGAACACTGATTATCCCGTATTTCACTGTTACATACTTATCCCAGGTGTTCGTTAGTATCACACTAATTATCTCATATTTCAATGTTACATACTTATTCCACGTATTCCCTTGTAGGACAGTGATTATCTCATATTTCACTCTGCTATATACTTATCCCAGGTATTCCCTTGTAGGACAGTGATTATCCCATATTTCACTGTTACATACTTACCCCAGGTATTCGCTTGTATGACACTGATTATCCTATATTTCACTGTGGTACATACTTATACCGGGTATTCCCTTGTAGGACACTCGTTATCCCATATTTCACTGTGTTACATGCTTATCCCAGGTATTCCCTTGTAGAACAATGATTATCACATATTTCACTGTGTTACATACTTATACCAGGTATTCCGTTGTAGGACACTTATTATCACATATTTCACTGTGTTACATACTTATTCCTGGTACTCCCTTGTAGAACACTTGTTATCCCATATTTCACTGTGTTACATACTTATACCAGGTATTCCCTTGTATGACAGTGATTATCCCATATTTCACTGTGTTACATACTTATTCCAGGTACTTCCTTGAAGCACACTGATTATCCCATATTTCACTGTGTTCCATATTTCACTGTGTTATATACTTATTCCAGGTATTCCTTTATTGGACACTAGATTATCCCATATTTCACTGTGTTACATACTTATTCCAGGTATTCCCTTGTAGGACACTGATTATCCCATATTTCACTGTGTTACATACCTATCCCAGGTATTCCCGTGTAGGACACTGATTATCCCAAATTTCACTGTGTTTCATATTTGACTGCGGAACATACTTATCACAGGTATTCCCTTGTGGGACACTGATTATCCCATATTTCACTGTGTTTCATACTTATTCCAGCTATTCCCTTGTAGGGCACTAATTATCCCAAATTTCACTGTGTTCCATATTTCACTGTGTTACATACTTATTCCAGGTATTCCCTTGTAGGACAGTGATTATCCCATATTTCACTGTGTTACATACTTATTCCAGGTATTCCCTTGTAGGACACTGATTATCCCATATTTCACTGTGTTACATACTTATACCAGGTATTCCCTTTTAAGACACTTATTATACCATACTTCACTGTGTTACATACATATTCCAGGTACTTCCTTGTAGCACACTGATTATGCCATATTTCACTGTGTTCCATATTTCACTGTGTTACATACTTATCCCAGGTATTCCCTTGTAGTACACTGATTATCCCATATTTCACTGTGTTACATACTTATTCCAGGTATTCCTTTATAGGACCCTAGATTATCCCATATTTTACTGTGTTACATACTTATCCCAGGTATTCCCTTGTAGAGCAATGATTATCCTATATTTCACTGTGTTACATACTTATTCCAGGTATTCCCTTATAAGACACTAGATTATCCCATTGTTCACTGTGTTACATACTTATCCCAGGTATTCACTTATAGGACACTAGATTATCCCATTATTCACTGTGTTACATACATATCCCAGGTAATCCCTTGTAGGACATTGATAATCCCATATTTCAATCTGTTACATACTTATTCCAGGTATTCCCTTGTGGAACACTGATTATCCCGTATTTCACTGTTACATATTTATCCCAGGTGTTCGTTAGTATCACACTAATTATCTCATATTTCAATGTTACATACTTATCCCAGGTATTCCCTTGTAGGACAGTGATTATCTCATATTTCACTCTGCTATATACTTATCCCAGGTATTCCCTTGTAGGACAGTGATTATCCCATATTTCACTGTTACATACTTACCCCAGGTATTCGCTTGTATGACACTGATTATCCTATATTTCACTGTGGTACATACTTATACCGGGTATTCCCTTGTAGGACACTCGTTATCCCATATTTCACTGTGTTACATGCTTATCCCAGGTATTCCCTTGTAGAACAATTATTATCACATATTTCACTGTGTTACATACTTATACCAGGTTTTCCGTTGTAGGACACTTATTATCACATATTTCACTGTGTTACATACTTATTCCCGGTACTCCCTTGTAGAACACTTGTTATCCCATATTTCACTGTGTTACATACTTATACCAGGTATTCCCTTGTATGACAGTGATTATCCCATATTTCACTGTGTTACATACTTATTCCAGGTACTTCCTTGAAGCACACTGATTATCCCATATTTCACTGTGTTCCATATTTCACTGTGTTACATACTTATTCCAGGTATTCCTTTATTGGACACTAGATTACCCATATTTCACTGTGTTACATACTTATTCCAGGTATTCCCTTGTAGGACACTGATTATCCCATATTTCACTGTGTTACATACCTATCCCAGGTATTCCCGTGTAGGACACTGATTATCCCAAATTTCACTGTGTTCCATATTTGACTGCGGAACATACTTATACCAGGTATTCCCTTGTAGGACACTGACTATCCCATATTTCACTGTGTTTCATACTTACTCCAGCTATTCCCTTGTAGGGCACTAATTATCCCAAATTTCACTGTGTTCCATATTTCACTGTGTTACATACTTATACCAGGTATTCCCTTTTAAGACACTTATTATCCCATATTTCACTGTGTTACATACTTATTCCAGGTATTCCCTTGTAGAACACTTATTATCCAATATTTCACTGTGTTACATACTTATCCCAGGTATTCCCTTTTAAGACACTTATTATCCAATATATCACTGTGTTACATACATATCCTAGGTATTCCCTTGTATGACACTGACTATCCTATATTTCACTGTGTTACATACATATCCCATGTATACCCTTGTATGACACGGATTGTCCTATATTTCACTGTGTTACATACATATCCCAGGTATTCCCTTGTATGACACTGATTATCCTATATTTAACTGTGTTACATACATATCCCAGGTATTCCCTTGTATGACACTGATTATCCCATATTTCATTGTGTTATAACATATCCCAGGTATTCCCTTGTATGACACTGATTATCCTATATTTCACTGTGTTATAAACATATCCCAGGTATTCCCTTGTATGACACTGATTATCCTATATTTCACCTTGTTACATACTTATACCAGGTATTCCCTTGTAGGACACTGATTATCCCATATTTCACTGTGTTATAACATATCCCAGGTACTCCCTTGAATGACACTGATTATCCTATATTTCACTGTGTTACATACTTATCCCAGGTATTCCGTTGTATGACACTGATTATCCCATATTTGACTGTGTTACAAACATATCCCAGGTATTCCCTTGTATGACACTGATTATCTTATATTTCACTGTGTTACATACATATCCAAGGTATTCCCTTGTATGACACTGATTATCCTATATTTCATATGTTACAAACATATCCCAGGTATTCCATTTTATGACACTGATTATCCCATATTTCACTGTGTTACAAACATATCCCAGGTATTCCCTTGTATGACACTGATTATCCTATATTTCACTGTGTTACATACTTATCCCAGGTATTCCGTTGCATGAAACTGATTATCCTATAATTCACTGTGTTGCATACTTATTCCATGTATTCCCTTGTATGATACTGATTATCCTATATTTCACTGTCTTACATACATATCCCAGGTATTCCCTTGTATGATACTTATTATCCTATATTTCACTGTGTTACATACTTATCCCAGGTAATCCCTTGTAGGGCACTGATTATCCCATTAATCACTGTGTTACATACTTATTCCAGCTATTCCCTTATAGGACACTAGATTATCCCATAGTTCACTGTGTTACATACTTATCCCAGGTATTCCCTTGTAGGGCACTGATATCCCATTAATCATTGTGTTACATACTTATTCCAGGTATTCCCTTATAGGACACTAGATTATCCCATATTTCACTGTGTTACATAGATATTCCAGGTACTTCCTTGTAGCACACTGATTATCCCATATTTCACTGTGTTACATACTTATCCCAGGTATTCTCTTGTAGGACACTGATTATCCCAAATTTCACTGTGTTACATACTGATTCCAGGTATTCCTTTATAGGACACTAGATTATCCCATATTTCACTGTGTTACATACTTATTCCAAGTATTCCCTTGTAGAACACTTATTATCCCATATTTCACTGTGTTAAATACTTATACCAGGTATTCCCTTGTAGGACACTGATTATCCCATATTTCACTGTGTTACATTCTTACCCCAGGTATTCCCTTGTATGACACTGATTATCCTATATTTCACTGTTTACATATTTATCCCAGCTATTTCCTTGTATGATACTGATTATCCTATATTTCACTGTGTTACATACTTACGCCAGGTATGCCCTAGTATGACACTGATTATCCTATATTTCACTGTGTTACATACTTATCCCAGGAATTCCCTTGTAGAACACTTATTATCCGATATTTCACTGTGTTACATACTTATCCCAGGTATTCCCTTGTAGGACACTGATTGTCTCATGCTTCACTGTGTTACATACTTTTCCCAGGTATTCCCTTGTAGGACACTCTTTATCCCATATTTCACTGTGTTATATACTTATACCAGGTATTCCCTTGTAGGACACTGATTATCTCATGCTTCACTCTGTTACATACTTATCCCAGGTATTCCCTTGTAGGACACTGATTATCCCATATTTCACTGTGTTACATACTTATCCCAGGTATTCCCTTGTAGAACACTTATTATCATATATTTCACTGTATTACATACTTATACCTTGTATTCCCTTGTAGGACACTGATTATCTCATGCTTCACTGTGGTACATACTTATCCTAGGTATTCCCTTGTAGGACACTGATTATCCCAAATTTCACTGTGTTACATACTTATTCCAGGTATTCCTTTATTGGACACTAGATTATCCCATATTTCACTGTGTTACAACCTAATTCCAGGTATTCCCTTGTAGGACACTAATTATCCCATATTTCACTGTGTTACATACTTATTCCAGGTATTCCTTTATTGGACACTAGATTATCCCATATTTCACTGTGTTACATACTTATTCCAGGTATTCCCTTGTAGGACACTGATTATCCCATATTTCACTGTGTTACATACCTATCCCAGGTATTCCCTTGTAGGACACTGATTATCCCAAATTTCACTGTGTTCCATATTTGACTGTGTAACATACTTATTCCAGGTATTCCCTTGTAGGACACTGATTATCCCATATTTCACTGTGTTTCATACTTATTCCAGCTATTCGCTTGTAGGGCACTAATTATCCCAAATTTCACTGTGTTCCATATTTCACTGTGTTACATACTTATTCCAGGTATTCCCTTGTAGGACACTGATTATCGTATATTTCACTGTGTTCCATATAGCACTGTGTTACATACTTATTCCAGGTATTCCCTTGTACAGCACTTATTATCCAATATTTCACTGTGTTACATACTTATCCCAGGTATTCCCTTTTAAGACACTTATAATCCAATATTTCACTGTGTTACATACTTATTCCAGGTATTCCCTTGTAGAACACTTATTATCCAATATTTCACTGTGTTACATACTTATCCAAGGTATTCTCTTTTAAGACACTTATTATCCAATATTTCACTGTGTTACATACATATCCCAGGTATTCCCTTGTATGACATTGACTATCCTATATTTCACTGTGTTACATACATATCCCATGTATACCCTTGTATGACACGGATTGTCCTATATTTCACTGTGTTACATACATATCCCAGGTATTCCCTTGTATGACACTGATTATCCTATATTTCACTGTGTTACATACATATCCCAGGTATTCCCTTGTATTACACTGATTATCCTATATTTCACTGTGTTACATACATATCCCAGGTATTCCCTTGTATGACACTGATTATCCCATATTTCACTGTGTTATAACATATCCCAGGTATTCCCTTGTATGACACTGATTATCCTATATTTCACTGTGTTATAAACATACCCCAGGTATTCCCTTGTATAACACTGATTATCCTATATTTCACCTTGTTACATACTTATACCAGGTATTCCCTTGAATGACACTGATTATCCCATATTTCACTGTGTTATAACATATCCCAGGTACTCCCTTGTATGACACTGATTATCCTATATTTCACTGTGTTACATACTTATCCCAGGTATTCCGTTGTATGACACTGATTATCCCATATTTCACTATGTTGCAAACATATACCGGGTATTACCTTGTATGACACTGATTATCTTATATTTCACTGTGTTACATACATATCCAAGGTATTCCTTTGTATGACACTGATTATCCTATATTTCACTGTGTTACAAACATATCCCAGGTATTCCCTTGTATGACACTGATTATCCTATATTTCACTGTGTTACATACTTATCCCAGGTATTCCGTTGCATGAAACTGATTATCCTATAATTCACTGTGTTACCTACATATCCCAGGTATTCCCTTGTATGATACTTATTATCCTATATTTCACTGTGTTACATACTTATCCCATGTAATCCCTTGTAGGGCACTAATTATCCCATTAATCACTGTGTTACATACTTATTCCAGCTATTCCCTTATAGTACACTAGATTATCCCATAGTTCACTGTGTTACGTACTTATTCCAGGTATTCTCTTGTAGGACACTGATTATCCCATATTTCACTGTGTTACATACTTATCCCAGGTATTCCGTTGTAGGGCACTGATTATCCCATTTATCACTGCGTTACATACTTATTCCAGGTATTCCCTTATAGGACACTAGATTATCCCATAGTTCACTGTGTTACATACCTATTCCAGGTATTCCCTTGTTGGACACTGATTATCCCATATTTCACTGTGTTACATACATATCCCAGGTATTCCCTTGTAGGGCACTGATTATCCCATTAATCATTGTGTTACATACTTATTCCAGGTATTCCCTTATAGGACACTAGATTATCCCATATTTCACTGTGTTACATACTTATCCCAGGTATTCTCTTGTAGGACACTGATTATCCCAAATTTCACTGTGTTACATACTTATTCCAGGTATTCCTTTATAGGACACTAGATTATCCCATATTTCACTGTGTTACATACTTATTCCAAGTATTCCCTTGTAGAACACTTATTATCCCATATTTCACTGTGTTAAATACTTATACCAGGTATTCCCTTGTAGGACACTGATTATCCCATATTTCACTGTGTTACATTCTTACCCCAGGTATTCCCTTGTATGACACTGATTATCCTATATTTCACTGTTTACATATTTATCCCAGCTATTTCCTTGTATGATACTGATTATCCTATATTTCACTGTGTTACATACTTACGCCAGGTATGCCCTTGTATGACACTGATTATCCTATGTTTCCCTGTGTTACATACTTATCCCAGGTATTCCCTTGTATGACACTGATTATCCTATATTTCACTGTGTTACATACTTATCCCAGGAATTCCCTTGTAGAACACTTATTATCCGATATTTCACTGTGTTACATACTTATCCCAGGTATTCCCTTGTAGGACACTGATTGTCTCATGCTTCACTGTGTTACATACTTTTCCCAGGTATTCCCTTGTAGGACACTCTTTATCCCATATTTCACTGTGTTATATACTTATACCAGGTATTCCCTTGTAGGACACTGATTATCTCATGCTTCACTCTGTTACATACTTATCCCAGGTATTCCCTTGTAGGACACTGATTATCCCATATTTCACTGTGTTACATACTTATCCCAGGTATTCCCTTGTAGAACACTTATTATCATATATTTCACTGTATTACATACTTATACCTTGTATTCCCTTGTAGGACACTGATTATCTCATGCTTCACTGTGTTACATACTTATCCCAGGTATTCCCTTGTAGGACACTGATTTTCCCATATTTCACTGTGTTACATACTTATCCCAGGTATTCCCTTGTATGACACTGATTATCCTATATTTCACTGTGTTACATGCTTATCCCAGGTATTCCCTTGTAGAACACTTATTATCCGATATTTCACTGTGTTACATACCTATCCCAGTTATTCCCTTGTAGGACACTGATTGTCTCATGCTTCACTGTGTTACATACTTTTCCCAGGTACTCCCTTGTAGGACACTCTTTATCCCATATTTCACTGTGTTATATACTTATTCCAGCTATTCCCTTATAGTACACTAGATTATCCCATAGTTCACTGTGTTACATACTTATTCCAGGTATTCCCTTGTAGGACACTGATTATCCCATATTTCACTGTGTTACATACTTATCCCAGGTATTCCATTGTAGCGCACTGATTATCCCATTAATCACTGCGTTACATACTTATTCCAGGTATTCCCTTATAGGACACTAGATTATCCCATAGTTCACTGTGTTACATACCTATTCCAGGTATTCCCTTGTTGGACACTGATTATCCCATATTTCACTGTGTTACATACATATCCCAGGTATTCCCTTGTAGGGCACTGATTATCCCATTAATCATTGTGTTACATACTTATTCCAGGTATTCCCTTATAGGACACTAGATTATCTCATAGTTCACTGTGTTACAAACTTATTCCAGGGACTTCCTTGTAGGACACTGATTATCCCATATTTCACTGTGTTACATAGTTATTCCAGGTACTTCCTTGTAGCACACTGATTATCCCATATTTCACTGTGTTAAATACTTATCCCAGGTATTCCCTTGTAGGACACTGATTATCCCAAATTTCACTGTGTTACATACTTATTCCAGGCATTCCTTTATAGGTCACTAGATTATCCCATATTTCACTGTGTTACACACTTATTCCAAGTATTCCCTTGTAGAACACTTATTATCCCATATTTCACTGTGTTAAATACTTATACCAGGTATTCCCTTGTATGACACTGATTATCGTATATTTCACTGTTTACATACTTATCCCAGCTATTTCCTTGTATGATACTGATTATCCTATATTTCACTGTGTTACATACTTACGCCAGGTATTCCCTTGTATGACACTGATTATCCTATACTTCCTGTGTTACATACTTATCCCAGGTATTCCCTTGTATGACACTGATTATCCTATATTTCACTGTGTTACATACTTATCCCAGGTATTCCCTTGTAGGACAATGATTGTCTCATGCTTCACTGTGTTACATACTTATCCCAAGTATTCCCTTGTAGGACACTCTTTATCCCATATTTTACTGTGTTACATACTTATACCAGGTATTCCCTTGTAGGACACTGATTATCTCATGCTTCACTGTGTTACATACTTATCCCAGGTATTCCCTTGTAGGACACTGATTATCCCATATTTCACTGTGTTACATACTTATCCCAGGTATTCCCTTGTAGGACACTGATTATCTCATGCTTCACTGTGTTACATACTTATCCCAGGTATTCCCTTGTAGGACACTGATTTTCCCATATTTCCCTGTGTTACATACTTATCCCAGGTATTCCCTTGTAGGACACTGATTATCCCATATTTCACTGTGTTACATACTTATACCAGGTATTCCCTTGTAGGACACTGATTATCCCATATTTCACTGTGTTACATACTTATACCAGGTGTTCCCTTGTAGGACACTGATTATCACATATTTCACTGTGTTACATACATATCCCAGGTATTCCCTTGTAGGACACTGATTATCACATATTTCACTGTGTTACAACTTATACCAGGTATTCCCTTGTATGGCACTGATTATCCCATATTTCACTGTGTTACTTACTTATACCAGGTATTCCGTTGTATGACACTGATTATGCTATATTTCACTGTGTTACATACTTATACCAGGTATTCTGTTGTATGACACTGATTATCAGATATATTTCACTGTGTTACATACTTATACCAGGTATTCCCCCTTATGACACTGATTATCCTATATTTCACTGTGTTTCAAACATATCGCAGGTATTCCCTTGTATGACACTGATTATTCTATATTTCACTGTGTTACATACATATCCCAGGTATTCGCTTGTATGACACTGATTATTCTATATTTCACTGTGTTACATACTTATACCAGGTATTCTGTTGTATGACACTGATTATCAGATATATTTCACTGTGTTACATACATATCCCAGGTATTCGCTTGTATGACACTGATTATCCTATATTTCACTGTGTTACATACTTGTACCAGGTATTCTGTTGTATGACACTGATTATCAGATATATTTCACTGTGTTACATACTTATACCAGGTATTCCCCCTTATGACACTGATTATCCTATATTTCACTGTGTTTCAAACATATCCCAGGTATTCCGTTGTATGACACTGATTATTCTATATTTCACTGTGTTACATACTTATACCAGGTATTCGCTTGTATGACACTGATTATCCCATATTTCACTGTGTAACAATAACATCCCAGGTATTCCCTTGTATGACACTGACTATCCTATATTTCACTGTGTTACATACATATCCCAGGTATTCCCTTGTATCACACGGATTATCCTATATTTCACTGTGTTACATACATATCCCAGGTATTCCCTTGTATGACACTGATTATCCTATATTTCACTGTGTTTCAAACATATCCCAGGTATTCCCTTTTAAGACACTTATTATTCCATATTTCACGTGTTACATACTTATTCCAGGTATTCCCTTTTAAAGCACTTATTATCCAATATTTCACTTTGCTACATACTTATCCCAGGTATTCCCTTTTAAGACACTTATTATTCCATATTTCACTGTGTTACATACTTATTCCAGGTATTCTCTTTTAGAACACTTATTATCCAATATTTCACTGTGTTACATACTTATACCAGGTATTCCCTTTTAAGACACTAATTATCCAATATTTCACTGTGTTACATACTTATCCCAGGTATTCCCTTTTAAGACACCAATTATCCCATATTTCACTGTGTTACATACTTATTCAAGGTATTCCCTTTTAAGACACTTATTATCCCATATTTCACTGTGTTACATACTTATCCCAGGTATTCCCTTTTAAGACACTTATTATCCCATACTTCACTGTGTAACATACATATTCCAGGTACTTCCTTGTAGCACACTGATTATCCCATATTTCACTGTGTACCATACTTCACTGTGTTACATACTTATTCCAGGTATTCCCTTGTAGGACACTGATTATCCCATATTTCACTGTGTTACATACTTATTCCAGGTATTCCCTTGTAGGCACTATTTATCCCATATTTCGCTGTGTTACATACTTATACCAGGTATTCCCTTTTAAGACAGTTATTATCCCATACTTCACTGTGTTACATACATATTCCAGGTACTTCCTTGTAGCACACTGATTATGCCATATTTCCATGTGGTCCATATTTCACTGTGTTACATACTTATCCCAGGTATTCCCTTGTAGTACACTGATTATCCCATATTTCACTGTGTTACATACTTTTTCCAGGTATTCCTTTATAGGATTCTAGATTATCCCATATTTCACTGTGTTACATACTTATTCCAGGTATTCCCTTGTAGAGCAATGGTTATCCTATATTTCACTGTGTTACATACTTATTCCAGGTATTCCCTTATAAGACACTAGATTATCCCATTGTTCACTGTGTTACATACTTATCCCAGGTATTCACTTATAGGACACTAGATTATCCCATTATTCACTGTGTTACATACATATCCCAGGTAATCCCTTGTAGGACATTGATAATCCCATATTTCAATCTGTTACATACTTATTCCAGGTATTCCCTCGTGGGACACTGATTATCCCGTATTTCACTGTTACATACTTATCCCAGGTGTTCGTTAGTATCACACTAATTATCTCATATTTCAATGTTACATACTTTTCTCAGGTATTCCCTTGTAGGACACTGATTATCCCAAATTTCACTGTGTTACATACTTATTCCAGGTATTCCTTTATAGGACACTAGATTATCCCATATTTCACTGTGTTACATACTTATTCCAGGTATTCACTTGTAGGACACTGATTATCCCATATTTCACTGTGTTACATTTCTATCCCAGGTATTCCTTCTATGACACTGATTATCCCAAATTTCACTGTGTTCCATATTTCACTGTGTTACATACTTATCCCAGGTATTCCCTTGTAGGACACTGATTATCCTATATTTCACTGTGTTACATACTGATTCCAGCTATTCCCTTGTAGGACACTGATTATACCAAATTTCACTGTGTTCCATATTTCACTGTGTTATATACTTATTCCAGGTATTCCCTTGTAGGACACTGATTATCCCAAATTTCACTGTGTTCCATATTTCACTGTGTTACATACTTTTTCCAGGTATTCCCTTGTAGGACACTGATTATCCCAAATTTCACTGTGTTACATACTTATTCCAGGTATTCGTTTATAGGACACTAGATTATCCCATATTTCACTGTGTTACATACTTATTCCAGGTATTCCCTTGTAGGACACTGATTATCCCATATTTTAATGTGTTACATTTCTATCCCAGGTATTCCTTCTAGGACACTGATTATCCCAAATTTCACTGTGTTCCATATTTCACTGTGTTACATACTTATCCCAGGTATTCCCTTGTAGGACACTGATTATCCCATATTTCACTGTGTTACATACTTATTCCAGGTATTCCCTTGTAGGTCACTGATTATCCCAAATTTCACTGTGTTCCATATTTCACTGTGTTACATACTTATTCCAGGTATTCCCTTGTAGGACACTGATTATCCCATATTTCACTGTGTCCCATATTTCACTGTGTTACATACTTATCCCAGGTATTACCTTGTAGGACACTGATTATCCCATATTTCACTGTGTTCCATATTTCACTCTGTTACATACTTATTCCAGGTATTCCTTTGTGGGACACTGATTATCCCGTATTTCACTGTTACATACTTATCCCAGGTGTTCGTTAGTATCACACTAATTATCCTATATTTCCCTGTGTTTCATACTTTTACCAGGTATTCCCTTGTAGGACACTGGTTATCCCATATTTCACTGTGTTCCATATTTCCCTGTGTTTCATACTTATACCAGGTATTCCCTTGTAGGACACTGGTTATCCCATATTTCACTGTGTTACATACTTATCCCAGCTATTTCCTTGTATGCTACTGATTATCCTATATTTCACTGTGTTACATACTTACGCCAGGTATTCCCTTGTATGACACTGATTATCCTATATTTCCCTGTGTTACATACTTATCCCAGGTATTCCCTTGAATGACATTGATTATCCTATATTTCACTGTGTTATATACTTACCCCAGGTATTCCCTTGTATGACACTGATTATCCTATATTTCCCTGTGTTACATACTTATCCCAGGTATTCCCTTGTAGAACACTTATTATCCCATATTTCACTGTGTTACATACTTATCCCAGGTATTCTCTTGTAGGACACTGATTGTCTCATGCTTCACTGTGTTACATACTTATCCCAGGTATTCCCTTGTAGGACACTCTTTATCCCATATTTCACTGTGTTACATACTTATACCAGGTATTCCCTTGTAGGACACTGATTATCTCATGCTTCACTGTGTTACATACTTATCCCAGGTATTCCCTTGTAGGACCCTGATTATCCCATATTTCACTGTGTTACATACTTATCCCAGGTATTCCCTTGTAGAACACTTATTATAATATATTTCACTGTATTACATACTTATACCAGGTATTCCCTTGTAGGACACTGATTATCTCATGCTTCACTGTGTTACATACTTATCCCAGGTATTCCCTTGTAGGACACTGATTATCCCATAATTCACTGTGTTACATACTTATCCCAGGTATTCCCTTGTAGGACACTGATTATCACATATTTCACTGTGTTACATACTTATACCAGGTATTCCCTTGTAGGACCCTGATTATCCCATATTTCACTGTGTTACATACTTATACCAGGTATTCCCTTGTAGGACACTGATTCCCATATTTCACTGTGTTACATACTTATACCAGTTGTTCCCTTGTAGGACACTGATTTTCCCATATTTCACTGTGTTACATACATATCCGAGGTATTCCCTTGTAGGACACTGATTATCACATATTTGACTGTGTTACATACTTATACCAGGTATTCCCTTGTATGGCACTGATTATCCCATATTTCACTGTGTTACATACTTATACCAGGTATTCCGTTGTATGACACTAATTATCCTATATTTCACTGTGTTACATACTTCTACCAGGTATTCTATTGTATGACACTGATTATCCTATATTTCACTGTGTTACATACTTATACCAGGTATTCCCTTGTATGACACTGATTATCCTATATTTCACTGTGTTACATACTTATACCAAGTATTACCTTGTATGACACTGATTATCCTATATTTCACTGTGTTACATACATATCCCAGGTATTCCCTTGTATGACACTGATTATCCTATATTTCACTGTGTTTCAAACATATCCCAGGTATTCCCTTGTATGACACTGATTATTCTATATTTCACTGTGTTACATACTTATACCAGGTATTCGCTTGTATGACACTGATTATCCCATATTTCACTGTGTAACATACATATCCCAAGTATTCCCTTGTAAGACACTGACTATCCTATATTTCACTGTGTTACATACATATCCCAGGTATTCCCTTGTATCACACGGATTATCCTATATTTCACTGTGTTACATACATATCCCAGGTATTCCCTTGTATGACACTGATTATCCAATATTTCACTGTGTTACTTACCTATTCCATTTATTCCCTTAAAAGACACAGATTATCGCATATTTCACTGTTACATTCTTATCCAACGTATTCCCTTGTAGGACACTGATTATCTCATATTTCATTGTTACATACTTATCCCAGGTATTCCCTTGTAAGATACTGATTATCTCATAGTTCAGTGTGTTACGTACTTATCCCAGCTATTCCCTTGTAGGAAAACTGATTATCTCATAGTTCACTGTGTTACATACTTATCCCAGCTATTCCCTTCTAGGATACTGATTATCTCATAGTTCACTGAGTTGCATACTTATCCCAGCTCTTCCCCCTTAGGATACTGATTATCTCATAGTTCACTGTGTTACATTTTTATCCCAGCCATTTCCTTGTAGGACACTGATTATCTCATAGTTCACTGTGTTACATACTTATCCCAGCTATTCCTTTGTAGGATACTAATTATCTCATAATTCACTGTGTTACATACTTATCCCAGCTATTCCCTTGTAGGAGCACTGATTATATTATAGTTCAGTGTTTTACATACTTATCCCTGCTATTCCCTTGTAGGATACTGGTTATCTCATAGTTCTCTGTTACATGCTTATCCCAGCTATTCCCTTGTAGGATACTGGTTATATCATAGTTCACTGTGTTACATACTTATCCCGGCTATTCATTGTAGGATACTGGTTATGTCATAGTTCACTGTGTTACATACTTATCCCAGGTACTCCCTTGTAGGAGCACTGATTATCCCATATTTCACTGTTACTTTCTTATCCAAAGTATTCCCTTGTACGACACTGATTATCTCATATTTCACAGTTACATTCTTATCCAAGGTATTCCCTTGTACAACACTGATCATCTCCTAGTTCACTGTGTTACATACTTATTCCATGTATTCCTTTATAAGACACAGATTATCCCATATTTCACTGCTACATTCTTATCCAAGGGATTCCCTTGTAGGACACAGGGTATCTCATATATCACTGTTACATACTTATCCCAGGTATTCCCTTGTAGGACACAGATTATCCCATATTTCACTGTTACATACGTATCCCAGGTATTCCCTTGTAGGACACTGATTATCTCATATTTCACTGTTACATTCTTATCCAAGGCGTTCCCTTAAAAGACACAAATTACCTCATATTTCAAATTACATGCTTATCCAAGGTATTCCCTTGTAGGACACTGATTATCTCATATTTCACTGTTACATTCTTATCCAAGGGATTCCCTTGTAGGACACAGATTATCTCATATATCATTGTTACATACTTATCCCAGGTATTCCCTTGTAGGACACAGATTATCCCATATTTCACTGTTACATACTTATCCCAGGTATTACCTTGTAGGACACAGAATATCCCATATTTCGCTGTTACATACTTATCCCAGGTATTCTCTTGTAGGACACTGATTATCCCATATTTCGCTGTTACATACTTATCCCAGGTATTCCCTTGTAGGACACTGATTATCCCAAATTTCACTGTGTTACATACTTATTCCAGGTATTCCTTTATAGGACACTAGATTATCCCATATTTCGCTGTGTTACATACTTATTCCAAGTATTCCCTTGTAGAACACTAATTATCCCATATTTCACTGTGTTAAATACTTATACCAGGTATTCCCTTGTAGGACACTGATTATCAAATATTTCACTGTGTTACATACTTACCCCAGGTATTCCCTCTTATGATACTGATTATCCTATATTTCACTGTGTTACATACTTACCCCAGGTATTCCCTCTTATGACACTGATTATCCTATATTTCACTGTGTTACATACTTACCCCAGGTATTCCCTCTTATGATACTGATTATCCTATATTTCACTGTGTTACATACTTACCCCAGGTATTCCCTCTTATGACACTGATTATCCTATATTTCACTGTTTACATACTTATCCCAGGTATTCCCTTGTATGACACTGATTATCCTATATTTCACTGTGTTACATACTTATGCCAGGTATTCCCTTGTATGACACTGATTATCCTATATTTCCCTGTGTTACATACTTATCCCAGGTATTCCCTTGTATGACACCGATTATCCTATATTTCACTGTGTTACATACTTACCCCAGGTATTCCCTTGTATGACACTGATTATCCTATATTTCACTATGTTACATACTTATCCCAGGTATTCCCTTGTAGAACACTTATTATCCCATATTTCACTGTGTTACATACTTATCCCAGGTATTACCTTGTAGGACACTGATTGTCTCATGCTTCACTGTGTTACATACTTATCCCAGGTATTCCCTTGTAGGACACTCTTTATCCCATATTTCACTGTGTTACATACTTATACCAGGTATTTCCTTGTAGGACACTGATTATCTCATGCTTCACTGTGTTACATACTTATCCCAGGTATTCCCTTGTAGGACACTGATTATCCCATATTTCACTGTGTTACATACTTATCCCAGGTATTCCCTTGTAGAACACTTATTATCATATATTTCACTGTATTACATACTTATACCTTGTATTCCCTTGCAGGACACTGATTATGTCATGCTTCACTGTGTTACATACTTTTCCCAGGTATTCCCTTGTAGGACACTGATTATCCCATATTTACTGTGTTACATACTTATCCCAGGTATTCCCTTGTAGGACACTGATTATCACATATTTCACTGTGTTACATACTTATACCAGGTATTCCCTTGTAGGACACTGATTATCCCATATTTCACGGTGTTACATACTTATACCAGGTATTCCCTTGTAGGACACTGATTATCCCATATTTCACTGTGTTACATACATATCCCAGGTATTCCCTTGTAGGACACTGATTATCCTATATTTCACTGTGTTACAAACATATCCCAGGTATTCCCTTGTAGAACACTTATTATCCAATATTTCACTTTGTTACATACTTATACCAGGTATTCCCTTTTAAGACACTTATTATTCCATATTCCACTGTGTTCTATACTTATTCCAGGTATTCCCTTGTAGAACACTTATTATCCAATATTTCACTTTGTTACATACTTATCCCAGGTATTCCCTTTTAAGACACTTATTATCCCATATTTCACTGTGTTACATACTTATTCAAGGTATTCCCTTTTAAGACACTTATTATCCCATATTTCACTGTGTTACATACTTATCCCAGGTATTCCCTTTTAAGACACTTATTATCCCATACTTCACTGTGTAACATACATATTCCAGGTACTTCCTTGTAGCACACTGATTATCCCATATTTCACTGTGTTCCATACTTCACTGTGTTACATACTTATTCCAGGTATTCCCTTGTAGGACACTGATTATCCCATATTTCACTGTGTTACATACGTATTCCAGGTATTCCCTTGTAGGACACTGATTATCCCATATTTCACTGAGTTACATTCTTATACCAGGTATTCCCTTTTAAGACACTTATTATACCATACTTCAATGTGTTACATACATATTCCAGGTACTTCCTTGTAGCACACTGATTATGCCATTATTCACTGTGTTCCATATTTCACTGCGTTACATACTTATCACAGGTATTCCTTTATAGGACACTAGATTATCCCATATTTCACTGTGTTACATACTTATTCCAGGTATTCCCTTGTAGGACACTGATTATCCCATATTTCACTGTGTTACATTTCTATCCCAGGTATTCCTTCTAGGACACTGATTATCCCAAATTTCACTGTGTTCCATATTTCACTGTGTTACATACTTATCCCAGGTATTCCCTTGTAGGACACTGATTATCCCATATTTCACTGTGTTACATACTTATTCCAGCTATTCCCTTGTAGGACACTGATTATCCCAAATTTCACTGTGTTCCATAGTTCACTGTGTTACATACTTATTCCAGGTATTCCCTTGTAGGACACTGATTATCCCAAATTTCACTGTGTTCCATATATCACTGTGTTACATACTTATTCCAGGTATTCCCTTGTAGGACACTGATAATCCCAAATTTCACTGTGTTCCATATTTCACTGTGTTACATACTTATCCCAGGTATTCCCTTGTAGGACACTGATTATCCCATATTTCACTGTGTTACATACTTATTCCAGGTTTTCCCTTGTAGGTCACTGATTATCCCAAATTTCACTGTGTTCCATATTTCACTGTGTTACATACTTATTCCGGGTATTCCCTTGTAGGACACTGATTATCCCATATTTCACTGTGTCCCATATTTCACTGTGTTCCATATTTCACTCTGTTACATACTTATTCCAGGTATTCCCTTGTGGGACACTGATTATCCCGTATTTCACTGTTACATACTTATCCCAGGTGTTCGTTAGTATCACACTAATCATCTCATATTTCAATGTTGCATACTTATCCCAGGTATTCCCTTGTAGGACAGTGATTATCTCATATTTCACTCTGCTATATACTTATCCCAGGTATTCCCTTGTAGGACAGTGATTATCCCATATTTCAGTGTTACATATTTACCCCAGGTATTCGCTTGTATGACACTGATTATCACATATTTCACTGTGTTACATACTTATACCAGGTATTCCCTTGTAGGACACTGATTATCCCATATATCCCTGTGTTTTATACTTATACCAGGTATTCCCTTGTAGGACACTGGTTATCCCATATTTCACTGTGTTACATACTTATCCAAGGTATTCCCTTGTAGAACACTTATTATCACATATTTCACTGTGTTACATACTTATACCAGGTATTCCCTTGTAGGACACTTATTATCACATATTTCGCTGTGTTACATACTTATTCTAAGTATTCCCTTGTAGAACACTTATTATCCTATATTTCACTGTGTTAAATACATATCCCAGGTATTCCCTTGTATGACACTGATTATCCCATATTTCACTGTGTTAAATACTTATACCAGGTATTCCCTTGTATGACACTGATTATCCTATATTTCACCGTGTTACATACTTACCCTAAGGTATTCCCTTGTATGACACTGATTATCCTATATTTCACTATGTTACATACTTACCCCAGCTATTTCTTTGTATGATACTGATTATCCTATATTTCACTGTGTTACATACTTATGCCAGGTATTCCCTTGTATGACACTGATTATCCTATATTTCCCTGTGTTACATACTTAGCCCAGGAATTCCCTTGTATGACACTGATTATCCTATATTTCACTGTGTTACATACTTACCCCAGGTATTCCCTTGTATGACACTGATTATCCTATATTTCACTGTGTTACATACTTATCCCAGGTATTCCCTTGTAGAACACTTATTATCCCATATTTCACTGTGTTACATACTTATCCCAGGTATTCCCTTGTAGGACACTGATTGTCTCATGCTTCACTGTGTTACATACTTATCCCAGGTATTCCCTTGTAGGACACTCTTTATCCCATATTTCACTGTGTTACATACTTATCCCAGGTATTCCCTTGTAGGACACTGATTATCCCATATTTCACTGTGTTACATACTTATCCCAGGAATTCCCTTGTAGAACACTTATTATAATATATTTCACTGTATTACATACTTATACCAGGTATTCCCTTGTAGGACACTGATTATCTCATGCTTGACTGTGTTACATACTTATCCCAGGTATTCCCTTGTAGGACACTGATTATCCCATAATTCACTGTGTTACATACTTATCCCAGGTATTCCCTTGTAGGACACTGATTATCCCATATTTCACTGTGTTACATACTTATACCAGGTATTCCCTTGTAGGACACTGATTATCCCATATTTCACTGTGTTACATACTTATACCAGGTGTTCCCTTGTAGGACACTGATTTTCACATATTTCACTGTGTTACATACATATCCCAGGTATTCCCTTGTAGGACACTGATTATCACATATTTCACTGTGTTACATACTTATACCAGGTATTCCCTTGTATGGCACAGATTATCCCATATTTCACTGTGTTACATACTTATACCAGGTATTCCGTTGTATGACACTAATTATCCTATATTTCACTGTGTTACATACTTATACCAGGTATTCTGTTGTATGACACTGATTATCCTATATTTCACTGTGTTACATACTTATACCAGGTATTCCATTGTATGACACTAATTATCCTATATTTCACTGTGTTACATACTTATACCAGGTATTCTGTTGTATGACACTGATTATCCTATATTTCACTGTGTTACATACTTATACCAGGTATTCTGTTGTATGACACTGATTATCCTATATTTCACTGTGTTACATACTTATACCAGGTATTCCCTTGTATGGCACTGATTATCCCATATTTCACTGTGTTACATACTTATACTAGGTATTCTGTTGTATGGCACTATTATCCCATATTTCACTGTGTTACATACTTATACCAGGTATTCCGTTGTATGACACTAATTATCCTATATTTCACTGTGTTACATACTTATACCAGGTATTCTGTTGTATGACACTGATTATCCTATATTTCACTGTGTTACATATTTATACCAAGTATTACCTTGTATGACACTGATTATCCTATATTTCACTGTGTTACATACATATCCCAGGTATTCCCTTGTATCACACGGATTATCCTATATTTCACTGTGTTACATACATATCGCAGGTATTCCCTTGTATGACACTGATTATCCAATATTTCACTGTGTTACTTACCTATTCCATTTATTCCCTTAAAAGACACAGATTATCCCATATTTCACTGTTACATTCTTATCCAACGTATTCCCTTGTAGGACACTGATTATCTCATATTTAATTGTTACATACTTAGGCCAGGCCTTCCCGTGTAAGACACTGATTATCTCATATTTCATTGTTACATACTTATCCCAGGTACTCCCTTGTAGGATACTGATTATCTCATAGTTCAGTGTGTTACGTACTTATCCCAGCTATTCCCTTGTAGGAAAACTGATTATCTCATAGTTCACTGTGTTACATACTTATCCCAGCTATTCCCTTGTAGGATACTGATTATCTCATAGTTCACTGAGTTGCATACTTATCCCAGCTCTTCTCCCTTAGGATACTGATTATCTCATAGTTCACTGTGTTACATTTTTATCCCAGCCGTTTCCTTGTAGGACACTGATTATCTCATAGTTCACTGTGTTACATACTTATCCCAGCTATTCCCTTGTAGGATACTAATTATCTCATAATTCACTGTGTTACATACTTATCCCAGCTATTCCCTTGTAGGAGCACTGATTATATTATAGTTCAGTGTTTTACATACTTATCCCAGCTATTCCCTTGTAGGATACTGGTTATCTCATAGTTCTCTGTTACATGCTTATCCCGGCTATTCCCTTGTAGGATACTGGTTATCTCATAGTTCACTGTGTTACATACTTATCCCGACTATTCATTGTAGGATACTGGTTATGTCATAGTTCACTGTGTTACATACTTATCCCAGGTACCCCCTTGTAGGAGCACTGATTATCCCATATTTCACTGTTACTTTCTTATCCAAAGTATTCCCTTGTACGACACTGATTATCTCATATTTCACAGTTACATTCTTATCCAAGGTATTCCCTTGTACAACACTGATCATCTCCTAGTTCACTGTGTTACATACTTACTCCATGTATTCCTTTATAAGACACAGATTATCCCATATTTCACTGCTACATTCTTATCCAAGGGATACCCTTGTAGGACACAGGGTATCTCATATATCACTGTTACATACTTATCCCAGGTATTCCCTTGTAGGACACAGATTATCCCATATTTCACTGTTTCATACGTATCCCAGGTATTCCCTTGTAGGACACAGATTATCCCATATTTCACTGTTACATACTTATCCCAGGTATTCCCTTGTAGGACACTGATTATCTCATATTTCACTGTTACATTCTTATCCAAGGCGTTCCCTTAAAAGACACAGATTACCTCATATTTCAAATTACATGCTTATCCAAGGTATTCCCTTGTGGGACACTGATTATCTCATATTTCATTGTTACATACTTATGCCAGGTGTTCACCTGTAGGACACTGATTATCTCATATTTCATTATTACATACTTATCCCAGCTATTCCCTTGTAAGGAACCTGATTATCTCATAGTTCACTGTCTCACATACTTATCCCAGCTATTCTCTTGTAGGGGCCCTGCTTATCTCATAGTTCACTGTGTTGCATACTTATTCCAGCTATTCCCTTGTACGGCACTCATTATCTCATAGTTCACTGTGTTACATACCTATCCCAGCTTTTCCCTTGTAGGGGCACTGATTATCTCATAGTTCACTGTGTTACATACCTATCCCAGCTATTCTCTTCTAGGGGCACTGAATATCTCATAGTTAACTGTGTTGCATACTTATCCCAGCTATTCTCTTTTAGGGGCACTGCTTATCTCATAGTTCACTGTGTTGCATGTTTACTCCAGCTTTTTTCTTGTAGGGACACTGATTACCTCATAGTTCACTGTGTTACATACTTATCCCAGCTATTCTCTTGTAGGGGAACTGATTATTTCATAGTACTCTGTGTTACATACCTATCCCAGCTATTCTCTTGTAGGAAACTGATTATTTCATAGTTCACTGTGTTACATACCTATCCCAGCTATTCCCTTGTAGGATACCGGTTATCTGATAGTTCACTGTGTTACATACTTGTCCCAGCTATTCCCTGGAACAAGCACTGATTATATTATAGTTCACTGTGTTGCATATTTATTCTAGCTATTCCCTTGTAGGATACTGATTATCTCATAGTTCACTGTGTTTCATACTTATCCCAGCTATTCCCTTGTAGGAGCACTGATTATCTCATAGTTATTTGTGTTACATACTTATTCCAGCTATTCTCTTGTAGGAAACTGATTATCTCATAGTTCAATGTGTTACATACATATCCCAGCTATATGCTTGTAGGAGCACTGATTATCTTATAGTTCACTGTGTTACATACTTATACCAGGTATTTCCTTGTAGGACACTGATTATCTCATGCTTCACTGTGTTACATACTTATGCCAGGTATTCCCTTGTAGGACACTGATTATCCCATATTTCACTGTGTTACATACTTATCCCAGGTATTCCCTTGTAGAACACTTATTATCATATATTTCACTGTATTACATACTTATACCTTGTATTCCCTTGTAGGACACTGATTATGTCATGCTTCACTGTGTTACATACTTATCCCAGGTATTCCCTTGTAGGACGCTGATTATCCCATATTTTACTGTGTTACATACTTATCCCAGGTATTCTCTTGTAGGACACTGATTATCACATATTTCACTCTGTTACATACTTATACCAGGTATTCCCTTGTAGGACACTGATTATCCCATATTTCACTGTGTTGCATACTTATACCAGGTATTCCCTTGTAGGACACTGATTATCCCATATTTCACTGTGTTACATACATATCCCAGGTATTCCCTTGTAGGACACTGATTATCACATATTTCACTGTGTTACATACTTATACCAGGTATTCCCTTGTATGACACTGATTATCCTATATTTCACTGTGTTACAAACATATCCCAGGTATTCCCTTGTAGGATACTGATTATCACATATTTCACTGTGTTGCATACATATCCCAGGTATTCCCTTGTAGGACACTGATTATCACATATTTCACTGTGTTACATACATATCCCAGGTATTCCCTTGTAGGACACTGATTATCACATATTTCACTGTGTTACATACATATCCCAGGTATTCCCTTGTAGGACACTGATTATCACATATTTCACTGTGTTACATACTTATACCAGGTATTCCGTTGTATGACACTGATTATCCTATATTTCACTGTGTTACATACTTATACCAGGTATTCTGGTGTATGACACTGATTATCCTATATTTCACTGTGTTACATACTTATACCAGGTATTCCCTTGTATGACACTGATTATCCTATATTTCACTGTGTTTCAAACATATCCCAGGTATTCCCTTGTATGACACTGATTATTCTATATTTCACTGTGTTACATACTTATACCAGGTATTCGCTTGTATGACACTGATTATCCCATATTTCACTGTGTAACAATAATATCCCAGGTATTCCCTTGTATGACACTGACTATCCTATATTTCACTGTGTTACATACATATCCCAGGTATTCCCTTGTATCACACGGATTATCCTATATTTCACTGTGTTACATACATATCCCAGGTATTCCCTTGTATGACACTGATTATCGTATATTTCACTGTGTTTCAAACATATCCCAGGTATTCCCTTTTAAGACACTTATTATTCCATATTTCACTGTGTTACATACTTATTCCAGGTATTCCCTTGTAGAACACTTATTATCCAATATTTCACTGTGTTACATACTTATACCAGGTATTCCCTTTTAAGACACTTATTATCCCATATTTAACTGTGTTACATACTTATTCCAGGTATTCCCTTGTAGAACACTTATTATCCAATATTTCACTTTGTTACATACTTATCCCAGGTATTCCCTTTTAAGACACTTATTATCCCATATTTCACTGTGTTACATACTTATTCCAGGTATTCTCTTTTAGAACACTTATTATCCAATATTTCACTGTGTTACATATTTATACCAGGTATTCCCTTTTAAGACACTTATTATCCAATATTTCACTGTGTTACATACTTATCCCAGGTATTCCCTTTTAAGACACTAATTATCCCATATTTCACTGTGTTACATACTTATCCCAGGTATTCCCTTTTAAGACACTTATTATCCCATACTTCACTGTGTAACATACATATTCCAGGTACTTCCTTGTAGCACACTGATTATCCCATATTTCACTGTGTTCCATACTTCACTGTGTTACATACTTATTCCAGGTATTCCCTTGTAGGACACTGATTATCCCATATTTCACTGTGTTACATACTTATTCCAGGTATTCCCTTGTAGGACACTGATTATCCCATATTTCACTGAGTTACATTCTTATACCAGGTATTCCCTTTTAAGACACTTATTATCCCATACTTCACTGTGTTACATACATATTCCAGGTACTTCCTTGTAGCACACTAATTATGCCATATTTCACTGTGTTCCATATTTCACTGTGTTACATACTTATCCCAAGTATTTCCTTGTAGTACACTGATTATCCCATATTTCACTGTGTTACATACTTATTCCAGGTATTCCTTTATAGGACCCTAGATTATCCCATATTTCACTGTGTTACATACTTATCCCAGGTTTTCCCTTGTAGAGCAATGATTATCCTATATTTCACTGTGTTACATACTTATTCCAGGTATTCCCTTATAAGACACTAGATTATCCCATTGTTCACTGTGTTACATACTTATCCCAGGTATTCACTTATAGGACACTAGATTATCCCATTATTCACTGTGTTACATACATATCCCAGGTAATCCCTTGTAGGACATTGATAATCCCATATTTCAATCTGTTACATACTTATTCCAGGTATTCCCTTGTGGGACACTGATTATCCCGTATTTCACTGTTACATACTTATCCCAGGTGTTCGTTAGTATCACACTAATTATCTCATATTTCAATGTTACATACTTATCCCAGGTATTCCCTTGTAGGCTACTGATTATCCCAAATTTCACTGTGTTACATACTTATTCCAGGTATTCCTTTATAGGACACTAGATTATCCCATATTTCACTGTGTTACATACTTATTCCAGGTATTCCCTTGTAGGACACTGATTATCCCATATTTCACTGTGTTACATTTCTATCCCAGGTATTCCTTCGAGGACACTGATTATCCCAAATTTCACTGTGTTCCATATTTCACTGTGTTACATACTTATCCCAGGTATTCCCTTGTAGGACACTGATTATCCCATATTTCACTGTGTTACATACTTATTCCAGCTATTCCCTTGTAGGACACTGATTATCCCAAATTTCACTGTGTTCCATATTTCACTGTGTTACATACTTATGCCAGGTATTCCCTTGTAGGACACTGATTATCCCAAATTTCACTGTGTTCCATATTTCACTGTGTTACATACTTATTCCAGGTATTCCCTTGTAGGACACTGATAATCCCAAATTTCACTGTGTTCCATATTTCACTGTGTTACATACTTATCCCAGGTATTCCCTTGTAGGACACTGATTATCCCATATTTCACTGTGTTACATACTTATTCCAGGTTTTCCCTTGTAGGTCACTGATTATCCCAAATTTCACTGTGTTACATATTTCACTGTGTTACATACTTATTCCGGGTATTCCCTTGTAGGACACTGATTATCCCATATTTCACTGTGTCCCATATTTCCTTGTGTTACATACTTATCCCAGGTATTAACTTGTAGGACACTGATTATCCCATATTTCACTGTGTTCCATATTTCAGTCTGTTACATACTTATTCCAGGTATTCCCTTGTGGGACACTGATTATCCCGTATTTCACTGTTACATACTTATCCCAGGTGTTCGTTAGTATTATCACACTAATCATCTCATATTTCAATGTTGCATACTTATCCCAGGTATTCCCTTGTAGGACAGTGATTATCTCATATTTCACTCTGCTATATACTTATCCCAGGTATTCCCTTGTAGGACAGTGATTATCGCATATTTCAGTGTTACATACTTACCCCAGGTATTCGCTTGTATGACACTGATTATCACATATTTCACTGTGTTACATACTTATACCAGGTATTCCCTTGTAGGACACTGATTATCCCATATTTCCCTGTGTTTCATACTTATACCAGGTATTCCCTTGTAGGACACTGGTTATCCCATATTTCACTGTGTTACATACTTATCCAAGGTATTCCCTTGTAGAACACTTATTATCACATATTTCACTGTGTTACATACTTATACCAGGTATTCCCTTGTAGGACACTTATTATCACATATTTCGCTGTGTTACATACTTATTCCAAGTATTCCCTTGTAGAACACTTATTATCCCGTATTTCACTGTGTTAAATACATATCCCAGGTATTCCCTTGTATGACACTGATTATCCCATATTTCACTGTGTTAAATACTTATACCAGGTATTCCCTTGTATGACACTGATTATCCTATATTTCACCGTGTTACATACTTACCCCAGGTATTCCCTTGTATGACACTGATTATCCTATATTTCACTATGTTACATACTTACCCCAGCTATTTCATTGTATGATACTGATTATCCTATATTTCACTGTGTTACATCCTTATGCCAGGTATTCCCTTGTATGACACTGATTATCCTATATTTCCCTGTGTTACATACTTATCCCAGGAATTCCCTTGTATGACAGTGATTATCCTATATTTCACTGTGTTACATACTTACCCCAGGTATTCCCTTGTATGACACTGATTATCCTATATTTCACTGTGTTACATACTTATCCCAGGTATTCCCTTGTAGAACACTTATTATCCCATATTTCACTGTGTTACATACTTATCCCAGGTATTCCCTTGTAGGAAAACTGATTGTCTCATGCTTCACTGTGTTACATACTTATCCCAGGTATTCCCTTGTAGGACACTCTTTATCCCATATTTCACTGTGTTACATACTTATCCCAGGTATTCCCTTGTAGGACACTGATTATCCCACATTTCACTGTGTTACATACTTATCCCAGGTATTCCCTTGTAGAACACTTATTATAATGTATTTCACTGTATTACATACTTATACCAGGTATTCCCTTGTAGGACACTGATTATCTCATGCTTCACTGTGTTACATACTTATCCCAGGTATTCCCTTGTAGGACACTGATTATCCCATAATTCACTGTGTTACATACTTATCCCTGGTATTCCCTTGTAGGACACTGATTATCACATATTTCACTGTGTTACATACTTATACCAGGTGTTCCCTTGTAGGACACTGATTATCCCATATTTCACTGTGTTACATACTTATACCAGGTATTCCCTTGTAGGACACTGATTATCCCATATTTCACTGTGTTACATACTTATACCAGGTATTCCCTTGTGGGACACTGATTATCCCATATTTCACTGTGTTACATACTTATACCAGGTATTCCCTTGTATGGCACTGATTATCCCGTATTTCACTGCGTTACATACTTATACCAGGTATTCCCTTGTAGGACACTGATTATCCCATATTTCACTGTGTTACATACTTATACCAGGTATTCTCTTGTAGGACACTGATTATCCCATATTTCACTGTGTTACATACTTATACCAGGTATTCCCTTGTATGGCACTGATTATCCTATATTTCACTGTGTTACATACTTATACCAGGTATTCCCTTGTAGGACACTGATTATCCCATATTTCACTGTGTTACATACTTATACCAGGTATTCCCTTGTAGGACACTGATTATCCCATATTTCACTGTGTTACATACTTATACCAGGTGTTCCCTTGTAGGACACTGATTATCCCATATTTCACTGTGATACATACTTATACCAGGTATTCCCTTGTATGGCACTGATTATCCTATATTTCACTGTGTTACATACTTATACCAGGTATTCCCTTGTAGGACACTGATTATCCCATATTTCACTGTGTTACATACTTATACCAGGTGTTCCCTTGTAGGACACTGATTTTCACATATTTCACTGTGTTACATACATATCCCAGGTATTCCCTTGTAGGACACTGATTATCACATATTTCACTGTGTTACATACTTATACCAGGTATTCCCTTGTATGGCACTGATTATCCCATATTTCACTGTGTTACATACTTATACCAGGTATTCCGTTGTATGACACTAATTATCCTATATTTCACTGTGTTACATACTTATACCAGGTATTCTGTTGTATGACACTGATTATCCTATATTTCACTGTGTTACATACTTATACCAGGTATTCCCTTGTATGACACTGATTATCCTATATTTCACTGTGTTACATACTTATACCAAGTATTACCTTGTATGACACTGATTATCCTATATTTCACTGTGTTACATACATATCCCAGGTATTCCCTTGTATGACACTGATTATCCTATATTTCACTGTGTTACATACCTATCCCAGCTATTCTCTTCTAGGGGCACTGAATATCTCATAGTTAACTGTGTTACATACTTTTTCCAGCTATTCTCTTGAAGGTGCACTGCTTATCTCATAGTTCACTGTGTTACATACTTATCCCAACTATTCTCTTGTAGGGGAACTGATTATTTCATAGTACTCTGTGTTGCATACTTATTCCAGCTATTCCCTTGTAGGATACTGATTATCTCATAGTTCACTGTGTTTCATACTTATCCCAGCTATTCCCTTGTAGGAGCACTGATTATCTCATAGTTCACTGTGTTACATACTTATCCCAGCTATTCTCTTGTAGGAAACTGATTATCTCATAGTTCAATGTGTTACATACATATCCCTGCTATATGCTTGTAGGAGCACTGATTATCTTATAGTTCACTGTGTTGCATACTTATCCCAGCTATTCCCTTGTAGGATACTGATTATCTCATAGTTCACTGTGTTTCATACTTATCCCAGCTATTCCCTTGTAGGAGCACTGATTATCTCATAGTTCACTTTTTTACATACTTATCCCAGCTATTCTCTTGTAGGAAACTGATTATCTCATAGTTCACGGTGCTACACTTATCCCAACTATTCCCTTGTAGGAGCACTGATTTTCCCATAGTTCACTCTGTTACATACTTATCGCAGCTATTCCCTTGTAGGAGCACTGATTATCTCATAGTTCGCTGTGTTACATACTTATGGCAGCTATTCTCTTGAAGGAGCACTGACTATCTCATAGTTCACTGTGTTACATACGTATCTCAGCTATTCCCTTGTAGGAAACTGATTATCTCATTGTTCACAGTGTTACATACTTATCCCAGCTATTCCCTTGTAGGAACTGATTATCTCATAGTTCACTGTGTTACATACCTATCCCAGCTATTCCCTTGTAGGAAACTGATTATCTCATAGTTCACTGTGTTACATACTTCTCCCAGCTTTTTCCTTGTAGGAAACTGATTATCTCATAGTTCACTGTGTTACATACTTATCCCAGCTATTCTCTTGTAGGAAACTGATTATTTCATAGTTCACTGTGTTACATACCTATCCCAGCTATTCCCTTGTAGGAAACTTATTATCTCATAGTTCACTGTGTTACATACTTATCCCAGCTATTCTCTTGTAGGAAACTCATTATCTCATAGTTAACTGTGTTACATACGTATCCCAGCTATGCCCTTGTAGGAAAGTGATTATTTCATAGTTCACTGTGTTACATACCTATCCCAGCTATTCGCTTGTAGGAAACTGATTATCTCATAGTTCACTGTGTTACATACCTATCCCTGCTATTCCCTAGTAGGAAACTGATTATCTCATAGTTCACTGTGTTACATACTTATCCCAGCTATTCCCTTGTATAATACTGGTTATCTCATAGTTTACTGTGTTACATACTTATCCCAGGTACTCCCTTGTGGGAGCACTGATTATATTATAGTTCACTGTGTTGCATTCTTATTCCAGGTATTCCCTTGTACGACACTGATTATCCCATATTTCACTGCTACTTTCTTATCCAAGGTATTCCCTTGTACAACACTGATTATCTCATATTTCACAGTTACATTCTTATCCAAGACATTCCCTTATAAAGCACAGATTATCCCATATTTCACTGTTACATTCTTATCCAAGGTATTCCGTTGTACAACACTGATCATCTCCTAGTTCACTGTGTTACATACTTATTCCATGTATTCCCTTATAAGACACTGATTATCCCATATTTCACTGCTACATTCTTATCCAAGGGATTCCCTTGTAGGACACAGGGTATCTCATATATCACTGTTACATACTTATCCCAGGTATTCCCTTGTAGGACACAGATTATCCCATATTTCACTGTTACATACTTATCCCAGGTATTACCTTGTAGGACACAGAATATCCCATATTTCGCTTTTACATACTTATCCCAGGTATTCCCTTGTAGGACACTGATTATCTCATATTTCACTGTTACATTCTTATCCCAGGCGTTCCCTTAAAAGACACAGATTAACTCATATTTCAAATTACATGCTTATCAAAGGTATTCCCTTGTAGGACACTGATTATCTCATATTTCATTGTTACATACGTATGCCAGGCGTTCCCCTGTAGGACACTGATTATCTCATAGTTCATTATTACATACTTATCCCAGCTATTCCCTTTTAGGGAACCTGATTATCTCATAGTTCACTGTCTCACATACTTATCCCAGCTATTCTCTTGTAGGGGCCCTGCTTATCTCATAGTTTACTGTGTTGCATACTTATCCCAGCTATTCCCTTGTACAACACTGATTATCTCATAGTTCACTGTGTTACATACTTACCCCAGCTATTCTCTTGTAGGGGCACTGATTATCTCATAGTTCGCTGTGTTGCATACTTATCCCAGCTATTCTCTTTTAGGGGCACTGCTTATCTCATAGTTCACTGTGTTGCATATTTATCCCAGCTATTCTCTTTTCGGGGCACTGCTTATCTCATAGTTCACTGTGTTGCATATTTTTTCCAGCTTTTTTCTTGTAGGGACACTGATTATCTCATAGTTCACTGTGTTACATACTTATCCCAGCTATTCTCTTGTAGGGGCACTGATTATTTCATAGTACACTGTGTTACACACTTATCCCAGCTAATCCCTTGTAGGATACCGGTTATCTTATAGTTCAATGTGTTACATACATATCCCAGCTATTCCCTTGTAGCAGCACTGATTATCTCATAGTTCACTGTGTTACATACTTATCCCAGCTATTCCCTTATAGGAGTACTGATTATCTCATAGTTTACTGTGTTACATACTTATCCCAGCTATGCTCTTGTAGGAAACTGATTATCTCATAGTTCACTATGTTTCACTTATCCTGTCTATTCCCTTTTAGGAGCACTGATTATCCCATAGTTCACTGTGTTACATACTTATGCCAGCTATTCTCTTGTAGGAGCACTGATTATCTCATAGTTCACTGTGTTACATACGTATCTCAGCTATTCCCTTGTAGGAAACTGATTATCTCATAGTTCTCTGTGTTACATACCTATCCCAGCTATTCTCTTGTAGGAAACTGATTATTTCATAGTTCTTTGTGTTACATATCTATCCCAGCTATTCCCTTGTAGGAAACTGATTATCTCATAGTTCACTGTGTTACATACTTATACCAGCTATTCCCTTGTAGCAACTGATTATCGCATAGTTTACTGTGTGACATACCTATCCCAGCTATTCCCTTGTAGGAAACTGATTATCTCATAGTTCACAGTGTTACATACTTATCCGAGCTATTCCCTTGCAGGAACTGATTATTTCATAGTTCACTGTGTTACATACCTATCCCAGCTATTCCCTTGTAGGAAACTGATTATCTCATAGTTCACTGTGTTGCATACTTATCCCATTTATTCTCTTGTAGGGAACTGATTATTTCATAGTTCACTGTGTTACATACTTATCCCAGCTTTTCCCTTTGTAGGAAACTGATTATCTCATAGTTCACTGTGTTACATACTTATCCCAGCTATTCTCTGGTAGGCAACTGATTATTTCATAGTTCACTGTGTTACATACCCAGCGCAGCTATTACCTTGTAGGAAACTGATTATCTCATAGTTCACTGTATTACATACTTATCCCAGCTATTCTCTTGTAGGTAACTGATTATCTCATAGTTAACTGTGTTACATACCTATCCCAGCTATGCTCTTGTAGGACACTGATTATCTCATAGTTCACTGTGTTATATACTTATACCAGCTATTCCCTTGTAGGAAACTGATTATCTCATAGTTCACTGTATTACATACCTATCCCAGCTATTCCCTAGTAGGAAACTGATTATCTCATAGTTCACTGTATTACATACCTATCCCAGCTATTCCCTAGTGCGAAACTGATTATCTCATAGTTCACTGTATTACATACCTATCCCAGCTATTCCCTAGTAGGAAATTGATTATCTCATAGTTCACTGTATTACATACCTATCCCAGCTATTCCCTAGTAGGAAACTGATTATCTCATAGTTCACTGTGTTACATACTTATCCCAGCTATTCCCTTGTAGGAAACTGATTATCTCATGGTTCACTGTGTTACATACCTATGCCAGCTTTTCTCTTGTAGGGGTACTGATTATCGCATAGTTCTCTGTGTTACATACTTATCCCAGCTATTCCCTTGTAGGAGCGCTGATTATCTCATAGTTCACTGTGTTACATACTTATCCCAGCTATTCCCTTGTAGGAGCATTGATTATCTCATAGTTCACTGTGTTACATACTTTTTCCAGCTATTCTCTTGTAGGGGCACTGAATATCTCATAGTTCACTGTGTTACATACTTATTCCAGCTATTCCCTTGTAGGATACTGATTATCTCATAGTTCACTGTGTTACATACTTATGCCAGCTATTCCCTTGTAGGGGCACTGATTATCTCATAGTTCACTGTATTGCATACTTATCCCAGCTATTCCGTTTTAGGAGCATTGATTATCTCATAGTTCACTGTGTTGCATACTTATCCCAGCTATTTCCTTGTAGGAGCATTGATTATCTCATAGTTCACTGTGTTACATACTTATTCCAACTATTCTCTTGTAGGGGCACTGAATATCTCATAGTTCACTGTGTTACATACTTATTCCAGCTATTCCCTTGTAGGATACTGATTATCTCATAGTTCACTGTGTTACATACTTATGCCAGCTATTCCCTTGTAGGGGCACTGATTATCTCATAGTTCACTGTATTGCATACTTATCCCAGCTCTACTCTTGAAGGATACTGATTATCTTATAGTTCACTGTGTTGCATACTTATTCCAGCTATTCCCTTGTAGGATACTGTTGATCTCATAGTTCACCGTTTTGCGTACTTATCCCAGCTATTGCCTTGTAGGATACTGATTATCTCATAGTTCGCTGTGTTGCATACTTATCCCAGCTATTCCCTTGTAGGATACTGATTATCTCATAGTTCACCGTGTTGCATACTTATTCCAGCTATGGCCTTGTAGGATACTGATTATCTCATAGTTCACTGTGTTGCATACTTATTTCAGCTATTCCCTTGTAGGATACTGATTATCTCATAGTTCACCGTGTTGCATACTTATCCCAGCTATTCTCTTGTAGGAGCACTGATTATCTCATAGTTCACTCTGTTATATACGTATCTCAGCTATTCCCTTGTAGGAAACTGATTATCTCATTGTTCACAGTGTTACATACTTATCCCAGCTATTCCCTTGTAGGAACTGATTATCTCATAGTTCACTGTGTTACATACCTATCCCAGCTATTCCCTTGTAGGAAACTGATTATCTCATAGTTCACTGTGTTACATACTTATCCCAGCTTTTCCCTTGTAGGAAACTGATTATCTCATAGTTCACTGTGTTACATACTTATCCCAGCTATTCTCTTGTAGGAAACTGATTATTTCATAGTTCACTGTGTCACATACCTATCCCAGCTATTCCCTTGTAGGAAACCTATTATCTCATAGTTCACTGTGTTACATACTTATCCCAGCTATTCTCTTGTAGGAAACTTATTATCTCATAGTTAACTGTGTTACATACCTATCCCAGCTATGCCCTTGTAGGAAGCTGATTATTTCATAGTTCACTGTGTTACATACCTATCCCAGCTATTCGCTTGTAGGAAACTGATTATCTCATAGTTCATTGTGTTACATACCTATCCCTGCTATTCCCTAGTAGGAAACTGATTATCTCATAGTTCACTGTGTTACATACTTATCTCAGGTATTCCCTTGTAGGATACTGGTTATCTCAGAGTTCACTGTGTTACATACTTATCCCAGGTATTCCCTTGTGGGAGCACTGATTATATTATAGTTCACTGTGTTACATTCTTATTCCAGGTATTCCCTTGTACGACACTGATTATCCCATATTTCACTGTTACTTTCTTATCCAAGGTATTCCCTTGTACGACACTGATTATCTCATATTTCACAGTTACATTCTTATCCAAGACATTCCCTTATAAAGCACAGATTATCCCATATTTCACTGTTACATTCTTATCCAAGGTATTCCCTTGTACAACACTGATCATCTCCTAGTTCACTGTGTTACATACTTATTCCATGTATTCCCTTATAAGACACTGATTATCCCATATTTCACTGCTACATTCTTATCCAAGGGATTCACTTGTAGGACACAGGGTATCTCATATATCACTGTTACATACTTATCCCAGGTATTCCCTTGTAGGACACAGATTATCCCATATTTCACTGTTACATACTTATCCCAGGTATTACCTTGTAGGACACAGAATATCCCATATTTCGCTGTTACATACTTATCCCAGGTATTCCCTTGTAGGACACTGATTATCTCATATTTCACTGTTACATTCTTATCCCAGGCGTTCCCTTAAAAGACACAGATTAACTCATATTTCAAATTACATGCTTATCCAAGGTATTCCCTTGTAGGACACTGATTATCTCATATTTCATTGTTACATACGTATGCCAGGCGTTCCCCTGTAGGACACTGATTATCTCATATTTCATTATTACATATTTATCCCAGCTATTCCCTTTTAGGGAACCTGATTATCTCATAGTTCACTGTCTCACATACTTATCCCAGCTATTCTCTTGTAGGGGCCCTGCTTATCTCATAGTTTACTGTGTTGCATAGTTATCCCAGCTATTCTCTTGTACAACACTGATTATCTCATAGTTCACTGTGTTACATACTTATCCCAGCTATTCCCTTGTAGGGGCACTGATTATCTCATAGTTCACTGTGTTACATACTTATTCCAGCTATTCTCTTGCAGGTGCACTGATTATCTCATAGTTCACTGTGTTACATACTTACCCCAGCTATTCTCTTGTAGGGGCACTGATTATCTCATAGTTCGCTGTGTTGCATACTTATCCCAGCTATTCTCTTTTAGGGGCACTGCTTATCTCATAGTTCACTGTGTTGCATACTTATCCCAGCTATTCTCTTTTAGGGGCACTGCTTATCTCATAATTCACTGTGTTGCATATTTATTCCAGCTTTTTTCTTGTAGGGACACTGATTATCTCATAGTTCACTGTGTTACATACTTATCCCAGCTATTCTCTTGTAGGGGCACTGATTATTTCATAGTACACTGTGTTACACACTTATCCCAGCTAATCCCTTGTAGGATACCGGTTATCTCATAGTTCAATGTGTTACATACATATCCCAGCTATTCCCTTGTAGGAGCACTGATTATCTCATAGTTCACTGTGTTACATACTTATCCCAGCTATTCCCTTATAGGAGCACTGATTATCTCATAGTTCACTGTGTTACATACTTATCCCAGCTATTCTCTTGTAGGAAACTGATTATCTCATAGTTCACTGTGTTACACTTATCCCAGCTATTCCCTTTTAGGAACACTGATTATCCCATAGTTCACTGTGTTACATACTTATCCCAGGTATTCCCTTGTAGGAGCACTGATTATCTCATAGTTCACTGTGTTACATACTTATGCCAGCTATTCTCTTGTAGGAGCACTGATTATCTCATAGTTCACTGTGTTACATACGTATCTCAGCTATTCCCTTGTAGGAAACTGATTATCTCATAGTTCACTGTGTTACATACCTATCCCAGCTATTCTCTTGTAGGAAACTGATTATTTCATAGTTCTTTGTGTTACATATCTATCCCAGCTATTCCCTTGTAGGAAACTGATTATCTTATAGTTCACAGTGTTACATACTTATACCAGCTATTCCCTTGTAGCAACTGATTATCGCATAGTTTACTGTGTGACATATCTATCCCAGCTATTCCCTTGTAGGAAACTGAGTATCTCATAGTTCACAGTGTTACATACTTATCCCAGCTATTCCCTTGTAGGAACTGATTATCTCATAGTTCACTGTGTTACATACCTATCCCAGCTATTCCCTTGTAGGAAACTGATTATCTCATAGTTCACTGTGTTACATACTTATCCCAGCTTTTCCCTTGTAGGAAACTGATTATCTCATAGTTCACTGTGTTGTATACTTATCCCATTTATTCTCTTGTAGGGAACTGATTATTTCATAGTTCACTGTGTTACATACTTATTCCAGCTTTTCCCTTGTAGGAAACTGATTATCTCATAGTTCACTGTGTTACATACTTATCCCAGCTATTCTCTTGTAGGGAACTGATTATTTCATAGTTCACTGTGTTACATACCCAGCCCAGCTATTACCTTGTAGGAAACTGATTATCTCATAGTTCACTGTGTTACATACTTATCCCAGCTATTCTCTTGTAGGTAACTGATTATCTCATATTAACTGTGTTACATACCTATCCCAGCTATGCTCTTGTAGGACACTGATTATCTCATAGTTCACTGTGTTATATACTTATCCCAGCTATTCCCTTGTAGGAAACTGATTATCTCATAGTTCACTGTATTACATACATATCCCAGCTATTCCCTATTAGGAAACTGATTATCTCATAGTTACTGTGTTACATACTTATCCCAGCTATTCCCTTGTAGGAAACTGATTATCTCATGGTTCAATGTGTTACATACCTATGCCAGCTTTTCTCTTGTAGGGGCACTGATTATCGCATACTTCCCTGTGTTACATACTTATCCCAGCTATTCCCTTTTAGGAGCGCTGATTATCTCATAGTTCACTGTGTTACATACTTATCCCAGCTATTCCCTTGTAGGAGCATTGATTATCTCATAGTTCACTGTGTTACATACTTATTCCAGCTATTCTCTTGTAGGGGCACTGAATATCTCATAGTTCACTGTGTTACATACTAATTCCAGCTATTCCCTTGTAGGATACTGATTATCTCATAGTTCACTGTGTTACATACTTATGCCAGCTATTCCCTTGTAGGGGCACTGATTATCTTATAGTTCACTGTATTGCATACTTATCCCAGCTATTCCGTTGTAGGAGCATTGATTATCTCATAGTTCACTGTGTTGCATACTTATCCCAGCTATTTCCTTGTAGGAGCATTGATTATCTCATAGTTCACTGTGTTACATACTTATTCCAACTATTCTCTTGTAGGGGCACTGAATATCTCATAGTTCACTGTGTTACATACTTATTCCAGCTATTCCCTTGTAGGATACTGATTATCTCATAGTTCACTGTGTTACATACTTATGCCAGCTATTCCCTTGTAGGGGCACTGATTATCTCATAGTTCACTGTATTGCATACTTATCCCAGCTCTTCTCTTGAAGGATACTGATTTTCTCATAGTTCACTGTATTGCATACTTATTCCAGCTATTCCCTTGTAGGATACTGTTGATCTCATAGTTCACCGTTTTGCATACTTATCCCAGCTATTGCCTTGTAGGATACTGATTATCTCATAGTTTGCTGTGTTGCATACTTATCCCAGCTATTGCCTTGTAGGATACTGATTATCTCATAGTTCACCGTTTTGCATACTTATCCCAGCTATTGCCTTGTAGGATACTGATTATCTCATAGTTTGCCGTTTTGCATACTTATCCCAGCTATTGCCTTGTAGGATACTGATTATCTCATAGTTCACCGTTTTGCATACTTATCCCAGCTATTGCCTTGTAGGATACTGATTATCTCATAGTTTGCTGTGTTGCATACTTATCCCAGCTATTGCCTTGTGGGATACTGATTATCTCATAGTTCACCGTTTTGCATACTTATCCCAGCTATTGCCTTGTAGGATACTGATTATCTCATAGTTTGCCGTTTTGCATACTTATCCCAGCTATTGCCTTGTAGGATACTGATTATCTCATAGTTCACCGTTTTGCATACTTATCCCAGCTATTGCCTTGTAGGATACTGATTATCTCATAGTTTGCTGTGTTGCATACTTATCCCAGCCATTCCCTTGTAGGATACTGATTATCTCATAGTTCACCGTGTTGCATACTTATCCCAGCTATGGCCTTGTAGGATACTGATTATCTCATAGTTAACTGTGTTGCATACTTATTTCAGCTATTCCCTTGTAGGATACTGATTATCTCATAGTTCACCGTGTTGCATACTTATCCCAGCTATTCCCTTGTAGGATACTGATTATCTCGTAGTTCACCGTGTTGCATACTTATCCCAGCTATTCCCTTGTAGGATACTGGTTATCTCATAGTTCACCGTGTTGCATACTTATCCCAGCTATGGCCTTGTAGGATACTGATTATCTCATAGTTTGCTGTGTTGCATACTTATCCCAGCTATTCCCTTGTAGGATACTGATTATCTCGTAGTTCACCGTGTTGCATACTTATCCCAGCTATTCCCTTGTAGGATACTGGTTATCTCATAGTTCACCGTGTTGCATACTTATCCCAGCTATTGCCTTGTAGGATACTGATTATCTCATAGTTCACTGTGTTGCATACTTATCCCAGCTATTGCCTTGTAGGATACTGATTATCTCATAGTTCACCGTGTTGCATACTTATTTCAGCTATTCCCTTGTAGGATACTGATTATCTCATAGTTCACCGTGTTGCATACTTATCCCAGCTATTGCCTTGTAGGATACTGATTATCTCATAGTTCACTGTGTTGCATACTTATCCCAGCTATTCCCTTGTAGGATACTGATTATCTCGTAGTTCACCGTGTTGCATACTTATCCCAGCTATTGCCTTGTAGGATACTAATTATCTCGTAGTTCACTGTGTTGCATACTTATTCCAGCTATTCCCTTGTAGGATACTGATTATCTCGTAGTTCACTGTGTTGCATACTTATTTCAGCTATTCCCTTGTAGGATACTGATTATCTCATAGTTCACCGTGTTGCATACTTATCCCAGCTATTCCCTTGTAGGATACTGATTATCTCGTAGTTCACTGTGTTGCATACTTATTTCAGCTATTCCCTTGTAGGATACTGGTTATGTCATAGTTCACCGTGTTGCATTCTTATCCCAGCTATTGCCTTGTAGGATACTGATTATCTCATAGTTCACTGTGTTGCATACTTATCCCAGCTATTCCCTTGTAGGATACTGATTATCTCATAGTTCACTGTGTTGCATACTTATTTCATCTATTCCCTTGTAGGATACTGATTATCTCATAGTTCACTGTGTTGCATACTTATCCCAGCTATTCCCTTGTAGGATACTGATTATCTCATAGTTCACTGTGTTGCATACTTATCCCAGCTATTCCCTTGTAGGATACTGATTATCTCATAGTTCACCGTGTTGCATACTTATCCCAGCTATTGCCTTGTAGGATACTGATTATCTCGTAGTTCACTGTGTTGCATACTTATTTCAGCTTTTCCCTTGTAGGATACTGGTTATGTCATAGTTCACCGTGTTGCATACTTATCCCAGCTATTCCCTTGTAAGACACTGATATACTGCACATGTTTTGTGACACTGTGATACTAAGGAATATGAATGATGCATACTTGTGATGATGTCACGTGCTCTCACACTATATGTGCAGCACAAGTTGTGCAACACTGTGTTTTTATTTATTATGAATCCTGCACACTCGTGATGACGTCACATGTGATTCTACGTTAATGGCAGGATGCATTTTGAAAAAGCTTGTCTGTATAGAGAGAATATAAAAAGGGACAACATTTGGATTTTCTCTGATAGTCAGGCATGACTTAAAGCAGTTCCAAATTGTCAGATAACAACCAAGTCAGTATGGGACTTGCAAAACACAAGGTGGGTGTCTGGACATATGGTAATCCTAGGCATTGAAAAAGCCGGTACCCTGACAAAGAAAGGATCTGCTTAATCTTTTTTGGACCAGAAGGAGTTTTTTGGTATTCCTTTAAAAACTGTTTGACGAACTATTGCTGAGTGGATTATTTATACTCACTGAATTCATTAGGTTCAAGCTAATGATGAGTAAAACACCTTCCTCGCTTCCCGAAGAAATACTAAAAGGGAAGATTAAGGAAACACCCTTATATATCCAGCAAATAGGGTGTGTTCCTCCAATATCTAAACCCTTGGATACAACCTACTGGCTATTATAAACCCAGAGAAAGATATTCCTGCTGCTCCTTATTAACGGAACAGGTCTATTTAATTAAAATTATAAAGACAAGGGGATAATACAATATAGCTCAAAGGTTTTTGTGTTAAGAGAAGGTATAACACATCTCCATCTTTATTCAGGTGAGCCAGAATAATACTGAATAATTTTAAGATGCAATTCAGGGGTTGTATTTGAATATTTTCTTTTAGGGAATGTATGTCCCTAAATGACTTGTCGTCAAGCTAGAGGGCATTAACGCTTTTGAAACACAGTGCCAGGTTAGATTAAATTCTGCCCAACAGGTCACTATACTTAATTTGCTACAAGGCATTGGCAGAGTAATGAAATCAGAGTGGCCAGTATCTTTAATTTTAAACTTCTTCAACTTTGAATCTTTGTTTAACTATATGGCATCAAATCCATGTGCTCTGAAGTACATAGGTCAAAGCTGTTTTATTACTGACCTGCAGCTACAAATACAGGTTATTGTCAGTAATATATGCAAATGATTTATTGTTGGTCAAATTTTCTCCACTATTATACAAGTTACCTGAGAAAACTTAAAACAATATTAAGTGTTGCAGACATGTTTTTAAAAGACTTCATTTATAGTTAAACTGAAAACAAAAGTACAGTTGAACAAGTGTATAAGTATTTATAAAATATCTTCAAAATGCCGACCTTTGAACTTGGTGCTTAGTGGATAGCACCGTTGTAATGATTACCGAGTTCTTTAAAAAATACCTGGCACATCACGAATAGCATCAAATGCTACACAGATCCTGGCCATCAGCTCCTCTTCACTATTAACCTGTGCTAATAGCGACATCTGAACATGTCCCCAAGGGAAAGAATAGGGTTAGATCTGGTCATGGCACTGGCTCCTTTACCGATCCAGCAATCATTATACATTACATTTAGGAAATCCTTTAAGTCACCAGAATAATGCACAAGACCTTGGAACCACATTAACTAGAACATCTTTCAGAAGTTCTGGCCAAGTGTAGGTAAATGTGGAAGTAATGAATAGAGCCCTATGAGTATGTGGTGTTGGTAATTTGTAACTGTTGTGTGTGTTAAAATGCCCTCTCTTGTGTCTATCCACAATATGCCTGATCAATTGTAGTCGGGGTGGAGTGTCAGCTGGACCCAGGTGTGTGTGTTAAAATGCCCTCTCTTGTGGCTATCCACAATATGGCTGATCAATTGTAGTCGGGGTGGAGTTTCAGCTGGACCCAGGTGTGTGTGTTAAAATGCCCTCTCTTGTGGCTATCCACAATATGGCTGATCAATTGTAGTCAGGGTGGAGTGTCAGCTGGATCCAGTTGTGTGTGTTAAAATGCCCTCTCTTGTGTCTATCCACAATATGGCTGATCAATTGTAGTCGGGGTGGAGTGTCAGCTGGACCCAGGTGTGTGTGTTAAAATGCCCTCTCGTGTCTATCCACAATATGGCTGATCAATTGTAGTCAGGGTGGAGTGTCAGCTGGACCCAGTTGTGTGTGTTAAAATGCCCTCTCTTGTGTCTATCCACAATATGGCTGATCAATTGTAGTCAGGGTGGAGTGTCAGCTGGACCCAGTTGTGTGTGTTAAAATGCCCTCTCTTGTGGCTATCCACAATATGCCTGATCAATTGTAGTCAGGGTGGAGTGTCAGCTGGATCCAGTTGTGTGTGTTAAAATGCCCTCTCTTGTGGCTATCCACAATATGGCTGATCAATTGTAGTCGGGGTGGAGTGTCAGCTGGACCCAGTTGTGTGTGTTAAAATGCCCTCTCTTGTGTCTATCCACAATATGGCTGATCAATTGTAGTCGGGGTGGAGTGTCAGCTGGACCCAGTTGTGTGTGTTAAAATGCCCTCTCTTGTGTCTATCCACAATATGGCTGATCAATTGTAGTCCGGGTGGAGTGTCAGCTGGACCCAGTTGTGTGTGTTAAAATGCCCTCTCTTGTGTCTATCCACAATATGGCTGATCAATTGTAGTCGGGGTGGAGTGTCAGCTGGACCCAGTTGTGTGTGTTAAAATGCCCTCTCTTGTGTCTATCCACAATATGGCTGATCAATTGCAGTCAGGGTGGAGTGTCAGCTGGACCCAGTTGTGTGTGTTAAAATGCTCTATCTTGTGTCTATCCACAATATGGCTGATCAATCGTAGTCGGGGTGGAGTGTCAGCTGGACCCAGTTGTGTGTGTTAAAATGCCCTCTCTTGTGTCTATCCACAATATGGCTGATCAATTGTAGTCGGGGTGGAGTGTCAGCTGGACCCAGTTGTGTGTGTTAAAATGCTCTCTCTTGTGTCTATCCACAATATGGCTGATCAATTGTAGTCAGGGTGGAGTGTCAGCTGGACCCAGTTGTGTGTGTTAAAATGCCCTCTCTTGTGTCTATCCACAATATGGCTGATCAATTGTAGTCAGGGTGGAGTGTCAGCTGGACCCAGTTGTGTGTGTTAAAATGCTCTATCTTGTGTCTATCCACAATATGGCTGATCAATTGTAGTCAGGGTGGAGTGTCAGCTGGACCCAGTTGTGTGTGTTAAAATGCCCTCTCTTGTGTCTATCCACAATATGGCTGATCAATTGTAGTCGGGGTGGAGTGTCAGCTGGACCCAGTTGTGTGTGTTAAAATGCCCTCTCTTGTGGCTATCCACAATATGGCTCATCAATTGTAGTCAGGGTGGAGTGTCAGCTGGACCCAGTTGTGTGTGTTAAAATGCCCTCTCTTGTGGCTATCCACAATATGGCTCATCAATTGTAGTCGGGGTGGAGTGTCAGCTGGACCCAGTTGTGTGTGTTAAAATGCCCTCTCTTGTGGCTATCCACAATATGGCTGATCAATTGTAGTCGGGGTGGAGTGTCAGCTGGACCCAGTTGTGTGTGTTAAAATGCCCTCTCTTGTGTCTATCCACAATATGGCTGATCAATTGTAGTCAGGGTGGAGTGTCAGCTGGACCCAGTTGTGTGTGTTAAAATGCCCTCTCTTGTGGCTATCCACAATATGGCTGATCAATTGTAGTCGGGGTGGAGTGTCAGCTGGACCCAGTTGTGTGTGTTAAAATGCCCTCTCTTGTGTCTATCCACAATATGGCTGATCAATTGTAGTCGGGGTGGAGTGTCAGCTGGACCCAGGTGTGTGTGTTAAAATGCCCTCTCTTGTGTCTATCCACAATATGGCTGATCAATTGTAGTCGGGGTGGAGTGTCAGCTGGACCCAGGTGTGTGTTAAAATGCTCTATCTTGTGTCTATCCACAATATGGCTGATCAATTGTAGTCGGGGTGGAGTGTCAGCTGGACCCAGGTGTGTGTGTTAAAATGCCCTCTCTTGTGGCTATCCACAATATGCCTGATCAATTGTAGTCAGGGTGGAGTGTCAGCTGGACCCAGTTGTGTGTGTTAAAATGCCCTCTCTTGTGTCTATCCACAATATGGCTGATCAATTGTAGTCAGGGTGGAGTGTCAGCTGGACCCAGGTGTGTGTTAAAATGCTCTATCTTGTGTCTATCCACAATATGGCTGATCAATCGTAGTCGGTGTGGAGTGTCAGCTGGACCCAGTTGTGTGTGTTAAAATGCTCTCTCTTGTGTCTATCCACAATATGGCTGATCAATTGTAGTCAGGGTGGAGTGTCAGCTGGACCCAGTTGTGTGTGTTAAAATGCCCTCTCTTGTGGCTATCCACAATATGGCTGATCAATTGTAGTCGGGGTGGAGTGTCAGCTGGACCCAGCTGTGTGTGTTAAAATGCTCTCTATTGTGGCTATCCACAATATGGCTGATCAATTGTAGTCAGGGTGGAGTGTCAGCTGGACCCAGGTGTGTGTGTTAAAATGCTCTCTCTTGTGTCTATCCACAATATGGCTGATCAATTGTAGTCGGGGTGGAGTGTCAGCTGGACCCAGGTGTGTGTGTTAAAATGCCCTCTCTTGTGGCTATCCACAATATGACTGATCAATTGTAGTCGGGGTGGAGTGTCAGCTGGACCCAGTTGTGTGTGTTACAATGCCCTCTCTTGTGTCTATCCACAATATGGCTGATCAATTGTAGTCAGGGTGGAGTGTCAGCTGGACCCAGGTTTGTGTGTTAAAATGCCCTCTCTTGTGTCTATCCACAATATGGCTGATCAATTGTAGTCAGGGTGGAGTGTCAGCTGGACCCAGTTGTGTGTGTTAAAATGCCCTCTCTTGTGGCTATCCACAATATGCCTGATCAATTGTAGTCAGGGTGGAGTGTCAGCTGGATCCAGTTGTGTGTGTTAAAATGCCCTCTCTTGTGGCTATCCACAATATGGCTGATCAATTGTAGTCGGGGTGGAGTGTCAGCTGGACCCAGTTGTGTGTGTTAAAATGCCCTCTCTTGTGTCTATCCACAATATGGCTGATCAATTGTAGTCGGGGTGGAGTGTCAGCTGGACCCAGTTGTGTGTGTTAAAATGCCCTCTCTTGTGTCTATCCACAATATGGCTGATCAATTGTAGTCCGGGTGGAGTGTCAGCTGGACCCAGTTGTGTGTGTTAAAATGCCCTCTCTTGTGTCTATCCACAATATGGCTGATCAATTGTAGTCGGGGTGGAGTGTCAGCTGGACCCAGTTGTGTGTGTTAAAATGCCCTCTCTTGTGTCTATCCACAATATGGCTGATCAATTGTAGTCAGGGTGGAGTGTCAGCTGGACCCAGTTGTGTGTGTTAAAATGCTCTATCTTGTGTCTATCCACAATATGGCTGATCAATCGTAGTCGGGGTGGAGTGTCAGCTGGACCCAGTTGTGTGTGTTAAAATGCCCTCTCTTGTGTCTATCCACAATATGGCTGATCAATTGTAGTCGGGGTGGAGTGTCAGCTGGACCCAGTTGTGTGTGTTAAAATGCTCTCTCTTGTGTCTATCCACAATATGGCTGATCAATTGTAGTCAGGGTGGAGTGTCAGCTGGACCCAGTTGTGTGTGTTAAAATGCCCTCTCTTGTGTCTATCCACAATATGGCTGATCAATTGTAGTCAGGGTGGAGTGTCAGCTGGACCCAGTTGTGTGTGTTAAAATGCTCTATCTTGTGTCTATCCACAATATGGCTGATCAATTGTAGTCAGGGTGGAGTGTCAGCTGGACCCAGTTGTGTGTGTTAAAATGCCCTCTCTTGTGTCTATCCACAATATGGCTGATCAATTGTAGTCGGGGTGGAGTGTCAGCTGGACCCAGTTGTGTGTGTTAAAATGCCCTCTCTTGTGGCTATCCACAATATGGCTCATCAATTGTAGTCAGGGTGGAGTGTCAGCTGGACCCAGTTGTGTGTGTTAAAATGCCCTCTCTTGTGGCTATCCACAATATGGCTCATCAATTGTAGTCGGGGTGGAGTGTCAGCTGGACCCAGTTGTGTGTGTTAAAATGCCCTCTCTTGTGGCTATCCACAATATGGCTGATCAATTGTAGTCGGGGTGGAGTGTCAGCTGGACCCAGTTGTGTGTGTTAAAATGCCCTCTCTTGTGTCTATCCACAATATGGCTGATCAATTGTAGTCAGGGTGGAGTGTCAGCTGGACCCAGTTGTGTGTGTTAAAATGCCCTCTCTTGTGGCTATCCACAATATGGCTGATCAATTGTAGTCGGGGTGGAGTGTCAGCTGGACCCAGTTGTGTGTGTTAAAATGCCCTCTCTTGTGTCTATCCACAATATGGCTGATCAATTGTAGTCGGGGTGGAGTGTCAGCTGGACCCAGGTGTGTGTGTTAAAATGCCCTCTCTTGTGTCTATCCACAATATGGCTGATCAATTGTAGTCGGGGTGGAGTGTCAGCTGGACCCAGGTGTGTGTTAAAATGCTCTATCTTGTGTCTATCCACAATATGGCTGATCAATTGTAGTCGGGGTGGAGTGTCAGCTGGACCCAGGTGTGTGTGTTAAAATGCCCTCTCTTGTGGCTATCCACAATATGCCTGATCAATTGTAGTCAGGGTGGAGTGTCAGCTGGACCCAGTTGTGTGTGTTAAAATGCCCTCTCTTGTGTCTATCCACAATATGGCTGATCAATTGTAGTCAGGGTGGAGTGTCAGCTGGACCCAGGTGTGTGTTAAAATGCTCTATCTTGTGTCTATCCACAATATGGCTGATCAATCGTAGTCGGTGTGGAGTGTCAGCTGGACCCAGTTGTGTGTGTTAAAATGCTCTCTCTTGTGTCTATCCACAATATGGCTGATCAATTGTAGTCAGGGTGGAGTGTCAGCTGGACCCAGTTGTGTGTGTTAAAATGCCCTCTCTTGTGGCTATCCACAATATGGCTGATCAATTGTAGTCGGGGTGGAGTGTCAGCTGGACCCAGCTGTGTGTGTTAAAATGCTCTCTATTGTGGCTATCCACAATATGGCTGATCAATTGTAGTCAGGGTGGAGTGTCAGCTGGACCCAGGTGTGTGTGTTAAAATGCTCTCTCTTGTGTCTATCCACAATATGGCTGATCAATTGTAGTCGGGGTGGAGTGTCAGCTGGACCCAGGTGTGTGTGTTAAAATGCCCTCTCTTGTGGCTATCCACAATATGACTGATCAATTGTAGTCGGGGTGGAGTGTCAGCTGGACCCAGTTGTGTGTGTTACAATGCCCTCTCTTGTGTCTATCCACAATATGGCTGATCAATTGTAGTCAGGGTGGAGTGTCAGCTGGACCCAGGTTTGTGTGTTAAAATGCTCTATCTTGTGTCTATCCACAATATGGCTGAACAATTTTAGTCGGGGTGGAGTGTCAGCTGGACCCAGTTGTGTGTGTTAAAATGCTCTCTCTTGTGTCTATCCACAATATGGCTGATCAATTGTAGTCAGGATGGAGTGTCAGCTGGACCCAGTTGTGTGTGTTAAAATGCTCTCTCTTGTGGCTATCCACAATATGCCTGATCAATTGTAGTCAGGTTGGAGTGTCAGCTGGACCCAGGTGTGTGTGTTAAAATGCTCTATCTTGTGTCTATCCACAATATGGCTGATCAATTGTAGTCAGGGTGGAGTGTCAGCTGGACCCAGGTGTGTGTGTTAAAATGCTCTATCTTGTGGCTATCCACAATATGGCTGATCAATTGTAGTCAGCGTGGAGTGTCAGCTGGACCCAGTTGTGTGTGTTAAAATGCTCTCTCTTGTGGCTATCCACAATATGGCTGATCAATTGTAGTCAGCGTGGAGTGTCAGCTGGACCCAGTTGTGTGTGTTAAAATGCTCTCTCTTGTGGCTATCCACAATATGGCTGATCAATTGTAGTCGGGGTGGAGTGTCAGCTGGACCCAGTTGTGTGTGTTAAAATGCTCTCTCTTGTGGCTATCCACAATATGGCTGATCAATTGTAGTCGGGGTGGAGTGTCAGCTGGACCCAGTTGTGTGTATTAAAATGCCCTGTCTTGTGGCTATCCACAATATGGCTGATCAATTGTAGTCGGGGTGGAGTGTCAGCTGGACCCAGGTGTGTGTGTTAAAATGCCCTCTCTTGTGTCTATCCACAATATGGCTGATCAATTGTAGTCGGGGTGGAGTGTCAGCTGGACCCAGGTGTGATGCAATTGCTGTTCACGAGAATTCTAGCAGTTCTTGTTGACAGAATTGTGGACCCGGTCAAGATCCTCCTCTTCTTACATTTCTTTCAACTCCTGAATGACGCACTTTTTTTGGAAGGTTCTTGTTTCTCACAATCAATGTGCGGCTACAAAGGTGCTGTGATGAGGCAAATGTCTCCTTGGGTAAAGCTCAGCATAAAGATCTCATGCCCTTTTCACATTTCCCCAAGGAGTCTGCTTGTTCTGCACAAGTAAAGTGGAACATTTTTATAACTGCCTGTAAAACTGAAAGTCTTCCAGTAAATGGAGCACTTTAGTATATGATAGCGTACATCTCTTGTAGGAACCACAAAGTCCTGCATAATATGTGACAGAATGCCTTACCAGTTAAATAATAAAATGTAGGTTTTAGGTTAAGATGATATAAACAATCTTAAAAACAGAACACAAGCGATATTCCAAAATGCAAGGAGAACAACACACACAAGATATTCCAATGCTGCAGAATTTCATCTAACTCGATGTGGCATTTGAAAAATGTTAATCTCTTCTAGGTTGATAACACTGTGTTCCCTACAAGAAAATAGTCAAATATAACCCCTGAATCAAAAGTATTTGATGTTATTCTGGCTCACCTGTATAAATCAAATAAAATATTCATTACTGCAAATGTTAATAGGTTTATATTTTAATTGCAGCTGCCATTTTGTATTGTTGAATAAGTATAATGTTGAGTTATGAATCTAAAATACCTTATTTTTCCTTTATTAAGGATGATTTTATAATTCTACATATCAAAGAAGATTATGATAGCTTGTTGGAAATGATCTTCAAAACAGAGTTCCTTCTTCTTTTAAGCAAGAAGTATCATTCTCAGCTTGGCAGAGATCTTCCCATTAAATTTTCTAATAGGTAAGTAAAGGTTTTACTCATTCAGGAATTATTATAATGTTAGTATATACGAAACTTTTGAGATACCACACAAACAATAATTGTTCTGACTGATGCAGTTTTTCAATGTACTTTTCACCATACTGTATACACTTCTGAAAGTACTCCTCTTTAATGGCTGCAAGCTCCCCTTTGTAGATGTTACAGCATCTTCAAGAGCTGAAAATGTCTTTCCACGCATGCAGTGTTTTTACCATCGAGAATAGAAAAAAGTCACACAGAGGCAGGTCAGGACTGTATGGTGGATGAGTCATAAGTTTGACCTCCGTAGACTCCAGAAACTGAATGATGATGTTGGCCGTGCGTGCGGACTCGTCATGATGGAGAAGGATGCCCCATGTGTGACTGCCAGTTTTTAAGTTTGTCGAAAACTTTTGACAGGCAAACCATTATGTACGAATTAGTGGTAACCATCCTTTGCTCCTCCAGAGGAATAGTTGCCATATGACCATCCTTTGAAAAGAATGAGGACTCCATTTTCTTGCTTACACTTCAGGAACGCTTCACTTTTGCCAGTGGATTGTCATCCACACTACTGATGGCCGGATCTAGCTGATAAATCCAGGTTTCATCACCATCTAGAGTCCCCTCCTCACACGGGCATGTCAAACTGTGAGGCACCCATTGGGATGAGACACCTTCCTCAATTTCTTTAAATGTCACACAATGTTTTCTTCAGTCACTGGATGCCCACTTGTTTTGTCATCTTTCAAAGAGGTTGGTCCCTTTGAAGTTGCTGAAACCATTGGTAAACTGTGACACAGAAGGAGCAATGTCGCCTGTTCTAAACATTCAAGACTTTGGCACTCGTTTATCCCACTTTTAAAATCATTGAGTGAAAATGCTCCTTCTCCAGCTCCACAGACTACCTGTTCACCGCAAATTGTTTATCTTTATGCTGCTGGAATTTCTGGAGTGGGAGAGTAACTACCTGATAACAGTTTACTCACAAAGGATGGGACTAATCCATTCAACCTTCACTTTCTCACATCTCAAAACTTTAATAGTGATCCTCGTAAATCAAAGGTAACAGCAGTTTACTTTAAACTGTAATGATGTGTTTGCTAAACACAACATGTTTTAAAACTTCTAGTTGATACACATTCATAGAATTAGCATAGATGCAATATAAAGTTAAATGAAAATAGTGTAGAGTGTAATTTAAGTGAACTAGATGATTATGTCAATATATGCTAGGTCTAAAGATCTGTTCACTTGCTAGCAGAAGCACATGACTGGTGGTGAGGTAGGTGCTCTGGAAGACTAATCCAGAACTATGGACTCACCTCCCCTTCCAGAGAGCTGTTTTATGGCCCAGACTGTGTCTGTTACACCATGTGTACTCATGAGTAATAGTAACACGTTACCTTGTTATAAGTGGTTGAGGTTGTTATTCAACAATCACTCCATTTTAAAAGTTCAATAGTTCTATGAACAGAGGTTACTAAAACATGCACTGGCTCTGCAACATATCTTGGTGACTTCTTTGAGAGTGTTTGAATGATGCACCAATTTAGGATTAGCAATCCCACTGTCCTAAACTTATTAACCACACATCTAAGAGTTCCTCTACCTGGAACTGAAATATCAGGAATGCTCTTCTGATATAGTCTACATGATTCAGTTTTTACAAATGTATTGTACTTAAAAATTCTTTGTTCAAGTGTGAATTTTTTGATAGGCATTTCAGTGGACTAATAAGAAGACAATAATAAGAATATTGTAAAGTAATTCACACAGATGCACAATTAACAAACTCTAGTCTGTACAGCAGCAACTGACAGTTGACATCCACACACTCACTGAGTGATCATAGCTGGGCCACAGAATGACAATTGAGTACAGTGTGTGTATTCGCAGCAGTTAGTTTTTGTTATTGATGTAAACACTGTATTGTCTGTCCCTTGCACATAGCCATTAATGAATCAGTGTTTCGTTCCTCTCACAATTACTCACTAGTGTCCTCTTCCTTCATTACAGCCATGGACATTGTGAACTGTATCTTATTTCTATTTTTGTTTATAGACAAATCAGCACTATAGAAATCGCAGGCAATACATTCACAAACAGCGGCCTTTGTACAGTAACTGAACACTTGTTCCCTATCACCCTTAACCACAAACCTCCATAAATATCTGCATGGGCATATTGTTGCCACAATAGTGCTTAAAACAGAACATTGTTGGACGACTATCATTGAATAATTAAAGTACATTAATATGAATTTATTTTGAAAGGAACAATTACTTCCAAATAAAAGCATTTTATTATTTACCCTAATAGTTAATTGTTATAAATAAGGGTTGTATGTTTCAGTTCTGCTTACGTTAATTGTGCTTGGAGCTAAATTTAAAACATTCTTCATTTTATTTGTCCTGCAACCAGAGAAAGTAGAAAAACCAAGTTCCAGAGGAAGTAAACAGAAACAATAAATATGTCAAAAATTAAACAAGTAAAGGAAGAAGAAACAAGTCAAAAAAACTAAGGCAAACAATTTTTTCTGTCAGTTTTGGCAGATAATAATTTCATAGTTTTAAAAAGGCAATCAATTTGCTTCACAACAATGTTTTTGGTAATATGAGAAGCATTGTGTATTGTTGTTTAAGATATGTGAGATTTATTAGCTAGCATTACGGCTTTTGTTTACTTAAATGAATAGCTTTATTATAAACTGCAAGACAAACGTGTGACGTATGACTCGCCACTCACTCCTCTATGAACTATTCTAACAAAAACTTATTCTTCTATCTAATTCATGTTAAATGAGATAAACTTTCATTACATTGTAATTATAGGGAAACAGTGATACTCAAATTTTTGAAAATCAGGAAATCATTTTGGAATTCCATGCTCTTTGCTTGACCACCACAAAAATACAAATAGCGACTTAACACTTGTAAAAGTAGGAGTATTTCAAAATTCAAACCAGTAACAAAGAATTTTTCAGAAATGGTCGAGATTAGAGTTTACGTAGAGTAAAATTTGGTCCATTTGTTATAATTTACCAGTTATACAAAACCTTATTCAGAATGAAGAAGAGTTTACAAGATATTCCCAGAAAATTCAAGTTATACATATTATTTTTCATGCAAATATCTTAAATATGTGGTATTTTAATAAAAATCATTATAGCCATTTTTGACAAAATCAAAACAATAACAAACATTTTCCCACATAAAAGGTAGTTAAGGGTGGTGGGATTTTCCTGAAAATACTAAACTTACATACAAAACTGCACTAAGTAAAACACTTTTTTTTTAAAATAAAGAGAGTTGAGGGTTGTTACACTACATCACTATAATATTATTACTTGAACACGTTTCGGGAAACGGTTTGTTCCCATCGTCAGCATGTCCTCATCTGATTTTGCCGGTCATCGTCTGGGGGATGTGTGTGGTTAGTGGTGTTCTCTGGTGCTGGGCTGATGAACCTCCAAAGGCTGTTGGGTGGCAGCAGTTTGAAATTCATTAAGTGATTCCTGTGTTTGACAATATGTATTTTTTCCCAGATGTCCAATTCATTACTGCTGTTGATCGGTTTTAAGAGTTTTATGTTTGGAGTGATATCATGGTTTGAAGACCAGAAATGATGTGCTACTGTTGATTTATCTGGCTGCTTTTGGTAAATGCATCTCATATGCTCTTTAAGTCTTATTTCAAGATTTCTTTTTGTTCTTCCTATATATACCAGGTTACATTCATTACAATCAATTTGATATATACCAGCTGATTTATCGTTGGGGATAGGATCTTTTGTTCTGTTGCATAGTAGTTTCTGTATGTTGTGGTTATTCTGTGGAGACAGGGTGATGTTGTATTTTTTGAAAATCCTTTGAAATTTATGATGTGTCCAAGGGTGATAAGTGAATTTTCTATATGCTTGTGGTTTTTGTTGTCTGAGTAACGTAGTCATTTGTTGGATGTATTTCTGTCTTTCAAACCTTTTTATCTTCTTATCTATTGTTTTTTTCTGGTATCCATTCATAGTGGCTATGTTGATAATGTGTTGGTATTGTTTCTGGTATTCCTCTTTCTCCATTGGTATATGTACTAACCTGTTTGTAATACTATTTAAAATTGCATGTTTGTGGCTTGTAGGATTGTAGCTATTGTTTTTAATATAATTTTCTGTGTGCGTTGGTTTTCTGTAAATGCCAAACGTTAGTTTGTTGTGTGCATTATTTCTGATGATCCTGATGTCTATGTAAGGTAATTGGCCGTTTTCTTCTTTTTCTATTGTGAATTTAATAGATCTTTTTTGTAAATTTAATAATTTCAAAGCATCTTCTGAAAGTTTTTTTGGAACAATAGCAAAAATATCATCTACATACCTATACCAGGTTTTGAATAGATGTGGGAAAGATTTAGTAATATGGCATTCAAAATGGCTCATATATAGTTCTGCTAAAAATGGTGAAAGGGGGTTTCCCATAGTTAGGCCTAAGGTTTGTTTAAAGATTTTGTGATGGAATAAAAAGAAATTTTGGTCCAGACATAATTTTGTTAGTTTTAGGTAATCTTCTGTTTGAGCTCTAGGTGTGCCATTGTTTAATATCCAATTTTATAGGAGTGGTAATAATTCTTCTTTTGGTATGCTTGGGAAGAGTGCAGTGACATCAAATGATACCATCATGTCTGTGGGTGATATATTTATATTTGAAAGGTGACTGGTTAATTCTAATGAATTTTTTATACTAAGACTTTTGAACATAGGCATGGAGTTGAAGGTATTTGAAAGCCAATTGCTAGTTTATATGTGGGAGAGTTTATGTTATTCACTATGGGCCTCATTTTGTTGCCGAGTTTGTGTATTTTTGGTAATGAGGCAACAAAATGAGGCCCATAGTGAATAACATAAACTCTCCCACATATAAACTAGCAAAATGGCTTTCAAATACCTTCAACTCCATGCCTATGTTCAAAAGTCTTAGTATAAAAAATTCATTAGAATTAACCAGTCAACTTTCAAATATAAATATATCACCCACAGACATGATGGTATCATTTGATGTCACTGCACTCTTCCCAAGCATACCAAAAGAAGAATTATTACCACTCCTATAAAATTGGATATTAAACAATGGCACACCTAGAGCACAAACAGAAGATTACCTAAAACTAACAAAATTATGTCTGGACCAAAATTTCTTTTCATTCCATCACAAAATCTTTAAACAAACCTTAGGCCTAACTATGGGAAACCCCCTTTCACCATTTTTAGCAGAACTATATATGAGCCATTTTGAATGCCATATTACTAAATCTTTCCCACATCTATTCAAAACCTGGTATAGGTATGTGGATGATATTTTTGCTATTGTTCCAAAAAAACTTTCAGAAGATGCTTTGAAATTATTAAATTTACAAAAAAGATCTATTAAATTCACAATAGAAAAAGAAGAAAATGGCCAATTACCTTACATAGACATCAGGATCATCAGAAATAATGCACACAACAAACTAACGTTTGGCATTTACAGAAAACCAACGCACACAGAAAATTATATTAAAAACAATAGCTACAATCCTACAAGCCACAAACATGCAATTTTAAATAGTATTACAAACAGGTTAGTACATATACCAATGGAGAAAGAGGAATACCAGAAACAATACCAACACATTATCAACATAGCCACTATGAATGGATACCAGAAAAAAACAATAGATAAGAAGATAAAAAGGTTTGAAAGACAGAAATACATCCAACAAATGACTACGTTACTCAGACAACAAAAACCACAAGCATATAGAAAATTCACTTATCACCCTTGGACACATCATAAATTTCAAAGGATTTTCAAAAAATACAACATCACTCTGTCTCCACAGAATAACCACAACATACAGAAACTACTATGCAACAGAACAAAAGATCCTATCCCCAACGATAAATCAGCTGGTATATATCAAATTGATTGTAATGAATGTAACCTGGTATATATAGGAAGAACAAAAAGAAATCTTGAAATAAGACTTAAAGAGCATATGAGATGCATTTACCAAAAGCAGCCAGATAAATCAACAGTAGCACATCATTTCTGGTCTTCAAACCATGATATCACTCCAAACATAAAACTCTTAAAACCGATCAACAGCTGTAATGAATTGGACATCTGGGAAAAAATACATATTGTCAAACACAGGAATCACTTAATGAATTTCAAACTGCTGCCACCCAACAGCCTTTGGAGGTTCATCAGCCCAGCACCAGAGAACACCACTAACCACACACATCCCCCAGACGATGACCGGCAAAATCAGATGAGGACATGCTGACGATGGGAACAAACCGTCTCCCGAAACGCGTTCAAGTAAGAATATTATAGTGATGTAGTGTAACAATCCAACAATCCTCAACTCTCTTTTTTTTTTAATTATGACACATCACTGTTACTAGCTTCTAAATCTTCAAAATTAGTCAATAAGTAAAACACTGTATAACTTCTATGAAGATACAAATATAAGTTTAACTAAAAGCAAAAGGAAAGCACATGCACACAGTCACAGCTGCTAAAGCATTCTTAAGTCAAAGAAACAACACAAATTACTTTGCAACAATGATTGACTTTGGTGGGATGTAGTGACAGGACCACTGGCTATGGTTGGGGAATGGTAACACCCTACTAATCGTTTATAAATAGGTTTGTGATCAGACTTCAAAGTGTTCCGTTCGCTTTGTAGCCACATAGGGACCTGATCACCTCGAATTCTATAGCTTGGCACTTTTGGAGAGATCAACATACCATAAACAGAAATCCAAAATTACTAAAAAACATTTCAGGAAAAACAGAACATACTGCTTAGGAAAACATCTACTTTGGAAGAACAGGAATTGCATTTTCAATTTTGAAATACTGGCAGGCAACATACTTATACAGAGATTCATCCGATACTACCACGGACAAGGGGATGACATCTGCAGTAGACTAGGAACTGATGATGGGAGCAATTAGCTCCAGAAATATGTTTACCATTTCAAAATATAATAAGTGATACATTGTCGCAAAGGACTCAATAATTAATTTAAACTATTAGCATGCTTAAAACAAAAAAATCTGATGTATTTCATTTATATGAATTCCTCTACTCTTCTACAAACTATATATTAGCTTCCTGGAATACAATATTTTCCTTTTAATGTATACAATAGTACAGTTGGTAACATTCAGGATCATAACGATTGTAGCCTTTGCATAGCATCAGTTTTTCTTGTTCCTTTATAATATTTGATAGTGTCAACTATGGAGTAATACTCAAGCATCAAGTTCTGTGCTTTCTTTCACAAATCTCTTGAGAAACATGAATATTGCTAGAAGAAGCTTATGGTGAAGCAGCATAAACCTTTGAGTGAAGGCTGCGGTAGCATCAGTGGAGTTGTCAACCAGCAACCCCAACAAAATGATGTGTCTTCCCCTATAGGTTGCCATAGTTCAACTAAAGAACTGTATTTGGAAATCCTTTAGTGCCTCAGGGGTCAGCAATAACAAAACTCTTGCTATATCAGTACTTATTGTATAAAAATTGAAATTTTGTTTTTATAAAGATAACTAAAATGATTTATACGTCTATGATATGCACACATCAGCCATCGCTCCTGTTATTAAGATTAGATAAGTTGTAACCTCACCATCTCTCTTTATGATAAATGTGATGAGAGCACAATCACTTGTTTTGCTATGTGCTTGAAGCTTCTTACAAAAGTTTCTTTTCTTTCTAGAGCTTGTTATTGGTTTAAGAAGGATACAGTAGGCTAAAGCGCCATTCTTAAAAAGTGGATTCTTTTTTGATGGATTTAAAACCGCATGAAAAGTCAAATAGCTACCAACCACTTGAAAAAGGTATAAAGTATTTGAAAATTGAGATCATAAATGTTTAATCCCACAAAAAGATTTATTTGACATAAATGGTGTTCTTTAACGATGTATACATTTTTTGTGTATGTCTTGTGTTTTATCAATTATACAAAATTCTTTCAAAGTGAAAAGGGCTTTGCAGGGCATCCCCAGAAAAATCGAAATATACATTTTGTGATGGAAATGTCTTAAACGTGTGATATTCTAATCAAAATTGTTAAGACACATTTTTGAGAAAATAAAATGAAATAAAATTTTTCACCTAAATGGAGTTTGGATTGGTCGTATTAGTGCTGAAAGTCTTCATGTTGAATCCTTGGAAGATGTTGAATTTGAATGCAAAGTTTGGTATTTAACATCTTTACATTTTTGAGATATCATGTTCAGAAAAATGGACAGAGGGACCTTTCCTAAAATTATTTATTTTTTTTTGATCCAGGGAGCCTTAAGCCTGTACTGCCTTGGTACTGAATTTCTGTACAGATTGCAATACTACTACTTACTGTAGGGTTTATAGTGGAGAAAGTAAAAATGTGCTCAACATAATTGCATATGACAGGAAATGTGGAAATCAGAAACAGCTTTGTTTGGGGGGGGGGGGGTGGACTGTGACCATATCTACGACAACATACAGTTACCACAAAGTAACCTCTGCCTTAAACATCACAGTCTTGAGTTCAAAGTGAAGAAGGATTATTGGGGAGGTAGCAGTGCACTTGTTTCTATAACATTGCAGGGGGGGACTGCGACCAGATCTACGCCAACATACAGTTACCACAAAGTAACTGTTGCCTTAAACATTACAGTATTGAGTTCAAGGTGAAGAAGGAAGGTTGGGGTGGTAGCAGTTCTATTGTTTCTCTAACATTGTGGGGGAAGGACTGTGACCAGATCTACGACAACATACAGTTACCACAAAGTAACCTCTGCCTTAAACATTACAGTATTAAGTTCAAGGTGAAGAAGAAAGGTTGGGGTGGTAGCAGTTCTATTGTTTCTCTAACATTGTAGAAAGGAGAATGTCACCAGATCTATGCCAACATACAGTTACCACAAAGTAACCTCTGCCTTAAACATTACAGTATTAAGTTCAAGGTGAAGAAGAAAGCTTGGGGTGGTAGCAGTTCACTTGTTTCTCTAACATTGTAGAAAGAGAATGTGACCAGATCTACGCCAACATACAGTTACCACAAAGTAACCGTTGCCTTAAACATTACAGTCTTGAGTTCAAGGTGAAGAAGGAAGGTTGGGATGGTAGCAGTTCTATTGTTTCTCTAACATTGTGGGGGAGGGACTGTGACCAGAGTTATGCCAACGTACAGTTAGCACAAAGTAACCTCTGCTTTAAACAGTACAGGCTTGAGTTCAAGGTGAAGAAGGAAGTATGGGGTGGTAGCAGTTCTATTGTTTCTCTAGCATTGTGGGGGAGGGACTATGACCAGATCTACGCCAACATACAGTTACCACAAAGTAATGTCTGCTTTAAACATTACAGTCTTGAGTTCAAGGTGAAGAATGAAAGTTGGGGTGGTAGCAGTTCACTTGTTTCTATAACATTGTAGGGGGGGACTGTGACCAGATCTATGCCAACATACAGTTAGCACAAGGTAACCTCTGTTTTAAACATTAGAGTCTTGAGTTAAAAGTGAAGAAGGAAGCTTGGGGTGGTAGCAGTTCTATTGTTTCTCTAACGTTGTACAGAGGAGAATGTGACCAGATCTACGCCATTATACAGTTACCACAAAGTAACCGTTGCCTTAAACATTACAGTTTTGAGTTCAAGGTGAAGAAGGAAGGTTGGGGTGGTAGCAGTTCTATTGTTTCTCTAACATTATGGGGGAGGGACTGTGACCAGATCTATGACAACATACAGTTAGCACAAGGTAACCTCTGCTTTAAACATTACAGTCTTGAGTTCAAGGTGAAGAAGGAAGATTGGGGAGGTAGCAGTTCACTTGTTTCTCTAACATTATGGGGGAGGGACTGTGACCAGATCTATGACAACATACAGTTAGCACAAGGTAACCTCTGCGTTAAACATTACAGTCTTGAGTTAAAGATGAAGAAGGAAGATTGGGGAGGTAGCAGTTCTCTTGTTTCTCTGACATTGTGGGAGAGGGACTCTGACCAGATCTACGCCAACATACAGTTAGCAAAAGGTAACCTCTGCTTTAAACATTACAGTCTTGAGTTAAAAGTGAAGAAGGAAGGTTGGGGAGGTAGCAGTTCACTTGTTTCTATAACATTGTGGGAGAGGGACAGTGACCAGATCAACGCCAACATACAGTTACCACAAAGTAACCTCTGCTTTAAACATTACAGTCTTGAGTTCAAAGTGAAGATGGAAGACTGGGGAGGTAGCAGTTCACTTGTTTCTATAACATTGTAGGGAGGGACTGTGACCAGATCAACGCCAACATACAGTTACCACAAAGTAACCTCTGCTTTAAACATTACAGTCTTGGGTTCAAAGTGAAGATGGAAGACTGGGGAGGTAGCAGTGCACTTGATTCCATAACATTACAGGGGGGACTGTCACCAGAGTTATTCCAACGTACAGTTAGCACAAAGTAACCTCTGCTTTAAACATTACAGTCTTGTGTTCAACGTGAAGAAGGAAGTTTGGGGCGGTAGCAGTTCATTTGTTTCTCTAACATTGTAGTGGGGAATGTGACCAGATCTATGCCAACATACAGTTAGCACAAAGTAACCTCTGCTTTAAACATTACAGTCTTGAGTTCAAGGTGAAGAAGGAAGTTTGGGGAGGTAGCAGTTCATTTGTTTCTCTAACATTGTAGGGGGGAATGTGACCAGATCTACGCCAACATACAGTTAGCACAAAGAAACCTCTGCTTTTAACATTACAGTCTTGAGTTCAAAGTGAAGAAGGAAGTTTGGCGAGGTAGTAGTTCACTTGTTTCTATAACATTGAATGGGGGGTCTGTGGCCAGATCTACGCCAACATACAGTTACCACCAAGTAACCTCTGCTTTAAACATTACAGTCTTGAGTTAAAAGTGAAGAAGGAAGTTTGGGGAGGTAGTAGTTCACTTGTTTCTATAACATTGCATGGGGGAATGTGGCCAGATCTACGCCAGCATATGTTACCACAAAGTAACCTCTGCTTTAAACATTACAGTCTTGAGTTCAAAGTGAAGAAGGAAGTTTGGGGAGGTAGTAGTTCGCTTGTTTCTATAACATTGGTTGGGGGGACTGTGGCCAGATGTATGCCAACATACAGTTACCACAAAGTAACCTCTGCTGTAAACATTACAGACTTGAGTTCAAAGTGAAGAAGGAAGATTGAGGAGATAGCAGTTCACTTGTTTCTATAACATTGCAGGGGGGACTGCGACCAGAGTTACGCCAACGTACAGTTAGCACAAAGTAACCTCCGCTTTAAACATTGCAGTCTTGAGTTCAAAGTGGAGAAGGAAGATTGGGGAGGTGACAGATCACTTGTTTCTATAACATTGCTGGGGGGGAGTGTGACCAGATCTATGCAACATACAGTTAGCACAAAGTAACCTCTGCTTTAAACATTACAGTCTAGGGTTCAAGGTGAAGAAGGAAGGTTGGGGTGGTAGCAGTTCACTTGTTTCTCTAAGATTGTGGGGGAGGGACTGTGACCAGATCTATGACAACATACAGTTAGCACAAGGTAACCTCTGCGTTAAACATTACAGTCTTGAGTTCCAGGTGAAGAAGGAAGGTTGGGGTGGTAGCAGTTCACTTGTTTCTCTAACATTATGGGGGAGGGACTGTGACCAGATCTATGACAAGATACAGTTAGCACAAGGTAACCTCTGCGTTAAACATTACAGTCTTGAGTTCAAGGTGAAGAAGGAAGATTGGGGAGGTGGCAGATCACTTGTTTCTATAACATTGCAGGGGGGGGAGTGTGACCAGATCTATGCCAACATACAGTTAGCACAAAGTAACCTCTGCTTTAAACATTACAGTTTTGAGTTCAAAGTGAAGAAGGTAGATTGGGGAGGTAGCAGTTCACTTGTTTCTATAAAATTGCAGGGGCGGACTGTGACCAGATCTACGCCAACATACAGTTACCACAAAGTAACCGTTGCTTTAAACATTACAGTCTTGAGTTCAAAGTGAAGAAGGAAGGTTGGGGTGGTAGCAGTTCTATTGTTTTTCTAACATTATAGGGGGGGACTGTGACCAGATCTATGCCAACTTACAGTTACCACAAAGTAACCTCTGCTTTTAAACATTACAGTCTGGAGTTCAAAGTGAAGAAGGAAGGTTGGGGTGGTAGCAGTTCTATTGTTCTTCTAACATTATAGGGGGGACTGTGACCAGATCTACGCCAACTTACAGTTACCACAAAGTAACCTCTGCTTTTAAACATTACAGTCAGGAGTTCAAAGTGAAGAAGGAAGGTTGGGGTGGTAGCAGTTCTATTGTTTTTCTAACATTATAGGGGGGGGGGACTGTGACCAGATCTATGCCAACTTACAGTTACCACAAAGTAACCTCTGCTTTTAAACATTACAGTCTGGAGTTCAAAGTGAAGAAGGAAGGATGGGGTGGTAGCAGTTCTATTGTTTTTCTAACGTTATAGGGGGGGACTGTGACCAGATCTATGCCAACTTACAGTTACCACAAAGTAATCTCTGCTTTTAAACATTACAGTCTAGAGTTCAAAGTGAAGAAGGAAGGTTGGGGTGGTAGCAGTTCTATTGTTTTTCTAACATTATAAGGGGGACTGTGACCAGGTCTATGCCAACTTACAGTTACCACAAAGTAACCTCTGCTTTTAAACATTACAGTCAGTAGTTCAAAGTGAAGAAGGAAGGTTGGGGTGGTAGCAGTTCTATTGTTTTTCTAATATTATAAGGGGGGACTGTGACCAGATCTATTCCAACTTACAGTTACCACAAAATAACCTCTGCTTTAAACATTACAGTCTTGAGTTCAAAGTGAAGATGGAAGACTGGGGAGGTAGCAGTGCACTTGATTCTATAACATTGCAGGGGGGACTGCGACCAGAGTTATGCCAACGTACAGTTAGCACAAAGTAACCTCTGCTTTAAACATTACAGTCTTGAGTTCAAAGTGAAGAAGGAAGTTTGGGGAGGTAGCAGTTCATTTGTTTCTCTAACATTGTAGGGGGGAATGTGACCAGATCTACGCCAACATACAGTTAGCACAAAGTAACCTTTGCTTTAAACATTACAGTCTTGAGTTCAAAGTGAAGATGGAAGATTGGGGTGGCAGCAGTTCAATTGTTTCTCTAACATTGTAGGAGGGACTGTGACCAGATCTACGCCAACATACGGTTTGCACAAAGTAACCTCTGCTTTAAACATTACAGTCTTGAGTTCAGAGTGAAGAAGGAAGATTGGAAGTTCTATTGTTTCTCTAACATTGTGGGGGACTGTGATAAGAATTACGCCGGCATACAGTTAGCACAAAGTAATGTCTGCTTTAAACATTACAGTCTTGAGTTCAAGGTGAAGAAGGAAGTTTGGGGAGGTAGCAGTTCATTTGTTTCTCTAACATTGTAGGGGGAATGTGACCAGATCTACGCCAACATACAGTTAGCACAAAGAAACCTCTGCTTTAAACATTACAGTCTTGAGTTCAAAGTGAAGAAGGAAGTTTGGGGAGGTAGTAGTTCACTTGTTTCTATAACATTGAATGCGGGTCTGCGGCCAGATCTACGCCAACATACAGTTACCACCAAGTAAACTCTGCTTTAAACATTACAGTCTTGAGTTAAAAGTGAAGAACGAAGTTTGGGGAGGTAGTAGTTCACTTGTTTCTATAACATTGCATGGGGGGACTGTGGCCAGATCTACGCCAGCATACATTACCACAAAGTAACCTCTGCTTTAAACATTACAGTCATGAGTTCAAAGTGAAGAAGGAAGTTTGGGGAGGTAGTAGTTCGCTTGTTTCTATAACATTGGTTGGGGGGACCGTGGCCAGATGTATGCCAACATTCAGTTACCACAAAGTAACCTCTGCTGTAAACATAACAGACTTGAGTTCAAAGTGAAGAAGGAAGATTGAGGAGATAGCAGTTCACTTGTTTCTATAACATTGCAGGGGGGACTGCGACCAGAGTTACGCCAACGTACAGTTAGCACAAAGTAACCTCCGCTTTAAACATTGCAGTCTTGAGTTCAAAGTGGAGAAGGAAGATTGGGGAGATGACAGATCACTTGTTTCTATAACATTGCAGGGGGGGAGTGTGACCAGATCTATGCAACATACAGTTAGCACAAAGTAACCTCTGCTTTAAACAATACAGTCTTGAGTTCAAAGTGAAGATGGAAGACTGGGGAGGTAGCAGTTCACTTGTTTCTCTAACATTGGTGGGGAGGGACTGTGACCAGATCTATGACAACATACAGTTAGCACAAGGTAACCTCTGCTTTAAACATTACAATCTTGAGTTCAAGGTGAAGAAGGAAGGTTGGGGTGGTAGCAGTTCACTTGTTTCTCTAACATTATGGGGGAGGGACTGTGACCAGATCTATGACAAGATACAGTTAGCACAAGGTAACCTCTGCGTTAAACATTTCAGTCTTGAGTTCAAGGTGAAGAAGGAAGATTGTGGAGGTGGCAGATCACTTGTTTCTCTAACATTATGGGGGAGGGACTGTGACCAGATCTATGACAAGATACAGTTAGCACAAGGTAACCTCTGCGTTAAACATTACAGTCTTGAGTTCAAGGTGAAGAAGGAAGATTGGGGAGGTGGCAGATCACTTGTTTCTATAACATTGCAGGGGGGGAGTGTGACCAGATCTATGCCAACATACAGTTACCACAAAGTAACCGTTGCTTTGAACATTACAGTCTTGAGTTCAAAGTGAAGAAGGAAGGTTGTGGTGGTAGCAGTTCACTTGTTTCTCTAACATTATGGGGGAGGGACTGTGACCAGATCTATGACAAGATACAGTTACCACAAAGTAACCTCTGCTTTTAAACATTACAGTCAGTAGTTCAAAGTGAAGAAGGAAGGTTGGGGTGGTAGCAGTTCTATTGTTTTTCTAATATTATAAGGGGGGACTGTGACCAGATCTATTCCAACTTACAGTTACCACAAAATAACCTTGCTTTAAACATTACAGTCTAGAGTTCAAGGTGAAGAAGGAAGGTTGGGGTGGTAGCAGTTCACTTGTTTCTCTAACATTGTGGTGGAAGGACTGTTACCAGATCTATGACAACATACAGTTAGCACAAAGTAACCTCTGCTTTGAACATTACAGTCTAGAGTTCAAGGTGAAGAAGGAAGGTTGGGGTGGTAGCAGTTCACTTGTTTCTCTAAGATTGTGGGGGAGGGACTGTGACCAGATCTATGACAACATACAGTTAGCACAAGGTAACCTCTGCGTTAAACATTACAGTCTTGAGTTCCAGGTGAAGAAGGAAGGTTGGGGTGGTAGCAGTTCACTTGTTTCTCTAACATTATGGGGGAGGGACTGTGACCAGATCTATGACAAGATACAGTTAGCACAAGGTAACCTCTGCGTTAAACATTACAGTCTTGAGTTCAAGGTGAAGAAGGAAGATTGGGGAGGTGGCAGATCACTTGTTTCTATAACATTGCAGGGGGGGAGTGTGACCAGATCTATGCCAACATACAGTTAGCACAAAGTAACCTCTGCTTTGAACATTACAGTTTTGAGTTCAAAGTGAAGAAGGTAGATTGGGGAGGTAGCAGTTCACTTGTTTCTATAAAATTGCAGGGGCGGACTGTGACCAGATCTACGCCAACATACAGTTACCACAAAGTAACCGTTGCTTTAAACATTACAGTCTTGAGTTCAAAGTGAAGAAGGAAGGTTGGGGTGGTAGCAGTTCTATTGTTTTTCTAACATTATAGGGGGGGACTGTGACCAGATCTATGCCAACTTACAGTTACCACAAAGTAACCTCTGCTTTTAGACATTACAGTCTGGAGTTCAAAGTGAAGAAGGAAGGTTGGGGTGGTAGCAGTTCTATTGTTCTTCTAACATTATAGGGGGGGACTGTGACCAGATCTATGCCAAGGTACAGTTACCACAAAGTAACCTCTGCTTTTAAACATTACAGTCTTGAGTTCAAAGTGAAGAAGGAAGGTTGGGGTGGTAGCAGTTCTATTGTTTTTCTAACATTATAGGGGGGACTGTGACCAGATCTACGCCAACTTACAGTTACCACAAAGTAACCTCTGCTTTTAAACATTACAGTCAGGAGTTCAAAGTGAAGAAGGAAGGTTGGGGTGGTAGCAGTTCTATTGTTTTTCTAACATTATAGGGGGGGGACTGTGACCAGATCTATGCCAACTTACAGTTACCACAAAGTAACCTCTGCTTTTAAACATTACAGTCTGGAGTTCAAAGTGAAGAAGGAAGGATGGGGTGGTAGCAGTTCTATTGTTCTTCTAACTTTATAGGGGTGGACTGTGACTAGATCTATGCCAACTTACAGTTACCACAAAGTAATCTCTGCTTTTAAACATTACAGTCTGGAGATCAAAGTGAAGAATGAAGGTTGGGGTGGTAGCAGTTCTATTGTTTTTCTAACGTTATAGGGGGAGACTGTGACCAGATCTATGCCAACTTACAGTTACCACAAAGTAATCTCTGCTTTTAAACATTACAGTCTAGAGTTCAAAGTGACGAAGGAAGGTTGGGGTGGTAGCAGTTCTATTGTTTTTCTAACATTATAAGGGGGACTATGACCAGGTCTATGCCAACTTACAGTTACCACAAAGTAACCTCTGCTTTTAAACATTACAGTCAGTAGTTCAAAGTGAAGAAGGAAGGTTGGGGTGGTAGCAGTTCTATTGTTTTTCTAATATTATAAGGGGGGACTGTGACCAGATCTATTCCAACTTACAGTTACCACAAAATAACCTCTGCTTTAAACATTACAGTCTTGAGTTCAAAGTGAAGATGGAAGACTGGGGAGGTAGCAGTGCACTTGATTCTATAACATTGTAGGGGGGACTGCGACCAGAGTTATGCCAACGTACAGTTAGCACAAAGTAACCTCTGCTTTAAACATTACAGTCTTGAGTTCAAAGTGAAGAAGGAAGTTTGGGGAGGTAGCAGTTCATTTGTTTCTCTAACATTGTAGGGCTGAATGTGACCAGATCTACGCCAACATACAGTTAGCACAAAGTAACCTTTGCTTTAAACATTACAGTCTTGAGTTCAAAGTGAAGATGGAAGATTGGGGTGGCAGCAGTTCAATTGTTTCTCTAAAATTGTAGGAGGGACTGTGACCAGATCTACGCCAACATACGGTTTGCACAAAGTAACCTCTGCTTTAAACATTACAGTCTTGAGTTCAGAGTGAAGAAGGAAGATTGGAAGTTCTATTGTTTCTCTAACATTGTGGGGGACTGTGATAAGAATTACGCCGGCATACAGTTAGCACAAAGTAACGTCTGCTTTAAACATTACAGTCTTGAGTTCAAGGTGAAGAAGGAAGTTTGGGGAGGTAGCAGTTCATTTGTTTCTCTAACATTGTAGGGGGAATGTGACCAGATCTACGCCAACATACAGTTAGCACAAAGAAACCTCTGCTTTAAACATTACAGTCTTGAGTTCAAAGTGAAGAAGGAAGTTTGGGGAGGTAGTAGTTCACTTGTTTCTATAACATTTAATGCGGGTCTGCGGCCAGATCTACGCCAACATACAGTTACCACCAAGTAAACTCTGCTTTAAACATTACAGTCTTGATTTAAAAGTGAAGAACGAAGTTTGGGGAGGTAGTAGTTCACTTGTTTCTATAACATTGCATGGGGGGACTGTGGCCAGATCTACGCCAGCATACGTTACCACAAAGTAACCTCTGCTTTAAACATTACAGTCATGAGTTCAAAGTGAAGAAGGAAGTTTGGGGAGGTAGTAGTTCGCTTGTTTCTATAACATTGGTTGGGGGGACCGTGGCCAGATGTATGCCAACATACAGTTACCACAAAGTAACCTCTGCTGTAAACATAACAGACTTGAGTTCAAAGTGAAGAAGGAAGATTGAGGAGATAGCAGTTCACTTGTTTCTATAACATTGCAGGGGGGACTGCGACCAGAGTTACGCCAACATACAGTTAGCACAAAGTAACCTCCGCTTTAAACATTGCAGTCTTGAGTTCAAAGTGGAGAAGGAAGATTGGGGAGATGACAGATCACTTGTTTCTATAACATTGCAGGGGGGGAGTGTGACCAGATCTATGCAACATACAGTTAGCACAAAGTAACCTCTGCTTTAAACAATACAGTCTTGAGTTCAAAGTGAAGATGGAAGACTGGGGAGGTAGCAGTTCACTTGTTTCTCTAACATTGTGGGGGAGGGACTGTGACCAGATCTATGACAACATACAGTTAGCACAAGGTAACCTCTGCTTTAAACATTACAATCTTGAGTTCAAGGTGAAGAAGGAAGGTTGGGGTGGTAGCAGTTCACTTGTTTCTCTAACATTATGGGGGAGGGACTGTGACCAGATCTATGACAAGATACAGTTAGCACAAGGTAACCTCTGCGTTAAACATTACAGTCTTGAGTTCAAGGTGAAGAAGGAAGATTGTGGAGGTGGCAGATCACTTGTTTCTATAACATTGCAGGGGGGAGTGTGACCAGATCTATGCCAACATACAGTTAGCACAAAGTAACTTCTGCTTTAAACATTACAGTTTTGAGTTCAAAGTGAAGAAGATAGATTGGGGAGGTAGCAGTTCACTTGTTTCTATAAAATTGCAGGGGCGGACTGTGACCAGATCTACGCCAACATACAGTTACCACAAAGTAACCGTTGCTTTGAACATTACAGTCTTGAGTTCAAAGTGAAGAAGGAAGGTTGTGGTGGTAGCAGTTCTATTGTTTTTGTAACATTATAGGGGGGGGACTGTGACCAGATCTATGCCAACTTACAGTTACCACAAAGTAACCTCTGCTTTTAAACATTACAGTCTGGAGTTCATAGTGAAGAAGGAAGGTTGGGGTGGTAGCGGTTCTATTGTTCTTCTAACATTATAGGGGGGGACTGTGACCAGATCTATGCCAAGGTACAGTTACCACAAAGTAACCTCTGCTTTTAAACATTACAGTCTTGAGTTCAAAGTGAAGAAGGAAGGTTGGGGTGGTAGCAGTTCTATTGTTTTTCTAACATTATAGGGGGGACTGTGACCAGATCTACGCCAACTTACAGTTACCATAAAGTAACCTCTGCTTTTAAACATTACAGTCAGGAGTTCAAAGTGAAGAAGGAAGGTTGGGGTGGTAGCAGTTCTATTGCTTTTCTAACATTATAGGGGGGGGACTGTGACCAGATCTATGCCAACTTACAGTTACCACAAAGTAACCTCTGCTTTTAAACATTACAGTCTGGAGTTCAAAGTAAAGAAGGAAGGATGGGGTGGTAGCAGTTCTATTGTTCTTCTAACGTTATAGGGGTGGACTGTGACTAGATCTATGCCAACTTACAGTTACCACAAAGTAATCTCTGCTTTTAAACATTACAGTCTGGAGTTCAAAGTGAAGAAGGAAGGTTGGGGTGGTAGCAGTTCTATTGTTTTTCTAACGTTATAGGGGGGGACTGTGACCAGATCTATGCCAACTTACAGTTACCACAAAGTAATCTCTGCTTTTAAACATTACAGTCTAGAGTTCAAAGTGAAGAAGGAAGGTTGGGGTGGTAGCAGTTCTATTGTTTTTCTAACATTATAAGGGGGACTGTGACCAGGTCTATGCCAACTTACAGTTACCACAAAGTAACCTCTGCTTTTAAACATTACAGTCAGTAGTTCAAAGTGAAGAAGGAAGGTTGGGGTGGTAGCAGTTCTATTGTTTTTCTAACATTATAAGGGGGGACTGTGACCAGATCTATTCCAACTTACAGTTACCACAAAATAACCTCTGCTTTAAACATTACAGTCTTGAGTTCAAGGTGAAGAAGGAAGATTGTGGAGGTGGCAGATCACTTGTTTCTATAACATTGCAGGGGGGAGTGTGACCAGATCTATGCCAACATACAGTTAGCACAAAGTAACTTCTGCTTTAAACATTACAGTTTTGAGTTCAAAGTGAAGAAGATAGATTGGGGAGGTAGCAGTTCACTTGTTTCTATAAAATTGCAGGGGCGGACTGTGACCAGATCTACGCCAACATACAGTTACCACAAAGTAACCGTTGCTTTGAACATTACAGTCTTGAGTTCAAAGTGAAGAAGGAAGGTTGTGGTGGTAGCAGTTCTATTGTTTTTGTAACATTATAGGGGGGGGACTGTGACCAGATCTATGCCAACTTACAGTTACCACAAAGTAACCTCTGCTTTTAAACATTACAGTCTGGAGTTCATAGTGAAGAAGGAAGGTTGGGGTGGTAGCGGTTCTATTGTTCTTCTAACATTATAGGGGGGGACTGTGACCAGATCTATGCCAAGGTACAGTTACCACAAAGTAACCTCTGCTTTTAAACATTACAGTCTTGAGTTCAAAGTGAAGAAGGAAGGTTGGGGTGGTAGCAGTTCTATTGTTTTTCTAACATTATAGGGGGGACTGTGACCAGATCTACGCCAACTTACAGTTACCATAAAGTAACCTCTGCTTTTAAACATTACAGTCAGGAGTTCAAAGTGAAGAAGGAAGGTTGGGGTGGTAGCAGTTCTATTGCTTTTCTAACATTATAGGGGGGGGACTGTGACCAGATCTATGCCAACTTACAGTTACCACAAAGTAACCTCTGCTTTTAAACATTACAGTCTGGAGTTCAAAGTAAAGAAGGAAGGATGGGGTGGTAGCAGTTCTATTGTTCTTCTAACGTTATAGGGGTGGACTGTGACTAGATCTATGCCAACTTACAGTTACCACAAAGTAATCTCTGCTTTTAAACATTACAGTCTGGAGTTCAAAGTGAAGAAGGAAGGTTGGGGTGGTAGCAGTTCTATTGTTTTTCTAACGTTATAGGGGGGGACTGTGACCAGATCTATGCCAACTTACAGTTACCACAAAGTAATCTCTGCTTTTAAACATTACAGTCTAGAGTTCAAAGTGAAGAAGGAAGGTTGGGGTGGTAGCAGTTCTATTGTTTTTCTAACATTATAAGGGGGACTGTGACCAGGTCTATGCCAACTTACAGTTACCACAAAGTAACCTCTGCTTTTAAACATTACAGTCAGTAGTTCAAAGTGAAGAAGGAAGGTTGGGGTGGTAGCAGTTCTATTGTTTTTCTAACATTATAAGGGGGGACTGTGACCAGATCTATTCCAACTTACAGTTACCACAAAATAACCTCTGCTTTAAACATTACAGTCTTGAGTTCAAAGTGAAGATGGAAGACTGGGGAGGTAGCAGTGCACTTGATTCTATAACATTGCAGGGGGGACTGCGACCAGAGTTATGCCAACGTACAGTTAGCACAAAGTAACCTCTGCTTTAAACATTACAGTCTTGAGTTCAAAGTGAAGAAGGAAGTTTGGGGAGGTAGCAGTTCATTTGTTTCTCTAACATTGTAGGGGGGAATGTGACCAGATCTACGCCAACATACAGTTAGCTTAAAGTAACCTTTGCTTTAAACATTACAGTCTTGAGTTCAAAGTGAAGATGGAAGATTGGGGTGGCAGCAGTTCAATTGTTTCTCTAACATTGTAGGAGGGACTGTGACCAGATCTACGCCAACATACGGTTTGCACAAAGTAACCTCTGCTTTAAACATTACAGTCTTGAGTTCAGAGTGAAGAAGGAAGATTGGAAGTTCTATTGTTTCTCTAACATTGTGGGGGACTGTGATAAGAATTACGCCGGCATACAGTTAGCACAAAGTAACGTCTGCTTTAAACATTACAGTCTTGAGTTCAAGGTGAAGAAGGAAGTTTGGGGAGGTAGCAGTTCATTTGTTTTTCTAACATTGTAGGGGGAATGTGACCAGATCTACGCCAACATACAGTTAGCACAAAGAAACCTCTGCTTTAGACATTACAGTCTTGAGTTCAAAGTGAAGAAGGAAGTTTGGGGAGGTAGTAGTTCACTTGTTTCTATAACATTGAATGGGGGTCTGCGGCCAGATCTACGCCAACATACAGTTACCACCAAGTAAACTCTGCTTTAAACATTACAGTCTTGAGTTAAAAGTGAAGAACGAAGTTTGGGGAGGTAGTAGTTCACTTGTTTCTATAACATTGCATGGGGGGACTGTGGCCAGATCTACGCCAGCATACATTGCCACAAAGTAACCTCTGCTTTAAACATTACAGTCATGAGTTCAAAGTGAAGAAGGAAGTTTGGGGAGGTAGTAGTTCGCTTTTTCTATAACATTGGTTGGGGGGACCGTGGCCAGATGTATGTCAACATACAGTTACCACAAAGTAACCTCTGCTGTAAACATTACAGACTTGAGTTCAAAGTGAAGAAGGAAGATTGAGGCGATAGCAGTTCACTTGTTTCTATAACATTGCAGGGGGGACTGCGACCAGAGTTACGCCAACGTATAGTTAGCACAAAGTAACCTCCGCTTTAAACATTGCAGTCTTGAGTTCAAAGTGGAGAAGGAAGATTGGGGAGATGACAGATCACTTGTTTCTATAACATTGCAGGGGGGGAGTGTGACCAGATCTATGCAACATACAGTTAGCACAAAGTAACCTCTGCTTTAAACAATACAGTCTTGAGTTCAAAGTGAAGATGGAAGACTGGGGAGGTAGCAGTTCACTTGTTTCTCTAACATTGTGGGGGAGGGACTGTGACCAGACCTATGACAACATGCAGTTAGCACAAGGTAACCTCTGCTTTAAACATTACAATCTTGAGTTCAAGGTGAAGAAGGAAGGTTGGGGTGGTAGCAGTTCACTTGTTTCTCTAACATTATGGGGGAGGGACTGTGACCAGATCTATGACAAGATACAGTTAGCACAAGGTAACCTCTGCGTTAAACATTTCAGTCTTGAGTTCAAGGTGAAGAAGGAAGATTGTGGAGGTGGCAGATCACTTGTTTCTATAACATTGCAGGGGGGAGTGTGACCAGATCTATGCCAACATACAGTTAGCACAAAGTAACTTCTGCTTTAAACATTACAGTTTTGAGTTCAAAGTGAAGAAGGAAGGTTGGGGTGGTAGCAGTTCAATTGTTTTTCTATCATTATAGGGGGGGACTGTGACCAGATCTACGCCATATTACAGTTACCACAAAGTAACCTTTGCTTTTAAACATTACAGTCTGGACTTCAAAGTGAAGAAGGAAGGTTGGGGTGGTAGCAGTTCTATTGTTTTTCTAACATTATAGGGGGGGGACTGTGACCGGATCTACGCCAACTTACAGTTACCACAAAGTAACCTCTGCTTTTAAACATTACAGTCTGGAGTTCAAAGTGAAGAAGGAAGGATGGGGTGGTAGCAGTTCTATTGTTCTTCTAACATTATAGGGGGGACTGTGACCAGATCTATGCCAACTTACAGTTACCACAAAGTAATCTCTGCTTTTAAACATTACAGTCTGGAGTTCAAAGTGAAGAAGGAAGGTTGGGGTGGTAGCAGTTCTATTGTTTTTCTAACATTATAGGGGGGGGGACTGTGACCAGATCTATGCCAACTTACAGTTACCACAAAGTAACCTCTGCTTTTAAACATTACAGTCTGGAGTTCAAAGTGAAGAAGGAAGGTTGGGGTGGTAGCAGTTCTATTGTTTTTCTAACATTATAGGGGGGGGACTGTGACCAGATCTATGCCAACTTACAGTTACCACAAAGTAACCTCTGCTTTTAAACATTACAGTCTTGAGTTCAAAGTGAAGAAGGAAGGTTGGGGTGGTAGCAGTTCTATTGTTTTTCTAACATTATAGGGGGGACTGTGACCAGATCTACGCCAACTTACAGTTACCACAAAGTAACCTCTGCTTTTAAACATTACAGTCTGGAGTTCAAAGTGAAGAAGTTAGGTTGGGGTGGTAGCAGTTCTATTGTTTTTCTAACATTATAGGGGGGGACTGTGACCAGATCTATGCCAACTTACAGTTACCACAAAGTAACCTATGCTTTTAAACATTACAGTCTGGAGTTCAAAGTGAAGAAGGAAGGTTGGGGTGGTAGCAGTTCTATTGTTTTTCTAACATTATAGGGGGGGACTGTGACCGGGTCTACGCCAACTTACAGTTACCACAAAGTAACCTCTGCTTTTAAACATTAAAGTCTGGAGTTCAAAGTGAAGAAGGAAGGATGGGGTAAGCAGTTCTATTGTTCTTCTAACATTATAGGGGGGACTGTGACCAGATCTATGCCAACTTACAGTTACCACAAAGTAATCTCTGCTTTTAAACATTACAGTCTGGAGTTCAAAGTGAAGAAGGAAGGTTGGGGTGGTAGCAGTTCTATTGTTTTTCTAACATTAGTAGGGGGGACTGTGACCAGATCTATGCCAACTTACAGGTACCACAAAGTAACCTCTGCTGTTAAACATTACAGTCAGGAGTTCAAAGTGAAGAGGGAAGGTTGGGGTGGTAGCAGTTCTATTGTTTTTCTAACATTATAGGGGGGGGACTGTGACCAGATCTATGCCAACTTACAGTTACCACAAAGTAACCTCTGCTTTTAAACATTATAGTCTGGAGTTCAAAGTGAAGAAGGAAGGATGGGGTGGTAGCAGTTCTATTGTTCTTCTAACGTTATAGGGGTGGACTGTGACTAGATCTATGCCAACTTACAGTTACCACAAAGTAACCTCTGCTTTTAAACATTACAGTCTTGAGTTCAAAGTGAAGAAGGAAGGTTGGGGTGGTAGCAGTTCTATTGTTTTTCTAACATTATAAGGGGGGACTGTGACCAGATCTATTCCAACTTAGAGTTACCACAAAGTAACCTCTGCTTTTAAACATTACAGTCTGGAGTTCAAAGTGAAGAAGGAAGGATGGGGTGGTAGCAGTTCTATTGTTCTTCTAACATTATGGGGGGGACTGTGACCAGATCTATGCCAACTTACAGTTACCACAAAGTAATCTCTGCTTTTAAACATTACAGTCTGGAGTTCAAAGTGAAGAAGGAAGGTTGGGGTGGTAGCAGTTCTATTGTTTTTCTAACATTAGTAGGGGGGACTGTGACCAGATCTATGCCAACTTACAGTTACCAAAAAATAACCTCTGCTTTAAACATTACAGTCTTGAGTTCAAAGTGAAGATGGAAGACTGGGGAGGTAGCAGTGCACTTGATTCTATAACATTGTAGGGGGGACTGCGACCAGAGTTATGCCAACGTACAGTTAGCACAAAGTAACCTCTGCTTTAAACATTACAGTCTTGAGTTCAAAGTGAAGAAGGAAGTTTGGGGAGGTAGCAGTTCATTTGTTTCTCTAACATTGTAGGGCTGAATGTGACCAGATCTACGCCAACATACAGTTAGCACAAAGTAACCTTTGCTTTAAACATTACAGTCTTGAGTTCAAAGTGAAGATGGAAGATTGGGGTGGCAGCAGTTCAATTGTTTCTCTAAAATTGTAGGAGGGACTGTGACCAGATCTACGCCAACATACGGTTTGCACAAAGTAACCTCTGCTTTAAACATTACAGTCTTGAGTTCAGAGTGAAGAAGGAAGATTGGAAGTTCTATTGTTTCTCTAACATTGTGGGGGACTGTAATAAGAATTACGCCGGCATACAGTTAGCACAAAGTAACGTCTGCTTTAAACATTACAGTCTTGAGTTCAAGGTGCAGAAGGAAGTTTGGGGAGGTAGCAGTTCATTTGTTTCTCTAACATTGTAGGGGGAATGTGACCAGATCTACGCCAACATACAGTTAGCACAAAGAAACCTCTGCTTTAAACATTACAGTCTTGAGTTCAAAGTGAAGAAGGAAGTTTGGGGAGGTAGTAGTTCACTTGTTTCTATAACATTGAATGCGGGTCTGCGGCCAGATCTACGCCAACATACAGTTACCACCAAGTAAACTCTGCTTTAAACATTACAGTCTTGATTTAAAAGTGAAGAACGAAGTTTGGGGAGGTAGTAGTTCACTTGTTTCTATAACATTGCATGGGGGGACTGTGGCCAGATCTACGCCAGCATACATTACCACAAAGTAACCTCTGCTTTAAACATTACAGTCATGAGTTCAAAGTGAAGAAGGAAGTTTGGGGAGGTAGTAGTTCGCTTGTTTCTATAACATTGGTTGGGGGGACCGTGGCCAGATGTATGCCAACATACAGTTACCACAAAGTAACCTCTGCTGTAAACATAACAGACTTGAGTTCAAAGTGAAGAAGGAAGATTGAGGAGATAGCAGTTCACTTGTTTCTATAACATTGCAGGGGGGACTGCGACCAGAGTTACGCCAACGTACAGTTAGCACAAAGTAACCTCCGCTTTAAACATTGCAGTCTTGAGTTCAAAGTGGAGAAGGAAGATTGGGGAGATGACAGATCACTTGTTTCTATAACATTGCAGGGGGGAGTGTGACCAGATCTATGCCAACATACAGTTAGCACAAAGTAACCTCTGCTTTAAACATTACAGTTTTGAGTTCAAAGTGAAGAAGATAGATTGGGGAGGTAGCAGTTCACTTGTTTCTATAAAATTGCAGGGGTGGACTGTGACCAGATCTATGCCAACTTACAGTTACCACAAAGTAACCTCTGCTTTTAAACATTATAGTCTGGAGTTCAAAGTGAAGAAGGAAGGATGGGGGTGGTAGCAGTTCTATTGTTCTTCTAACGTTATAGGGGTGGACTGTGACTAGATCTATGCCAACTTACAGTTACCACAAAGTAACCTCTGCTTTTAAACATTACAGTCTGGAGTTCAAAGTGAAGAAGGAAGGTTGGGGTGGTAGCAGTTCTATTGTTTTTCTAACATTATAAGGGGGGATTGTGACCAGATCTATTCCAACTTACAGTTACCACAAAGTAACCTCTGCTTTAAACATTACAGTCTTGAGTTCAAAGTGAAGATGGAAGACTGGGGAGGTAGCAGTGCACTTGATTCTATAACATTGCAGGGGGGACTGCGACCAGATCTATGCCAACGTACATTTAGCACAAAGTAACCTCTGCTTTAAACATTACAGTCTTGAGTTCAAAGTGAAGAAGGAAGTTTGGGGAGGTAGCAGTTCATTTGTTTCTCTAACATTGTAGGGGGGAATGTGACCAGATCTACGCCAACATACAGTTAGCACAAAGTAACCTTTGCTTTAAACATTACAGTCTTGAGTTCAAAGTGAAGATGGAAGATTGGGGTGGCAGCAGTTCATTTGTTTCTCTAACATTGTAGGGGGGAATGTGACCAGATCTACGCCAACATACAGTTAGCACAAAGTAACCGTTGCTTTGAACATTACAGTCTTGAGTTCAAAGTGAAGAAGGAAGGTTGTGGTGGTAGCAGTTCTATTGTTTTTCTAACATTATAGGGGGGGACTGTGACCAGATCTATGCCAACTTACAGTTACCACAAAGTAACCTCTGCTTTTAAACATTACAGTCTGGAGTTCAAAGTGAAGAAGGAACGTTGGGGTGGTAGCAGTTCAATTGTTTTTCTATCATTATAGGGGGGGACTGTGACCAGATCTACGCCATATTACAGTTACCACAAAGTAACCTTTGCTTTTAAACATTACAGTCTGGACTTCAAAGTGAAGAAGGAAGGTTGGGGTGGTAGCAGTTCTATTGTTTTTCTAACATTATAGGGGGGGACTGTGACCGCATCTACGCCAACTTACAGTTACCACAAAGTAACCTCTGCTTTTAAACATTACAGTCTGGAGTTCAAAGTGAAGAAGGAAGGATGGGGTGGTAGCAGTTCTATTGTTCTTCTAACATTATAGGGGGGACTGTGACCAGATCTATGCCAACTTACAGTTACCACAAAGTAATCTCTGCTTTTAAACATTACAGTCTGGAGTTCAAAATGAAGAAGGAAGGTTGGGGTGGTAGCAGTTCTATTGTTTTTCTAACATTATAGGGGGGGGACTGTGACCAGATCTATGCCAACTTACAGTTACCACAAAGTAACCTCTGCTTTTAAACATTACAGTCTGGAGTTCAAAGTGAAGAAGGAAGGTTGGGGTGGTAGCAGTTCTATTGTTTTTCTAACATTATAGGGGGGGACTGTGACCAGATCTATGCCAACTTACAGTTACCACAAAGTAACCTCTGCTTTTAAACATTACAGTCTTGAGTTCAAAGTGAAGAAGGAAGGTTGGGGTGGTAGCAGTTCTATTGTTTTTCTAACATTATAGGGGGGACTGTGACCAGATCTACGCCAACTTACAGTTACCACAAAGTAACCTCTGCTTTTAAACATTACAGTCTGGAGTTCAAAGTGAAGAAGTTAGGTTGGGGTGGTAGCAGTTCTATTGTTTTTCTAACATTATAGGGGGGACTGTGACCAGATCTATGCCAACTTACAGTTACCACAAAGTAACCTATGCTTTTAAACATTACAGTCTGGAGTTCAAAGTGAAGAAGGAAGGTTGGGGTGGTAGCAGTTCTATTGTTTTTCTAACATTATAGGGGGGGGACTGTGACCGGGTCTACGCCAACTTACAGTTACCACAAAGTAACCTCTGCTTTTAAACATTACAGTCTGGAGTTCAAAGTGAAGAAGGAAGGATGGGGTGGTAGCAGTTCTATTGTTCTTCTAACATTATAGGGGGGACTGTGACCAGATCTATGCCAACTTGCAGTTACCACAAAGTAATCTCTGCTTTTAAACATTACAGTCTGGAGTTCAAAGTGAAGAAGGAAGGTTGGGGTGGTAGCAGTTCTATTGTTTTTCTAACATTAGTAGGGGGGACTGTGACCAGATCTATGCCAACTTACAGGTACCACAAAGTAACCTCTGCTTTTAAACATTACAGTCAGGAGTTCAAAGTGAAGAGGGAAGGTTGGGGTGGTAGCAGTTCTATTGTTTTTCTAACATTATAGGGGGGGGGGACTGTGACCAGATCTATGCCAACTTACAGTTACCACAAAGTAACCTCTGCTTTTAAACATTATAGTCTGGAGTTCAAAGTGAAGAAGGAAGGATGGGGTGGTAGCAGTTCTATTGTTCTTCTAACGTTATAGGGGTTGACTGTGACTAGATCTATGCCAACTTACAGTTACCACAAAGTAACCTCTGCTTTTAAACATTACAGTCTGGAGTTCAAAGTGAAGAAGGAAGGTTGGGGTGGTAGCAGTTCTATTGTTTTTCTAACATTATAAGGGGGGACTGTGACCAGATCTATTCCAACTTACAGTTACCACAAAGTAACCTCTGCTTTTAAACATTACAGTCTGGAGTTCAAAGTGAAGAAGGAAGGATGGGGTGGTAGCAGTTCTATTGTTCTTCTAACATTATAGGGGGGACTGTGACCAGATCTTTGCCAACTTACAGTTACCACAAAGTAATCTCTGCTTTTAAACATTACAGTCTGGAGTTCAAAGTGAAGAAGGAAGGTTGGGGTGGTAGCAGTTCTATTGTTTTTCTAACATTAGTAGGGGGACTGTGACCAGATCTATGCCAACTTACAGGTACCACAAAGTAACCTCTGCTTTTATACATTACAGTCAGGAGTTCAAAGTGAAGAGGGAAGGTTGGGGTGGTAGCAGTTCTATTGTTTTTCTAACATTATAGGGGGTGGGACTGTGACCAGATCTATGCCAACTTACAGTTACCACAAAGTAACCTCTGCAGTAGTATATACCCCACGGGAGCCAGACACCGCCAAATCAAGGTCATGGCGTCAAAGAGAGGTATTCCCCCGTCCTTGAGGGAATTCCCTCGACGCAATGAAACCTTGGCTTGGTCGGAGCTACCTCCCGTGGGGCTTTTTCTTTTAACACAAATTAAAAAAGAATTCTTGGAATTTAGTTTTTAATTATAAGGAAATATAGGTTAATTACTTGGAAATAGATTATAAAATATTTTAAAGTGACGTAAACTTTAAAAAAGGTCACGTGATAAAAAAGTATTTAAGACTAGAACGAATGATGTATAAAGGTTGTAGCGTGTTTGGCGTTTTTATTAGCGGTACATATTATTTTAAAAAATTATGAATGCGTACATGTTATTGATATTAGTGGCGTTTGTAGAAGCGAACGGCTACGGCAATAATAATATAGAGGAAGAGAATTGTATTAGTTTTGGAAGATGTGGATTTAAAGTTGACGGAAACACGGGACATTTACAAAATGCAACAATGTGTCGCAAGGATTATGAATTGATGACAAATTGTTCGTGCGTATATAAAAAAGATAGTGTATGTAAATTTAATTCTAGATCCATGGATATAAAAAGCATTAAAAATGTATATACGTGCTTAAAACCTGTTACTAAATGTCAAGCGGGAAATAGATGTGGGGTAATGTATTATGGTAATTTTACGGTCGGACATGCACAGTGCGAAACAGGATATGTAATAAATGAAAGTTGTGAATGTATTAAGAGTACAGCTACGCACGATAATGGTACTCAAGTGGGGTGTAATTTTAGTAGTATTTCTGTGAATATGATTACGAACAATAATAATTTAATATGGGTTGAAATGATGGATTGCAGAGAATTGCTTAATATATTTGATTTACCAGATGGAATAGGACTTGATTGGAAATTAACATCGAAAGAAACTGAATTCATTACTGTATATAGCATGATCGATGATATAAATACTTATTTTACGGATAATTATATATATGTTTTTGGAAAGTGTGGAATTGGGGAATGGAAATTAAATATAGGAAATAAAAATGTTATATTGGGAAGGGTAAAAAGATCTGTGTCTAGGTGGGGTGCAGAGGGTTCGTTTAACATAAAATCGGAATGTGCTCCGGGGTCTAGTTTTACCGAATCGGGAGGTGCAGGTCGAATTTCTGTAGAAAGTTTGAGGAGAGCTTCGGTTGAAAAATGTAAATCGGCTGTTAACAGGGTAAAGCAGAGACTTGGAAGAGAGTGCACCGAAAAGACGAAAACCTTAAATAGAGAATTTAATGTACTAGTAAAAGACAATAAAATAATTAAAGACGAATTGGAAAAGGCCACTGCAACAATAGCAGTTTTAAGAAATGATTTGGAAGTTCGAAATCATAATTTATCAAAGCATAAAGATTTGGTTAGGAATATTAAGAGTCACACATATCATATATATGACGAGTTTCAAGAATTGAAAAAATTAATTACATCCCTAATTAATACGGGTGGTTGTACTGGCAATAATGGTGGAGACGAGAATTCGGATATGTTTGTAAACTACGATCTTGATGAGTTAGAAGGAGATGAAGAAAAAGAATATGAAATTGGAGGAAGGAGGAGTGAAGAGGAAAGAGCAGAAGTAGAAGGAGGCGATGAGTTTGAATTCATTACAAAATAAAAAAATAAGGTAAGTTGGTGTACATTTATTTTTTATTTTTTACCAATAATATAATATATTTTCTTTTGTTATTTAAAAAAGTCACCATTAAAATTGTGCTTGTATATATATAATGTTTTTAGTAATATTATTGTACATATATATGGTTTTTTAGTAATAGCTATGAACATATTTATTTTGTAATCATTTTTAAAAAGTTTTACAAAACAAAAAATTAGTTGCTAGATATTAAAAAAGATACAAGTTATCATTAGACATAATTTCTACATTTGATATTATATGTGTTTAATATAAATTGATCATTTACATTACTATAAAGTAACAATTCCGTCTAAAGGAATTCATCTTTGTAATCTGTTACAAATTCTTCACTCAGATTTTGATATCTGGTCACACTTGACCAATCTAAATAATTTGAATAAAAAAATAAGGTAAGTTGGTGTACATTTATTTTTTATTTTTTATCAATAATATAATATATTTTCTTTTGTAATTTAAAAAAAGTCACCATTAAAATTGTACTTGTATATATATAATGTTTTTAGTAATATTATTGTATATATATATGGTTTTTTAGTAATAGCTATGTACATATTTATTTTGTAATCATTTTTAAAAAGTTTTACAAAACAAAAAATTAGTTGCTAGATATTAAAAAAGATACAAGTTATCATTAGACATAATTTCTACATTTGATATTATATGTGTTTAATATAAATTGATCATTTACATTACTATAAAGTAACAATTCCGTCCAAAGGAATTCATCTTTGTAATCTGTTACAAATTCTTCACTCAGATTTTGATATCTGGTCACACTGGACCAATCTAAATAATTTGAATATTTTCGCATTGTTCGCTCCGATAATTTTTGATAAATACAAGTTAGCACCCAATCCATATTATCATAGCAACTATCTATTACTTTCTCTGTAATATTAATAGTTGCACACAACCAACACCAGTCCAACTTGTCTTTAAAGTAGATAATAAAATCTTCCGATAAATTTTGAATTGATGAAATTTCTAACCAATTAAATTTATCACTAAATTTTTCCATGACATCAAACGAAAAGTTTATTGTGTCTATGGATTTGTTTTTAACATTTTTTTCTATTATTGGTTCTAAAAACTCGTATTTATACAAATTGTAGTAATGTAAATCATCAAATTTTGAAAACATGTCAAGTAATGTCCCCGAATTAATGTTTACCAAAATATCTATAGCAACTTTTTTTTAACTATAGTATCCACACATAAATGTTGCAAACTTGCCATTTTTTTTAATTTGTTGAACCAAATTTTTTAGTTCCTCTTAAAGTATTTCTTTTGCTTTTATTATGGTCAAAAAGCTTTATTTTTGGTGTCACAATTTTATGTATGACAAGTTGTGCTATAGCTTTATTAGGTGTAATGGTAGCAATTGTACTAGATAGATTAAATAAAATTACGTTTATTGTGCCAGTGTAATCTCTATCTAGTACTCCTCCCAATACAGATATATTTTTTATTGCATTACTTGACCTGTCACATATATATCCACACGTGTTTGGGGGAAATTTAACAGATATTTGGGTATCAATAATAATACTATCCCAAGGTGGGATAATTTCATTTTTTGGGCTATATAGATCGTAACCAGCCGAATTGTACTTACGTGTAGGTGTTGTTGCAGCAGAATCGTGTATGCTGTAGTATAGGGTATTTGTGTTTTCTTCTTCTTCCTGGGACAGAGATTGTGTGCTGCTGTTGGATGTTGGAATTGGATTTTGCTCCTCCTTGGCTAATTGTTGAAGAGACGTTTCTTTATCCTCGTCCGGGATGAAGATCACATCACCATCTTCTTCTTCCTGGGACAGAGATTGTGTGTTGCTGTTGCTGGATGTTGGAATTGGATTTTGCTCTTCCTTGATTAATTGTTGAAGAGACGTTTCTTCATCCTCGTCCGAGATGAAGATCACATCACCATCTTCTTCTTCCTGGGACAGAGATTGTGTGTTGTTGGATGTTGGAATTGGATTTTGCTCCTCCTTGATTAATTGTTGAAGAGACGTTTCTTCATCCTCGTCCGAGATGATCATAACACCATCATCTTTTTCATTAGAATTTTTGTTACTGCTGCTGTTGTTGGTAAAATCTGGAATTGGTTCTTCTTCTTCTTGGCTGCTGCTGCTATTAGATTCTGAAACTGAATCTTCTTCTTGGTTTTGTTGTCTTAATCTAAATAATTCCTCGAAATACTCGTCGGGGTTTTGTGCATACGGCAGATCTTCTACACATGCATCGCAGATGCAATTGTGTTCTTGATGGTTATAAGACATTGTGTACAAAGTGCAGTACTTATAGCTTAGATTTTATACTATACGCTACACGTATGGGTGGGGGGAAATCACTGCATTGGGAAAGCACCGAGTGTAGCTGAAAGGACAAGGCCACTTATATAACTTGTTTACTGCATTGGGGAACCACCGAGTGCAGAAGGACAAGGTCGTTTATGTAACTTGTTTGCTGCATCGAGGAAACACCGAGTGCCGAAGGACAAGGTCGTTTACGTAACTTGTTTACTGCATCGGGGAAACACCGAGTGTAGAAGGACAAGGTCGTTTACGTAACTTGTTTACTGCATCGGGGGAACTACTGAGTGCAGAAGGACAAGATCGTTTATGTAACTTGTTTACTGCATCGGGGGAAACACCGAGTACGGCAAGGACGGCGTGTGATATAAATTGATTTGTCGCTTACGCTTTTAATACAGGAAAGGAAAAAGCATACAATCTTACGGAATACGTAAGTACAATGGAATTTTTTACTATTTTAAGTCATAGACAAAGAACCTTAAATAAGTTTTATTCAGGATATACAGAAACTGAAATATTAGTAGATACGATGGATATCGATGATGATTATGAAAGAGGTGAAATTGATCCTATGGTATGGATACATTTAATATTTGAGGAGTTTTTAAAGTTTGCTAACCGCGAATTGCTACATTATAAACCTAGTTATTTTGGCTTGTCTGTAACCAATTCGCAGGATCCTCCTAAAACCTTTCACGTAAGTGTTAGACGATTTGAACAAATTAATATGGAAGCAATTTTAAATGGTATAGAAAGAGTTATTCAAAGTAATTACAATTTCTTTCTCCATGGACCACTAAAATTTACATGTGTTTATACTCAAATTCAATCAGGTAACTGTTTTACTGATTGTCGAACATGTACACAAAATAAAGGCATTATAGCTATAGAAAACAATGATTTTTTATGTTTACCCAGATCAATTGCTGTAGCAATTGCTAAAATTGAAAATGACAAAAATTATAAATCAATAAAACAATGTGGGAAAGCTCAAACAGAACAAGCGATGAAATTGTGTGTCCTTATAAATAAAAATATGGGTTTTACATTGAATGATATAGTTACTTTTGAAAACAAGTTACAAAATAAATATTCTTTTACAGTGTTTGGAGATCATAATGGAAAAAAAGTTTTGTATAAATCTACAATAAACAGTGATAAATATATAGATCTAATATATCACAATAGTCACTTTAATGTTATTGTGGATATGCACAGAGCATTTAAATGTACATATTATTGTAGACCGTGTAATTCGCCATTTAAATATAAAAAAGAAAAACATCGCTGCGATTTTATTTGTTCAAAATGTCATTTACAATGCAATGGTTCAGATGATGAATTTGTTTATTGTCAAAACTGTAACCGCAATTTTAAGGGAACAGTCTGCTATGAAAATCACTTAAAAAAGGTGTTTTTTATTCCAATAACATATCGGTTTGTGATACAGAAAAAGTTTGTAATAACTGTTGTAAATTTTATAATTTAAAAAAAAGGAAAAAAGTAACGCATGTATGTGGTGAAATTTTTTGTTACATATGTAATCAATATGTAACATCAAATCATTTGTGTTATATTCAGCCATATAAAAACAAATTATTAAGTAAAAATTTTATATTTTTTTTATTGATTTTGAATGTATTCAAGAAAAACCGTATAATTTACAAAATGATACATTTGAACATGAGCCAAATTTGTGCGTTCTTTATCAAGCTTGTAATGAATGTATTGATACTTACACAAAAATGAAAGTTTGTCACAACTGTGGTATAAAAGAGTGGATATTCAAAAATGATCCTGTACGTGAATTAATAGAATATATTACACTACCACGCACAGTACTTAAAGATATAACTGTCATTGCACACAATTTAAAATCATATGACGGACATATTCTACTGAAATATATGGTGGGTTCGCTGGGTTGGACTCCTGAATTAATTATAAATGGTACGAAAATATACAGAATAAAATATAAAAACATAACATTTTTAGATTCCTTAAATTTTATACCAATATCCTTGTCTAGATTTTCAAAGACGTTTCAATTACAAGAAACAAAAGGATATTTTCCTTATTTATTTAATACTAAGGAAAATAAAGATTATGTTGGAAATATACCTGATCAAAAATACTATTGTCCCGAGTCTATGTCTGTAGATGAAAGAAAAGAATTTGAAAAATGGTATAATGAGAAGAAAGAATCTAATTACATATATGATATGAAGAAAGAACTTATCAATTACTGTCGAATGGATGTACAATTATTATGTTTTGGTGCATCTAAGTTTAGAAAAGAATTTATAAATGAAAATGATATTGATCCTTTCAGAGAATGTGTTTTAATTGCTAATGCTTGCATGAATGTATATAGAAAACGTTTTATGCCTAAAGATACAATTTCTATATTACCATTAGGAGGTTATCGATTGGGTGATAAACAATCTCGTATAGCATTGATTTGGCTTTGCTGGTTAGAAAAAAAAGAAGGAATTTCGATACAACATGCATTAAATGGTAAAGAAGTAAAAATTTTAAATCATAAGGTGGATGGTTATAGAGAATCCGATAAAACTATATTCTTTTTTCATGGATGTTTTTACCATGGATGTATACACTGTTTTAAGAATAGATCGTCATATATTTACGGGTCGCATTATGAAACTATGAATTCTAGATACGAATCAACTGAGAGAATCACAAATAAAATAAAACGAGCACAATATAATGTTGTGGAATTATGGGAATGTGAATTTAAAGCTATGATTGAAATTGATAAAGATCTTGAAAAGTTTGTAAAAGAATTTTCTTCTATTATTCCTGAACCTCTTGAACCGAGAGATGCATTTTATGGCGGACGAACGAATTGTATTAAGTTATATCATGAAACTCAAAAAAATGAAAAAAATATTTTACTATGATGTATGTAGTCTATATCCTTTTGTTAACAAAACTAAACCCTATCCTGTAGGTCATCCTAAAATTTATTTTGAAGAAAATACATTTCCGAATTTGAATCATGTAAAAGGTGGGCTTATTAAATGTAAAATTTTACCACCTATCAATCTTTATCATCCTGTATTACCTTTACGCATAAATGGCAAATTAATTTTTACTTTATGTGTTTCTTGTGCAAAGCTAGAAAATCAGACCACGTGTAATCATACCGATGAAGATAGATGCCTAAATGGAACATGGGTGATAGATGAAGTTAAAGTAGCAATTGTTGAAGGGTATAAAATAATACAAATATATGAAATTTGGGAGTACCAAATAGTACAGTATGATTTACAAAATCAACAATGTGGACTTTTTGAAAAGTATGTAAATCAGTTTTTAAAAATAAAAGCAGAAGCTTCGGGGTGGCCTTCACACTGTGACACCAAAGATAAAAAAATAACATATATTAAAAATTTTGAGGAAAAGGAAGGTATTAATTTAGATTCTGATGCTATAGATTTCAACCCAGGTAGACGAGAATTAAGTAAATTAATGCTTAATTCGTTTTGGGGAAAATATGGACAAAGAGATAATTTACCAACAGCCGAATTAGTAACAGAATATTCTCGTTTAGTCGAACTTTTAAACAACCCAAGCATAGAGGTTCATACATATCTTCCAGCAACAGATGATATAATTTATGTTGTTTGGAGTCATGTTAAGCAAAGTCCTAAATTAAATCGTACCACTAACGTTATCATTGCAGCATACACTACAGCTCATGCTCGTCTAGAGCTATATTCTTATCTTAAAAAATTAAATGATCGTGTATTATACTTTGATACAGATTCAATTATTGCAGTAAGTAAACAGAATGATTGGATTCCACCTACTGGGTCTTTTCTTGGATGCATGACAAACGAATTAGAAAAATATGGAAATGATGCATATATTGATAAATTTGTTTCGAGTGGACCTAAAAGCTATGCCTTCAGAATAAAATATGGAGAAAATACAAAAATTATATGTAAAATTAAAGGAATTACATTAAATTCTGGAAATTTATCAAAAATAAATGAAAGTAAAATGAGTGATATTGTTTTAAATGATAATAATATGACAATTACATTACGTAATACACAAATATCAAGAAAAGCATTATGGACTTTAGTTACTGAACCATCTATTAAAACTTTTCGTTTAGTAGTTAATAAGCGCAAAAGAACCTCAAATTTTGATACCGTACCTTATGGTTTTCAAAAAAAATTATGTCGTTAAAATGAACAAAATATCTAAAGCAACACTTAGTTGTATAAAACATGTCATCAGACTCGGACGATGATGTTAACATGAAGTATGATATAGCCGAGTTATCTAAAGTGCAACCTTTACGTTTTCCTTTAAAACGTAAATCTAATCAAGACATTTCTTTTTTTAAAAAAATTCCTAAATTATCATCTTTAAGTCAACCAACTAAGCGAAATACAAATTCAGAGTTTTCTTTTTTTAATAAAGTTGCTAAATTATCGATATTAAATAAAGCTAAAAAGCGAACTAAGGATGAAGAATATATTTTACCCTTTAAAAAAACAAAAAATTATGAATCCAATATAAATGACAATTCATTAAATATGAAAGAATTAAAAAAAAACGTTAATGTACTTTTTAATCCAACCTTACAACAAAGTTTAGCTTTAATCAATAAAATTAAAAGAAAAGAAAATACTAGAAATGAAGAAAGCTTAAAGCATAAGCTAAATACATATTCTAATTCGAATTTAAAAATACATAATGTAAATGAAAATAATAATAATAATATATACAGAAACTTGAAGAGAAAGAGACTTTATAATGTAAATAATAATGAAATCAAATTAAAAAATGATTTGCAAAATAAAAAAAAATTAAAAAAAATATATCTGATAATGATATAGAAATAAACGATTTTAATCAAAGCGAAGTAGTTGATGAAAACTTAAAAAAAATAATTAAAAATGTTAATTCTGGTAAGGATATTGAAATGAGAGATTTTAATCAAGGAGAAATTGTTGATGAAAATTTGAAAAAAAAATTTAAAAAGATTAATCCTGGTAAAGATATAGAAATGAAGGATTTATCTCAGGGGGAAATTATAGATGAAAATTATAAAAAGTTTAAAAAAGTTAATCCTGGTAAAGATGTAGAAATGAAAGATATATCTTACAACGACGTAGAAAACGATATACCTTTTGAACGTTCCGAGGTAGTAGATTCAGATATTACAAAATTTAAATTTCCTAGTACAATACAAGTTACAGGGCCATCACGCAGTGGAAAATCTACTTTTGTTAAAAATTTGCTTAAAAATTCAGATAAAGTATTTAATCAACCTATAAAAAGATGCTTGTGGTGTCATCCTTCTGAATATCCACCTTCTTTTCCCACTGAAAAAGAATTTAATAATTGTACATTTAATGTACGTATGCATGAAGGAGTACCCGAACTAGAATCAGTTAGAAACGGAGATTTAGTAGTATTGGATGATTTAATGTACGAAGCAGATGGTAATAATGTATCAAACTTTTTTACCAAAGATTCGCATCATAAAAATTTTGGAATAATTTATATATTACAAAATATCTTTCCACAGGGTAAAAAATTTAGAACCATGTCTCTTAATTCTAATTATATTGTAGTGTTTAAAAACAATAGAGATAAACTACAGTTGGATAGATTATTTCAACAACTTGAACCGAGAAGATCTAAATTTTTATTAGAGGCATTTGAAAAAGTTACAGAAAAGCCGCACGGATATTTAATACTAGACTGTACGCAATATACCCCCGATAAATATCGTTACAGAACAGGAATATTACCTGACGAAATATTATCATCTTTTGTTTCTAAATAATATACCGAAATGTCACCTAGATTATCTCCAAAATTTTTTAAAATGTCTGTAAACTATCTTCACCCACAGTTGCAAGGCAGTGTGGCAATCTTACTGTTCTCAGTAAAGCAAATCCGAAATTACGTAAAAAAATTTTAAAAGAAGCAAGTCCAGAATTTATAAAAGCTATTTCCGAATGTGCACTAAACGTATGTAACGGAAAAGTATTAATTTCTGATAACTGTAAAAATAGATTAAAAAAACATAAATAATTGTGGAGAAAATTAATAAATAAAAAAACTTCTTTAAAAAAGAAAAAGAGTATTTTAATACAGAAAGGAGGTTTTCTTCCGTCATTTATATTACCGGTATTAGGTGCATTAGGAAGTGCTCTAGTATCTAAGTTTACTTAAAGAAAAAAATGAAGTACGGAAAACAAATTATGTTGTTGCATCCGCAGCCAGAAAGTTTAAAAAAATAAATATTATCGATAAAACTTTAGAAACTTTAACCAGAGATATAGAAGGTATACAAAAACAGTCCATATCGCCCGATGATAAATGGAAACTTCTTAAATATAAATTAATAAATTATCACGATATTGTGTCAAAGCTGCGTGAACCTTACATTCAATCGGAAAAAGAATTATGGAAAGAGTCTAATAAACAAGAGGAGGAAGGAAAAATCCTGATTTTGAAAGTGATTGGGAAACAGCAAAACCTAAAACAAAAGTTAAAAAATCTCGAAATAAAAAACTTAAAAAAAAGTCAGTAGAAACAAAAATAAAAACAGAACCAATTTCTAATATAAGATATAAACCATACAACTTGCGTTCTATTAGGAAAAAATGGGAGACACTTTAACACAAAAAGATAAAAAAGCACTTGATAAATATTATTTTAAATTGGATCATTATGCAGGACTTGGTACAGTTAACAAACTTTACAAGGCAACTGGCATTTCTAGACACAAAATTAATAAATATTTACAAGGACAAGACAGTTATACTTTTCATAAATATGCCAGAAAACGTTTTCCAACTAAACATTATCATGTGACAAATATTGACGATTTATGGGAAAGCGACTTAAATGTGTTAAATAATATTAAAGAATATAATAAACCGTATATATATATATTAACTATAATTGATGTTTTTTCTAAATACGCATGGGCGATTCCTCTAATTTCTAAATCTGGAACAGAGATAGTTAGAGCTTTCAAAGAAATATTTAACAAATATAAACGTATTCCTAAAATTTTACAAACTGATAAAGGTACAGAATTTACTAATAAACAGTTTCAATCATTTTTAAAAAATTACGAAATTACTCATTATCTTACAAAAAATAATGTAAAAGCAAGCGTTATAGAACGATTTAACAGAACACTCAAAGAAAAAATGTGGAAATACTTTACATACAAAAATACCTATAAATATACTGACATATTACCCAAATTAATAAAATCGTATAATAATTCATATCATAGATCCATAAAAATGGCCCCTATCGAAGTAAATGAAAGCAATATTTCACTGGTTTATGACACTTTGTACGGAAAAAATTTACGTAAATATAAAGTTTATAAGCCACAAAAATATAAAATTGGTGATCACGTTCGCATTTCTAAAATAAAAATGAAATTTGATAAAGGATATGAACAAAATTGGACTGATGAAATTTTTAAAATTAGAGAAGTAATACATGGAATCCCCGTTGTGTATAAGCTAGAAGATTTATCTGGAGAAGATTTAGACGGAATTTTTTACACGGAAGAAATACAAAAAGTACAACCTCAATCGATCTTTAAGATAGATAAAATTTTAGACAAAAGAGGTAAAGGTGGCAGTAAAGAAGTGTTAGTGAAGTGGAAAGGATATCCTACAAAATTTAATTCTTGGATAAAACAATCGAATTTAATATCACAATGATAAAAAGAGAACCTTTTTCCGTTACACTTACTAGTAATGGATCTATGGATCACTTTAAAAATAATACAACATCTAGTTTTTGTAACATGCTACCCCAACGAATAGTTTTATTAGGTGAATGGGAGGTAGCATTAACCAAAATAAGATATCCCGGAATGTTTAAAAATATAACAAAAAGTGGAAATTTCATAAAAGGAGATCGAGTTCATGTAACAGATACTGGAATTAGCACGTATAATTTTCGGTACGATTTGGGGGAATCTACAATCACTGATAACATAATGCTATTGAATGAAATTAATCGTACTTTAGAAAAAAATGCATTTGTTAAAACATTTTTTAAATATAATTCAAATACAGGTTTTGTCAGTGTTAATTCCGATGCAGTAGAAAAAAATAATGACGAAGCTTCTACAAAACCTGGTAAATCTAAACAAAAGAGACGAAATACTGAACAAGGTGAAGCAGCAATACAATCGACCGGAGAAGAAAATGTTTCATCCTCGCAACCTGTAATAAAGAATGAAGCAACAACGATACAATCGGATGAAACAAAACCAAAAACAAATAAACATTTTATTCGCAACTTATTTTTGTCACCCGATTTAAATAGACAACTAGGGTTTAAATTTGGTACCAATGTTGCAAAGAGTACACGTGCATCATATCCAATGAATTCGTATTTAACTTTTCCTTATGAAATGTTTGTTTATTGTAACTTAATCGATCCACAAATGGTTAGCGATACGTTTGCTCAAATTATCGAAAGTACGACAGTAGAATTAAACATCGATAATAAGCATTTAGCAATTGAAAAAGCATTTTTTCCTCAAAATTGGGTACCTTTACTTCAACACGATTTTAACATTATAAAAATAGATTTAAGAACGGGTGTAGGAGAATTTTTACCATTTGTCGACGGATTTTCTTCAGGCGTTGTACTTTCTTTTAAACCTAAAAAACATGAATCATCACGAACTTGCTAAATACTTTTTAAATCAAAGTGGAAAAGGAAGCGCGGAAGATCCAAATTTTGTATTATACAGAGGAAAGCGTTTTCAAAGAGGACACGGACTTTTTGGTGCACTTGGAGGATTATGGAGATTTGTATCTCCACTTTTTAAAAGTGCAGCAAAAGCTGTTGGTAAAGAGGCACTAAATCTAGGAGCTAACGTTCTAACAGATGTAGCAACATCTGGAAAAAAATTTAAACAATCACTTAACACAAGATTAAAAGAAGGAACAGGTAATTTAAAGAAAAAAGCAGATCAATCTTTAGATTCTATGTTTGGTTCTGGAATAAAAACTCGAAAAAGAAAAAAACAAACTCATTCGAAAGTTAATCCTCAACGTAAAAACAGCAAAAAAAGAAATAGAAAAAAAGATATATTTTCATAAAAAATATATAATGTCTAATATATACATGCATTCAGCATTTAACATTTTTGATGAACAACCCATACAAACAGGCATTGAAAATTATAACATTATTGAGCTCGATCCTCAAAATGCCATATCTCATAATTCACCTTTAATTTTTCACTATACTGGAAATGCTGATACGTACTTAGATCTCACATATGTACTATTACGTCTGCGTTGTAAAATAGTAAACGAAACTGGTCTAAACTTAGAAGCTACAGACAAGGTGACACTTGTTAATAATTCTTTAAATTCACTTTTTCAACAAGTAGAGATTATTTTAAATAATGTTACAGTAACTCAACCTCAACCAGGTTATCCTTATAAAACATATTTTGAAAAACTATTAAACTACTCTAATGATGCCATGAATACACATTTAGAAGCGTCGCTTTGGAAAAAAGATACAGCAGGCAAGATGAATAATTTCGATCAAAATAATGCTATACAATGGCGCTATAATTATACAAAAGGTAGTAAAGAATTTGAAATAATGGGTTGTTTATCCACCGAGATATGCAATCAAGAAAAATATTTACTCAATAACGTTTCCGTAACTGTAAAACTTACACCTTCAACTCCTGAATTTCATCTCGTTGGAGAAAAATTGGGAAAAACTATTTTTACATCTGCTAAGTTATCTTTAAAACGTATATATCCATCTCCTACTGTACTGTTAGCGCATCAAGAAGCACTAGGTAAACATAATGCAAAATATCACCTTACAGGAGTAGATCTACAACCTTTTAATATTCCGAGAGGAACCCAGAGTAAAACTATAAATGATATTTTTGTAGGCAAAGTACCTCGCAGAGTTATAATAGCTTTTGTTACAAATCAAGCATATAGTGGCGATGTTTCGCTGAATCCATACAACTTTCAACACTTTGACCTGAACTTTTTTCAATTATTTGTAAATGGACAACCTAATCCATTACAACCGCTAACTCCAGATTTTACAAATGGACTATATTTACAATGCTTTCAAACTTTACAAGACGGATTGGGTATTCATTGCGATGATCGAGGACATTCTATTTCTAGGTCTTGTTATGAAAGTGGATATACAATTTTAACTTTCGATTTAACAGCAGACATGAGCGCAAACGAATCATATATTCCTGACTACAACACGGAAATGTTACCGTAAACGTAGGATTTAAAAAAGCTTTATCAGAACCTGTTACTATGTTAGTATGTTCAGAATATCAAAAACTATTGGAAATAGATATTAATAGATCTATACATATATCATCATGAACACTCAACAAATACATAAATTATTATCCAATAATCCTTATACAAAACCATATTTTATAGGAGTATTTGCAAGGGATCAAATTCCTAGAAATCAAATATTACAATTTCCCACTGCATTAGTAATAAATACAGATCCCAGCAACATGCCAGGACAACATTGGGTTGGAATTTTTATATCAAAATCGGGTATAGGAGAATATTTTGACAGTTTCGGATTTGCTCCTTTTTATTCAAACATTTTAAATTTCTTGCAATATCAATGCGGCACAAGAAATTGGATTTATAACAAACGTCGATTGCAAAGTTCTTATAGTTCTACTTGTGGGCATTATGTTATTGGATATCTCATTCATAGATGTTGTAACTTACCAAGAAAATTTTTTTTTTCTAAATTTAAAATAAAAGATTTTAAATATAATGACAACGTAATCAGTAAGGTTATATGCTTTTCTCGTACTTCTTGCAAAGAAAGAAAAAAAGAAAAATATCAAATATGTAAGCCAATAAAAGGTGAGTAAGTTTTATATTATATTCATTTTATTTTTAATTTTCAAAATAGAAACATGTCGTCAGGAGCTGGATTCATATATTTTAATTTTTTAATTGACAATGACCGTAAATATATAGTAAAAGAACTTTCTATATGTGGTTCAAATCACGAGGTACAGACATGGATATTTCTTCCTCCTTATGAACGGCATATATTGGATGAAATAATTAAATCTACCAATGACAAAATTACTGCTAAAGTTCACGGATTAAAATGGCACGACGGAGATGTAAAATATGATTTGTTTCCATTAATTTTAAATAGATGCGTAGATAAATTTACTGTAGTATTTACAAAAGGAGAGGAAAAAGCTAAATTTCTTCGCGCAATTACCAAACGTACTGTAATAAATATTGATGAAATCGATGTACATCACGAATTCTTTACTACATTTAATACTAATCCGTGTATGTATGCTTGTCATAAAATGCCTGTTCTTAATTGTTCTCAACGAAATGTAATAAATCTTGCTATGTGGTATTCGCATATTGTTGATAAACGCAACGTATATCCGTGTGATCCAAAACCCAATGTATCACATCTTTCCTCAGATTTGAACCACGAACCAATCACCTTCGAATCTACCATTTATGATGTATATATTAATGATCTGTTTTAGAATGCATCTCTTCAGTATAAAAAGTGTTGATGACGAAAAAGGACTACGCTCTCTCTCTCAAGAAAAGACATACTAGAAAACATGTAAGTAGAACGTTTTATACATTATAGCCATATATTTTTTTATCTGATTTTTTTAAAAAATATAGATGTTTTACCTATATTTATTTTATTTTTTATAGGTCTTCAGAAACTAAAAAGCAGAAAATTACTGAAAATGAGAACAATAGATCACTATTAAAAAATCACAACGAAAACGAGACATCACTTATCGGTTTAAGAAGTAACATATACTTTTTAGATCATGGACAAAAGAAGATTTTATGCATAGGATTTTCTCCAGAATTTCCTTATGATTTACGCATTACTATTTCCAAATGTGGTGAACATCGCGGAATACTATTACATAACTTAAATGATTGGAAAAGCTTAATTCACTGTATTAATTGTGTTGATACAGGATCCAAAAAAGAAAATTTCAAATGGAAATGTAATTTAACAGATGAATTACATTTGGATATAAAATATGTATTTGGTACACAAAATATAATTTTAAGACAATATCAGGGAGATGAACAGATATCCTTATCTCTAATTGAAGAAGAATGGATAAATTTAGCAAAACTTTATCCTATTGTAAATGACATATTTTATCATAAATCTAAAGATTCTAAAGAAATAAAAAATCTTATAATGGCATATATTAATTATATAAAAGATACATTAGAATCGTCAGATGATACAAGCAATATGTCTTACTCACGCTTTACTGAATACATGATTTGCGTCACACCTAGAAACTATTACGAAATATTTTACTTCCTTCACAAACAACTGGTCACGTGTATTGCAAAACGTGACTCTGAAGTATAAAAAGAAGGTGCCGATACTCGCATATCTATCATAGTCATCGCTAGCCACCACCAGTCAACAACAAACATCAGCAGCAATATGAACCCCGTAGAAGAGTTGGGATTTATTGCCGAGCTCAACAAGCGCGGCAAATCTACAAAACCTTTAACTGCAGACGAGTTAATAAGAGGCCAACAGTATTTAATACAGGAAGCAAGAATGGTAAATACAAAATATGGCAGAAGAATGATAATAAAGTTAAATGGTCGTGATATGTTTTTAAATAATAATTTTGAAGATATATCTCCAGCTCAAATAGCACAAATAAATAAATCCAAAAATTATTATATATCATACACCGAAGAGGATGATTTTATATTTATAAAAAAGCATTAAAGCAGCATTCCAATCGAAAAATGATGAAGTCTACAAAAAAATTAAAAATAGAATATAAAAGGACTACACTTCATAAAAAGGTAAGCAGTATATATATATAATCATGAACTATGACAATATAATTTTAACTTATGTATTTATTTTTATATTACAATGTTTTCTTAATTGCTTACTATGGTGCATAAAAATACGATACTTTACTTGTTCATGTACTTCATGTAGCACATGCGCAAAAAAAACAGATTCAGAATCCGTATAAAAAAAGACACTTCCTTAATATTTTGTCACTTGGTAAGATGTCTATCATCATTTCGGAACCTATCGATCTAGGAAACAACATATTTACAAGATTAAATTTTGATTGTAACGATAATGTTAACGCGTGTGGATTCTATCAAGAAAATACATTTAAAACATTGTCAACCAACATCACACAATCTGGAAATATTAAAACAGTAGAAATTACAATAAACAAGGAATATACATGCAATGATACAAAAAAAAACAGATGTAATTAATATACATTTTAAACTTTGTAGATTGGATACGACTGCAGAAGATGCACGAGTGACAGTATCATCCAACAACCGCTGCTGCCTTGATCAACTGGTGACACGTCATGGTATATACAACGTACTGCAGGAGAACAACTACGAAAGTGTGCTAGTGGGTGCCCTTTTTATTCCAAAATTAAATAAAAAAATAGACAAAAACTTTTCTCATCTACATTTTGAGGTTAATACTCGTAATCTAAAAGAAGAAATTGATAGAGACAATTCCATTGCTAAACTCATCTATGAAAATTATAACAAGCCAGAAGAAGAAAAAGAAGAAGGGAGAGACGAGTGTGGAATATATTCGTCTTTGTGCACAACAATTATAAAAATTATTTTTTTAGATACAGAACAATAATAAAAAAAGTATTTTGCTTTTATATACAATATAGTAAATCATTTATGCATAAAAGAATTAATGTTAATAAAACTAATTATACTATATCCAATATTATTGTTATTAAAATTTTATACTAACACATGTTTTTTTAAAATCTTATATTGTATTATTATAGCTTATATCATACATATAAAGAAAAAGCAATTTAAATAAAGAATTATAATATATTCAATATTATTGTTGTTAATTTTTTATACAAACACATGTGTTTTTTATCATTTATTATACATGTAAAAAAATTTAAATAAAGAAAAAAAATATGCCCCACGGGAGGTAGCTCCGACCAAGCCAAGGTTTCATTGCGTCGAGGGAATTCCCTCAAGGACGGGGGAATACCTCTCTTTGACGCCATGACCTTGATTTGGCGGTGTCTGGCTCCCGTGGGGTATATACTACTCTCTGCTTTTAAACATTATAGTCTGGAGTTCAAAGTGAAGAAGGAAGGATGGGGGTGGTAGCAGTTCTAATGTTCTTCTAACGTTATAGGGGTGGACTGTGACTAGATCTATGCCAACTTACAGATACCACAAAGTAACCTCTGCTTTTAAACATTACAGTCTGGAGTTCAAAGTGAAGAAGGAAGGTTGGGGTGGTAGCAGTTCTATTGTTTTTCTAACATTATAAGGGGGGACTGTGACCAGATCTATTCCAACTTACAGTTACCACAAAGTAACCTCTGCTTTAAACATTACAGTCTTGAGTTCAAAGTGAAGATGGAAGACTGGGGAGGTAGCAGTGCACTTGATTCTATAACATTGCAGGGGGGACTGCGACCAGAGTTATGCCAACGTACATTTAGCACAAAGTAACCTCTGCTTTAAACATTACAGTCTTGAGTTCAAAGTGAAGAAGGAAGTTTGGGGAGGTAGCAGTTCATTTGTTTCTCTAACATTGTAGGGGGGAATGTGACCAGATCTACGCCAACATACAGTTAGCACAAAGTAACCTTTGCTTTAAACATTACAGTCTTGAGTTCAAAGTGAAGATGGAAGATTGGGGTGGCAGCAGTTCAATTGTTTCTCTAACATTGTAGGAGGGACTGTGACCAGATCTACGCCAACATACGGTTTGCACAAAGTAACCTCTGCTTTAAACATTACAGTCTTGAGTTCAGAGTGAAGAAGGAAGATTGGAAGTTCTATTGTTTCTCTAACATTGTGGTGGACTGTGATAAGAATTACGCCAGCATACAGTTAGCACAAAGTAACGTCTGCTTTAAACATTACAGTCTTGAGTTCAAGGTGAAGAAGGAAGTTTGGGGAGGTAGCACTTCATTTGTTTCTCTAACATTGTAGGGGGGAATGTGACCAGATCTACGCCAACATACAGTTAGCACAAAGAAACCTCTGCTTTAAACATTACAGTCTTGAGTTCAAAGTGAAGAAGGAAGTTTGGGGAGGTAGTAGTTCACTTGTTTCTATAACATTGAATGGGGGTCTGCGGCCAGATCTACGCCAGCATACATTACCACAAAGTAACCTCTGCTTTAAACATTACAGTCTTGAGTTCAAAGTGAAGAAGGAAGTTTGGGGAGGTAGTAGTTCGCTTGTTTCTATAACATTGGTTGGGGGGACTGTGGCCAGATGTATGCCAACATACAGTTACCACAAAGTAACCTCTGCTGTAAACATTACAGACTTGAGTTCAAAGTGAAGAAGGAAGATTGAGGAGATAGCAGTTCACTTGTTTCTATAACATTGCAGGGGGGACTGCGACCAGAGTTACGCCAACGTACAGTTAGCACAAAGTAACCTCCGCTTTAAACATTGCAGTCTTGAGTTCAAAGTGGAGAAGGAAGATTGGGGAGGTGACAGATCACTTGTTTCTATAACATTGCAGGGGGGGAGTGTGACCAGATCTATGCAACATACAGTTAGCACAAAGTAACCTCTGCTTTAAACATTACAGTCTAGAGTTCAAGGTGAAGAAGGAAGGTTGGGGTGGTAGCAGTTCACTTGTTTCTCTAACATTGTGGTGGAGGGACTGTGACCAGATCTATGACAACATACAGTTAGCACAAAGTAACCTCTGCTTTAAACATTACAGTCTAGAGTTCAAGGTGAAGAAGGAAGGTTTGGGTGGTAGCAGTTCACTTGTTTCTCTAAGATTGTGGGGGAGGGACTGTGACCAGATCTATGACAAGATACAGTTAGCACAAGGTAACCTCTGCGTTAAACATTACAGTCTTGAGTTCAAGGTGAAGAAGGAAGATTGTGGAGGTGGCAGATCACTTGTTTCTGTAACATTGCAGGGGGGAGTGTGACCAGATCTATGCCAACATACAGTTAGCACAAAGTAACTTCTGCTTTAAACATTACAGTTTTGAGTTCAAAGTGAAGAAGATAGATTGGGGAGGTAGCATTTCACTTGTTTCTATAAAATTGCAGGGGCGGACTGTGACCAGATCTACGCCAACATACAGTTACCACAAAGTAACCGTTGCTTTGAACATTACAGTCTTGAGTTCAAAGTGAAGAAGGAAGGTTGGGGTGGTAGCAGTTCTATTGTTTTTCTAACATTATAGGGGGGGGACTGTGACCAGATCTATGCCAACTTACAGTCACCACAAAGTAACCTCTGCTTTTAAACATTACAGTCTGGAGTTCAAAGTGAAGAAGGAAGGTTGGGGTGGTAGCAGTTCTATTGTTTTTCTAACATTATAGGGGGGACTGTGACCAGATCTACGCCAACTTACAGGTACCACAAAGTAACCTTTGCTTTTAAACATTACAGTCTGGAGTTCAAAGTGAAGAAGGAAGGTTGGGGTGGTAGCAGTTCTATTGTTTTTCTAACATTATAGGGGGGGACTTTGACCAGATCTATGCCAACTTACAGTTACCACAAAGTAATCTCTGCTTTTAAACATTACAGTCTGGAGTTCAAAGTGAAGAAGGAAGGTTGGGGTGGTAGCGGTTCTATTGTTTTTCTAACATTATAGGGGGGGACTGTGACAAGATCTATGCCAACTTACAGTTACCACAAAGTAACCTCTGCTTTTAAACATTACAGTCTGGAGTTCAAAGTGAAGAAGGAAGGTTGGGGTGGTAGCAGTTCTATTGTTTTTCTAACATTATAGGGGGGGACTGTGACCAGATCTATGCCAACTTACAGTTACCACAAGGTAACCTCTGCTTTTAAACATTACAGTCTTGAGTTCAAAGTGAAGAAGGAAGGTTGGGGTGGTAGCAGTTCTATTGTTTTTCTAACATTATAGGGGGGACTGTGACCAGATCTACGCCAACTTACAGTTACCACAAAGTAACCTCTGCTTTTAAACATTACAGTCTGGAGTTCAAAGTGAAGAAGTTAGGTTGGGGTGGTAGCAGTTCTATTGTTTTTCTAACATTATAGGGGGGGACTGTGACCAGATCTATGCCAACTTACAGTTACCACAAAGTAACCTCTGCTTTTAAACATTACAGTCTTGAGTTCAAAGTGAAGAAGGAAGGTTGGGGTGGTAGCAGTTCTATTGTTTTTCTAACATTATAGGGGGGACTGTGACCAGATCTACGCCAACTTACAGTTACCACAAAGTAACCTCTGCTTTTAAACATTACAGTCTGGAGTTCAAAGTGAAGAAGGAAGGTTGGGGTGGTAGCAGTTCTATTGTTTTTCTAACATTATAGGGGGGGACTGTGACCGGGTCTACGCCAACTTACAGTTACCACAAAGTAACCTCTGCTTTTAAACATTACAGTCTGGAGTTCAAAGTGAAGAAGGAAGGATGGGGTGGTAGCAGTTCTATTGTTCTTCTAACATTATAGGGGGGACTGTGACCAGATCTATGCCAACTTACAGTTACCACAAAGTAATCTCTGCTTTTAAACATTACAGTCTGGAGTTCAAAGTGAAGAAGGAAGGTTGGGGTGGTAGCAGTTCTATTGTTTTTCTAACATTAGTAGGGGGACTGTGACCAGATCTATGCCAACTTACAGTTACCACAAAGTAACCTCTGCTTTTAAACATTACAGTCAGGAGTTCAAAGTGAAGAGGGAAGGTTGGGGTGGTAGCAGTTCTATTGTTTTTCTAACATTATAGGGGGCGGGGACTGTGACCAGATCTATGCCAACTTACAGTTACCACAAAGTAACCTCTGCTTTTAAACATTATAGGCTGGAGTTCAAAGTGAAGAAGGAAGGATGGTGTGGTAGCAGTTCTATTGTTCTTCTAACGTTATAGGGGTGGACTGTGACTAGATCTATGCCAACTTACAGTTACCACAAAGTAATCTCTGCTTTTAAACGTTACAGTCTGGAATTCAAAGTGAAGAAGGAAGGTTGGGGTGGTAGCAGTTCTATTGTTTTTCTAACATTATAAGGGGGACTGTGACCAGGTCTATGCCAACTTACAGTTACCACAAAGTAACCTCTGCTTTTAAACATTACAGTCTGGAGTTCAAAGTGAAGAAGGAAGGTTAGGGTGGTAGCAGTTCTATTGTTTTTCTAACATTATAAGGGGGGACTGTGACCAGATCTATTCCAACTTACAGTTACCACAAAGTAACCTCTGCTTTAAACATTACAGTCTTGAGTTCAAAGTGAAGATGGAAGACTGGGGAGGTAGCAGTGCACTTGATTCTATAACATTGCAGGGGGGACTGCGACCAGAGTTATGCCAACGTACAGTTAGCACAAAGTAACCTCTGCTTTAAACATTACAGTCTTGAGTTCAAAGTGAAGATGGAAGTTTGGGGAGGTAGCAGTTCATTTGTTTCTCTAACATTGTAGGGTTGAATGTGACCAGATCTACGCCAACATACAGTTAGCACAAAGTAACCTTTGCTTTAAACATTACAGTCTTGAGTTCAAAGTGAAGATGGAAGATTGGGGTGGCAGCAGTTCAATTGTTTCTCTAACATTGTAGGAGGGACTGTGACCAGATCTACGCCAACATATGGTTTGCACAAAGTAACCTCTGCTTTAAACATTACAGTCTTGAGTTCAGAGTGAAGAAGGAAGATTGGAAGTTCTATTGTTTCTCTAACATTGTGGGGGACTGTTATAAGAATTACGCCAGCATACAGTTAGCACAAAGTAACGTCTGCTTTAAACATTACAGTCTTGAGTTCAAGGTGAAGAAGGAAGTTTGGGGAGGTAGCAGTTCATTTGTTTCTCTAACATTGTAGGGGGAATGTGACCAGATCTACGCCAACATACAGTTAGCACAAAGAAACCTCTGCTTTAAACATTACAGTCTTGAGTTCAAAGTGAAGAAGGAAGTTTGGGGAGGTAGTAGTTCACTTGTTTCTATAACATTGAATGGGGGTCTGCGGCCAGATCTATGCCAACATACAGTTACCACCAAGTAAACTCTGCTTTAAGCATTACAGTCTTGAGTTAAAAGTGAAGAACGAAGTTTGGGGAGGTAGTAGTTCACTTGTTTCTATAACATTGCATGGGGGGACTGTGGCCAGATCTACGCCAGCATACATTACCACAAAGTAACCTCTGCTTTAAACATTACAGTCATGAGTTCAAAGTGAAGAAGGAAGATTGAGGAGATAGCAGTTCACTTGTTTCTATAACATTGCAGGGGGGACTGCGACAAGAGTTACGCCAACGTACAGTTAGCACAAAGTAACCTCCGCTTTAAACATTGCAGTCTTGAGTTCAAAGTGGAGAAGGAAGATTGGGGAGGTGACAGATCACTTGTTTCTATAACATTGCAGGGGGGGAGTGTGACCAGATCTATGCAACATACAGTTAGGACAAAGTAACCTCTGCTTTAAACAATACAGTCTTGAGTTCAAAGTGAAGATGGAAGACTGGGGAGGTAGCAGTTCACTTGTTTCTCTAACATTGTGGGAGAGGGACTGTGACCAGATCTATGACAACATACAGTTAGCACAAGTTAACCTCTGCTTTAAACATTACAATCTTTAGTTCAAGGTGAAGAAGGAAGGTTGGGGTGGTAGCAGTTCACTTGTTTCTCTAACATTATGGGGGAGGGACTGTGACCAGATCTATGACAAGATACAGTTAGCACAAGGTAACCTCTGCGTTAAACATTACAGTCTTGAGTTCAAGGTGAAGTAGGAAGATTGGGGAGGTGGTAGATCACTTGTTTCTATAACATTGCAGGGGGGAGTGTGACCAGATCTATGCCAACATACAGTTGGCACAAAGTAAATTCTGCTTTAAACATTACAGTTTTGAGTTCAAAGTGAAGAAGATAGATTGGGGAGGTAGCAGTTCACTTGTTTCTATAAAATTGCAGGGGCGGACTGTGACCAGATCTACGCCAACATACAGTTACCACAAAGTAACCGTTGCTTTGAACATTACAGTCTTGAGTTCAAAGTGAAGAAGGAAGGTTGGGGTGGTAGCAGTTCTATTGTTTTTCTAACATTATAGGGGGGGGACTGTGACCAGATCTATGCCAACTTACAGTTACCACAAAGTAACCTCTGCTTTTAAACATTACAGTCTGGAGTTCAAAGTGAAGAAGGAAGGTTGGGGTGGTAGCAGTTCTATTGTTTTTCTAACATTATATGGGGGGACTGTGACAAGATCTACGCCAACTTACAGTTACCACAAAGTAACCTATGCTTTTAAACATTACAGTCTGGAGTTCAAAGTGAAGAAGGAAGGTTGGGGCGGTAGCAGTTCTCTTGTTTTTCTAACATTATAGGGGGGGACTGTGACAGGATCTACGCCAACTTACAGTTACCACAAAGTAACCTCTGCTTTTAAACATTACAGTCTGGAGTTCAAAGTGAAGAAGGAAGGATGGGGTGGTAGCAGTTCTATTGTTCTTCTAACGTTATTGGGGGGGACTGTGACCAGATATATGCCAACTTACAGTTACCACAAAGTAATCTCTGCTTTTAAACATTACAGTCTGGAGTTCAAAGTGAAGAAGGAAGGTTGGGGTGGTAGCAGTTCTATTGTTTTTCTAACATTATAGGGGGGGACTGTGACCAGATCTATGCCAACAAACAGTTACCACAAAGTAACCTCTGCTTTTAAACATTACAGTCTTGAGTTCAAAGTGAAGAAGGAAGGTTGGGGTGGTAGCAGTTCTATTGTTTTTCTAACATTATAGGGGGGACTGTGACCAGATCTACGCCAACTTACAGTTACCACAAAGTAACCTCTGCTTTTAAGCATTACAGTCTGGAGTTCAAAGTGAAGAAGTTAGGTTGGGGTGGTAGCAGTTCTATTGTTTTTCTAACATTATAGGGGAGGACTGTGACCAGATCTACGCCAACTTACAGTTACCACAAAGTAACCTATGCTTTTAAACATTACAGTCTGGAGTTCAAAGTGAAGAAGGAAGGTTGGGGTGGTAGCAGTTCTATTGTTTTTCTAACATTATAGGGGGGGACTGTGACCGGATCTACGCCAACTTACAGTTACCACAAAGTAACCTCTGCTTTTAAACATTACAGTCTGGAGTTCAAAGTGAAGAAGGAAGGATGGGGTGGTAGCAGTTCTATTGTTCTTCTAACATTATAGGGGGGACTGTGACCAGATCTATGCCAACTTACAGTTACCACAAAGTAATCTCTGCTTTTAAACATTACAGTCTGGAGTTCAAAGTGAAGAAGGAAGGTTGGGGTGGTAGCAGTTCTATTTGTTTCTAACATTAGTAGGGGGGACTGTGACCAGATCTATGCCAACTTACAGTTACCACAAAGTAACCTCTGCTTTTAAACATTACAGTCAGGAGTTCAAAGTGAAGAGGGAAGGTTGGGGTGGTAGCAGTTCTATTGTTTTTCTAACGTTATAGGGGTGGACTGTGACTAGATCTATGCCAACTTACAGTTACCACAAAGTAATCTCTGCTTTTAAACATTACAGTCTGGAGTTCAAAGTGAAGAAGGAAGGTTGGGGTGGTAGCAGTTCTATTGTTTTTCTAACATTATAAGGGGGACTGTGACCAGGTCTATGCCAACTTACAGTTACCACAAAGTAACCTCTGCTTTTAAACATTACAGTCTGGAGTTCAAAGTGAAGAAGGAAGGTTGGGGTGGTAGCAGTTCTATTGTTTTTCTAACATTATAAGGGGGGACTGTGACCAGATCTATTCCAACTTACAGTTACCACAAAGTAACCTCAGCTTTAAACATTACAGTCTTGAGTTCAAAGTGAAGATGGAAGATTGGGGTGGCAGCAGTTCAATTGTTTCTCTAACATTGTAGGAGGGACTGTGACCAGATCTACGCCAACATACGGTTTGCACAAAGTAACCTCTGCTTTAAACATTACAGTCTTGAGTTCAAAGTGAAGAAGGAAGTTTGGGGAGGTAGCAGTGCACTTGATTCTATAACATTGCAGGGGGGACTGCGACCAGGGTTATGCCAACGTACAGTTAGCACAAAGTAACCTCTGCTTTAAACATTACAGTCTTGAGTTCAAAGTGAAGAAGGAAGTTTGGGGAGGTAGCAGTTCATTTGTTTCTCTAACATTGTAGCGGGGAATGTGACCAGATCTACGCCAACGTACAGTTAGCACAAAGTAACCTTTGCTTTAAACATTACAGTCTTGAGTTCAAAGTGAAGATGGAAGATTGGGGTGGCAGCAGTTCAATTGTTTCTCTAACATTGTAGGAGGGACTATGACCAGATCTACGCTAACATACGGTTTGCACAAAGTAACCTCTGCTTTAAACATTACAGTCTTGAGTTCAGAGTGAAGAAGGAAGATTGGAAGTTCTATTGTTTCTCTAACATTGTGGGGGACTGTGATAAGAATTACGCCGGCATACAGTTAGCACAAAGTAACGTCTGCTTTAAACATTACAGTCTTGAGTTCAAGGTGATGAAGGAAGTTTGGGGAGGTAGCAGTTCATTTGTTTCTCTAACATTGTAGGGGGGAATGTGACCAGATCTACGCCAACATACAGTTAGCACAAAGAAACCTCTGCTTTAAACATTACAGTCTTGAGTTCAAAGTGAAGAAGGAAGTTTGGGGAGGTAGTAGTTCACTTGTTTCTATAACATTGAATGGGGGTCTGCGGCCAGATCTACGCCAACATACAGTTACCACCAAGTAACTTCTGCTTTAAACATTACAGTCTTGAGTTAAAAGTGAAGAACGAAGTTTGGGGAGGAAGTAGTTCACTTGTTTCTATAACATTGCATGGGGGGACTGTGGCCAGATCTACGCCAGCATACATTACCACAAAGTAACCTCTGCTTTAAACATTACAGTCATGAGTTCAAAGTGAAGAAGGACGTTTGGGGAGGTAGTAGTTCGCTTGTTTCTATAACATTGGTTGGGGGGACTGTGGCCAGATGTATGCCAACATACAGTTATCACAAAGTAACCTCTGCTGTAAACATTACAGACTTGAATTCAAAGTGAAGAAGGAAGATTGAGGAGATAGCAGTTCGCTTGTTTCTATAACATTGCAGGGGGGACTGCGACCAGAGTTACGCAACGTACAGTTAGCACAAAGAACCTCCGCTTTAAACATTGCAGTCTTGAGTTCAAAGTGGAGAAGGAAGATTGGGGAGGTGACAGATCACTTGTTTCTATAACATTGCAGGGGGGGAGTGTGACCAGATCTATGCAACATACAGTTAGCACAAGGTAACCTCTGCTTTAAACATTACAATCTTGAGTTCAAGGTGAAGAAGGAAGGTTGGGGTGGTAGCAGTTCACTTGTTTCTCTAACATTATGGGGGAGGGACTGTGACCAGATCTATGACAAGATACAGTTAGCACAAGGTAACCTCTGCGTTAAACATTACAGTCTTGAGTTCAAGGTGAAGAAGGAAGATTGGGGAGGTGGCAGATCACTTGTTTCTATAACATTGCAGGGGGAGTGTGACCAGATCTATGCCAACATACAGTTGGCACAAAGTAACTTCTGCTTTAAACATTACAGTTTTGAGTTCAAAGTGAAGAAGATAGATTGGGGAGGTAGCAGTTCACTTGTTTCTATAAAATTGCAGGGGCGGACTGTGACCAGATCTACGCCAACATACAGTTACCACAAAGTAACCGTTGCTTTGAACATTTCAGTCTTGAGTTTAAAGTGAAGAAGGAAGGTTGGGGTGGTAGCAGTTCTATTGTTTTTCTAACATTATAGGGGGACACTGTGACCAGATCTATGCCAACTTACAGTTACCACAAAGTAACCTCTGCTTTTAAACATTACAGTCTGGAGTTCAAAGTGAAGAAGGAAGGTTGGGGTGGTAGCAGTTCTATTGTTTTTCTAACATTATAGGGGGGGACTGTGACCAGATCTACGCCAACGTACAGTTACCACAAAGTAACCTATGCTTTTAAACATTACAGTCTGGAGTTCAAAGTGAAGAAGGAAGGTTGGGGTGGTAGCAGTTCTATTGTTTTTCTAACATTATAGGGGGGGACTGTGACCGGATCTACGCCAACTTACAGTTACCACAAAGTAACCTCTGCTTTTAAACATTACAGTCTGGAGTTCAAAGTGAAGAAGGAAGGATGGGGTGGTAGCAGTTCTATTGTTCTTCTAACATTATAGGGGGGACTGTGACCAGATCTATGCCAACTTACAGTTACCACAAAGTAATCTCTGCTTTTAAACAATACAGTCTTGAGTTCAAAGTGAAGATGGAAGACTGGGGAGGTAGCAGTTCACTTATTTCTCTAACATTGTGGTGGAGGGACTGTGACCAGATCTATGACAACATACAGTTAGCACAAGGTAACCTCTGCTTTAAACATTACAGTCAAGAGTTCAAGGTGAAGAAGGAAGGTTTGGGTGGTAGCAGTTCACTTGTTTCTCTAAGATTGTGGGGGAGGGACTGTGACCAGATCTATGACAACATACAGTTAGCACAAGGTAACCTCTGCGTTAAACATTACAATCTTGAGTTCAAGGTGAAGAAGGAAGGTTGGGGTGGTAGCAGTTCACTTGTTTCTCTAACATTATGGGGGAGGGACTGTGACCAGATCTATGACAAGATACAGTTAGCACAAGGTAACCTCTGCGTTAAATATTACAGTCTTGAGTTCAAGGTGAAGAAGGAAGATTGTGGAGGTGGCAGATCACTTGTTTCTATAACATTGCAGGGGGGAGTGTGACCAGATCTATGCCAACATACAGTTAGCACAAAGTAACTTCTGCTTTAAACATTACAGTTTTGAGTTCAAAGTGAAGAAGATAGATTGGGGAGGTAGCAGTTCACTTGTTTCTATAAAATTGCAGGGGCGGTCTGTGACCAGATCTACGCCAACATACAGTTACCACAAAGTAACCATTGCTTTGAACATTACAGTCTTGAGTTCAAAGTGAAGAAGGAAGGTTGGGGTGGTAGCAGTTCTATTGTTTTTCTAACATTATAGGGGGGGACTGTGACCAGATCTACGCCAACTTACAGTTACCACAAAGTAACCTTTGCTTTTAAACATTACAGTCTGGAGTTCAAAGTGAAGAAAGAAGGTTGGGGTGGTAGCAGTTCTATTGTTTTTCTAACATTATAGGGGGGGACTGTGACCGGATCTACGCCAACTAACAGTTACCACAAAGTAACCTCTGCTTTTAAACATTACAGTCTGGAGTTCAAAGTGAAGAAGGAAGGATGGGGTGGTAGCAGGTCTATTGTTCTTCTAACATTATAGGGGGGACTGTGACCAGATCTATGCCAACTTACAGTTACCACAAAGTAATCTCTGCTTTCAAACATTACAGTCTGGATTTCAAAGTGAAGAAGGAAGGTTGGGGTGGTAGCAGTTCTATTGTTTTTCTAACATTATAGGGGGGGGACTGTGACCAGATCTATGCCAACTTACAGTTACCACAAAGTAACCTCTGCTTTTAAACATTACAGTCTGGAGTTCAAAGTGAAGAAGGAAGGTTGGGGTGGTAGCAGTTCTATTGTTTTTCTAACATTATAGGGGGGGACTGTGACCAGATCTATGCCAACTTACAGTTACCACAAAGAAACCTCTGCTTTCAAACATTACAGTCTTGAGTTCAAAGTGAAGAAGGAAGGTTGGGGTGGTAGCAGTTCTATTGTTTTTCCAACATTATAGGGGGGACTGTGACCAGATCTACGCCAACTTACAGTTACCACAAAGTAACCTCTGCTTTTAAACATTACAGTCTGGAGTTCAAAGTGAAGAAGTTAGGTTGGGGTGGTAGCAGTTCTATTGTTTTTCTAACATTATAGGGGGGGGACTGTGACCAGATCTACGCCAACTTACAGTTACCACAAAGTAACCTATGCTTTTAAACATTACAGTCTGGAGTTCAAAGTGAAGAAGGAAGGTTGGGGTGGTAGCAGTTCTATTGTTTTTCTAACATTATAGGGGGGGACTGTGACCGGGTCTACGCCAACTTACAGTTACCACAAAGTAACCTCTGCTTTTAAACATTACAGTCTGGAGTTCAAAGTGAAGAAGGAAGGATGGGGTGGTAGCAGTTCTATTGTTCTTCTAACATTATAGGGGGGACTGTGACCAGATCTATGCCAACTTACAGTTACCACAAAGTAATCTCTGCTTTTAAACATTACAGTCTGGAGTTCAAAGTGAAGAAGGAAGGTTGGGGTGGTAGCAGTTCTATTGTTTTTCTAACATTAGTAGGGGGGACTGTGACCAGATCTATGCCAACTTACAGTTAACACAAAGTAACCTCTGCTTTTAAACATTACAGTCAGGAGTTCAAAGTGAAGAGGGAAGGTTGGGGTGGTAGCAGTTCTATTGTTTTTCTAACATTATAGGGGGGGGGACTGTGACCAGATCTATGCCAACTTACAGTTACCACAAAGTAACCTCTGCTTTTAAACATTATAGTCTGGAGTTCAAAGTGAAGAAGGAAGGATGGGGTGGTAGCAGTTCTATTGTTCTTCTAACGTTATAGGGGTGGACTGTGACTAGATCTATGCCAACTTACAGTTACCACAAAGTAATCTCTGCTTTTAAACATTACAGTCTGGAGTTCAAAGTGAAGAAGGAAGGTTGGGGTGGTAGCAGTTCTATTGTTTTTCTAACATTATAAGGGGGACTGTGACCAGGTCTATGCCAACTTACAGTTACCACAAAGTAACCTCTGCTTTTAAACATTACAGTCTGGAGTTCAAAGTGAAGAAGGAAGGTTGGGGTGGTAGCAGTTCTATTGTTTTTCTAACATTATAAGGGGGGACTGTGACCAGATCTATTCCAACTTACAGTTACCACAAAGTAACCTCTGCTTTAAACATTACAGTCTTGAGTTCAAAGTGAAGATGGAAGACTGGGGAGGTAGCAGTGCACTTGATTCTATAACATTGCAGGGGGGACTGCGACCAGAGTTATGCCAACGTACAGTTAGCACAAAGTAACCTCTGCTTTAAACATTACAGTCTTGAGTTCAAAGTGAAGAAGGAAGTTTGGGGAGGTAGCAGTTCATTTGTTTCTCTACCATTGTAGGGAGGAATGTGACCAGATCTACGCCAACATACAGTTAGCACAAAGTAACCTTTGCTTTAAACATTACAGTCTTGAGTTCAAAGTGAAGATGGAAGATTGGGGTGGCAGCAGTTCAATTGTTTCTCTAACATTGTAGGAGGGACTGTGACCAGATCTACGCCAACATACGGTTTGCACAAAGTAACCTCTGCTTTAAACATTACAGTCTTGAGTTCAGAGTGAAGAAGGAAGATTGGAAGTTCTATTGTTTCTCTAACATTGTGGTGGACTGTGATAAGAATTACGCCAGCATACAGTTAGCACAAAGTAACGTCTGCTTTAAACATTACAGTCTTGAGTTCAAGGTGAAGAAGGAAGTTTGGGGAGGTAGCACTTCATTTGTTTCTCTAACATTGTAGGGGGGAATGTGACCAGATCTACGCCAACATACAGTTAGCACAAAGAAACCTCTGCTTTAAACATTACAGTCTTGAGTTCAAAGTGAAGAAGGAAGTTTGGGGAGGTAGTAGTTCACTTGTTTCTATAACATTGAATGGGGGTCTGCGGCCAGATCTACGCCAACATACAGTTACCACCAAGTATCCTCTGCTTTAAACATTACAGTCTTGAGTTAAAAGTGAAGAACGAAGTTTGGGGAGGTAATAGTTCACTTGTTTCTATAACATTGCATGGGGGGACTGTGGCCTGATCTACGCCAGCATACATTACCACAAAGTAACCTCTGCTTTAAACATTACAGTCTTGAGTTCAAAGTGAAGAAGGAAGTTTGGGGAGGTAGTAGTTCGCTTGTTTCTATAACATTGGTTGGGGGGACTGTGGCCAGATGTATGCCAACATACAGTTACCACAAAGTAACCTCTGCTGTAAACATTACAGACTTGAGTTCAAAGTGAAGAAGGAAGATTGAGGAGATAGCAGTTCACTTGTTTCTATAACATTGTTTGGGGGGACCGTGGCCAGATGTATGCCAACATACAGTTACCACAAAGTAACCTCTGCTGTAAAAATTACAGACTTGAGTTCAAAGTGAAGAAGGAAGATTGAGGAGATAGCAGTTCACTTGTTTCTATAACATTGCAGGGGGTACTGCGACCAGAGTTACGCCAACGTACAGTTAGCACAAAGTAATCTCCGCTTTAAACATTGCAGTCTTGAGTTCAAAGTGGAGAAGGAAGATTGGGGAGGTGACAGATCACTTGTTTCTATAACATTGCAGGGGGGGAGTGTGACCAGATCTATGCAACATACAGTTAGCACAAAGTAACCTCTGCTTTAAACAATACAGTCTTGAGTTCAAAGTGAAGATGGAAGACTGGGGAGGTAGCAGTTCACTTGTTTCTCTAACATTGTGGGAGAGGGACTGTGACCAGATCTATGACAACATACAGTTAGCACAAGGTAACCTCTGCTTTAAACATTACAATCTTGAGTTCAAGGTGAAGAAGGAAGGTAGGGGTGGTAGCAGTTCACTTGTTTCTCTAACATTATGGGGGAGGGACTGTGACCAGATCTATGACAAGATACAGTTAGCACAAGGTAACCTCTGCGTTAAACATTACAGTCTTGAGTTCAAGGTGAAGTAGGAAGATTGGGGAGGTGGTAGATCACTTGTTTCTATAACATTGCAGGGGGGAGTGTGACCAGATCTATGCCAACATACAGTTGGCACAAAGTAACTTCTGCTTTAAACATTACAGTTTTGAGTTCAAAGTGAAGAAGATAGATTGGGGAGGTAGCAGTTCACTTGTTTCTATAAAATTGCAGGGGCGGACTGTGACCAGATCTACGCCAACATACAGTTACCACAAAGTAACCGTTGCTTTGAACATTACAGTCTTGAGTTCAAAGTGAAGAAGGAAGGTTGGGGTGGTAGCAGTTCTATTGTTTTTCTAACATTATAGGGGGGGACTGTGACCAGATCTATGCCAACTTACAGTTACCACAAAGTAACCTCTGCTTTTAAACATTACAGTCTGGAGTTCAAAGTGAAGAAGGAAGGTTGGGGTGGTAGCAGTTCTATTGTTTTTCTAACATTATATGGGGGGACTGTGACAAGATCTACGCCAACTTACAGTTACCACAAAGTAACCTATGCTTTTAAACATTACAGTCTGGAGTTCAAAGTGAAGAAGGAAGGTTGGGGTGGTAGCAGTTCTATTGTTTTTCTAACATTATAGGGGGGGACTGTGACAGGATCTACGCCAACTTACAGTTACCACAAAGTAACCTCTGCTTTTAAACATTACAGTCTGGAGTTCAAAGTGAAGAAGGAAGGATGGGGTGGTAGCAGTTCTATTGTTCTTCTAACATTATAGGGGGGGGACTGTGACCAGATCTATGCCAACTTACAGTTACCACAAAGTAATCTCTGCTTTAAAACATTACAGTCTGGAGTTCAAAGTGAAGAAGGAAGGTTGGGGTGGTAGCAGTTCTATTGTTTTTCTAACATTATAGGGGGGGACTGTGACCAGATCTATGCCAACAAACAGTTACCACAAAGTAACCTCTGCTTTTAAACATTACAGTCTTGAGTTCAAAGTGAAGAAGGAAGGTTGGGGTGGTAGCAGTTCTATTGTTTTTCTAACATTATAGGGGGGACTGTGACCAGATCTACGCCAACTTACAGTTACCACAAAGTAACCTCTGCTTTTAAGCATTACAGTCTGGAGTTCAAAGTGAAGAAGTTAGGTTGGGGTGGTAGCAGTTCTATTGTTTTTCTAACATTATAGGGGAGGACTGTGACCAGATCTACGCCAACTTACAGTTACCACAAAGTAACCTATGCTTTTAAACATTACAGTCTGGAGTTCAAAGTGAAGAAGGAAGGTTGGGGTGGTAGCAGTTCTATTGTTTTTCTAACATTATAGGGGGGGACTGTGACCGGATCTACGCCAACTTACAGTTACCACAAAGTAACCTCTGCTTTTAAACATTACAGTCTTGAGTTCAAAGTGAAGAAGGAAGGATGGGGTGGTAGCAATTCTATTGTTCTTCTAACATTATAGGGGGGACTGTGACCAGATCTATGCCAACTTACAGTTACCACAAAGTAATCTCTGCTTTTAAACATTACAGTCTTGAGTTCAAAGTGAAGAAGGAAGGTTGGGGTGGTAGCAGTTCTATTTGTTTCTAACATTAGTAGGGGGGACTGTGACCAGATCTATGCCAACTTACAGTTACCACAAAGTAACCTCTGCTTTTAAACATTACAGTCAGGAGTTCAAAGTGAAGAGGGAAGGTTGGGGTGGTAGCAGTTCTATTGTTTTTCTAACGTTATAGGGGTGGACTGTGACTAGATCTATGCCAACTTACAGTTACCACAAAGTAATCTCTGCTTTTAAACATTACAGTCTGGAGTTCAAAGTGAAGAAGGAAGGTTGGGGTGGTAGCAGTTCTATTGTTTTTCTAACATTATAAGGGGGACTGTGACCAGGTCTATGCCAACTTACAGTTACCACAAAGTAACCTCTGCTTTTAAACATTACAGTCTGGAGTTCAAAGTGAAGAAGGAAGGTTGGGTTGGTAGCAGTTCTATTGTTTTTCTAACATTATAAGGGGGGACTGTGACCAGATCTATTCCAACTTACAGTTACCACAAAGTAACCTCCGCTTTAAACATTGCAGTCTTGAGTTCAAAGTGAAGATGGAAGATTGGGGTGGCAGCAGTTCAATTGTTTCTCTAACATTGTAGGAGGGACTGTGACCAGATCTACGCCAACATACGGTTTGCACAAAGTAACCTCTGCTTTAAACATTACAGTCTTGAGTTCAGAGTGAAGAAGGAAGTTTGGGGAGGTAGCAGTGCACTTGATTCTATAACATTGCAGGGGGGACTGCGACCAGGGTTATGCCAACGTACAGTTAGCACAAAGTAACCTCTGCTTTAAACATTACAGTCTTGAGTTCAAAGTGAAGAAGGAAGTTTGGGGAGGTAGCAGTTCATTTGTTTCTCTAACATTGTAGGGGGGAATGTGACCAGATCTACGCCAACGTACAGTTAGCACAAAGTAACCTTTGCTTTAAACATTACAGTCTTGAGTTCAAAGTGAAGATGGAAGATTGGGGTGGCAGCAGTTCAATTGTTTCTCTAACATTGTAGGAGGGACTATGACCAGATCTACGCTAACATACGGTTTGCACAAAGTAACCTCTGCTTTAAACGTTACAGTCTTGAGTTCAGAGTGAAGAAGGAAGATTGGAAGTTCTATTGTTTCTCTAACATTGTGGGGGACTGTGATAAGAATTACGCCGGCATACAGTTAGCACAAAGTAACGTCTGCTTTAAACATTACAGTCTTGAGTTCAAGGTGAAGAAGGAAGTTTGGGGAGGTAGCAGTTCATTTGTTTCTCTAACATTGTAGGGGGGAATGTGACCAGATCTACGCCAACATACAGTTAGCACAAAGAAACCTCTGCTTTAAACATTACAGTCTTGAGTTCAAAGTGAAGAAGGAAGTTTGGGGAGGTAGTAGTTCACTTGTTTCTATAACATTGAATGGGGGTCTGCGGCCAGATCTACGCCAACATACAGTTACCACCAAGTAACCTCTGCTTTAAACATTACAGTCTTGAGTTAAAAGTGAAGAACGAAGTTTGGGGAGGAAGTAGTTCACTTGTTTCTATAACATTGCATGGGGGGACTGTGGCCAGATCTACGCCAGCATACATTACCACAAAGTAACCTCTGCTTTAAACATTACAGTCATGAGTTCAAAGTGAAGAAGGACGTTTGGGGAGGTAGTAGTTCGCTTGTTTCTATAACATTGGTTGGGGGGACTGTGGCCAGATGTATGCCAACATACAGTTACCACAAAGTAACCTCTGCTGTAAACATTACAGACTTGAGTTCAAAGTGAAGAAGGAAGATTGAGGAGATAGCAGTTCGCTTGTTTCTATAACATTGCAGGGGGGACTGCGACCAGAGTTACGCAACGTACAGTTAGCACAAAGAACCTCCGCTTTAAACATTGCAGTCTTGAGTTCAAAGTGGAGAAGGAAGATTGGGGAGGTGACAGATCACTTGTTTCTATAACATTGCAGGGGGGGAGTGTGACCAGATCTATGCAACATACAGTTAGCACAAGGTAACCTCTGCTTTAAACATTACAATCTTGAGTTCAAGGTGAAGAAGGAAGGTTGGGGTGGTAGCAGTTCACTTGTTTCTCTAACATTATGGGGGAGGGACTGTGACCAGATCTATGACAAGATACAGTTAGCACAAGGTAACCTCTGCGTTAAACATTACAGTCTTGAGTTCAAGGTGAAGAAGGAAGATTGGGGAGGTGGCAGATCACTTGTTTCTATAACATTGCAGGGGGAGTGTGACCAGATCTATGCCAACATACAGTTGGCACAAAGTAACTTCTGCTTTAAACATTACAGTTTTGAGTTCAAAGTGAAGAAGATAGATTGGGGAGGTAGCAGTTCACTTGTTTCTATAAAATTGCAGGGGCGGACTGTGACCAGATCTACGCCAACATACAGTTACCACAAAGTAACCGTTGCTTTGAACATTTCAGTCTTGAGTTCAAAGTGAAGAAGGAAGGTTGGGGTGGTAGCAGTTCTATTGTTTTTCTAACATTATAGGGGGGCACTGTGACCAGATCTATGCCAACTTACAGTTACCACAAAGTAACCTCTGCTTTTAAACATTACAGTCTGGAGTTCAAAGTGAAGAAGGAAGGTTGGGGTGGTAGCAGTTCTATTGTTTTTCTAACATTATAGGGGGGGACTGTGACCAGATCTACGCCAACGTACAGTTACCACAAAGTAACCTATGCTTTTAAACATTACAGTCTGGAGTTCAAAGTGAAGAAGGAAGGTTGGGGTGGTAGCAGTTCTATTGTTTTTCTAACATTATAGGGGGGGACTGTGACCGGATCTACGCCAACTTACAGTTACCAAAAAGTAACCTCTGCTTTTAAACATTACAGTCTGGAGTTCAAAGTGAAGAAGGAAGGATGGGGTGGTAGCAGTTCTATTGTTCTTCTAACATTATAGGGGGGACTGTGACCAGATCTATGCCAACTTACAGTTACCACAAAGTAATCTCTGCTTTTAAACATTACAGTCTGGAGTTCAAAGTGAAGAAGGAAGGTTGGGGTGGTAGCAGTTCTATTGTTTTTCTAACATTATAGGGGGGGGACTGTGACCAGATCTATGCCAACTTACAGTTACCACAAAGTAACCTCTGCTTTTAAACATTACAGTCTGGAGTTCAAAGTGAAGAAGGAAGGTTGGGGTGGTAGCAGTTCTATTGTTTTTCTAACATTATAGGGGGGGACTGTGACCAGATCTATGCCAACTTACAGTTACCACAAAGTAACCTCTGCTTTTAAACATTACATTCTTGAGTTCAAAGTGAAGAAGGAAGGTTGGGGTGGTAGCAGTTCTATTTTTTTTCTAACATTATAGGGGGGACTGTGACCAGATCTACGCCAACTTACAGTTACCACAAAGTAACCTCTGCTTTTAAACATTACAGTCTGGAGTTCAAAGTGAAGAGGTTAGGTTGGGGTGGTAGCAGTTCTATTGTTTTTCTAACATTATAGGGGGGGACTGTGACCAGATCTACGCCAACTTACAGTTACCACAAAGTAACCTATGCTTTTAAACATTACAGTCTGGAGTTCAAAGTGAAGAAGGAAGGTTGGGGTGGTAGCAGTTCTATTGTTTTTCTAACATTATAGGGGGGGACTGTGACCGGATCTACGCCAACTTACAGTTACCACAAAGTACCCTCTGCTTTTAAACATTACAGTCTGGAGTTCAAAGTGAAGAAGGAAGGATGGGGTGGTAGCAGTTCTATTGTTCTTCTAACATTATAGGGGGGACTGTGACCAGATCTATGCCAACTTACAGTTACCACAAAGTAATCTCTGCTTTTAAACATTACAGTCTGGAGTTCAAAGTGAAGAAGGATGGTTGGGGTGGTAGCAGTTCTATTTTTTTCTAACATTAGTAGGGGGGACTGTGACCAGATCTATGCCAACTTACAGTTACCACAAAGTAACCTCTGCTTTTAAACATTACAGTCAGGAGTTCAAAGTGAAGAGGGAAGGTTGGGGTGGTAGCAGTTCTATTGTTTTTCTAACATTATAGGGGGGGACTGTGACCAGATCTATGCCAACTTACAGTTACCACAAAGTAACCTCTGCTTTTAAACATTATAGTCTGGAGTTCAAAGTGAAGAAGGAAGGATGGGGTGGTAGCAGTTCTATTGTTCTTCTAACGTTATAGGGGTGGACTGTGACTAGATCTATGCCAACTTACAGTTACCACAAAGTAATCTCTGCTTTTAAACATTACAGTCTGGAGTTCAAAGTGAAGAAGGAAGGTTGGGGTGGTAGGGTTCTATTGTTTTTCTAACATTATAAGGGGGACTGTGACCAGGTCTATGCCAACTTACAGTTACCACAAAGTAACCTCTGCTTTTAAACATTACAGTCTGGAGTTCAAAGTGAAGAAGGAAGGTTGGGGTGGTAGCAGTTCTATTGTTTTTCTAACATTATAAGGGGGGACTGTGACCAGATCTATTCCAACTTACAGTTACCACAAAGTAACCTCTGCTTTAAACATTACAGTCTTGAGTTCAAAGTGAAGATGGAAGATTGGGGTGGCAGCAGTTCAATTGTTTCTCTAACATTGTAGGAGGGACTGTGACCAGATCTACGCCAACATACGGTTTGCACAAAGTAACCTCTGCTTTATACATTACAGTCTTGAGTTCAGAGTGAAGAAGGAAGTTTGGGGAGGTAGCAGTTCATTTGTTTCTCTAACATTGTAGGGGGGAATGTGACCAGATCTACGCCAACATACAGTTAGCACAAAGTAACCTTTGCTTTAAACATTACAGTCTTGAGTTCAAAGTGAAGATGGAAGATTGGGGTGGCAGCAGTTCAATTGTTTCTCTAACATTGTAGGAGGGACTGTGACCAGATCTACGCCAACATACGGTTTGCACAAAGTAACCTCTGCTTTAAACATTACAGTCTTGAGTTCAGAGTGAAGAAGGAAGATTGGAAGTTCTATTGTTTCTCTAACATTGTGGGGGACTGTGATAAGAATTACGCCGGCATACAGTTAGCACAAAGTAACGTCTGCTTTAAACATTAAAGTCTTGAGTTCAAGGTGAAGAAGGAAGTTTGGGGAGGTAGCAGTTCATTTGTTTCTCTAGCATTGTAGGGGGGAATGTGACCAGATCTACGCCAACATACAGTTAGCACAAAGAAACCTCTGCTTTAAACATTACAGTCTTGAGTTCAAAGTGAAGAAGGAAGTTTGGGGAGGTAGTAGTTCACTTGTTTCTATAACATTGAATGGGGGTCTGCGGCAAGATCTACGCCAACATACAGTTACCACCAAGTAACCTCTGCTTTAAACATTACAGTCTTGAGTTAAAAGTGAAGAACGAAGTTTGGGGAGGTAGTAGTTCACTTGTTTCTATAACATTGCATGGGGGACTGTGGCCAGATCTACGCCAGCATACATTACCACAAAGTAACCTCTGCTTTAAACATTACAGTCATGAGTTCAAAGTGAAGAAGGAAGTTTGGGGAGGTAGTAGTTCGCTTGTTTCTATAACATTGGTTGGGGGGACTGTGGCTAGATGTATGCCAACATACAGTTACCACAAAGTAACCTCTGCTGTAAACATTACAGACTTGAGTTCAAAGTGAAGAAGGAAGATTGAGGAGATAGCAGTTCACTTGTTTCTATAACATTGCAGGGGGGACTGCGACCAGAGTTACGCCAACGTACAGTTAGCACAAAGTAACCTCCGCTTTAAACATTGCAGTCTTGAGTTCAAAGTGGAGAAGGAAGATTGGGGAGGTGACAGATCACTTGTTTCTATAACATTGCAGGGGGGGAGTGTGACCAGATCTATGCAACATACAGTTAGCACAAAGTAACCTCTGCTTTAAACAATACAGTCTTGAGTTCAAAGTGAAGATGGAAGACTGGGGTGGTAGCAGTTCACTTGTTTCTCTAACATTATGGGGGAGGGACTGTGACCAGTTCTATGACAAGATACAGTTAGCACAAGGTAACCTCTGCGTTAAACATTACAGTCTTGAGTTTAAGGTGAAGAAGGAAGATTGGGGAGGTGGCAGATCACTTGTTTCTATAACATTGCAGGGGGGAGTGTGACCAGATCTATGCCAACATACAGTTAGCACAAAGTAACTTCTGCTTTAAACATTACAGTTTTGATTTCAAAGTGAAGAAGATAGATTGGGGAGGTAGCAGTTCACTTGTTTCTATAAAATTGCAGGGGCGGACTGTGACCAGATCTACGCCAACATACAGTTACCACAAAGTAACCGTTGCTTTGAACATTACAGTCTTGAGTTCAAAGTGAAGAAGGAAGGTTGGGGTGGTAGCAGTTCTATTGTTTTTCTAACATTATAGGGGGGGGACTGTGACCAGATCTATGCCAACTTACAGTTACCACAAAGTAACCTCTGCTTTTAAACATTACAGTCTGGAGTTCAAAGTGAAGAAGGAAGGTTGGGGTGGTAGCAGTTCTATTGTTTTTCTAACATTATAGGGGGGGACTGTGACCAGATCTACGCCAACGTACAGTTACCACAAAGTAACCTATGCTTTTAAACATTACAGTCTGGAGTTCAAAGCGAAGAAGGAAGGTTGGGGTGGTAGCAGTTCTATTGTTTTTCTAACATTATGGGGGGGACTGTGACCGGATCTACGCCAACTTACAGTTACCACAAAGTAACCTCTGCTTTTAAACATTACAGTCTGGAGTTCAAAGTGAAGAAGGAAGGATGGGGTGGTAGCAGTTCTATTGTTCTTCTAACATTATAGGGGGGACTGTGACCAGATCTATGCCAACTTACAGTTACCACAAAGTAATCTCTGCTTTTAAACATTACAGTCTGGAGTTCAAAGTGAAGAAGGAAGGTTGGGGTGGTAGCAGTTCTATTGTTTTTCTAACATTATAGGGGGGGGACTGTGACCAGATCTATGCCAACTTACAGTTACCACAAAGTAACCTCTGCTTTTAAACATTACAGTCTGGAGTTCAAAGTGAAGAAGGAAGGTTGGGGTGGTAGCAGTTCTATTGTTTTTCTAACATTATAGGGGGGGACTGTGACCAGATCTATGCCAACTTACAGTTACCACAAAGTAACCTCTGCTTTTAAACATTACATTCTTGAGTTCAAAGTGAAGAAGGAAGGTTGGGGTGGTAGCAGTTCTATTGTTTTTCTAACATTATAGGGGGGACTGTGACCAGATCTACGCCAACTTACAGTTACCACAAAGTAACCTCTGCTTTTAAACATTACAGTCTGGAGTTCAAAGTGAAGAAGTTAGGTTGGGGTGGTAGCAGTTCTATTGTTTTTCTAACATTATAGGGGGGGACTGTGACCAGATCTACGCCAACTTACAGTTATCAAAAAGTAACCTATGCTTTTAAACATTACAGTCTGGAGTTCAAAGTGAAGAAGGAAGGTTGGGGTGGTAGCAGTTCTATTGTTTTTCTAACATTATAGGGGGGACTGTGACCGGATCTACGCCAACTTACAGTTACCACAAAGTAACCTCTGCTTTTAAACATTACAGTCTGGAGTTCAAAGTGAAGAAGGAAGGATGGGGTGGTAGCAGTTCTATTGTTCTTCTAACATTATAGGCGGGACTGTGACCAGATCTATGCCAACTTACAGTTACCACAAAGTAATCTCTGCTTATAAACATTACAGTCTGGAGTTCAAAGTGAAGAAGGATGGTTGGGGTGGTAGCAGTTCTATTTTTTTCTAACATTAGTAGGGGGGACTGTGACCAGATCTATGCCAAATTACAGTTACCACAAAGTAACCTCTGCTTTTAAACATTACAGTCAGGAGTTCAAAGTGAAGAGGGAAGGTTGGGGTGGTAGCAGTTCTATTGTTTTTCTAACATTATAGGGGGGGGGGACTGTGACCAGATCTATGCCAACTTACAGTTACCACAAAGTAACCTCTGCTTTTAAACATTATAGTCTGGAGTTCAAAGTGAAGAAGGATGGATGGGGTGGTAGCAGTTCTATTGTTCTTCTAACGTTATAGGGGTGGACTGTGACTAGATCTATGCCAACTTACAGTTACCACAAAGTAATCTCTGCTTTTAAACATTACAGTCTGGAGTTCAAAGTGAAGAAGGAAGGTTGGGGTGGTAGCAGTTCTATTGTTTTTCTAACATTATAAGGGGGACTGTGACCAGGTCTATGCCAACTTACAGTTACCACAAAGTAACCTCTGCTTTTAAACATTACAGTCTGGAGTTCAAAGTGAAGAAGGAAGGTTTCGGTGGTAGCAGTTCTATTGTTTTTCTAACATTATAAGGGGGGACTGTGACCGGATCTATTCCAACTTACAGTTACCACAAAGTAACCTCTGCTTTAAACATTACAGTCTTGAGTTCAAAGTGAAGATGGAAGATTGGGGTGGCAGCAGTTCAATTGTTTCTCTAACATTGTAGGAGGGACTGTGACCAGATCTACGCCAACATACGGTTTGCACAATGTAACCTCTGCTTTATACATTACAGTCTTGAGTTCAGAGTGAAGAAGGAAGTTTGGGGAGGTAGCAGTTCATTTGTTTCTCTAACATTGTAGGGGGGAATGTGACCAGATCTACGCCAACATACAGTTAGCACAAAGTAACCTTTGCTTTAAACATTACAGTCTTGAGTTCAAAGTGAAGATGGAAGATTGGGGTGGCAGCAGTTCAATTGTTTCTCTAACATTGTAGGAGGGACTGTGACCAGATCTACGCCAACATACGGTTTGCACAAAGTAACCTCTGCTTTAAACATTACAGTCTTGAGTTCAGAGTGAAGAAGGAAGATTGGAAGTTCTATTGTTTCTCTAACATTGTGGGGGACTGTGATAAGAATTACGCCGGCATACAGTTAGCACAAAGTAACGTCTGCTTTAAACATTAAAGTCTTGAGTTCAAGGTGAAGAAGGAAGTTTGGGGAGGTAGCAGTTCATTTGTTTCTCTAGCATTGTAGGGGGGAATGTGACCAGATCTACGCCAACATACAGTTAGCACAAAGAAACCTCTGCTTTAAACATTACAGTCTTGAGTTCAAAGTGAAGAAGGAAGTTTGGGGAGGTAGTAGTTCACTTGTTTCTATAACATTGAATGGGGGTCTGCGGCAAGATCTACGCCAACATACAGTTACCACCAAGTAACCTCTGCTTTAAACATTACAGTCTTGAGTTAAAAGTGAAGAACGAAGTTTGGGGAGGTAGTAGTTCACTTGTTTCTATAACATTGCATGGGGGGACTGTGGCCAGATCTACGCCAGCATACATTACCACAAAGTAACCTCTGCTTTAAACATTACAGTCATGAGTTCAAAGTGAAGAAGGAAGTTTGGGGAGGTAGTAGTTCGCTTGTTTCTATAACATTGGTTGGGGGGACTGTGGCTAGATGTATGCCAACATACAGTTACCACAAAGTAACCTCTGCTGTAAACATTACAGACTTGAGTTCAAAGTGAAGAAGGAAGATTGAGGAGATAGCAGTTCACTTGTTTCTATAACATTGCAGGGGGGACTGCGACCAGAGTTACGCCAACGTACAGTTAGCACAAAGTAACCTCCGCTTTAAACATTGCAGTCTTGAGTTCAAAGTGGAGAAGGAAGATTTGGGAGGTGACAGATCACTTGTTTCTATAACATTGCAGGGGGGGAGTGTGACCAGATCTATGCAACATACAGTTAGCACAAAGTAACCTCTGCTTTAAACAATACAGTCTTGAGTTCAAAGTGAAGATGGAAGACTGGGGAGGTAGCAGTTCACTTGTTTCTCTAACATTGTGGGAGAGGGAATGTGACCAGATCTATGACAACATACAGTTAGCACAAGGTAACCTCTGCTTTAAACATTACAATCTTGAGTTCAAGGTGAAGAAGGAAGGTTGGGGTGGTAGCAGTTCACTTGTTTCTCTAACATTATAGGGGAGGGACTGTGACCAGTTCTATGACAAGATACAGTTAGCACAAGGTAACCTCTGCGTTAAACATTACAGTCTTGAGTTTAAGGTGAAGAAGGAAGATTGGGGAGGTGGCAGATCACTTGTTTCTATAACATTGCAGGGGGGAGTGTGACCAGATCTATGCCAACATACAGTTAGCACAAAGTAACTTCTGCTTTAAACATTACAGTTTTGATTTCAAAGTGAAGAAGATAGATTGGGGAGGTAGCAGTTCACTTGTTTCTATAAAATTGCAGGGGCGGACTGTGACCAGATCTACGCCAACATACAGTTACCACAAAGTAACCGTTGCTTTGAACATTACAGTCTTGAGTTCAAAGTGAAGAAGGAAGGTTGGGGTGGTAGCAGTTCTATTGTTTTTCTAACATTATAGGGGGGGACTGTGACCAGATCTATGCCAACTTACAGTTACCACAAAGTAACCTCTGCTTTTAAACATTACAGTCTGGAGTTCAAAGTGAAGAAGGAAGGTTGGGGTGGTAGCAGTTCTATTGTTTTTCTAACATTATAGGGGGGACTGTGACCAGATCTACGCCAACGTACAGTTACCACAAAGTAACCTATGCTTTTAAACATTACAGTCTGGAGTTCAAAGTGAAGAAGGAAGGTTGGGGTGGTAGCAGTTCTATTGTTTTTCTAACATTATGGGGGGGGACTGTGACCGGATCTACGCCAACTTACAGTTACCACAAAGTAACCTCTGCTTTTAAACATTACAGTCTGGAGTTCAAAGTGAAGAAGGAAGGATGGGGTGGTAGCAGTTCTATTGTTCTTCTAACATTATAGGGGGGACTGTGACCAGATCTATGCCAACTTACAGTTACCACAAAGTAATCTCTGCTTTTAAACATTACAGTCTGGAGTTCAAAGTGAAGAAGGAAGGTTGGGGTGGTAGCAGTTCTATTGTTTTTCTAACATTATAGGGGGGGGACTGTGACCAGATCTATGCCAACTTACAGTTACCACAAAGTAACCTCTGCTTTTAAACATTACAGTCTGGAGTTCAAAGTGAAGAAGGAAGGTTGGGGTGGTAGCAGTTCTATTGTTTTTCTAACATTATAGGGGGGGGGACTGTGACCAGATCTATGCCAACTTACAGTTACCACAAAGTAACCTCTGCTTTTAAACATTACATTCTTGAGTTCAAAGTGAAGAAGGAAGGTTGGGGTGGTAGCAGTTCTATTGTTTTTCTAACATTATAGGGGGGACTGTGACCAGATCTACGCCAACTTACAGTTACCACAAAGTAACCTCTGCTTTTAAACATTACAGTCTGGAGTTCAAAGTGAAGAAGTTAGGTTGGGGTGGTAGCAGTTCTATTGTTTTTCTAACATTATAGGGGGGGACTGTGACCAGATCTACGCCAACTTACAGTTACCAAAAAGTAACCTATGCTTTTAAACATTACAGTCTGGAGTTCAAAGTGAAGAAGGAAGGTTGGGGTGGTAGCAGTTCTATTGTTTTTCTAACATTATAGGGGGGACTGTGACCGGATCTACGCCAACTTACAGTTACCACAAAGTAACCTCTGCTTTTAAACATTACAGTCTGGAGTTCAAAGTGAAGAAGGAAGGATGGGGTGGTAGCAGTTCTATTGTTCTTCTAACATTATAGGCGGGACTGTGACCAGATCTATGCCAACTTACAGTTACCACAAAGTAATCTCTGCTTTTAAACATTACAGTCTGGAGTTCAAAGTGAAGAAGGATGGTTGGGGTGGTAGCAGTTCTATTTTTTTCTAACATTAGTAGGGGGGACTGTGACCAGATCTATGCCAACTTACAGTTACCACAAAGTAACCTCTGCTTTTAAACATTACAGTCAGGAGTTCAAAGTGAAGAGGGAAGGTTGGGGTGGTAGCAGTTCTATTGTTTTTCTAACATTATAGGGGGGGGACTGTGACCAGATCTATGCCAACTTACAGTTACCACAAAGTAACCTCTGCTTTTAAACATTATAGTCTGGAGTTCAAAGTGAAGAAGGAAGGATGGGGTGGTAGCAGTTCTATTGTTCTTCTAACATTATAAGGGGGACTGTGACTAGATCTATGCCAACTTACAGTTACCACAAAGTAATCTCTGCTTTTAAACATTACAGTCTGGAGTTCAAAGTGAAGAAGGAAGGTTGGGGTGGTAGCAGTTCTATTGTTTTTCTAACATTATAAGGGGGACTGTGACCAGGTCTATGCCAACTTACAGTTACCACAAAGTAACCTCTGCTTTTAAACATTACAGTCTGGAGTTCAAAGTGAAGAAGGAAGGTTGGGGTGGTAGCAGTTCTATTGTTTTTCTAACATTATAAGGGGGGACTGTGACCGGATCTATTCCAACTTACAGTTACCACAAAGTAACCTCTGCTTTAAACATTACAGTCTTGAGTTCAAAGTGAAGATGGAAGATTGGGGTGGCAGCAGTTCAATTGTTTCTCTAACATTGTAGGAGGGACTGTGACCAGATCTACGCCAACATACGGTTTGCACAATGTAACCTCTGCTTTATACATTACAGTCTTGAGTTCAGAGTGAAGAAGGAAGTTTGGGGAGGTAGCAGTTCATTTGTTTCTCTAACATTGTAGGGGGGAATGTGACCAGATCTACGCCAACATACAGTTAGCACAAAGTAACCTTTGCTTTAAACATTACAGTCTTGAGTTCAAAGTGAAGATGGAAGATTGGGGTGGCAGCAGTTCAATTGTTTCTCTAACATTGTAGGAGGGACTGTGACCAGATCTACGCCAACATACGGTTTGCACAAAGTAACCTCTGCTTTAAACATTACAGTCTTGAGTTCAGAGTGAAGAAGGAAGATTGGAAGTTCTATTGTTTCTCTAACATTGTGGGGGACTGTGATAAGAATTACGCCGGCATACAGTTAGCACAAAGTAACGTCTGCTTTAAACATTAAAGTCTTGAGTTCAAGGTGAAGAAGGAAGTTTGGGGAGGTAGCAGTTCATTTGTTTCTCTAGCATTGTAGGGGGGAATGTGACCAGATCTACGCCAACATACAGTTAGCACAAAGAAACCTCTGCTTTAAACATTACAGTCTTGAGTTCAAAGTGAAGAAGGAAGTTTGGGGAGGTAGTAGTTCACTTGTTTCTATAACATTGAATGGGGGTCTGCGGCAAGATCTACGCCGACATACAGTTACCACCAAGTAACCTCTGCTTTAAACATTACAGTCTTGAGTTAAAAGTGAAGAACGAAGTTTGGGGAGGTAGTAGTTCACTTGTTTCTATAACATTGCATGGGGGGACTGTGGCCAGATCTACGCCAGCATACATTACCACAAAGTAACCTCTGCTTTAAACATTACAGTCATGAGTTCAAAGTGAAGAAGGAAGTTTGGGGAGGTAGTAGTTCGCTTGTTTCTATAACATTGGTTGGGGGGACTGTGGCTAGATGTATGCCAACATACAGTTACCACAAAGTAACCTCTGCTGTAAACATTACAGACTTGAGTTCAAAGTGAAGAAGGAAGATTGAGGAGATAGCAGTTCACTTGTTTCTATAACATTGCAGGGGGGACTGCGACCAGAGTTACGCCAACGTACAGTTAGCACAAAGTAACCTCCGCTTTAAACATTGCAGTCTTGAGTTCAAAGTGGAGAAGGAAGATTGGGGAGGTGACAGATCACTTGTTTCTATAACATTGCAGGGGGGGAGTGTGACCAGATCTATGCAACATACAGTTAGCACAAAGTAACCTCTGCTTTAAACAATACAGTCTTGAGTTCAAAGTGAAGATGGAAGACTGGGGAGGTAGCAGTTCACTTGTTTCTCTAACATTGTGGGAGAGGGAATGTGACCAGATCTATGACAACATACAGTTAGCACAAGGTAACCTCTGCTTTAAACATTACAATCTTGAGTTCAAGGTGAAGAAGGAAGGTTGGGGTGGTAGCAGTTCACTTGTTTTTTCTAACATTATGGGGGAGGGACTGTGACCAGTTCTATGACAAGATACAGTTAGCACAAGGTAACCTCTGCGTTAAACATTACAGTCTTGAGTTCAAGGTGAAGAAGGAAGATTGGGGAGGTGGCAGATCACTTGTTTCTATAACATTGCAGGGGGGAGTGTGACCAGATCTATGCCAACATACAGTTAGCACAAAGTAACTTCTGCTTTAAACATTACAGTTTTGATTTCAAAGTGAAGAAGATAGATTGGGGAGGTAGCAGTTCACTTGTTTCTATAAAATTGCAGGGGCGGACTGTGACCAGATCTACGCCAACATACAGTTACCACAAAGTAACCGTTGCTTTGAACATTACAGTCTTGAGTTCAAAGTGAAGAAGGAAGGTTGGGGTGGTAGCAGTTCTATTGTTTTTCTAACATTATAGGGGGGGGACTGTGACCAGATCTATGCCAACTTACAGTTACCACAAAGTAACCTCTGCTTTTAAACATTACAGTCTGGAGTTCAAAGTGAAGAAGGAAGGTTGGGGTGGTAGCAGTTCTATTGTTTTTCTAACATTATAGGGGGGGACTGTGACCAGATCTACGCCAACGTACAGTTACCACAAAGTAACCTATGCTTTTAAACATTACAGTCTGGAGTTCAAAGTGAAGAAGGAAGGTTGGGGTGGTAGCAGTTCTATTGTTTTTCTAACATTATGGGGGGGGGACTGTGACCGGATCTACGCCAACTTACAGTTACCACAAAGTAACCTCTGCTTTTAAACATTACAGTCTGGAGTTCAAAGTGAAGAAGGAAGGATGGGGTGGTAGCAGTTCTATTGTTCTTCTAACATTATAGGGGGGACTGTGACCAGATCTATGCCAACTTACAGTTACCACAAAGTAATCTCTGCTTTTAAACATTACAGTCTGGAGTTCAAAGTGAAGAAGGAAGGTTGGGGTGGTAGCAGTTCTATTGTTTTTCTAACATTATAGGGGGGGGACTGTGACCAGATCTATGCCAACTTACAGTTACCACAAAGTAACCTCTGCTTTTAAACATTACAGTCTGGAGTTCAAAGTGAAGAAGGAAGGTTGGGGTGGTAGCAGTTCTATTGTTTTTCTAACATTATAGGGGGGGACTGTGACCAGATCTATGCCAACTTACAGTTACCACAAAGTAACCTCTGCTTTTAAACATTACATTCTTGAGTTCAAACTGAAGAAGGAAGGTTGGGGTGGTAGCAGTTCTATTGTTTTTCTAACATTATAGGGGGGACTGTGACCAGATCTACGCCAACTTACAGTTACCACAAAGTAACCTCTGCTTTTAAACATTACAGTCTGGAGTTCAAAGTGAAGAAGTTAGGTTGGGGTGGTAGCAGTTCTATTGTTTTTCTAACATTATAGGGGGGGACTGTGACCAGATCTACGCCAGTTTACAGTTACCACAAAGTAACCTATGCTTTTAAACATTACAGTCTGGAGTTCAAAGTGAAGAAGGAAGGTTGGGGTGGTAGCAGTTCTATTGTTTTTCTAACATTATAGGGGGGGACTGTGACCGGATCTACGCCAACTTACAGTTACCACAAAGTAACCTCTGCTTTTAAACATTACAGTCTGGAGTTCAAAGTGAAGAAGGAAGGATGGGGTGGTAGCAGTTCTATTGTTCTTCTAACATTATAGGGGGGACTGTGACCAGATCTATGCCAACTTACAGTTACCACAAAGTAATCTCTGCTTTTAAACATTACAGTCTGGAGTTCAAAGTGAAGAAGGATGGTTGGGGTGGTAGCAGTTCTATTTTTTTCTAACATTAGTAGGGGGGACTGTGACCAGATCTATGCCAACTTACAGTTACCACAAAGTAACCTCTGCTTTTAAACATTACAGTCAGGAGTTCAAAGTGAAGAGGGAAGGTTGGGGTGGTAGCAGTTCTATTGTTTTTCTAACATTATAGGGGGGGGACTGTGACCAGATCTATGCCAACTTACAGTTACCACAAAGTAACCTCTGGTTTTAAATATTATAGTCTGGAGTTCAAAGTGAAGAAGGAAGGATGGGGTGGTAGCAGTTCTATTGTTCTTATAACGTTATAGGGGTGGACTGTGACTAGATCTATGCCAACTTACAGTTACCACAAAGTAATCTCTGCTTTTAAACATTACAGTCTGGAGTTCAAAGTGAAGAAGGAAGGTTGGGGTGGTAGCAGTTCTATTGTTTTTCTAACATTATAAGGGGGACTGTGACCAGGTCTATGCCAACTTACAGTTACCACAAAGTAACCTCTGCTTTTAAACATTACAGTCTGGAGTTCAAAGTGAAGAAGGAAGGTTGGGGTGGTAGCAGTTCTATTGTTTTTCTAACATTATAAGGGGGGACTGTGACCAGATCTATTCCAACTTACAGTTACCACAAAGTAACCTCTGCTTTAAACATTACAGTCTTGAGTTCAAAGTGAAGATGGAAGATTGGGGTGGCAGCAGTTCAATTGTTTCTCTAACATTGTAGGAGGGACTGTGACCAGATCTACGCCAACATACGGTTTGCACAAAGTAACCTCTGCTTTATACATTACAGTCTTGAGTTCAGAGTGAAGAAGGAAGTTTTGGGAGGTAGCAGTTCATTTGTTTCTCTAACATTGTAGGGGGGAATGTGACCAGATCTACGCCAACATACAGTTAGCACAAAGTAACCTTTGCTTTAAACATTACAGTCTTGAGTTCAAAGTGAAGATGGAAGATTGGGGTGGCAGCAGTTCAATTGTTTCTCTAACATTGTAGGAGGGACTGTGACCAGATCTACGCCAACATACGGTTTGCACAAAGTAACCTCTGCTTTAAACATTACAGTCTTGAGTTCAGAGTGAAGAAGGAAGTTTGGGGAGGTAGCAGTTCATTTGTTTCTCTAGCATTGTAGGGGGGAATGTGACCAGATCTACGCCAACATACAGTTAGCACAAAGAAACCTCTGCTTTAAACATTACAGTCTTGAGTTCAAAGTGAAGAAGGAAGTTTGGGGAGGTAGTAGTTCACTTGTTTCTATTACATTGAATGGGGGTCTGCGGCAAGATCTACGCCAACATACAGTTACCACCAAGTAACCTCTGCTTTAAACATTACAGTCTTGAGTTAAAGGTGAAGAACGAAGTTTGGGGAGGTAGTAGTTCACTTGTTTCTATAACATTGCATGGGGGGACTGTGGCCAGATCTACGCCAGCATACATTACCACAAAGTAACCTCTGCTTTAAACATTACAGTCATGAGTTCAAAGTGAAGAAGGAAGTTTGGGGAGGTAGTAGTTCGCTTGTTTCTATAACATTGGTTGGGGGGACTGTGGCTAGATGTATGCCAACATACAGTTACCACAAAGTAACCTCTGCTGTAAACATTACAGACTTGAGTTCAAAGTGAAGAAGGAAGATTGAGGAGATAGCAGTTCACTTGTTTCTATAACATTGCAGGGGGGACTGCGACCAGAGTTACGCCAACGTACAGTTAGCACAAAGTAACCTCCGCTTTAAACATTGCAGTCTTGAGTTCAAAGTGGAGAAGGAAGATTGGGGAGGTGACAGATCACTTGTTTCTATAACATTGCAGGGGGGGAGTGTGACCAGATCTATGCAACATACAGTTAGCACAAAGTAACCTCTGCTTTAAACAATACAGTCTTGAGTTCAAAGTGAAGATGGAAGACTGGGGAGGTAGCAGTTCACTTGTTTCTCTAACATTGTGGGAGAGGGACTGTGACCAGATCTATGACAACATACAGTTAGCACAAGGTAACCTCTGCTTTAAACATTACAATCTTGAGTTCAAGGTGAAGAAGGAAGGTTGGGGTGGTAGCAGTTCACTTGTTTCTCTAACATTATGGGGGAGGGACTGTGACCAGATCTATGACAAGATACAGTTAGCACAAGGTAACCTCTGCGTTAAACATTACAGTCTTGAGTTCAAGGTGAAGAAGGAAGATTGGGGAGGTGGCAGATCACTTGTTTCTATAACATTGCAGGGGGGAGTGTGACCAGATCTATGCCAACATACAGTTAGCACAAAGTAACTTCTGCTTTAAACATTACAGTTTTGATTTCAAAGTGAAGAAGATAGATTGGGGAGGTAGCAGTTCACTTGTTTCTATAAAATTGCAGGGGCGGACTGTGACCAGATCTACGCCAACATACAGTTACCACAAAGTAACCGTTGCTTTGAACATCACAGTCTTGAGTTCAAAGTGAAGAAGGAAGGTTGGGGTGGTAGCAGTTCTATTGTTTTTCTAACATTATAGGGGGGGACTGTGACCAGATCTACGCCAACGTACAGTTACCACAAAGTAACCTATGCTTTTAAACATTACAGTCTGGAGTTCAAAGTGAAGAAGGAAGGTTGGGGTGGTAGCAGTTCTATTGTTTTTCTAACATTATAGGGGGGGACTGTGACTGGATCTACGCAAACTTACAGTTACCACAAAGTAACCTCTGCTTTTAAACATTACAGTCTGGAGTTCAAAGTGAAGAAGGAAGGATGGGGTGGTAGCAGTTCTATTGTTCTTCTAACATTATAGGGGGGACTGTGACCAGATCTATGCCAACTTACAGTTACCACAAAGTAATCTCTGCTTTTAAACATTACAGTCTGGAGTTCAAAGTGAAGAAGGAAGGTTGGGGTGGTAGCAGTTCTATTGTTTTTCTAACATTATAGGGGGGGGACTGTGACCAGATCTATGCCAACTTACAGTTACCACAAAGTAACCTCTGCTTTTAAACATTACAGTCTGGAGTTCAAAGTGAAGAAGGAAGGTTGGGGTGGTAGCAGTTCTATTGTTTTTCTAACATTATAGGGGGGGACTGTGACCAGATCTATGCCAACTTACAGTTACCACAAAGTAACCTCTGCTTTTAAACATTACATTCTTGAGTTCAAAGTGAAGAAGGAAGGTTGGGGTGGTAGCAGTTCTATTGTTTTTCTAACATTATAGGGGGGACTGTGACCAGATCTACGCCAACTTACAGTTACCACAAAGTAACCTCTGCTTTTAAACATTACAGTCTGGAGTTCAAAGTGAAGAAGTTAGGTTGGGGTGGTAGCAGTTCTATTGTTTTTCTAACATTATAGGGGGGGACTGTGACCAGATCTACGCCAACTTACAGTTTCCACAAAGTAACCTATGCTTTTAAACATTACAGTCTGGAGTTCAAAGTGAAGAAGGAAGGTTGGGGTGGTAGCAGTTCTATTGTTTTTCTAACATTATAGGGGGGGACTGTGACCGGATCTACGCCAACTTACGGTTACCACAAAGTAACCTCTGCTTTTAAACATTACAGTCTGGAGTTCAAAGTGAAGAAGGAAGGATGGGGTGGTAGCAGTTCTATTGTTCTTCTAACATTATAGGGGGGACTGTGACCAGATCTATGCCAACTTACAGTTACCACAAAGTAATCTCTGCTTTTAAACATTACAGTCTGGAGTTCAAAGTGAAGAAGGATGGTTGGGGTGGTAGCAGTTCTATTTTTTTCTAACATTAGTAGGGGGGACTGTGACCAGATCTATGCCAACTTACAGTTATCACAAAGTAACCTCTGCTTTTAAACATTACAGTCAGGAGTTCAAAGTGAAGAGGGAAGGTTGGGGTGGTAGCAGTTCTATTGTTTTTCTAACATTATAGGGGGAAGGACTGTGACCAGATCTATGCCAACTTACAGTTACCACAAAGTAACCTCTGCTTTTAAACATTATAGTCTGGAGTTCAAAGTGAAGAAGGAAGGATGGGGTGGTAGCAGTTCTATTGTTCTTCTAACGTTATAGGGGTGGACTGTGACTAGATCTATGCCAACTTACAGTTACCACAAAATAATCTCTGCTTTTAAACATTACAGTCTGGAGTTCAAAGTGAAGAAGGAAGGTTGGGGTGGTAGCAGTTCTATTGTTTTTCTAACATTATAAGGGGGACTGTGACCAGGTCTATGCCAACTTACAGTTACCACAAAGTAACCTCTGCTTTTAAACATTACAGTCTGGAGTTCAAAGTGAAGAAGGAAGGTTGGGGTGGTAGCAGTTCTATTGTTTTTCTAACATTATAAGGGGGGACTGTGACCAGATCTATTCCAACTTACAGTTACCACAAAGTAACCTCTGCTTTAAACATTACAGTCTTGAGTTCAAAGTGAAGATGGAAATTTGGGGTGGCAGCAGTTCAATTGTTTCTCTAACATTGTAGGAGGGACTGTGACCAGATCTACGCCAACATACGGTTTGCACAACGTAACCTCTGCTTTATACATTACAGTCTTGAGTTCAGAGTGAAGAAGGAAGTTTGGGGAGGTAGCAGTTCATTTGTTTCTCTAACATTGTAGGGGGGAATGTGACCAGATCTACGCCAACATACAGTTAGCACAAAGTAACCTTTGCTTTAAACATTACAGTCTTGAGTTCAAAGTGAAGATGGAAGATTGGGGTGGCAGCAGTTCAATTGTTTCTCTAACATTGTAGGAGGGACTGTGACCAGATCTACGCCAACGTACGGTTTGCACAAAGTAACCTCTGCTTTAAACATTACAGTCTTGAGTTCAGAGTGAAGAAGGAAGATTGGAAGTTCTATTGTTTCTCTAACATTGTGGGGGACTGTGATAAGAATTACGCCGGCATACAGTTAGCACAAAGTAACGTCTGCTTTAAACATTAAAGTCTTGAGTTCAAGGTGAAGAAGGAAGTTTGGGGAGGTAGCAGTTCATTTGTTTCTCTAGCATTGTAGGGGGGAATGTGACCAGATCTACGCCAACATACAGTTAGCACAAAGAAACCTCTGCTTTAAACATTACAGTCTTGAGTTCAAAGTGAAGAAGGAAGTTTGGGGAGGTAGTAGTTCACTTGTTTCTATAACATTGAATGGGGGTCTGCGGCAAGATCTACGCCAACATACAGTTACCACCAAGTAACCTCTGCTTTAAACATTACAGTCTTGAGTTAAAAGTGAAGAACGAAGTTTGGGGAGGTAGTAGTTCACTTGTTTCTATAACATTGCATGGGGGGACTGTGGCCAGATCTACGCCAGCATACATTACCACAAAGTAACCTCTGCTTTAAACATTACAGTCATGAGTTCAAAGTGAAGAAGGAAGTTTGGGGAGGTAGTAGTTCGCTTGTTTCTATAACATTGGTTGGGGGGACTGTGGCTAGATGTATGCCAACATACAGTTACCACAAAGTAACCTCTGCTGTAAACATTACAGACTTGAGTTCAAAGTGAAGAAGGAAGATTGAGGAGATAGCAGTTCACTTGTTTCTATAACATTGCAGGGGGGACTGCGACCAGAGTTACGCCAACGTACAGTTAGCACAAAGTAACCTCCGCTTTAAACATTGCAGTCTTGAGTTCAAAGTGGAGAAGGAAGATTGGGGAGGTGACAGATCACTTGTTTCTATAACATTGCAGGGGGGGAGTGTGACCAGATCTATGCAACATACAGTTAGCACAAAGTAACCTCTGCTTTAAACAATACAGTCTTGAGTTCAAAGTGAAGATGGAAGACTGGGGAGGTAGCAGTTCACTTGTTTCTCTAACATTGTGGGAGAGGGAATGTGACCAGATCTATGACAACATACAGTTAGCACAAGGTAACCTCTGCTTTAAACATTACAATCTTGAGTTCAAGGTGAAGAAGGAAGGTTGGGGTGGTAGCAGTTCACTTGTTTCTCTAACATTATGGGGGAGGGACTGTGACCAGTTCTATGACAAGATACAGTTAGCACAAGGTAACCTCTGCGTTAAACATTACAGTCTTGAGTTCAAGGTGAAGAAGGAAGATTGGGGAGGTGGCAGATCACTTGTTTCTATAACATTGCAGGGGGGAGTGTGACCAGATCTATGCCAACATACAGTTAGCACAAAGTAACTTCTGCTTTAAACATTACAGTTTTGATTTCAAAGTGAAGAAGATAGATTGGGGAGGTAGCAGTTCACTTGTTTCTATAAAATTGCAGGGGCGGACTGTGACCAGATCTACGCCAACATACAGTTACCACAAAGTAACCGTTGCTTTGAACATTACAGTCTTGAGTTCAAAGTGAAGAAGGAAGGTTGGGGTGGTAGCAGTTCTATTGTTTTTCTAACATTATAGGGGGGGGACTGTGACCAGATCTATGCCAACTTACAGTTACCACAAAGTAACCTCTGCTTTTAAACATTACAGTCTGGAGTTCAAAGTGAAGGAGGAAGGTTGGGGTGGTAGCAGTTCTATTGTTTTTCTAACATTATAGGGGGGGACTGTGACCAGATCTACGCCAACGTACAGTTACCACAAAGTAACCTATGCTTTTAAACATTACAGTCTGGAGTTCAAAGTGAAGAAGGAAGGTTGGGGTGGTAGGAGTTCTATTGTTTTTCTAACATTATAGGGGGGGACTGTGACGGGATCTACGCCAACTTACAGTTACCACAAAGTAACCTGTGCTTTTAAACATTACAGTCTGGAGTTCAAAGTGAAGAAGGAAGGATGGGGTGGTAGCAGTTCTATTGTTCTTCTAACATTATAGGGGGGACGGTGACCAGATCTATGCCAACTTACAGTTACCACAAAGTAATCTCTGCTTTTAAACATTACAGTCTGGAGTTCAAAGTGAAGAAGGAAGGTTGGGGTGGTAGCAGTTCTATTGTTTTTCTAACATTAGTAGGGGGGACTGTGACCAGATCTATGCCAACTTACAGTTACCACATAGTAACCTCTGCTTTTAAACATTACAGTCTGGAGTTCAAAGTGAAGAAGGAAGGTTGGGGCGGCGGCGGTACCAGGCAGGTGCAGTTCAGTTCTTCCTCTACCATTGCAACTGATCTCCCACACCTCAAGTCTTCAGGAAAGGTTCTGTCAGTTACCGTTGCACCAGGTCTACCAAATACAACAAGTAAGTGTTGCAAACCCCCCCCCCCCACTTCTGGCCCATGCCCTCTTCATGACAATTATTAACATTTGTAATCTCTCACCCAGAGCCAAATTTGAGGCATCAGCAGCGTTTGAAGGAGAGGATGGTTGACAATACGCAGCTGACGCTACAGCCAATGAGATCAGTACCTAAAGTTCCGCTATCATCACCTCCATCAGCATCTGCAAGAAGAGTAATCAAGGCACCCCCTCCTCCCATTGAGCCTGCACCTCCCAATCAACCAACAGTTCGACCAACGTTCGGGTTGCCTCAATCAGGTGAGAAGAGGTTCTTCTTGTTAATACAGATAAACATAAGGGAAGAGAAATAATGAATGGTGGCTTATCACTTGAAAAGGGTATAAGTATTAGAAAACTCAAAGTAATGACAAGGAATATCCCAGAAATGGTGAATGATACAAAGATGGTTATTTCAGAAAAATTGTCTTCTTTAATGAAATCTATATTTTTTGTGTGGTAAGATTTTAACTATCTGTAATGGTTTACCAATTATAGAGAAGTCATTCAGAATGAAGAGGACTTCAGATTCCATTCCCAGAAAATTCAGGACATACATTTTATTTGCTATTGATATTACTTAAACATGGTATTTTAATCTTATTAGGGTGATTTTTTTAGAAAAAACAAACCTTTTTCCATGTAAAGGGTAGTTTAGAGTTAGGGGATTTGGTTGAAAGTCTTTGTGTTGTCACCCTGGAATTTGCTGAACTTAAATACCAAGTTTCATATTTAATTGACTTTTTGAGTTATGTTGTTGACGAACTCAGAGACGCTTTTGTTTAAGCAGGTGGTCTCACAGTGAAATCTCAGTTTTTTGTAACACTGTACTTATTACATGTAAATAGGAAAGTAAACACAGGGCAAATCCAGCTGTGGTTTGACTAGCATCATTTGGTAGATGGTATCAGAAATCTGCTCAATATCTTATATGTTTATGTCTCCATGTTTTTTCCTATTAGTAAAACTGTTTTCCTATATATAGAGTTCTTGAGGTTTACTCACTTGTTTTAGGAACTCTGTGCTGCAATTGCTCAATTGTTTGTTTGTATTTCATATTGCGCACATTTTCTTTGTTCTACACATTCACTTTTATATATATACTATGTGATCAAAAGTATCCGGACATCCCCACAAACATACGTTTTTCATCTTAGGTGCATTGTGCTGCCACCTACTACCTGGTACTCATTATCTGTAACTTCAGTAGTCATTAGACATCGTGAAACAGCAGAATGGGACACCCCGTGGAACTCACGGATTTCGAACATGGTCAGGTGATTGGTGGCACTTGTGTCAGAAGTCTGTAGTCGAGATTCCCACACTCCTAAACATCACTAGGTCCACTGTTTCTGATGTGATAGTGAAGTGGAAACGTGAAGGGACATGTACAGCACAAAAGCATACAGGCCCACCTCGTCTGTTGACTGACAGAGACCGCCGACATTTGAAGAGGGTCGTAAAGAGTAATAGGCAGACATCTATCCAGACCATCACACAGGAATTCCAAACTGCATCAAGATCCACTCCAAGTGCTATGACAGTTAGACGTGAGGTGAGAAACCTTGGATTCCATAGTCGAGCGGCTGCTCATAAGCCAAACATCACGCAGGAAAATGCCAAACGACGCCTCGCTTGGTGTAAGGAGCATCAACATTACACGATTGAACAGTGGCAAAATGTTGTGTGGAGTGGCGAATCACGGTACACAATGTGGCGATCCGATGGCAGGGTGTGGGTATGGTGAATGCCCGGTGAACGTCATCTGCGTGTGTAGTGCCAACAGTGAAATTCAGAGGTGGTGGTGTTATGGTGTGGTCGTGTTTTTCCTGGAGGGGGCTTGCACCCCTTGATGTTTTGCATGGCACAATCACAGCGCAGACCTACATTGATATTTTAAGCACCTTCTTGCTTCCCACTGTTGAGCAATTCAGGGATGGCGATTGCATCTTTCAACACGATCGAGCACCTGTTAACACTGCACGGGCTGTGGCGGAGTGGTTACACGACAATAACATCCCTGTAATGGACTGGCCTGCACAGAGTCCTGACTTGAATCCTATAGAACACCTTTGGGATGTTTTGGAATGCCGACTTCGTGCCAGGCCTCACCGACCTACATCGATACCTCTCCTCAGTTCCGCACTCCGTGAAGATGGGCTGCCATTCCCAAGAAACCTTCCAGCACCTGATTGAAAGTATGCCTGCGAGAGTGAACGCTGTCATCAAGACCAACACCATATTGACTTCCAGCATTACCGATGGAGGGTGCCATGAACTTGTACGTCATTTTCAGTCAGTGTCTGGATACTTTTGATCACACAGTGTATATGTTTATTTTGTTACTGTTTATTCTGTATATCAAATCTTTTGCTTGATCTCTTAGACTGCATTTGCTTTGGGGAATAAGGATGGTATTATGCTTGAAGCCTTTTTAGAATTTGTTATGCAAAAGAGAGTCATTTGAAAATTTCTTGTACTTGTGTATATGTTTGTCTTTCTCTCTACTTTTTGTGGACTAAGGCTGGTTCAAAAAAGTCAGAACAGAACGAGAACAACAAAGTTAAAATACATTAAAAGAGTGTGAGCATTCACAGTTAACAGGAAATAAGACCTAGTTATTAAAGTTTTAAGCTTCTCATTGCCTGTATATTAGACTCTTGTTGAAGGCAGCTGTGATAAGAAACAGTTGCTAGTCACAAGTTTCAGCAAATGTGTATCCTCGCAACTCAAAACTAAACAAACGAAAAACCTGTACAAGAACAATAAACAACTTTAATGTACACATTTAATAAAAAAATGAAGCTTGATACACTACACGAATCATAAGTAGTGATAGATGTTCATTTACAAAATGTTAACTCTATCAAGCTTTCATATTGGCTAAGCGGTATTGCGTCAGCAAAATTGGAAGAGGTGAACAAATTTGTAGTACTTAGTTAAAACAAATGATGTCCCTTTGCACAAAATTGATTTTCCACTTCACTAATGGCATGCATCCC